>CM069611.1:10398293-11598293 GCA_035771175.1 Paratinospora sagittata | reverse complement strand
TATTGTAAGAAATGGCTATTTTTCACCCACAAATGTTGAAAATTGAGTAATTGTGCCGAAGGCAAAGAATGTATGGCTACCTGGAGAAAGGAAGTTAGAGAAATTAAATGACATGGCCATAAAAATGCTTTTCTGTAGTCTTTTCATTAAAAGAATTCAGCAGACATAGTGCCTGCAACACTGCAAAGGAGACTAGGATAACCTTGAAGTTACTAGTGAAGACAGAAAGAAAGTAAAGGAAACAAAGTTGAGAATGCTGGATGAATCCTTTGATGCCATTAGAATTAGTGAGAACGAAGACATCTCAGACGCCACAACACCCTTCACCAAGATTATTAAGGAGATGAAGAAGCTGGGTGAGGTGCTCCCACAAGTAAAAACAATTGGGAAATTCCTTAGAGGACATGTTTGATGAAGAAACATCTATGAATCGCCCTCCCCTGTTCAAGGGCGGTAATTACTTGCACTAGAAAACAAGAATAAGATCCTTCATGAGATCTCATGATTTTGATGTTTGGGATATTGCAAGAAATGGCTATTTTGCGCCCGCAAAGGTTGAAAATGGAGTAATTGTGCCGAAGGCAAAAAATGTATGGCTACCAGGAGAAAAGAAGTTAGAGAAATTAATTGACAAGGCCATAAAGATGCTTTTCTGTTGTCTTTTCATCAATGAATTCAACAGACATAGTGCCTGCAACACTGCAAAGGATAAATGGGATATCGAAGAAGTTACTCATGAAGACAGAAAGCAAGTAAAGAAAACAAAGTTGAGAATGCTCGAGGAATCCTATGATGCCTTTAAAATTAGTGAGGACGAAGACATCTCAGATACACAACACGCTTCACCAAGACTATTAAGGAGATGAAGAAGTTGGGGGATGTGCTCCCACAAGCAAAAACAATTGGGAAATTCCTTAGGGGACATGTTTGGTGAAGAAACTTCTGTGAATCACCTTCTCCTGTTCAAGGGCGGAAATTACTCGCACTGGAAAATAAGAATAAGATACTTCAGGAGATCCCATGATTTTGATGTTTGGGATATTGTAAGAAATGGTTATTTTGCGCTGCAAAGGTTGAAAATGGAGTAATTGTGCCGAAGGCAAAGAATGTATGGCTACCCAGAAAAAAGATATTAGAGCAATTAAATGACAAGTCCATAAACATGCTTTTCTGTACTATTTTCATTAATTAATTCAGCAGACATAGTGCCTGCAACACTGCCAAGGAGAAATGTGATAATATACGTGAAAGTTCCTCGTGAAGACTGAAAGCATGTAAAGAAAACAAAGTTGAGAATGCTGGAAGAATCCTATGATGGCTTTAGAATTAGTGAGAACGAAGACATCTCAGATACCACAACACGCTTCACCAAGATTATTAAAGAGATGAAGAAGCTGGGTGAGGTGCTCCCAAAAGCAAAAACAATTGGGAAATTCCTTAGGGGACATGTTTGATGAAAAACTTCTGTGAATCGCCCTCCGCTGTTCAATTGCGAAAATTACTTGCACTGGAAAACAAGAATTAGATACTTCCTGAGATCCCATTATTCTCACGTTTTGGATATTGTAAGAAATGGCTATTCTGCACCTACAAAAGTTGAAAATTGAGTAATTGTGCCGAAGGGAAATAATGTATGGCTGCCCGGAGAAAAGAAGTTAGAGAAATTAAATGACAAGGAAATAAAAATGCTTTTCTGTTGTTTTTTCATGAATGAATTCAGCAGACATAGTTTTTGCAACACTGCAAAGGAGAAATGGGATAACGTAGAAGTTACTCATTAAGACAGAAAGCAAGTAAAGAAAACAAAGTTGAGAATGCTGGAGGAATCCTATGATGCCTTTAGAATTAGTGAGAACGAATACATCTCAGATGCCATAACACGCTTCACCAAGATTATTAAAGGATGAAGAAGCAGGGTGAGGTGCTCCCACAAGCAAAAACAATTGAAAAATTCCTTAGGGGACATGTTTGATGAAGGAAATACTGTAAATCGCCCTCCACTGTTCAAGGACGAAAATTACTTGCAT
Source organism: Paratinospora sagittata (assembly GCA_035771175.1). Taxonomy (NCBI): domain Eukaryota; kingdom Viridiplantae; phylum Streptophyta; class Magnoliopsida; order Ranunculales; family Menispermaceae; genus Paratinospora; species Paratinospora sagittata. The sequence goes on along the minus strand of CM069611.1, from coordinate 11,596,266 downwards.
TGGAAAATAAGAATAAGATACTTTATGAGATCCCATGATTATGATGTTTTGGATATTGTAAGAAATGGCTATTATGCACCCACAAAGGTTGAAAATGGAGTAATTGTGCCGAAGGCAAAGAATGTGTGGCTACCTGGAGTAAAGAAGTTAGCGCAATTAAATGACAAGGCAATAAAAATTCTTTTCTATATTCTTTTCATCAATGAATTCAACAGACATAATGCCTGCAACACTGCCAAGGAGACATGGGATAACGTAGAAGTTAGTCATGAAGACAAAAAGCAAGGAAAGAAAACAAAGTTGAGAATGTTGGAGGAATCCTATGATGCCTTCAGAATTAGTGAAAACGAAGACAACTCAGATGCAATAACACGCTTCATCATTATTATTAAATAGATGAAGAAGCTTGGTGAGGTGCTCCCACAAACAAAAACAATTGGACAATTCCTTTGGGGACATGGTTGATGAAGAAAATTCTTTGAATCGCCCTCCTCTGTTTAAGGGCGGAAATTACTTGTACTAGAAAATAAGAATAAGATAGTTCATGAGATCCCGTGATTCTGATGTTTAAGATACTGTAAGAAATGGCTATTCAGCAACCACAAAGGTTGAAAATGGAGTAATTGTGCCGAAGGCAAAGAATGTGTGGCTTCCCGGAGTAAAGAAGTTAGAGCAATTAAATGACAAGGCATAGTGCCTGCAACACTGCCAAGAAAACATGGGATAACGAAGAAGTTACTCATGAAGACAGAAAGCAAGTAAAGAAAACAAAGTTGAGAATGCTGGAGGAATCCTATGATGCCTTCAGAATTAGTGAAAACAAAGACAACTCAAATGCAATAACACGCTTCATCATGATTATTAAATAGATGAAGAAGCTTGGTGAGGTGCTCCCACAAACAAAAACAATTGGAAAATTCCTTAGGGGACATGTTTGATGAAGAAAATTCTGTGAATCGCCCTCCCCTAATTAAGGGTGGAAATTACTTGTACTAGAAAACAAGAATAAGATACTTAATGAGATCCCGTCATTCTGATGTTTAGGATATTGCAAGAAATGGCTATTCAGCAACCACAAAGGTTGAAAATGGAGTAATTGCGCCGAAGGCAAAGAATATATGGCTACTCGGAGAAAAGAAGTTAGAGCAATTAAATGACAAGGCCATAAACATGCTTTTCTGTACTCTTTTCATTAATGAATTCAGCAGACATAGTGCCTGCAACACTGCCAAGGATAAATGAGATAACATATGTGGAAGTTCCTCGTGAAGACATAAAGCAGGTAAAGAAAACAAAGTTGAGAATGCTGGAGGAATGCTAGGATGCCTTCAGAATTAGTGAGAACGAAGACATCGCAGATGCCATAACTCGTTTCACTAAGATTATTAAAGAGATGAAGAAGCTGGGTGAGGTGCTCCCACAAGCAAAAACAATTGGGGAATTCCTTAGGGGACATGTTTGATGAAAAAACTTCTGTGAATCGCCCTCCGCTATTCAATTGCGAAAATTACATGCACTAGAAAACAAGAATAAGATACTTCATGAGATCCCAAGATTCTCATGCTTTGGATATTGTAAGAAATGACTATTTTGCACCTACAAAGGTTGAAAATGGAGTAATTGCGCCGAAGGCAAAGAATGTATGGCTACTGGGAGAAAAGAAGTTAGAGCAATTAAATGACAAGGCCATAAACATGTTTTTTTGTACTCTTTTCATTAATGAATAAAATAGACATAGTGCCTGCAACACTGCAAAGAAGAAATGGGAAAACCTTGAAGTTACTAATGAAGACAGAAAGAAAGTAAAGGAAACAAAGTTGAGAATGTTGGAGGAATCCTATGATGCCTTTGGAATTAGTGAGAACGAAGACATCTCAGATGCCACAACACGTTTCACCAAGATTATTAAAGAGATGATGAAGCTGGGTAAAGTGCTCCTACAAGCAAAAACAATTGGAAAATTCCGTAGGGGACATGTTTGATGAAGAAAATTCTACGAATCGCCCTCCCCTGTTCAGGGTCGGAAATTATTTGCACTAGAAAACAAGTATAAGATACTTCATGAGATCTCGTAATTTTGATGTTTGGGATATTGTGAGAATTGGCTATTCTGCGCTCGCAAAGATTGAAAATGGAGTAATTGTGCCGAAGGCAAAGAATGTATGGCTAACCGAAGAAAAGAAGTTAGAGCACTTAAATGAAATGGCCATAAACATGCTTTTTTGTACTCTTTTCATTAATTAATGCAGCAGACATCGTGCCTGCAACACTGCCAGGGAGAAATGGGATAACGTACGTAGAAGTTCCTCGTGAAGACAGAAAGCAGGTAAAGAAAACAAAGTTGAGAATCCTGGAGGAATCCTATGATGCCTTTAGAATTAGTGAGAACGAAGACGTCTAAGATACCACAACACGCTTCACCAAGATTATTAAAAAGATCATGAAGCTGGGTAAAGTGCTCCTACAAGCAAAAATAATTGAAAAATTTCTTAAGGGACATCTATGATGAAAGAAAAATATGTGAAGCGTCCTCCTTTGTTCAAGGGCGGAAACTACTTGCGCTGGAAAACAAGAATAAGAAATGGCTATTTTGCACCCACAAAGGTTGAAAATGGAGTAATTGCACTGAAGGCAAAGAATGTGTGGCTACTGGCAGAAAAGAAGTTAGAGCAATTAAATGAAAAGGCCATAAACATGCTTTTTTGTACTCTTTTCATTAATGAATAAAATAAACATAGTGCCTGCAACATTGCAAAGGAGAAAAAGGATAACCTAGAAGTTACTAATGAAGACAGAAAGGAAGTGAAGGAAACAAAGTTGAGAATGCTAGAAGAATCCTATGATGCCTTTAGAATTAGTGAGAATGAAGACATCTCAGATGCCACAACACGCTTCACCAAGATTATTAAAGAGATGAAGAAGCTGGGTGTGGTGCTCCCACAAGCAAAAACAATTAGGAAATTCCGTAGGGGACATGTTTGATGAAGAAAATTCTGTGAATCGCCCTCCCCTGTTCAAGGACGAAAATTACTTGCACTGGAAAACAAGTATAAAATACTTCATGAGATCCCGTAATTTTGATGTTTGGGATATTGTAAGAAATGGCTATTCTGCGCTCGCAAAGATTGAAAGTGGAGTAATTGTGCCGAAGGCAAAGAATGTATGGCTACACGAAGAAAAGAAGTTAGAACAATTAAATGACAAGGCCTTAAACATACTTTTCAGTACTCTTTTCATTAAGTAATTCAGCAAAAATAGTGCCTGCAACACGGCCAAGGAGAAATGGGATAACGTACAACTTCCTCATGAAGACAGATAGGAAGTAAAGAAAACAAAGTTGAGAATGCTGGAGGAATGCCATGATGCCTTCAGAATTAGTAAGAACGAAGACATCTCAGATGCCATAAGATGTTTCACTATGATTATTAAAGAAATGAAGAAGCTGGGTTAGGAGCTCCAACAAGCAAAAACAATTGGGAAATTCCTTAGGGGACATGTTTGATGAAGAAAAAAAATTCTATGAATCGCCCTCCCCTATTCAATTGCGAAAATTACTTGCACTTGAAAACAAGAATAAGATACTTCATGAGATCCCATGATTCTCATGTTTTGCATATTGTAAGAAATGTCTATTCTGCCACTACAAAGGTTGAAAATGGAGTAATTGTGCCGAAGGCAAAGAATGTATGGCTACCCGGAGAAAAGAAGTTAGAGAAATTTAATGACAAGGCCATAAAAATGCTTTTCTATAGTCTTTTCATTAATGAATTCAACAGACATAGTGCCTGCAACACCGCAAAGGAGAAATGGGATAACGTAGAAGTTAGTCATGAAGACAGAAAGCAAGTAAAGAAACAAAGTTGTGAATGCTGGAGGAATCCTATGATGCCTTCAGATGCCATAACGCGTTTCACCAAGATTATTAAAGAGATGATGAAGCTGGGTGAGGTGCTCCCACAAGCAAAAACAATTGGAAAACTCCTTGTGGGACATGTTTGATGAAGGAAATACTGTGAATCGCCCTCCACTGTTCAAGGACGGAAATTACTTGCACTGGAAAACAAGAATAAGATACTTCATGATTTCCCATGATTATGATGTTTGGGGTATTGTAAGAAATGGCTATTTTGCACCCACAAAGGTTGAAAATGGAGTAATTGTGCCGAAGGCAAAGAATGTGTGGCTAACCGAAGAAAAAAAGTTAGAGCAATTAAATGACAAGGCCATAAACATGCTTTTCTGTACTCTTTTCATTAATTAATGCAGCAGACATCGTGCCTGCAACACTGCCAAGGAGAAATGGGATAACGTACGTAGACGTTCCTCGTGAAGACAGAAAGCAGGTAAAGAAAACAAAGTTGAGAATCCTGGAGGAATCCTATGATGCCTTTAGAATTAGTTAGAACGAAGACATCTAAGATACCACAACACGCTTCACCAAGATTATTAAAGAGATCATGAAGCTGGGTAAAGTGCTCCTACAAGCAAAAATAATTGAAAAATTTCTTAAGGGACATCTATGATGAAAGAAAAATATGTGAAGCGTCCTCCTTTGTTCAAGGGCGGAAACTACTTGCGCTGGAAAACAAGAATAAGAAATGGCTATTTTGCACCCACAAAGGTTGAAAATGGAGTAATTGCACTGAAGGCAAAGAATGTGTGGCTACTGGCAGAAAAGAAGTTGGAGCAATTAAATGAAAAGGCCATAAACATGCTTTTTTGTACTCTTTTCATTAATGAATAAAATAAACATAGTACCTGCAACATTGCAAAGGAGAAAAGGGATAACCTAGAAGTTATTAATGAAGACAGAAAGGAAGTGAAGGAAACAAAGTTGAGAATGCTGGAAGAATCATATGATGCCTTTAGAATTAGTGAGAACGAAGACATCTCAGATGCCACAACACGCTTCACCAAGATTATTAAGGAGATGAAGAAGCTGGGTGTGGTGCTCCCACAAGCAAAAATAATTAGGAAATTCCGTAGGGGACATGTTTGATGAAGAAAATTCTGTGAATCGCCCTCCCCTGTTCAAGGACGAAAATTACTTGCACTGGAAAACAAGTATAAGATACTTCATGAGATCCCGTAATTTTGATGTTTGGGATATTGTAAGAAATGGCTATTCTGCGCTCGCAAAGATTGAAAATGGAGTAATTGTGCCGAAGGCAAAGAATGTATGGCTACCCGAAGAAAAGAAGTTAGAACAATTAAATGACAAGGCCATAAACATGCTTTTCAGTACTCTTTTCATTAAGTAATTCAGCAGAAATAGTGCCTGCAACATGGCCAAGGAGAAATGGGATAACGTACAACTTCCTCATGAAGACAGATAGCAAGTAAAGAAAACAAAGTTGAGAATGCTGGAGGAATGCCATGATGCCTTCAGAATTAGTAAGAACGAAGACATCTCAGATGCCATAAGACGTTTCACTATGATTATTAAAGAAATGAAGAAGCTGGGTTAGGAGCTCCAACAAGCAAAAACAATTGGGAAATTCCTTAGGGGACATGTTTGATGAAGAAAAAAAATTCTATGAATCGCCCTCCCCTATTCAATTGCGAAAAATACTTGCACTTGAAAACAAAAATAAGATACTTCATGAGATCCCATGGTTCTCATGTTTTGCATATTGTAAGAAATGTCTATTCTGCCACTACAAAGGTTGAAAATGGAGTAATTGTGCCGAAGGCAAAGAATTTATGGCTACCCGGAGAAAAGAAGTTAGAGAAATTTAATGACAAGGCCATAAAAATGCATTTCTGTAGTCTTTTCATTAATGAATTCAGCAGACATAGTGCCTGCAACACCGCAAAGGAGAAATGGGATAACGTAGAAGTTAGTCATGAAGACAGAAAGCAAGTAAAGAAACAAAGTTGTGAATGCTGGAGGAATCCTATGATGCCTTCAGAATTAGTGAGAACGAAGACATCTCAGATGCCATAACGCGTTTCACCAAGAATATTAAAGAGATGAAGAAGCTGGGTGAGGTGCTCCCACAAGCAAAAACAATTGGAAAACTCCTTGTGGGACATGTTTGATGAAGGAAATTCTGTGAATCGCCCTCCACTGTTCAAGGACTGAAATTACTTGCACTGGAAAACAAGAATAAGATACTTCATGATTTCCCATGATTATGATGTTTGGGATATTGTAAGAAATGGCTATTTTGCACCCACAAAGGTTGAAAATGGAGTAATTGTGCCGAAGGCAAAGAATGTGTGGCTACTCGGAGAAAAGAAGTTAGAACAATTAAATGCAAGGCCATAAAAATGCTTTTCTGTAGTCTTTTCATCAATGAAGTCAACAGACATAGTGCCTGATATGAAATCCACCAACAATTGTGATGAAACCCAATAACATTGATGGATTGGAACCCCAAGATCGTGTTGACAAGATTGGTTGAGCCTTGACCTATCACCTAACCAGATGAAAACCAAAACTACGAAGGATTGGAATGCCACACCAAGATTCAACAATCAAGGTGATAAGTTTGGTTGTTTGAACGCAACAAGATTAACTTGATAAGTTCAAAGAGTTCTTTTAAGAAACAAGAGGACACAAGACCTCACAAGAATGTTAAATTTTGAAAACATAATCTTCCCTTTCAAATTCGAGCTACCAATCGATTTATACTTGGAACAACCCTCTAAGAATAGGAAAAGACATAACTAAATTGAAAACAACATAAACATCAACATAAACAAGTCCCCACGTTTTTAGGCCTCTTGGACTTCTAAAGAACAAGTCCCCACGTTTTTAGGCTTCTTGGACTTTTAAAGAACAAGTCCCTACGTTTTTAGGCCTTTTGGACTTCTAAAGATCAAGTCCCCACATTTTTTGGCCTCTTGGACTTCTAAAGAACAAGTCCCCACGTTTTTAGGCCTCTTGGACTTCTAAAGAACAAGTCCCCACGTTTTTAGGCCTCTTGAGCTTCTAAAGAACAAGCCCCCACATTTTTAAGCCTCTTGGACTTCTAAAGGTAACCAAAATAGCTAATTGACTAAGTTTAATGTATTTAACGTTACCAGCCAGGACCAAGTTATTCCCTTATTTAATATCCTTGAAACTCAACAAATTCACGCCCTTTGATGGTCAGTCCATGCTGGTCACGTTTTGTGTTCTAATTAGCTTCTTCAATTGCTTTGATGACATGGACTAAGCCTTGATTATTATTTGAGCCCATCTTGGTATTTTTAGAATCAGCCCAATTCTCTTGGATTAGCCCATTTAGCGCTTCCTTGAAACGTTTGGCTCTAAGTCTTGTAATTGGAACACTTGGAAGGGATAATGGGTCTTGTGCTTATTCAACTCCATTCCCAAGTGTATGATCAACTTGTCCAGCTCCTTGGTTTGCATCATTCTCCCTCTCTTGAGAAGGATTTGTCCTCAAATCATCACCTACATCAAAACGAGACAAATCAGCAACCTTAAAGCTTGCACTGACACCATACTCACCTGGTAAGTCAAGCTTGTAGGCATTGTCATTGATGCGTTCCACTATTTGAAATGGTCCGTCACCCCGAGGTAGGATTTTTGAACGCCGTTTCTTCAGAAAACTGTCCTTCCTTAAGTGCAACCAAACCAAATCTCCGGGTTCAAACACTACCTTCTCGCGTCCCTTGTTGGTTTGTTGGACATATTGTTTAGTCCTCCTTTTAATGTTCAACCGTGCCTTTTCATGAATCATCTTTACAAATTCTGCCTTCTTTTTGCCATCTAAGTTTACACGTTCACTCAAAGGTAAAGAAGTTAAATCCAAATGTGACAATTGGTTAAAACCATAAACCATTTCAAATGGTGAAAAATTAGTTGCAGAATGAATACTTCGATTATAACCAAATTCAACATGTGGCAAACAATCTTCCCATGTTTTCAAGTTCTTTTTAATGATAACACGTAACAAAAAAGACAAAGTTCTATTCACTACTTCAGTTTGACCATCCGTTTGTGGATGACAAGTGGTAGAAAACAATAACTTGGTTCCCATCTTTCCCCACAAAGTCTTCCAAAAGTAACTCAAAAACCTTGCATCCCTATCAGAAATAATTGTCCTAGGCATGCCATGTAACCTAACAATTTCTTTGAAGAACAAATCAGCTATATGTGATTCATCATCAGTTTTATGACATGCAATGAAGTGTGCCATCTTGGAAAATCTATCTACCACCACAAAAACTGAATCTCTCCCCCTCTTAGTCCTAGGTAATCCGAAAACAAAATCCATAGAAATATCAGTCCAAGGTTCACTAGGTATTGGCAAAGCGGTGTACAAACCATGGGGTTTCAACTTACACTTGGCCTGTTTACACGTGATACACTTCTCACAGATTCTTTCCACATCACGTTTCATATGAGGCCAAAAAAATGATCATGCAAAATTCCTAATGTCTTAGCTATACCAAAATGACCCATCAAACCACCACCATGAGCTTCTCTCACAAACAATTCACGCAAAGAAGACATAGGCACACAGTTTATTTTCCCGAAACAATAATCCATCATGCCTATAAAACTTACCAAACGACACTTTTTCACATGCATTGAACACTTCACCAAAATCAGAATCTTGTGCATACAAATCCTTAATGTATTCTATGAACATGCTTTTCTGTACTCTTTTCATTAATGAATTCAGCATGTATAGTGCCTGCAACACTGCCAAGGAGAAATGGGATAACCTAGAAGTAACTAATGAAGACAGAAATCAAGTAAAAGAAACAAAGATGAGAATGCCAGAGGAATTCTATGATGCCTTCAGAATTAGTGAGAACGAAGACATCTCAGATGCCATAACACGCTTCACCAAGATTATTAAAGAAATGAAGAAGCTGGGTGAGGTGCTAAAACAATTGGAAAATTCCTTAAGGTACATATTTGATGAAGGAAATTTTGTGAATCACCCTCCACTGTTCAAGGGCAGAAATTACTTGCAATGGAAAACAAGAATAAGATACTTATTGAGATCCCATGAATTTGATGTTTTGGATATTGTAAGAAATGGCTATTCTGCACCCACATAGGTTGAAAATGGAGTAATTGTGCCGAAGGCAAAGAACATATGGCTACCTAGAGAAAAGAAGTTCTACAAATTAAATGACAAGGCAATAAACATGCGTTCTTGTACTCTTTTCATTAATGAATTCAGCAGACATAGTGCCTACAACACTGCCGAGGAGAAATGGGATAACGTAGAAGTTACTCATGAAGGTAGAAAGCAAGTAAAGAAAACAAAGTTGAGAATGCTGGAGGAATCTTATGATGCCTTTAGAATTAGTGAGAACGAAGACAACTCAGATGCCATAACACACTTCACCTAGATTATTAAAGAGATGAAGAACATGGGTGAGGTGCTCCCACAAGCAAAAATAGTTTTTAAATTTCTTAGGGGACATATATGATGAAGAAAATTATGTGAATCACCCTCCTTTGTTCAAGGGCGGAAATTACTTTCACTGGAAAACAAGAATATGATACTTCATCAGATCCCATGATTATGATGTTTGGGATATTGTAAGAAATGGCTATTCTGCACCCACAAAGGTTGAAAATGGAGTAATTATGCCGAAGGCAAAGAACGTATGGCTACCCGGAGAAAAGAAGTTAGTGTAATTAAATGACAAGGCCGTAAACATGATTTTCTGTACTATTTTCATTAATGAATAAAATTTACATAGTGCCTGCAACACTGCAAAGGAGAAATGGGATAACCTAGAAGCTACTAACGAAGACAGAAAGCAATTAAAGGAAACAAACTTGAGAATGCTAGAAGAATCCTATGATGACTATAGAATTAGTGAGAACGAAGGCATCTCAGATGCCATACCACACTTCACCAAGATTATTAAAGAGACGAAGAAGCTGGGTGAGGTGCTCCCGCAAGTAAAAACAATTGGGAAATTCCTTAGGGGACGTGTTTGATGATGAAATTTCTGTGAATCGCCCTCCCCTGTTGAAGGGCGGAAATTACTTGCGCTGAACAACAAGAATAAGATACTTCATGAGATCCCATGATTCTGATGTTTGGGATATTGTAAGAAATGGCTATTCTACCCCCACAAAGGTTGAAAATGGAGTAATTGTGCCGAAGGCAAAGAATGTATGGCTACCCGGAGAAAAGAAGTAAGTACAATTAAATGACAAGGCCATAAACATGGTTTTTTTTAGTTTTCTCATTAGTGAATTCAAGAGATATAGTGCGTGCAACACTGCCAAGGAGAAATGGGATAACGTAGAAGTTACTCATGAAGACAGAAAGCAAGTAAAGAAATCATAGTTAAGAATGCTGGAGGAATCCTATGTTGCCTTCAGAATTTGTGAGAACGAAGATATCTCAGATGCCATAACACGTATCACCAAGATTATTAAAGATATGAAGAAGCTGGGTGAGGTGCTCCCACAAGCAAAAAGAATTGGAAAATTCCTTAGGGGGCATGTTTGATGAAGAAAATTATGTTAATCGCCCTCCACTGTCCAAGGGCAGAAATTACTTGCACTGGAAAACAACAATAAGATACTTCATCAGATCCCATGATTCTGATGTTTGGGATATTGTAAGAAATGGCTATTTTGCATCCACAAAGGTTGAAAATGGAGTAATTGTGTCGAAGGCAAAGAATGTATGGCTACCCGGACAAAAGAAGTTAGAATAATTAAATGACAAGGCCATAAACATGCTTTTCTGTAGTACTCTCATTAATGAATTAAACAGACATAGTGCCTGCAATACTGCGAAGGAGAAATGGGATAACCTAAAACGTACTCATGAAGACAAATAGCAAGTAAAGGAAACAAAGTTGGGAATGTTGGAGGAATCCTATGATGCCTTTACAATTAGTGAGAACGAAGACATCTCAGATGCCACAACACGCTTCACCAAGGTTATTAAAGGGATGAAGAAGCTAGGTGAGGTGCTCCCACAAGCAAAAATAATTGGAAAAATCCTTATGGGACTTGTACGATGAAGGAAATTTTGTGTATCCACGGTTTAAGGGCAGAAATTACTTGAACTGAAAAACAAGAATAAGATACTTCATGAGATCCCATGATTATGTTGTTTGAGATATTTTAAGAAATGGCTATTCTGCACCAACAAAGGTTGTAAACGGAGTAATTGTTCCTAGGGCAAAGAATGGGTGACTACCCGGAGAAAAGAAGTTAGAGCAATTAATTGAAGAAGCTGGGTGAGGTGCTCCAACAAGCAAAAACAATTGGCAAATTCCTTAGCGGACATGTTTGATGAAGGAAATTCTGTGAATCGCCATCCACTGTTCAAGGGCAAAAATTACTTGCACTGGAAAACAAGAATAAGATACTTCATCAGATCCCATGATTTTGATGTTTTGGATAATGTAAGAAATGGCTATTCTGCACCCACAAAGGTTGAAAATGAAGTAATAGTGCCGAAGGCAAAGAACGTATGGCTACCCGGAGAAAAAAAGTTAGTGCAATTAAATGACAAGGCCATAAACATGCTTTTTTGTACTCTTTTCATTAATGAATAAAACATACATAGTGCTTGCAAAACTGCATTGGAGAAATGGGATAACCTAGAAGTTACTAATGAAGACAGAAAGCAATTAAAGGAAACAAACTTGAGAATGCTAGAGGAATCCTATGATGCCTATAGAATTAGGGAGAACGAAGACATCTCAGATGCCATAACACGCTTCACCTAGATTATTAAAGAGATGAAGAAGCTGGGTGAGGTGGTCCCACAAGCAAAAACAATTGGGAAATTCCTTAGGGGACGTGTTTGATGAAGAAAATTCTGTGAATAACCCTCCCCTGCTCAAGGGCAGAATTTACTTGCATTGGAAAACAAGAATAAGATACTTCATGAGATCCAATGATTCTAATGTTTGGGATATTGTAAGAAATTGCTATTCTGCACCCACAAAGGTTGAAAATGGACTAATTGTGCAGAAGGCAAAGAATGTATGGCTACCCGGAGAAATGAAGTAAGAGCAATTAAATGACAAGGCCATAAACATGCTTTTTTTTAGTTTTCTCATTAATGAATTCAAGAGTTATAGTGCGTGCAACATTGCCAAGGAGAAATGGGATAACATAGAAGTTACTCATGAAGGTAGAAAGCAAGTAAAGAAAACAAAGATGAGAATGCTGGAGGAATCTTATGATGCCTTTAGAATTAGTGAGAACGAAGACAACTCAGATGCCATAACACACTTCACCAAGATTATTAAAGAGATGAAGAACATGGGTGAGGTGCTCCCACAAGCAAAAATAGTTTTTAACTTTCTTAGGGGACATATATGATGAAGAAAATTTTGTGAATCACCCTCCTTTGTTCAAGGGCGGAAATTACTTTCACTGGAAAACAAGAGTATGATACTTCATGAGATCCAATGATTCTAGTGTTTGGGATATTGTAAGAAATTGCTATTCTGCACCCACAAAGGTTGAAAATGGAGTAATTGTGCAGAAGGCAAAGAATGTATGGCTACCCGGAGAAAAGAAGTAAGAGCAATTAAATGACAAGGCCATAAACATGCTTTTTTTTAGTTTTCTCATTAATGAATTCAAGAGATATAGTGCGTGCAACACTGCCAAGGAGAAATGGGATAACGTAGAAGTTAGTCACGAAGACAGAAAGCAAGTAAAGAGAACAAAGTTGAGAATGCTGGAGGAATCCTATGATGCCTTCAGAATTAGTGAGAACGAAGACAACTCAGAAGCCATAACACACTTCACCAAGATTATTAAAGAGAAAGAAGATGGGCGAGGTGCTCCCACAAGCAAAACCAATGGGAAAATTTCTTATGGGGCATCCATGATTAAGAAAATTACGTGAATCGCCCTCTCTTTTTCAAGGGAGGAAACTACTTGCACTAGAAAACAAGAATAAGATACTTCATGAGATCCCATGATTATGAAGTTTGGGATATTGTAAGAAATGGCTATTCTGCACCCATAATGGTTGAAAATGGAGTAATTGTGCCGAAGGCAAAGAATGTATGGCTACCCGGAGAAAAGAAGTTAGAGCAATTAAATGACAAGGCCATAAACATGTTTTTTTTTACTTTTCTCATTGATGAATTCAAGAGACATAGTGTCTGCAACACTGCCAAGGAGAAATGGGATAACGTAGAAGTTACTCATGAAGACAGAAAGCAAGTAAAAAAAACATAGTTAAGAATGCTGGAGGAATCTTATGTTGCCTTCAGAATTAGTGAGAACGAAGATATCTCAGATGCCATAACGAGTATCACCAAGATTATTAAAGAGATGAAAAGAAGCTAGGTGAGGTGCTCCCACAAGCAAAAACTATTGGAAAATTTCTTAGGGGACATGTTTGATGAAGGAAATTATGTTAATCGCCCTCCACTGTCCAAGAGCAGAAACTACTTGCACTGGAAAACAACAATAAGATACTTCATGAGATCCCATTATTCTGATGTTTGGGATATTGTAAGAAATGGCTATTTTGCACCCACAATGGTTGAAAATGGAGTAATTGTGTCGAAGGCAAAGAATGTTTGGCTACCCGGAGAAAAGAAGTTAGAGCAATTAAATGACAAGGCCTTAAACAGGCTTTTCTGTAGTCCATTCATTAATGAATTAAACAGACATAGTGCCTGCAATACTGCCAAAGCGAAATGGGATAACCTAAAACTTACCCATTAAGACAGAAAGCAAGTAAAAGAAACAAAGTTGAGAATGTTGGAGGAATCCTATGATGCCTTTACAATTAGTGAGAACGAAGACATCTCAGATGCCACAACACGCTTCTCCAAGGTTATTAAAGGGATGAAAAAGCTGGGTGAGGTGCTCCCACAAGCAAAAACAATTGGAAAAATCCTTATGGGACTTGTATGATGATGGAAATTTTGTGTATCCACGGTTTAAGGGCAGAAATTACTTGAACTGAAAAACAAGAATAAGATACTTCACGAGATCCCAGGATTATGATGTTTGAGATATTTTAAGAAATAGCTATTCTGCACCAACAAAGGTTTTAAACGGAGTAATTGTGCCTAGGGCAAAGAATGGGTGACTACCCGGAGAAAAGAAGTTAGAGCAATTAATTGAAGAAGCTGGGTGAGGTGCTCCCACAAGCAAAAACAATTGGAAAATTCCTTAGGGGACATGTTTGATGAAGGAAATTCTGTGAATCGCCATCCACTGTTCAAGGGCGGAAATTACTTGCACTGGAAAATAAGAATAAGATACTTCATGAGATCCCATGATTCTGGTGTTTTGGATAATGTAAGAAATGGCTATTCTGCACCCACAAAGGTTGAAAATGAAGTAATTGTGCCGAAGGCAAAGAACGTATGGCTACCTGGAGAAAAGAAGTTAGTGCAATTAAATGACAAGGCGATAAACATGCTTTTTTGTACTCTTTTCTTTAATGAATAAAACATACATAGTGCTTGCAACATTGCAAAGGAGAAATGGGATAACCTAGAAGTTACTAATGAAGACAAAAAGCAATTAAAGGAAACAAACTTGAGAATAATAGAGGAATCCTATGATGCCTATAGAATTAGGGAGAACGAAGACATCTCAGGTGCCATAACACGCTTCACCTAGATTATTAAAGAGATGAAGAAGCTGGGTGAGGTGGTCCCACAAGCAAAAACAATTGGGAAATTCCTTAGGGGATGTGTTTGATGAAGAAAATTTTGTGAATAACCCTCCCCTGGTCAAGGGCGGAATTTACTTGCATTGGAAAATAAGAAAAATATACTTCATGAGATCCAATGATTCTGATGTTTGGGATATTGTAAGAAATGGCTATTCTGCACCCACAAAGGTTGAAAATGGAGTAATTATGCCGAAGGCAAAGAATGAATGGCTACCCAGAGAAAAGAAGTAAGAGCAATTAAATGACAAGGCCATAAACATGCTTTTTTTTAGTTTTCTCATTAATGAATTCAAGAGATATAGTGCCCGCAACACTGCTAAGGAGAAATGGGATAACCTAGAAGTTACTAATGAAGACAGAAAGCAAGTAAAGGTAACAAAGTTGAGAATGCCGGAGGTATCCTATGATACCTTAAAAATTAGTGAGAATGAAGACATCTCAGATGCCATAATACGATTCACCAAGATTATTAAAGAGATGAAAAACCTGGGTGAGGTGCTAAAACAATTGGAAAATTCCTTAGGGTACATGTTTGATGAAAAAAAATCTGTGAATCGCCCTCCACTGTTCAAGGGCGAAAATCACTTGCACTGGAAAACAAGAATAAGATACTTAATAAGATCCCATGATTCTGATGCTTTGGATATTGTAGGAAATGGCTATTCTGCACCCACAAATGTTGAAAATGAAGTAATTGTGCCGAAGGCAAAGAACGTATGGGTACCTGGAGAAAAGAAGTTAGAGCAATTAAATGACAAGGCCATAAACACGCTTTTTTGTAGACTTTTCATTAATGAATTCAGCAGACATAGTGCCTGCAACACTGCGAAGGAGAAAAGGGATAACGTAGAAGTTAGTCACGAAGACAGAAAGCAAGTAAAGAGAACAAAGTTGAGAATGCTGGAGGAATCCTATGATGCCTTCAGAATTAGTGAGAACGAAGACAACTCAGATGCCATAACACACTTCACCAAGATTATTAAAGAGAAAGAAGATGGGTGAAGTGCTCCCACAAGCAAAACCAATGGGGAAATTTCTTAGGGGGCATCGATGATTAAGAGAATTACGTGAATCGCCCTCTCTTTATCAAGGGAGAAAACTACTTGCGCTAGAAAACAAGAATAAGATACTTCATGAGATCCCATGATTACGAAGTTTGGGATATTGTAAGAAATGGCTATTCTGCACCCACAATGGTTGAAAATGGAGTAATTGTGCCGAAGGCAAAGAATGTATGGCTACTCGGAGAAAAGAAGTTAGAGCAATTAAATGACAAGGGCATAAACATGCTTTTTTTTTTACTTTTCTCATTAACGAATTCAAGAGACATAGTGTCTGCAACACTGCCAAGGAGAAATGGGATAACGTAGAAGTTACTCATGAAGACAGAAAGCAAGTAAAAAAAACATAGTTAAGAATGCTGGAGGAATCTTATGTTGCCTTCAGAATTAGTGAGAGCGAAGATATCTTAGATGCCATAACACGTATTACCAAGATTATTAAAGAGATGAAGAAGCTACGTGAGGTGCTCCCACAAGCAAAAACAATTGGAAGATTTCTTAGGGGACATGTTTGATGAAGGAAATTATTTTAATCGCCCTCCATTGTCCAAGGGCAGAAATTACTTGCACTGGAAAACAACAATAAGACACTTCATGAGATCCCATTATTCTGATGTTTGGGATATTGTAAGAAATGGCTATTTTGCACCCACAATGGTTGAAAATGGAGTAATTGTGTCGAAGGCAAAGAATGTATGGCTACCCGGAGAAAAGAAGTTTGAGCAATTAAATGACAAGGCCATAAACATGCTTTTCTGTAGTCCTTTCATTAATGAATTAAACAGACATAGTGCCTGCAATACTGCCAACGAGAAATGGGATAAGCTAAAACTTATGATGAAGGAAAAATAATCCTTCATCATAGTCCTTTGCTTGAGGTGCTCCCACAAGCAAAAATAATTGGGAAAATCTTTAAGGGACTTGTATGATGAAGGAAATTCTGTGTATTGTGTTCCACGATTTAAGGGCATAAATTTCTTGAACTAAAAACAAGAATAAGATACTTCATGAGATCCCATGATTCTGATGGTTGAGATATTTTTAGAAATGGCTATTCTGCACCAACAAAGGTTTTAAACGGAGTAATTGTGCCTAGGGCAAAGAATGTCTGACTACCTGGAGAAAATAAGTTAGAGCAATTAAACGACAAGGCCATAAACATGTTTTTTTGTAGTTTTCTCATTAATGAATTTAAGCGACATAGTGCCTGCAACACTGCCAAGGAGAAATGGGATAACGTAGAAGTTACTCATGAAGACAGAAAACCAGTAAGGAAAACAAAGTTGAGAATGCTGGAGGAATCCTATGATGCCTTCAGAATTAGTGACGACGAAGACATCTAAGATGCCATAACACGCTTCACCAAGATTATTAAAGGGATGAAGAAGCTGGGTAAGGTGCTCCCACAAGCAAAAACAATTGGGAAAATCCTTAAGGGACTTGTATGATGAAGGAAATTCTGTGTATTGCGTTCCACGGTTTAAGGGTAGAAATTACTTGAACTGAAAAACAAGAATAAGATACTTCATGAGATCCCATGATTCTGATGTTTGAGATATTTTAAGAAATGGCTATGCTGCACCAACAAAGGTTTTAAACGGAGTAATTGTGCCTAGGGCAAAGAATGTGTGACTACCCGGAGAAAAGAAGTTAAAGCAATTAAATGACAAGGCCATAAACATTCTTTTTTGTAGTTTTCTCATTAATGAATACAAGAGACATAGTGCTTGCAACACTGCCAAGGAGAAATGGGATAACGTAGAAGTAAGTAAAGAAAACAGAGTTGAGAATGCTGGGGGAATCCTATGATGCCTTTACAATTTGTGACAATGAAGACATCTCAGATGCCATAGCACGCTTCACCAAGATTATTAAAGAGATGAAGAAGTTGGGTGAGGTGCTCCCACAAGCAAAAACAATTAGCAAATTCCTTAGAGGGCATGTTTAATGAAGGAAATTTTGTGAATCGCCATCCACTGTTCAAGGGTGGAAATTACTTGCGCTGGAAAACAAGAATAAGATACTTCATGAGATCCCGTGATTCTGATGTTTTGGATATTGTAAGAAACTGCTATTCTGCACCCACAAAGGTTGAAAATGAAGTAATTGTGCCGAAGGCAAAAAACGTATGGGTACCTGGAGAAAAGAAGTTAGAGCAATTAAATGACAAGGCCATAAACATGCTTTTCTATAGACTTTTCATTAATGAATAAAACATACATAGTCCCCGCAACACTGAAAAGGAGAAATGGGATAACCTAGAAGTTACTAATGAAGACAGAAAGCAATTAAAGGAAACAAAGTTGAGAATGCTAGAGGAATCCTATGATGCCCATAGAATTAGTGAGAACGAAGACATCTCAGATGCCATAACACACTCCACCAAGATTATTAAAGAGATGAGGAAGCTGGGTGAGGTGCTCCCACAAGAAAAAACAATTGGGAAATTCCTTAGGGCACGTGTTTGCTGAAGAAAATTCTGTGAATTGCCCTCCCCTGTTAAAGTGCGGAAATTACTTGCACCGAAAAACAAGAATAAGACACTTCATGAGATCCCATACTTATGATGTTTGGGATATTGTAAGAAATGGCTATTCTGCCGCCACAAAGGTTGAAAATGGAGTAATTGTGCCGAAGGCAAAGAATGTATGGCTACCTGGAGAAAAGAAGTATGAGCAATTAAATGATGAGGCTATAATCATGTTTTTCTGTACTCTTTTAATTAATGAATTCAGCAGACATAGTGCCTGCAACACTGCCAAGGAGAAATGGGATAACCTAGAAGTCACTAATGAAGACAGAAAGCAAGTAAAGGAAACAATGTTGAGAATGTCGGAGGAATCCTATGATGGCTTAAGAATTAGTGAGAACGAAGACATCTCAGATGCCATAACACGCTTCACCAAGATTATTAAAGAGATGAAGAAGCTAGGTGAGGTGCTAAAACAATTAGAAAATTCCTTAGGGTACATGATTGATGAAGGAAATTATGTGAATCGCCCTCCTCTGTTCAAGGGCAGAAATTACTTGCATTGGAAAACAAGAATAAGATACTTAATGAGATCCCATGATTCTCATGTTTTGGATCTCATGAAGTATCTTATTTTTGTTTTCCAATGCAAGTAATTTCCGCCCTTGAACAGTGGAGGGCAATTCACATAATTTCCTTCATCAATCATGTACCCTAAGGAATTTTCTAATTGTTTTAGCACCTCACCTAGCTTCTTCATCTCTTTAATAATCTTGGTGAAGCGTGTTATGGCATCTGAGATGTCTTCATTCTCACTAATTCTATAGGCATCATAGGATTCCTCTAGCATTCTCAACTTTGATTCCTTTAATTGCTTTCTGTCTTCATTAGTAACTTCTAGGTTATCCCATTTCTCCTTTCTAGAGTTGGGGGGACTATGTATGTTTTATTCATTAATGAAAAGAGTACAGAAAAGCATGCTTATGGCCTTGCCATTTAATTGCACTAACTTCTTTTCTCCGGGTAGCCATACGTTTTTTGCCTTCGGCACAATTACTTCATTTTCAACCTTTGTGTGTGCAGAATAGCCATTTCTTACACTATCCAAAAGATCAAAATCATGGGATCTCATGAAGTATCTCATTCTTGTTTTCCAGTTAAAGTTATTTCCGCCCTCGAACAGTGGATGGCGATTCACAGAATTTCCTTCATCATACATGTCCCCTAAGGAATTTCTACAAAGGTTGAAAATGGAGTAATTGTGCCAAAGGCAAAGAATGTATGGATACCCGGAGAAAAGTAGTTAGAGCAATTAAATGAGAAGGCCATAAACATGATTTTTTGTAGTTTTCTCATTAATGAATTCAAGAGACATAGTGCCTACAACACTGCAAAGGATAAATGGGATAAGGTTGAAGTTACTCGTGAAGACAGAAAGCAAGTAAAGAAAACAGAGTTAAGAATGCTGGAGGAATCCTATGATGCCTTCAGAATTAGTGACAACGAAGACATCTAAGATGCCATAACACGTTTCATCAAGATTATTAAAGAGATGAGGAAGCTGGGTGAGGTGCTCCCACAAGCAAAAACAATTGGCAAATTCCTTAGGGGACATGTATGATGAAGGAAATTCTGTGAATCGCCATCCACTGTTCAAGCGCGGAAATTACTTTAACTGGAAAACAAGAATAAGATACTTCATGAGATCCCCTGATTCTAATCTTTTGGATAGTGTAAGAAATGACTATTCTGCACACACAAAGGTTAAAAATGAAGTAATTGTGCCGAAGGCAAAAAACGTATGGCTACCCGGAGAAAAAAAGTTAGTGCAATTAAATGACAAGGCCATAAACATGCTTTTCTGTACTCTTTTCATAATGAATAAAACATACATAGTGCCCGCAAGACTGAAAAGGAGAAATGGGATAACCTAGAAGTTACTAATGAAGACAGAAGCAATTAAAGGAAACAAAGTTGAGAATGCTAGAGGAATCCTATGATGCCTATAGAACTAGTGAGAACGAAGACATCTCAGATGCCATAACACGATTCACCAAGATTATTAAATAGATGAAGAAGCTGGGTGAGGTGCTCCCACAAGCAAAAACAATTGGGAAATTCCTTAGGGGACGTGTTTGATTAAGAAAATTCTGTGAATAGCCCTCCCCTGTTCAAGGGCGGAATTTACTTGCATTGGAAAACAAGAATAAGATACTTCATGAGATCCAATGATTCTGATATTTGGGATATTGTAAGAAATGGCTATTCTGCACCCACAAAGTTTGAAAATGGAGTCATTGTGCCGAAGCCAAAGAATGTATGGCTACCCGGAGAAAAGAAGTAAGAGCAATAAAATGACAAGGCTATAAACATGTTTTTCTGTACTATTTTCATTAATGAATTCAGCAGACATAGTGCCTGCAACACTGCCAAGGAGAAATGGGATAACGTAGAAGTCACTAATGAAGAAAGAAAGCAAGTAAAGGAAACAAAGTTGAGAATGCCGGAGGAATCCTATGATGACTTCAGAATTAGTGAGAACGAAGACATCTCAGATGCCATAACACGCTTCACCAAGATTATTAAATAGATGAAGAAGCTGGGTGAGGTGCTAAAACAATTGGAAAATTATTTTGGGTACATGTTTGATAAAGGAAATTAAGTGAATCGCCCTCCACTGTTCAAGGGCGGAAATTACTTGCACTAGAAAAGAAGAAAAAGATACTTAATGATATCCCATGATTCTGATGTTTTGGATATTGTAAGAAATGGCTATTCTTCACCCACAAATGTTGAAAATGGAGTAATTGTGCCAAAGGCAAAGAATGTATTGCTACCCGGAGAAAAGAAGTTAGAGCAATTAAATGACAAGGCCATAAACAAGCTTTTTTGAAGTTTTCTAATTAATGAATTCGAGAGACATAGTGCCTGCAACACTGCCAAGGAGAAATGTGATAACGTAGAAGTTACCATAAAGACAGAAATCATGTAAAAAAAAAGTTGAGAATGCTGGAGGAATCGTATGATGCCTTCAGAATTAGTGAGAACGAAGACATCTCAGATGCCATAACAGGCTTCACCAAGACTATTAAAGAGATGAAAAAGCTGGCTGAGGTGGTCCAACAAGCAAAAACAATTGGAAAACTCCTTAAGGGACATGTTTGATGAAAGAAATTATGTTAATCGCCCTCCACTGTTCAAGGGCGGAAATTACTTGCACTGGAAAACAACAATAAGATACTTCATGAGATCCCAGGATTCTGATATTTTGGATACTGTACGGAATGACTATTCTGCACCCACAAAGGTTGAGAATGGAGTAATTGTGCCGAAGGCAAAGAATGTATGGCTACCCAGAGAAAAAAAATTAGAGCAATTAAATGACAAGGCCATAAACATGCTTTTTTGTATTTTTCTCATTAATGAATTCAAGAGACATAGTGCCTACAACACTGCAAAGGAGAAATGGGATAACGTAGAAGTTACTCATGAAGACAGAAAGCAAGTAAAGAAAACATAGTTAAGAATGCTGGAGGAATCCTATGATGTTTTCAAAATTAGTGAGAACGAAGACATCTCAGATGCCATAACACGCTTCACCAATATTATTAAAAAGATGAAGAAACTGGGTGAGGTGCTCCCACAAGCAAAAACAATTGGAAAATTTCTTAGGCGACATGTTTGACTAAGGAAATTATGTTAATCGCCTTCCACTGTTCAAGGGCGAAAATTACTTGCACTGGAAAACAACAATATGAAACTTCATGAGATCCCACGATTTTGATGTTTGGGATATTGTAAGAAATGGCTATTCTGCACCCACAATGGTTGAACATGGAGTAATTGTGTCGAGGGCAAAAAATGTATGGCTACCCGGAGAAAAGAAGTTAGAGCAATTAAATGACAAGGCCATAAATATGCTTTTCTGTAGTCTTTTCATTAATGATTTAAACAGACATAGTGCCTGCAATACTGCCAAGAAGAAACGGGATAACCTAAAACTTACTCATTAAGGCAGAAATTTCTTGAACTGAAAAACAAGAATAAGATACTTGATGAGATCCCATGATTCTAATGTTGGAGTTATTTTAAGAAATAACTATTC
The DNA here is from genome assembly GCA_035771175.1 of Paratinospora sagittata. Lineage (NCBI taxonomy): Eukaryota > Viridiplantae > Streptophyta > Magnoliopsida > Ranunculales > Menispermaceae > Paratinospora > Paratinospora sagittata. Next base: position 11,574,018 of record CM069611.1, on the reverse strand, counting down.
TGCACCAACAAAGGTTTTAAACGGAGTAATTGTGCTTAAGGCAAAGAATGTGTGACTACCCAGAGAAAAGAAAATAGATCAATTAAATAACAAGGCCATAAACATGTTTTTTTGTTGTTTTCTCATTAATGAATTCAAGAGACATAGTGCTAGCAACACTGCCAAGGAGAAATGGGATAACCTAGAAGTTACTCATGAAGACAAAAAGCAAGTAAAGAAAACAGAGTTGAGAATGCTGGAGGAATCCTATGATGCCTTCAGAATTAGTGAGAATGAAGACGTCTCAGATGCCATAACACGCTTCACCAAGATTATGAAAGAGATGAAGAAGCTGGGTAAGGTGTTCCCACAAGCAAAAATAATTGGAAAATTCCTTAGGGGACATGATTGGTAAAGGAAATTCTGTGAATCGCCATCCACCGTTGAAGGGCGGAAATTACTTGCACAAGAAAACAAGAATAAGATACTTCATGAGATCCCATGATTCTGATGTTTTGGATATTGTAAGAAATGGTTATTCTGCACCCACAAAGGTTGAAAATGAAGTTAGTGCAATTAAATGACAAGGCCATAAACATGCTTTTCTGTACTCTATTCATTAATAAATAAAACATACATAGTTGAGAATGCTGGAGGAATCCTATGATGCCTTCAGAATTAGTGAGAACGAAGACATCTCAGATGCCATAACACACTTCACCAAGATTATTAAAGAGATAAAGAAGATGGGTGAGGTGCTCCCACAAGCAAAAACAATGGGGAAATTTCTTAGGGGGCGTCTATGATGCAGAAAATTATGTGAATCGCCCTCCTTTGTTCAATCGCGGCAACTACTTGCACTGGAAAACAAGAATAAGACACTTCATGAGATCCCGTAATTATGATGTTCGGTATATTGTAGGAAATGGCTATTCTGCACCCACAAAGGTTGAAAATGGTGTAATTGGTCTTGTCATTAATGAATTCAGTAGGCATAGTGCCCGCTACACTGCCAAGGAGAAATGGGATAACGTAGAAGTTACTCATGAAGACAGGAAGCAAGTAAAGAAAACATAGTTGATAATGCTGGAGGAAACCTATGATGCCTTTAGAATTAGTGAGAACGAAAACATCTCAGATGCCATAACATGCTTCACCAAGATTATTAAAGAGATGAAAAAGCTAGCTGAAGTGCTCCCCCAAGCAAAAACACTTGGAAAATTCCTTAGGGGACATGTTTGATGAAGGAAATTATGTTAATCGCCCTACACTGTTTAAGGGCGGAAATAAATTCTGTGAAATTCCTTAGGGGACATGTTTGATGAAATAAATTCTGTGAATCGCCCTCCACTGTTCAAGGGCAGAAATTACTTGCCCTGGAAAACAAGAATAAGATACTTTATGAGATCCCATGATTCTGATGTTTTGGATATTGTAAGAAATGGCTATTCTGCACCCACAAATGTTGAAAATGAAGTAATTGTGCCGAAGGCAAAGAACGTATGGCTACCTGGAGAAAAGAAGTTAGAGCAATAAATGACAAGGCCATAAACATGTTTTTTTCTAGTTTTCTAATTAATGGGTTCAAGAGACATAGTGTTTGCAACACTGCCAAGGAGAAATGGGATAACCTACAAGTTACTCATGAAGACAGAGAGCAAGTAAAGAAAACAAAGTTGAGAACGCTGGAGGAATCCTATGATGCCTTCAGAATTAGTGAGAATGAACACAACTCAGATGCCATAACACTTCACCAAGATAATTAAAGAGATGAAGAAGATGGGTGAGGTGCTCCCACAAGCAAAAACAATGGGGAAATTTCTTAGGGGACATCTATGATGAAGGAAATTATGTGGAAAGGCCTCATTTGATCAAGGGTGGAAACTACTTGCGCTGGAAAACAAGAATAAGATACTTAATGAGATCCCATGATTATGATGTTTGGGATATTAGAAGAAATGGTTGTTATGCACCCCCAAAGGTTGAAAAATGAAGTAATTGTGCCGAAGGCAAATGACGTATGGCTACCTGGAGAAAAGAAGTTAGAGCAATTAAATGACAAGGCCATAAACATGCTTTTCTGTAGTCTTTTCATTAATGAATTCAGCAGACATAGTGATTGCAACACTGCCAAGGAGAAATGGGATAACGCAGAAGTTACTCACGAAGACATAAAGCAAGTAAAGAAAACAAAGTTGAGAACGCTGGAGGAATCCTATGATGCCTTCAGAATTAGTGAGAATGAACACAACTCAGATGCCATAACACACTTCACCAAGATAATTAAAGAGATGAAGAAGATGGATGAGGTGCTCCCACAAGCAAAAACAATGGGGAAATTTCTTGGGGGACATCTATGATGAAGGAAATTATGTGGAAAGGCCTCATTTGATCTAGGGCGGAAACTACTTGCGCTGGAAAACAAGAATAAGATACTTCATGAGATCCCATGAGTATGATGTTTGGGATATTGTAAGAAATGGCTATTTTGCACCCACAATGGTTGAAAATGGAGTAATTGTGCCGAAGGCAAAGAATGTGTGGCTACCCGGTGAAAAGACTTTATAGCAATTAAATGACAAGGCAATAAAAATGCATTTCTGTAGTCTTTTCATTAATGAATTCAGCAGACATAGTGCATGCAACACTGCCAAGGAGAAATGGGATAACGCAGAAGTTACTCACGAAAACATAAAGCAAGTAAAGAAAACAAAGTTGAGAATGCTGGAGGAATCCTAGGATACCTTCAGAATTGGTGAGAACGAAGACAACTTAGATGCCATAGCACGCTTCACCAAGATAATTAAAGAGATGAAGAAGATGGGTGAGGTGCTCCCACAAGCAAAAACAATGGGGAAATTTCTTAGGGGACATCTATGATGAAGGAAATTATGTGGAAAGGCCTCATTTGATCAAGGGCGGAAACTACTTGCGCTGGAAAACAAGAATAAGATACTTCATGAGATCCCACGATTATGATGTTTGGGATATTGTAAGAAATGGCTATTTTGCACCCACAATGGTTGAAAATGGAGTAATTGTGCCGAAGGCAAAGAATGTGTGGCTACCCGGTGAAAAGAATTTATAGCAATTAAATGACAAGGCAATAAAAATGCATTTCTGTAGTCTTTTCATATTTGAATTCCGCAGACATAGTGCATGCAACACTGCCAAGGAGAAATGGGATAACGTAGAAGTTACTTATGAAGACAAAAGGAAAGTAAAGAAGACAAAGTTGAGAATGCTGGAGGAATCCTAGGATACCTTCAGAATTGGTGAGAACGAAGACAACTTAGATGCAATAGCACGCTTCACCAAGATTATTAAAGAGATGAAAAAGCTAGTTGAGGTGCTCCCACAAGCAAAAACAAGCGGGAAATTCCTTAGGGGACATGTTTGATGAAATAAATTCTGTGAATCGCCCTCCACTGTTCAAGGGCGGAAATTACTTGCCCTGGAAAATAAGAATAAGATACTTTATGAGATCCCATGATTCTGATGTTTTGGATAGTGTAAGAAATGGCTATTCTGCACCCACAAATGTTGAAAATGAAGCAATTGTGCTGAAGGCAAAGAACGTATGGCTACCTGGAGAAAAGAAGTTAGAACAAATAAATGACAAGGCCATAAACATGCTTTTCGGTAGACTTTTCATTAATGAATTCAGCAAACATAGTGCCTGCAACAATGCCAAGGAGAAATGGGATAACGTAGAAGTTAGTCACGAAGACAGAAAGCAAGTTAAGAGAACAAAGTTGAGAATGCTGGAGGAATCCTATGGTGCCTTCAGAATTAGTGAGAACGAAGACAACTCAAATCCCATAACACACTTCACCAAGATTATCAAAGAGATGAAGAAGATGGGTGAGGTGCTCCCACAAGCAAAAATAATGGGGAAATCTCTTAGGGGACATCTATGATGAACGAAATTATGTGAATCGCCCCCCTTTGTTGAAGGGCGAAACTACTTGCGCTGGAAAACAAGAATAAGATACTTCTTGAGATCCCATAATTATGGTGTTTGGGATATTTTATGAAATGGTTATTTTGCACCCACAAAGGTTGAAAATGGAGTAATTGTGCCGAAGGCAAAGAATGTGTGGCTACCCGGAGAAAAAAAGTTAGAGTAATTAAATGACAAGGCCATAAAAATGCTTTTCTGTAGTCTTTTCATATATGAATTCAGCAGACATAATGCCTGCAACACTGCCAAGGAGAAATGGGATAATTTAAAAGTTACTTTTGAAGACAGAAAGCAAGTAAAGAAAACAAAGTTTAAAATGCTGGAGGAATCCTATGATACCTTCAGAATTGGTGAGAACGAAGATAACTCGGATACCATAACACGTTTCACTAGGATTATTAAAGAGATGAAGAAGCTGGGTGAGGTGCTCCCACAAGCAAAAACAATTGGGAAATTCCTTATGGGACATGTTTGATGAAAGAAATTCTATGAATCGCCCTCCACTGTTCAAGGGAAGAAATTACTTGCACTGGAAAACAAGAATAAGATTCTTCATGAGATCCCATGATTCTGATGTTTTGGATATTGTAAGAAATGACTATTCTGCACCCACAAAGGTTGAAAATGAAGTAATTGTGCCGAAGATGAAGAACATATGGCTACTTGGAGAAATGAAGTTAGAGCAATCCAATGACATGGCCATAAACATGCTTTTCTATACTCATTTTATAAATGAATTCAGCAGACAGAGTGCCTGCAACACTGCCAAGGAGAAATGGGATAACGTAGAAGTTACTCATGAAGACAAAAAGCAAGTAAAGAAAACAAAGTTTAGAATGCTGGAGGAATCCTATGATGCCTTCAGAATTTGTGAGAACGAAGACAACTCAGATGCCACAACACACTTCACCACGATTCTTAGAGAGATGAAGAAGATGGGTGAGGTGATCCCACAAGCAAAAAACAATGGGGAAATTTCTTAAGGTACATCTATGATGAAGGAAATTATTTGAATCGCCCTCCTTTGTTCCAGGGCGGAAACTACTTGCACTGGAAAACAAGAATAAGATACGTCATGAGATCCCATGATTATGATATTTGGGATATTGTAAGAAATAGCTATTTTGCACCCGAAAGTTTGAAAATGGAGTAATTGTGCCGAAGGCAAAAAATGTGTGGCTATCGGGAGAACAGAAGTTAGAGCAATTAAATGACAAGGCCATAAACATGCTTTTCGGTATTCTTCTCATCAATGAATTCAACAGATGTAGAGCCCGCTACACTGCCAAGGAGAAATGGGATAACGTAGAAGTTACTCATGAAGATAGAAAGCAAGTAAAGAAAACATAATTTAGAATGCTGGAGGAATTCTATGATGCCTTCAGAATTAGTGAGAACGAAGACAACTCAGATGCCATAACACACTTCACCACGATTCTTAAAGAGGTGAAGAAGATGGGTGAGGTGCTATGACAAGCAAAAAATAATTGGGAAGATTCTTAGGGGACATTTATGACAAAGGAAATTATGTGGATCACTCTCCCTTGTTCAAGGGCATAAACGTCTTGCACTAGAAAACAAGAATAAGATACTTCATGAGATCCCATGATTATGATGTTTGGGGTATTGTAAGAAATGGGTATTTTGCACCCACAAAGGTTGAAAATGGAGTAATTGTGCCGAAGGCAAAGATTGTGTGGCTACCTGGAGAACAGAAGTTAGAGCAATTAAATGACATGGCCATAAACATGCTTTTCTGTTGTCTTTTGATTAATGAATTCAACAGACGTAGTGCCCGCTACACTGCCAAGGAGAAATGGGATAACGTAGAAGTTACTCATGAAGACAAAAAGCAAGTAAAGAAAACATAGTTTAGAATGCTGGAGGAATCTTATGATGCCTTCAGAATTAGTAAGAACGAAGACAACTCAGATGCCATAACACACTTAACCACGATTCTTAAAGAGATGAAGAAGATGGGTGAGGTGCTCCTACAAGCAAAAAACAATGGGGAAATTTCTTAGGGGACATCTATGATGAAAAAAATTATGTGAATCGCTCTCTTTTGTTTAAGGGCGGAAACTACTTGCGCTGGAAAACAAGAATAAGATACTTCATCAGATCCCATGATTATGATGTTTGGGATATTGTAAGAAATGGCTATTCTACTCCCACAAAGGTTGAAAATTGAGTAATTGTGCCGAAGGCAAAGAATGTATGGCTACTTGGAGAAAAGAAGCAAGGGCAATTAAATGACAAGGCTATAAACATGTTTTTCTGTAGTCTTTTCACTAACGAATTAAACAGACGTAGTGCGCTACACTGCCAAGGAAAAATGGGATAACGTAGAAGTTACTCATGGAGACAGAAAGCAAGTAAAGAAAACAAAGTTGGGAATGCTGGAGGAATCCTATGATGTCTTCAGAATTAGTGAGAACGAAGATAACTCAGATGCCATAACACACTTCACCATGATTCTTAAAGAGGTGAAGAAGATGGGTGAGGTGCTCCCACAAGCAAAAAATAATGGGGAAATTTCTTAGAGGACATCTATGATGAAGGAAATTATGTGAATCGCTCTCTCTTATTCAAGGGTGTAAACGTCTTGCGCTGGAAAACAAGAATAAGATACTTTATGAGATCCCATGATTATGATGTTAGGGGTATTGTAAGAAATGGCTATTTTGCACCCACAAAGGTTGAAAATGGTGTAATTGTGCCGAAGGCAAAGAATGTGTGGCTACCTGGAGAACAGAAGTTAGAGCAATTAAATGACATGGCCATAAACATGCTTTCTGTAGTCTTTTCATTAAGGAATTCAGCAGACGTGGTGCCCGCTACACTGCCAAGGAGAAATGGGGTAACGTAGAAGTTACTCATGAAGACAGAAAGGAAGTAAAGGAAACAAAGTTGAGAATGCTGGAGGAATCCTATGATGCCTTCAGAATTAGTGAGAACGAAGACATTCCAGATGTCATAACACGCTTCAACAAGATTATTAAAGAGATGAAAAAGTTGGGTGAGGTGCTAAAACAATTGGAAAATTCTTTGGAGGACATCTATGATGAAAGAAATTTTGTAAATCGCCCTTCTCTGTTGAAGGGCTGAAGTTACTTGCGCTGGAAAACAAGAATAAGATACTTCATGAGATCCCACGATTATGATGTTTGGGATATTATAAGAAATGGCTATTTTCCACCCACTAATGTTGAAAGTGTAGTAATTGTGCCGAAGGCAAAGAACGTGTGGCTACCCAGAGAAAAGAAGTTAGAGCAAATTAAATGACAAGGCCGTAAACATGCTTTTCTGTACTCTTTTCATTAATGAATTCAACAGACATAGTGCCCGCAACACTGCGAAGGAGAAATGGGATAACGTAGAAGTTACTCAGGAAGACAGATAGCAAGTAAAGAAAACATAGTTAAGAATGCTAGAGGAATCCGTTGTTACCTTCAGAATTAGTGAGAACGAAGACATCTGAGATGCCAAAACATGTTTCACCAAGATTATTAAAGAGATGAAGAAGCTGGATGAGGTGCTCCCACAAGCAAAAACAATTTTGAAAATTCCTTAGGGGACATGTTTGATGAAGGAAATTATTTGAATCGTCCTCCACTGTTCAAGGGTGGAAAAATGGCTATTCTGCACCCACTAATGCTGAAAATGGAGTAATTGTGCCGGAGGCAAAGAATATATGGCTACCCAAAGATAAGAAGTTAAAGCAATTAAATGAGAAGGCCATAAACATGCTTTTCTATACTCTTTTCATTAATGAATTCAGCAGAAATAGTGCCAGCAAGTAAAGAAAAGATTGTTTAGAATTCTAGAGGAATCCAATGATGCCTTCAGAATTAGCGAGAACGAAGACAACTCAGATGCCATCACACACTTCACCAAGACTATTAAAGAGATGAAGTAGCTGGGTGAGGTGCTAAAACAATTGGAAAATTCCTTAGGGGACATGTTTGATGAAGGAAATTATGTGAATCGCCCTCCACTGTTCAAGGGCAGAAATTACTTGCACTTGAAAACAAGAATAAGATACTTCATGAGATCCTATGATTCTGATGTTTTGGATATTGTAAGAAATTGCTATTCTGCAGCCACTAAGGCTTAGAATGGAGTAATTGTTCCGAAGGCAAAGAATGTATGGCTACCCGGAGAAAAGAAGTTAGAGCAATTAAATGACAACGTCATAAACATGCTTTTTTATACTCTTTTTATCAATGAATTCAGCAGACATAGTGCCTGCAACACTGCCAAGGAGAAATGGGATAAGGTAGAAGTTACTCATGAAGATAGAAAGCAAGTAAAGAAAACAAAGTTTAGAATGCTGGAGGAAACCTATGATGCCTTCAGAATTAGTGAGAATGAAGACAACTCAGATGCCATAACACACTTCACAACGATTCTTAAAGAGATGAAGAAGATGGGTGAGACGCTCCCACAAGCAAAAAACAATGGGAATATTTGTTAGGGGACATCTATGATGAAGGAAATTATGTGAATCGCTCTCCTTTGTTCATGGGTGGAAACTACTTGCGCTGGAAAACAATAATAAGATACTTCATGACATCCCATGATTATGATGTTTGGGATATGGTAAGAAATGGCTATTTTGCACCCACAAAGGTTGAAAATGGAGTAATTGTGCCGAAGGCAAAGATTGTGTGGTAGCCCGGAGAAAAGAAGTTAGAGCAATTAAATGACAAGGGCATAAAAATGCTTTTCTGTAGTCCTTTCATCAATCAATTTAGCAGACATAGTTCCTGCAACACTGCCAAGGAGAAATGGGATAACGTAGAAGTTACTCATGAAGACAGAAAGCAAGTAAAGAAAACAAAATTGAGAACGCTGGAGGAATCCTTTGATACCTTCAGAATTAGTGAGAACGAAGACAACTCAGTTGCCATAACACACTTCACCACGATTCTTAAAGAGATGAAGAAGATGGGTGAGGTGCTCCCACAAACGAAAAACAATGGGGAAATTTCTTAGGGACATCTATGATGAAATAAATTATGTGAATCGCTCTCTTTTGTTCAAGGGCAGAAACTCCCTGCGCAGGAAAACAAGAATAAGATACTTCATGAGATTCCATGATTATGATGGTTGGGATATTGTAAGAAATGGCTATTTTCCACCCACAAAGGTTGAAAATGTAGTAATTGTGCCGAAGGCAAAGAATGTGTGGCTGCATGGAGAAAAGAAGTTAGAGCAATTAAATGACAAGGTCATAAACATGCTTTTCTATACTCTTTTCATTAATGAATTCAGCAGACATAGTGCCTGCAACACTGCCAAGGAGAAATGGGATAACGTAGAAGTTACTTATGAAGACAGAAAGCAAGTAAAGAAAACAAAGTTTAGAATGCTGGAGAAAACCAATGATGCCTCCAGAATTAGTGAGAACGAAAACAACTCAGATGCCCTAACACACTTCACCACGATTCCTAAGGAGATGAAGAAGATGGGTGAGGTGCTCCTTCAAACTAAAAAGAATGGGGAAATTTCTTAGGGGACATCTATGATGAAAGAAATTATGTGAATCGCTCTCTTTTGTTCAAGGGTGGAAACTACTTGCGCTGGAAAACAAGAATAAGATACTTCATGAGATCCCACGATTCTGATGTTTTGGATATTGTAAGAAATGGCTATTCTGCACCCACTAAGGCTGAAAATGGAGTAATTGTGCGGAAGGAAAAGAATGTATGGCTGCCAAGAGAAAAGAAGTTAGAGCAATTAAATGAGAAATCCATAAACATGCTTTTCTATACTCATTTCATTAATGAATTCAGCAGACATAGTGCCTGCAACACTGCCAAGGAGAAATGGGATAACGTAGAAGTTACTCATGAAGACAAAACGCAAGTAAAGAAAAAAAAGTTTAGAATGCTGGAGGAATCCTATGATGCCTTTTGAATTAGTGAGAATGAAGACAACTCAGATGCCATAACACACTTCATCACGATTCTTAAAGAGATGAAGAAGATGGGTGAGGTGCTCCCACAAGCAAAAAACAAAGGGAAAATTTCTTCGTGGACATCTATGATCAAGGAAATTATTTGAATCGCCCTCCTTTGTTCCAGGGTGGAAACTACTTGTGCTCGAAAGGAAGAATAAGATACTTCATGAGTTCCCATGATTATAATATTTGGGATATTGTAAGAAACGACTATTTTGGACCCACAAAGGTTGAAGATGGAGTAATTGTGCCGAAGGCAAAGAATGTGTGGCTACCCGGAGAACAAAAGTTAGAGCATTTAAATGACAAGGCCATAAACATGCTTTTCTGTAGTCTTTTCATTAATGAATTCAACAGACGTACTGCCCGCTACACTGCAAGGAGAAATGGGATAACGTAGAAGTTACTCAAGAAGACATAATGCAAGTAAAGAAAACATAGTTTAGAATGCTAGAGGAATCCAATGATGCCTTCAGAATTAGCGAGCACGAAGACAACTCAAATGCCATCAAACACTTCACCAAGACTATTAAAGAGATGAAGAAGCTGGGTGAGGTGCTAAAACAATTGGAAAATTCCTTAGGGGACATGTTTGATGAAGGATATTATGTGAATCGCCCTCCACTGTTCAAGGGCAGAAATTACTTGCACTTGAAAACAAGAATGAGATACTCCATGAGATCCGATGATTCTAATGTTTTGGATATTGTAAGAAATTGCTATTCTGCAGCCACTAAGGCTTAGAATGGAGTAATTGTTCCGAAGGCAAAGAATGTATGGGTACCCGTAGAAAAGAAGTTAGAGCAATTAAATGACAACGGCATAAACATGCTTTTTTATACTCTTTTTATTAATTAATTCAGCAGACATAGTGCCTGCAACACTGCCAAAGAGAAATGGGATAAGGTAGAAGTTACTCATAAAGGTATAAAGCAAGTAATGGAAACAAAGTTTAGAATGCTGGAGGAAACCTATGATGCCTTCACAATTAGTGAGAATGAAGACAACTCAGATGCCATGACACACTTCACAACGATTCTTAAAGAGATGAAGAAGATGGGTGAGGCGCTCCCACAAGCAAAAAACAATGGAAAAATTTGTTAGGGGACATCTATGATGAAGGAAATTATGTGAATCGCTCTCTTTTGTTCAAGGGCGGAAACTACTTGCGCTGGAAAACAATAATAAGATACTTCATGACATCCCATGATTATGATGTTTGGGATATGGTAAGAAATGGCTATTTTGCACCCACAAAGGTTGAAAATGTAGTAATTGTGCCGAAGGCAAAGAATGTGTGGCTGCACGGAGAAAGATGTTAGAGCGATTAAATGACAAGGTCATAAATATGCTTTTTTATACTCTTTTCATTAATGAATTCAGCAGACATAGTGCCTGCAACACTGCCAAGGAGAAATGGGATAACGTAGAAGTTACTCATGAAGACAGAAAGCAAGTAAAGAAAACAAAGTTTAGAATGCTGGAGGAAACCTATGATGCCTTCAGAATTAGTAAGAACGAAAACAACTCAGATGCCATAACACACTTCACCACGATTCCTAAAGAGATGAAGAAGATGGGTGAGGTGCTCCCACAAACTAAAAATAATGGGGAAATTTCTTAGGGGACATCTATGATGAAAGAAATTATGTGAATCACTCTCTTTTGTTCAAGGGCGGAAACTACTTGCGCTGGAAAACAAGAATAAGATACTTCATGAGATCCGGTGATTCTATTGATTTGGATATTGTAAGAAATGGCTATTATGCACCCACTAAGGCTGAAAATGGAGTAATTGTGCCGAAGGCAAAGAATGTATGGCTGCCCAGAGAAAAGAAGTTAGAGCAATTGAATGAGAAATCCATAAAGATGCTTTTCTATACTCATTTCATTAATGAATTCAGCAGACATAGTGCCTGCAACACTGCGAAGGAGAAATGGGATGACGTAGAAGTTACTCATGAAGACAAAAAGCAAGTAAAGAAAACAAAGTTTAGAATGCTGGAGGAATCCTATGATGCCTTTAGAATTAGTGAGAACGAAGACAACTCAGATGCCATAACACACTTCACCACGATTCTTAAAGAGATGAAGAAGATGGGTGAGGTGCTCCCACGAGCAAAAAATAATGGGAAAATTTCTTCGTGGACATCTATGATGAAGGAAATTATTTGAATCGCCCTCTTTTGTTCCAGGGCGGAAACTACTTGCACTGGAAAACAAGAATAACATACTTCATGAGATTCAATAATTATGATATTTGGGATATTGTAAGAAATGGCAATTTTGCACCCATAAGGGTTGAAAATGGAGTAATTGTGCCGAAGGCAAAGAATGTGTGGCTACCCGGAGAACAAAAGTTAGAGCAATTAAATGAGAAGGCCATAAACATGCTTTTCCATAGTCTTTTCATCAATGAATTTAGCAGACATAGTTCCTACAACACTACCAAGGAGAAATGGGAAAACGTAGAAGTTACTTATAAAGACAGAAAGCAAGTAAAGAAAACAAAATTAAGAATGCTGGAGAAATCCTATGATACCTTTAGAATTAGTGAGAACGAAGACAACTCAGATGCCATAACACACTTCGCCAAGATTATTAAAGAGTTGAAGAAGCTGGGTGAGGTGCTAAAACAATTGGGAAATTCCTTAGGGGACATGTTTGATGAAGGAAATTATGTGAATCGTCCTCCACTGTTCAAGGGCGAAATTACTTGCACTGGAAAACAAGAATAAGATATGTCATGAGATCCCATGATTCTGATATGTTGGATATTGTAAGAAATTGCTATTCTGCAGCCACTAAGGCTGACAATGGAGTAATTGTGCCGAAAGCAAATGAATGTATGGCTGCCCGGAGAAAAGAAGTTAGAGCAATTAAATGACAAGGGCATAAACATGCTTTTTTGCAGTGTTTTCAATAATGAATTAAACAGTGATAGTGCCTGCAACACTGCAAAGGAGAAACAGGATAACCTAGAAGTCACTAATGAAGACAGAAAGCAAGTAAAGGAAACAAAGTTTACATTGCTGGAGGAAACCTATGATGCCTTCAGAATTAGTGAGAATGAAGACAACTCAGATGGCATAACACACTTCACAACGACTCTTACAGAGACGAAGTAGATGGGTGAGGTGCTCCACAAGCAAAAAATAATGGGAAGATTTCTTAGGGGACATTTATGATGAAGGAAATTATGTGAATCGCTCTCCTTTGTTTAAGGGCAGAAGCTACTTGCGTTGGAAAACAAGAATAAGATAGTTAATGAGATCCCATGATTATGATGTTTGGGATATGGTAAGAAATTGCTATTTTGCACCCGCAAAGGTTGAAAATGGAGTAATTGTGCCAAAGGCAAAGAATGTGTGGCTGCCCGGAGAAAAAAAGTTAGAGCAATTAAATGACAAGGCCATAAAAATGCTTTTCTGTAATCTTTTCATCAATGAATTTAGCAGACATAGTTCCTGCAACACTGCCAAGGAGAAATGGGATAACGTAGAAGTTACCTATGATGACAGAAAGCAAGTAAAGAAAACAAAATTGAGAATACTGGAGGAATCCTATGATACCTTCAGAATTAGTGAGAATGAAGACATCTCAGATGCCATAACACACTTCACAAGATTATTAAAGAGATGAAGAAGCTGCGTGAGGTGCTCCCACAAGCAAAAACAATTGGAAAATTCCTTAGGGGACATGTTTGATGAAGGAAACTATATGAATTGCCCTCCACTGTTCGAGGGCTGAAATAACTTGCGCAAGAAAACAGGAATAAGATACATCCTGAGATCCCATGATTATGATCTTTGGGATATTGTATGAAATGGCTATTTTGCACTAACAAAGGTTGAAAATGGAGTAATTGTGCCGAAGGAAAAGAATGTGTTGCTACCCAGAGAAAAGAAGTTAGTGCAATTAAATGACAAGGACATAAAAATACTTTTATGTACTCTTTTCATCAATGAATTTAGCAGACAGTTCCTGCAACACTGCCAAGGAGAAATGGGATAACGTAGAAGTTACTTATGATGACAGAAAGCAAGTAAAGAAAGATAAATTGAGAATACTAGAGGAATCCGATGATACCTTCAGAATTAGTGAGAATGAAGACATCTCAGATGCCATAACACACTTCACAAGATTATTAAAGAGATGAAGAAGCTGCGTGAGGAGCTCCCACAAGCAAAAACAATCAGAGAATTCCTTTGAGGACATGTTCGATGAACGAAAACTATGTGAATCGACCTCCACTGTTCAAGGATGGAAATTACTTGCACTTGAAAACAAGAATAAGAATCTTCATGAGATCCGATGATTCTGATGTTTTTGATATTGTAAGAAATGGCTATTCTTCACCCATAAATGTTGAAAATGGAGTAATTGTGCCGAAGGAAAATGAATGTATGGCAGCCTGGAGAAAAGAAGTTAGAGCAATTAAATGACAAAGGCATAAACATGCTTTTCTGTACTCTTTTCATTAATGAACTAAAGAGACGTAGTGCCTGCATCGCTGCAAAGGAGAAACGGGATAACCTAGAAGTCACTAATGAAGACAGAAAGCAAGTAAAGGAAACAAAGTTTATAATGCTGGAGGAAACCTATGATGGCTTCAGAATTACTGAGAACGGAGACAACTCAGATGCCATAACACACTTCACAACGATTCTTACAGAGATGAACTAGATGGGTGAGGTGCTCCCACAAGCAAAAAACAATGGGAAAATTTCTTAGGGGACATCTATGATGAAGGAAATTATGTGAATCGCTTTCCTTTGTTTCAGGGCGGAAACTACATGTGCCGGAAAACAAGAATAAGATACTTCATGAGATCCCCTGAGTATGATGTTTGGGATATGGTAAGAAATGCCTATTTTGCACCCACAAAGGTTGAAAATTGAGTAATTGTGCCGAAGGCAAAGAATGTGTGGCTGCCCGGAGAAAAGAAGTTAGAGCAATTAAATGACAAAGCCATAAGATTGTTTTTTTATAGACTTTTCATCAATGAATTTAGCAGACATAGTTCCTACAACACTGCCAACGAGAAATGGGATAACGTAGAAGTTACTTATGAAGACAGAAAGCAAGTAAAGAAAACAAAATTGAGAATACTGGAGGAATCCTATGATACCTTCAAAATTAGTGAGAATGAAGACATCTCAGATGCCATAACACACTTCACAAGATTATTAAAGAGATGAAGAAGCTGCGTGAGGTGCTGCCACAAGCAAAAACAATTGGAAAATTCCTTAGGGGACATGTTTGATGAAGGAAACTATATGGATTGCCCTCCACTGTTGAAGGGCTGAAATAACTTGCACTAGAAAACAGGAATAAGATACATCCTGAGATCACATGATTATGATCTTTTTGAAATTGTAAGAAATGGCTATTTTGCACTAACAAAGGTTGAAAATGGAGTAATTGTGCCGAAGGAAAAGAATGTGTTGCTACCCAGAGAAAAAAAGTTAGAGCAATTACATGACAAGGACATAAAAATACTTTTATGTACTCTTTTCATCAATGAATTTAGCAGACAGTTCCTGCAACACTGCCAAGGAGAAATGGGATAACGTAGAAGTTACCTATGATGACAGAAAGCAAGTAAAGAAAACAAAATTGAGAATACTGGAGGAATCCTATGATACCTTCAGAATTAGTGAGAATGAAGACATCTCAGATGCCATAACACACTTCACAAGATTATTAAAGAGATGAAGAAGCTGCGTGAGGTGCTCCCACAAGCAAAAACAATTGGAAAATTCCTTAGGGGACATGTTTGATGAAGGAAACTATATGAATTGCCCTCCACTGTTCGAGGGCTGAAATAACTTGCGCAAGAAAACAGGAATAAGATACATCCTGAGATCCCATGGTTATGATCTTTGGGATATTGTATGAAATGGCTATTTTGCACTAACAAAGGTTGAAAATGGAGTAATTGTGCCGAAGGAAAAGAATGTGTTGCTACCCAGAGAAAAGAAGTTAGTGCAATTAAATGACAAGGACATAAAAATACTTTTATGTACTCTTTTCATCAATGAATTTAACAGACAGTTCCTGCAACACTGCCAAGGAGAAATGGGATAACGTAGAAGTTACTTATGATGACAGAAAGCAAGTAAAGAAAGATAAATTGAGAATACTAGAGGAATCCGATGATACCTTCAGAATTAGTGAGAATGAAGACATCTCAGATGCCATAACACACTTGACAAGATTATTAAAGAGATGAAGAAGCTGCGAGAGGAGCTCCCACAAGAAAAAACAATCGGAAAATTCCTTTGAGGACATGTTCGATGAAGGAAACTATGTGAATCGACCTCCACTGTTCAAGGATGGAAATTACTTGCACTGGAAAACAAGAATAAGAATCTTCATGAGATCCGATGATTCTGATGTTTTTGATATTGTAAGAAATGGCTATTCTTCACCCATAAATGTTGAAAATGGAGTAATTGTGCCGAAGGAAAATGAATGTATGGCAGCCTGGAGAAAAGAAGTTAGAGCAATTAAATGACAAAGGCATAAACATGTTTTTCTGTACTCTTTTCATTAATGAACTAAAGAGACGTAGTGCCTGCATCGCTGCAAAGGAGAAACGGGATAACCTAGAAGTCACTAATGAAGACAGAAAGGAAGTAAAGGAAACAAAGCTTATAATGCTGGAGGAAACCTATGATGGCTTCAGAATTAGTGAGAACGGAGACAACTCAGATGCCATAACACACTTCACAACGATTCTTACAGAGATGAACTAGATGGGTGAGGTGCTCCCACAAGCAAAAATCAATGGGAAAATTTCTTAGAGGACATCTATGATGAAGGAAATTATGTGAATCGCTTTCCTTTGTTTCAGGGCGGAAACTACATGCGCCGGAAAACAAGAATAAGATACTTCGTGAGATCCCCTGAGTATGATGTTTGGGATATGGTAAGAAATGCCTATTTTGCACCCACAAAGGTTGAAAATTGAGTAATTGTGCCGAAGGCAAAGAATGTGTGGCTGCCCGGAGAAAAGAAGTTAGAGCAATTAAATGACAAAGCCATAAGATTGTTTTTTTATAGACTTTTCATCAATGAATTTAGCAGACATAGTTCCTACAACACTGCCAACGAGAAATGGGATAACGTAGAAGTTACTTATGAAGACAGAAAGCAAGTAAAGAAAACAAAATTGAGAATACTGGAGGAATCCTATGATACCTTCAAAATTAGTGAGAATGAAGACATCTCAGATGCCATAACACACTTCACAAGATTATTAAAGAGATGAAGAAGCTGCGTGAGGTGCTGCCACAAGCAAAAACAATTGGAAAATTCCTTAGGGGACATGTTTGATGAAGGAAACTATATGGATCGCCCTCCACTGTTGAAGGGCTGAAATAACTTGCACTAGAAAACAGGAATAAGATACATCCTGAGATCACATGATTATGATCTTTGGGAAATTGTAAGAAATGGCTATTTTGCACTAACAAAGGTTGAAAATGGAGTAATTGTGCCGAAGGAAAAGAATGTGTTGCTACCCAGAGCAAAAAAGTTAGAGCAATTACATGACAAGGACATAAAAATACTTTTATGTACTCTTTTCATCAATGAATTTAGCAGACAGTTCCTGCAACACTGCCAAGGAGAAATGGGATAACGTAGAAGTTACCTATGATGACAGAAAGCAAGTAAAGAAAACAAAATTGAGAATACTGGAGGAATCCTATGATACCTTCAGAATTAGTGAGAATGAAGACATCTCAGATGCCATAACACACTTCACAAGATTATTAAAGAGATGAAGAAGCTGCGTGAGGTGCTCCCACAAGCAAAAACAATTGGAAAATTCCTTAGGGGACATATTTGATGAAGGAAACTATATGAATTGCCCTCCACTGTTCGAGGGCTGAAATAACTTGCGCAAGAAAACAGGAATAAGATACATCCTGAGATCCCATGGTTATGATCTTTGGGATATTGTATGAAATGGCTATTTTGCACTAACAAAGGTTGAAAATGGAGTAATTGTGCCGAAGGAAAAGAATGTGTTGCTACCCAGAGAAAAGAAGTTAGTGCAATTAAATGACAAGGACATAAAAATACTTTTATGTACTCTTTTCATCAATGAATTTAGCAGACAGTTCCTGCAACACTGCCAAGGAGAAATGGGATAACGTAGAAGTTACTTATGATGACAGAAAGCAAGTAAAGAAAGATAAATTGAGAATACTAGAGGAATCCGATGATACCTTCAGAATTAGTGAGAATGAAGACATCTCAGATGCCATAACACACTTCACAAGATTATTAAAGAGATGAAGAAGCTGCGTGAGGAGCTCCCACAAGCAAAAACAATCAGAGAATTCCTTTGAGGACATGTTCGATGAAGGAAACTATGTGAATCGACCTCCACTGTTCAAGGATGGAAATTACTTGCACTTGAAAACAAGAATAAGAATCTTCATGAGATCCGATGATTCTGATGTTTTTGATATTGTAAGAAATGGCTATTCTTCACCCATAAATGTTGAAAATGGAGTAATTGTGCCGAAGGAAAATGAATGTATGGCAGCCTGGAGAAAAGAAGTTAGAGCAATTAAATGACAAAGGCATAAACATGTTTTTCTGTACTCTTTTCATTAATGAACTAAAGAGACGTAGTGCCTGCATCGCTGCAAAGGAGAAACGGGATATCCTAGAAGTCACTAATGAAGACAGAAAGCAAGTAAAGGAAACAAAGTTTATAATGCTGGAGGAAACCTATGATGGCTTCAGAATTAGTGAGAACGGAGACAACTCAGATGCCATAACACACTTCACAACGATTCTCACAGAGATGAACTAGATGGGTGAGGTGCTCCCACAAGCAAAAATCAATGGGAAAATTTCTTAGAGGACATCTATGATGAAGGAAATTATGTGAATCGCTTTCCTTTGTTTCAGGGCGGAAACTACATGCGCCGGAAAACAAGAATAAGATACTTCGTGAGATCCCCTGATTATGATGTTTGGGATATGGTAAGAAATGCCTATTTTGCACCCACAAAGGTTGAAAATTGAGTAATTGTGCCGAAGGCAAAGAATGTGTGGCTGCCCGGAGAAAAGAAGTTAGAGCAATTAAATGACAAAGCCATAAGATTGCTTTTTTATAGACTTTTCATCAATGAATTTAGCAGACATAGTTCCTACAACACTGCCAACGAGAAATGGGATAACGTAGAAGTTACTTATGAAGACAGAAAGCAAGTAAAGAAAACAAAATTGAGAATACTGGAGGAATCCTATGATACCTTCAAAATTAGTGAGAATGAAGACATCTCAGATGCCATAACACACTTCACAAGATTATTAAAGAGATGAAGAAGCTGCGTGAGGTGCTGCCACAAGCAAAAACAATTGGAAAATTCCTTAGGGGACATGTTTGATGAAGGAAACTATATGAATCGCCCTCCACTGTTGAAGGGCTGAAATAACTTGCGCTAGAAAACAGGAATAAGATACATCCTGAGATCCCATGATTATGCTCTTTGGGATATTGTAAGAAATGGCTATTTTGCACTAACAAAGGTTGAAAATGGAGTAATTGTGCCGAATGACAAGAATGTGTTGCTACCCAGAGAAAAGAAGTTAGAGCAATTAAATGACAAGGACATAAAAATACTTTTATGTACTCTTTTCATCAATGAATTTAGCAGACAGTTCCTGCAACACTGCCAAGGAGAAATGGGATAACGTAGAAGTTACCTATGATGACAGAAAGCAAGTAAAGAAAACAAAATTGAGAATACTGGAGGAATCCTATGATACCTTCAGAATTAGTGAGAATGAAGACATCTCAGATGCCATAACACACTTCACAAGATTATTAAAGAGATGAAGAAGCTGCCTGAGGTGCTCCCACAAGCAAAAACAATTGGAAAATTCCTTAGGGGACATGTTTGATGAAGGAAACTATATGAATCGCCCTCCACTGTTCAAGGGCTGAAATAACTTGCGCTAGAAAATAGGAATAAGATACTTCCTGAGATCCCATGATTATGATCTTTGGGATATTGTAAAAAATGGCTATTTTGCACTCACAAAGGTTGAAAATGGAGTAATTATGCCGAAGGCAAAGAATGTGTTGCTACCCGGAGAAAAGAAGTTAGAGGAATTAAATGACAAGGACAAAAAAATACTTTTATGTACTCTTTTCATCAATGAATTTAGCAGACAGTTCCTGCAACACTGCCAAGGAGAAATGGGATAACGTAGAAGTTACTTATGTAGAAAGAAAGCAAGTAAAGAAAACAAAATTGAGAATGCTGGAGGAATCCTATGATACCTTCAGAATTAGTGAGAACGAAGGCAACTCAGATGTCATAACACACTTCACCAAGATTATTAAAGAGATGAAGAAGTTGGGTGAGGTGCTGCCACAAGCAAAAACAATTCGAAAATTTCTCAAGGGACGTTTATGATGAAGGAAATTATGTTAATCGCTCTCCTTTGTTCAATGGCGGAAACGACTTGCTCAAGAAAATAAGAATAAGATACTTTATGAGATCCCATGATTATGATATTTGGGATATTGTAAGAACTGGCTATTTGGCACCCACAAAGGTTGAAAATGGAGTAATTGTGCCAAAGGCAAAGAATGTGTGGCTGCTTGGAGAAAAGAAGTTAGAGCAATTAAATGACAAGGCCATAAAAATACTTTTCTGTAGTCTTTTTATCAATGAATTTGGCAAACAAAGTTCCTGCAACACTGCCAAGGAGAAGTGGGATAACGTAGAATTACTTATGAACACAGAAAGCAAGTAAAAAAAAAATTGAGAATGCTGGAGGAATCCTACGTTGGCTTCAGAATTAGTGAGAATGAAGACATCTCAGATGCCATACACGCTTCACAAGATTAATAAAGAGATGAAGAAGCTGGATGAGGTGCTCCCACAAGCAAAAACAATCAAAAAATTCCTTTGGGGACATGTTCGATGAAGGAAACTATGTGAATCGACCTCCACTGTTCAAGGATGGAAATTACTTGCACTGGAAAACAAGAATAAGAATCTTCATGAGATCCGATGATTCTGATGTTTTTGATATTGTAAGAAATGGCTATTCTTCACCCATAAATGTTGAAAATGGAGTAATTGTACCGAAGAAAAATGAAGGTATGGCAGCCCAGAGAAAAGAAGTTAGAACAATTAAATGACAAGGGCATAAACATGCTTTTCTGTACTCTTTTCATTAATGAACTAAAAAGACATAGTGCCTGCAACGCTGCAAAGGAGAAACGGGATAACCTAGGAGTCACTAATGAAGACAGAAAGCAAGTAAAGGAAACAAAGTTTATAGGGCTTCAGAATTAGTGAGAACGAAGACAACTCAGATGCCATAACACACTTCACAACGATTCTTACAGAGACGAAGTAGATGGATGAGGTGCTCCCACAAGAAAAAAACAATGGGAAAACTTCTTAGGGGACATCTATGATGATGGAAATTATGTGAATCGCTTTCCTTTGTTCAAGGGCAGAAACTACTTGCGCTGGAAAGTAAGAATAAGATACTTCATGAGAACCCCTGATTATGATGTTTGTGATATGGTAAGAAATGGCTATTTTGCACCCACAAAGGGTGAAAATTGAGTAATTGTGCCGAAGGCAAAGAATGTGTGGCTGCCCGGAGAAAAGAAGTTAGAGCAATTAAATGACAAGGCCATAAAATTGCTTTTTTATAGTCTTTTCATCAATGAATTTAGCAGACATAGTTCTTACAACACCGCCAACGAGAAATGGCATAACGTAGAAGTTACTTATGAAGACAGAAAGCAAGTAAAGAAAACAAAATTGAGAATACTGGAGGAATCCTATGACACCTTCAGAATTAGTGAGAATGAAGACATCTCAGATGCCATAACACACTTCACAAGATTATTAAAGAGATGAAGAAGCTGCGTGAGGTGCTCCCACAAGCAAAAAAAATGGAAAAATTCCTTAGGGGGCATGTTTGATGAAAGAAACTATATGAATCGCCCTCCACTGTTCAAGGGCTGAAATTACATGCGCTAGAAAACAGGAATAAGATACTTCCTGAGATCCCATGATTATGATCATTGGGATATTGTAAGAAAAGGCTATTTTGAACTCACAAAGGTTGAAAATGGAGTAATTGTGCCGAAGGCAAAGAATGTGTTGCTACCCGGAGAAAAGAAGTTAGAGCAATTAGATGACAAGGACATAAAAATACTTTTATGTAGTCTTTTCATGAATGAATTTAGCAAACATAGTTCCTGCAACACTGCCAAGGAAAAATGGGATAACGTAGAAGTTACTTATGATGACAAAAAGCAAGTAAAGAAAACAAAATTGAGAATACTGGAGGGAATCCTATGATACCTTCAGAATTAGTGAGAACGAAGACAAATGAGATGCCATAACACACTTCACCAAGATTATTAAAGAGATGAAGAAGCTGGGTGAGGTGGTGCCACAAGCAAAAACAATTCGGAAATTTCTCAAGGGACATCTATGATGAAGGAAATTATGTTAATCGCTCTCCTTTGTTCAAGGGCGGAAACAACTTGCTCAAGAAAACAAGAATAAGATACTTTGTGACATTCCATGATTATGATATTTGGGATATTGTAAGAACTGGCTATTTGGCACCCACAAAGGATGAAAATGGAGCAATTGTGCCAAAGGCAAAGAATGTGTGGCTGCCCGGAGAAAAGCCGTTAGAGCAATTAAATGACAAGGCCATAAAAATGCTTTTATGTAGTCTTTTCATCAATGAATTTAGCAGACATAGTTCCTGCAACACTGCCAAGGAGAAATGGGATAACGTAGAAGTTACTTATGAACACAGAAAGCAAGTAAAAAAACAAAATTGAGAATGTTGGAGGAATCCTACGTTGCCTTCCGAATTAGTGAGAATAAAGACATCTCAGATGCCATAACACGCTTCACAAGATAATTAAAGAGATGAAGAAGCTGGGTGAGGAGCTCCCATAAGCAAAAACAATCAGAAAATTCTTTTGGGGACATGTTCGATGAAGGAAACTATGTGAATCGACCTCCACTGTTCAAGGATGGAAATTACTTGCACTGGAAAACAAGAATAAGAATCTTCATGAGATCCGATGATTATGATGTTTTTGATATTGTAAGAAATGGCTATTCTTCACCCATAAATGTTCAAAATGGAGTAATTGTGCCGAAGGAAAATGAATGTATGGCAGCCCGGAGAAAAGAAGTTAGAGCAATTAAATGACAAGGGCATAAACATGCTTTTCTGTACTCTTTTCATTAATGAACTAAAGAGACGTAGTGCCTGCATCGCTGCAAAGGAGAAACGGGATAACCTAGAAGTCACTAATGAGGACAGAAAGCAAGTAAAGGAAACAAAGTTTATAATGCTGGAGGAAACCTATGATGGCTTCAGAATTAGTGAGAACGAAGACAACTCAGATGCCATCACACACTTCTCAACGATTCTTACAGAGATGAAGTAGATGGGTGAGGTGCTCCCACAAGCAAATAACAATGGGAAAATTTCTTAGGGGACATCTATGATGAAGGAAATTATGTGAATCTCTTTCCTTTGTTCAAGGGCGGAAACTACTTGCGCTGGAAAACAAGAATAAGATACTTCATGAGATCCCCTGATTATGATGTTTGGGATATGGTAAGAAATGGCTATTTTGCACCCACAAAGGTTGAAAATTGAGTAAATGTGCCGAAGGCAAAGAATGTGTGGCTTCCCGGAGAAAAGAAGTTAGAGCAATTAAATGACAAGGCCATAAAAATGCTTTTCTAAAGTCTTTTCATCAATGAATTTAGCAGACATAGTTCCTGCAACACTGCCAAGGAGAAATGGGATAACGTAGAAGTTACTTATGATGACAGAAAGCAAGTAAAGAAAATAAAATTGAGAATACTGGAGGAATCCTATGATACCTTCAGAATTAGTGAGAATGAAGACATCTCAGATGCCATAACACACTTCACAAGATTATTAAAGAGATGAAGAAGCTGCGTGAGGTGCTCCACAAGCAAAAACAATTGGAAAATTCCTTTGGGGACATGTTTGATGAAGGAAACTATATGAATCGTCCTCCACTGTTCAAGGGCAGAAATAACTTGCGCTAGAAAATAGGAATAAGATACTTCTTGAGATCCCACGATTATGATCTTTGGGATATTTTAAGAAATGGCTATTTTGCACTCACAAAGGTTGAAAATGGAGTAATTGTGCCGAAGGCAAAGAATGTGTTGCTACTCGGAGAAAAGAAGTTAGAGCAATTAAATGACAAGGACATAAAAATACTTTTATGTAGTCTTTTCATCAATGAATTTAGCAGACATAGTTCTTGCAACACTGCCAAGGAGCAATGAGATAACGTAAAAGTTACTTATGTAGGCAGAAAGCAAGTAAAGAAAACAAAATTGAGAATGCTGGAGGAATCCTATGATACCTTCAGAATTAGTGAGAACGAAGACAACTCAGATGCCATAACACACTTCACCAAGATTATTAAAGAGATGAAGAAGCTGGGTGAGGTGCTGCCACAAGCAAAAACAATTCGGAAATTTCTCAAGGGACATCTATGATGAAGGAAATTATGTTAATCGCTCTCCTTTGTTCAAGGGCGGAAATAACTTGCTCAAGAATACAAGAATAAGATACTTTATGAGATCCCATGATTATGATATTTGGGATATTGTAAGAACTGGCTATTTGGCACCCACAAAGGTTGAAAATAGAGTAATTGTGCCCAAGGCAAAGAATATGTGGCTGCCCGGAGAAAAGAAGTTAGAGCAATTAAATGACAAGTCCATAAAAATTTTTTTTCTGTAGTCTTTTCATCAATGAATTTAGCAGACATTGTTCCGGCAACACTGCCAAGGAGAAACGGGATAACGTAGAAGTTACTTATGAACACAGAAAGCAAGTAAAAAAGTAAAAATTGAGAATGCTGGAGGAATCCTACGTTTCCTTCAGAATTAGTGAGAATGAAGACATCTCAGATGCCATAACACGCTTCACAATATTATTAAAGAAATGAAGAAGCTGGGTGAGGAGCTCCCACAAGCAAAAACAATCGGAAAATTCCTTTGGGGACATGTTCGATGAAGGAAACTATGTGAATCGACCTCCACTGTTCAAGGATGGAATTTACTTGCACTGGAAAACAAGAATAAGAATCTTCATGAGATCCGATGATTCTGATGTTTTTGATATTGTAAGAAATGGCTATTCTTCAGCCATAAATGTTCAAAATGGAGTAATTGTGCAGAAGGAAAATGAATGTATGGCAGCCCGGAGAAAAGAAGTTAGAGCAATTAAATGACAAGGGCATAAACATGCTTTTCTGTACTCTTTTCATTAATGAACTAAAGAGACATAGCGCCTGCAACGCTTCAAAGGAGAAACGAGATAACCTAGAAGTCACTAATGAGGACAGAAAGCAAGTAAAGGAAACAAAGTTTATAATGCTGGAGGAAACCTATGATGGCTTCAGAATTAGTGAGAACGAAGACAACTCAGATGCCATAACACACTTCTCAACGATTCTTACAAAGATGAAGTAGATGGGTGAGGTGCTCCCACAAGCAAAAAACATTGGGTAAATTTCTTAAAGGACATCTATGATGAAGGAAATTATGTGAATCTCCTTCCTTTGTTGAAGGGCGGAAACTATTTGCGCTGGAAAACAAGAATAAGATACTTCATGAGATCCCATGATTATGATGTTTGGGATATAGTAAGAAATGGCTATTTTGCACCACAAAGGTTGAAAATTGAGTAATTGTGCCGAAGGCAAAGAATGCGTGGCCGCCCGGAGAAAAGAAGTTAGAGCAATTAAATGACAAGGCCATAAAATTGCTTTTTTCTAGTCTTTTCATCAATGAATTTAGCAGACATAGTTCCTAGAACACTGCCAACGAGAAATGGGATGACGTAGAAGTTACTTATGAAGACAGAAAGCAAGTAAAGAAAACGAAATTGAGAATACTGAAGGAATCCTATGATACCTTCAGAATTAGTGAGAATGAAGACATCTCAGATGCCATAACACACTTCACAAGATTATTAAAGAGATGAAGAAGCTGCGTGAGGTGCTCCACAAGCAAAAACAATTGGAAAATTCCTTTGGGGACATGTTTGATGAAGGAAACTATATGAATCGTCCTCCACTGTTCAAGGGCTGAAATAACTTGCGCTAGAAAATAGGAATAAGATACTTCTTGAGATCCCATGATTATGATCTTTGGGATATTTTAAGAAATGGCTATTTTGCACTCACAAAGGTTGAAAATGGAGTAATTGTGCCGAAGGCAAAGAATGTGTTGCTACTCGGAGAAAAGAAGTTAGAGCAATTAAATGACAAGGACATAAAAATACTTTTATGTAGTCTTTTCATCAATGAATTTAGCAGACATAGTTCTTGCAACACTGCCAAGGAGCAATGAGATAACGTAGAAGTTACTTATGTAGGCAGAAAGCAAGTAAAGAAAACAAAATTGAGAATGCTGGAGGAATCCTATGATACCTTCAGAATTAGTGAGAACGAAGACAACTCAGATGCCATAACACACTTCACCAAGATTATTAAAGAGATGAAGAAGCTGGGTGAGGTGCTGCCACAAGCAAAAACAATTCGGAAATTTCTCAAGGGACATCTATGATGAAGGAAATTATGTTAATCGCTCTCATTTGTTCAAGGGCGGAAACAACTTGCTCAAGAAAACAAGAATAAGAAACTTTATGAGATCCCATGATTATGATATTTGGGATATTGTAAGAACTGGCTATTTGGCACCCACAAAGGTTGAAAATGGAGTAATTGTGCCCAAGGCAAAGAATGTGTGGCTGCCCGGAGAAAAGAAGTTAGAGCAATTAAATGATATGGCCATAAAAATGCTTTTCTGTAGTCTTTTCATCAATGAATTTAGCAGACATACCTCTTGCAACACTGCCAAGGAGAAATGGGATAACGTAGAAGTGACTTATGAACACATAAAGCAAGTAAAAACAACAAAATTGAGAATGCTGGAGGAATCTTACGTTGCCCTCAGAATTAGTGAGAATGAAGACATCTCAGATGCCATAACACGCTTCACAAGATTATTAAAGAGATGAAGAAGCTGGGTGAGGAGCTCCCACAAGCAAAAACAATCGGAAAATTCCTTTGGGGACATGTTCGATGAGGAAAACTATGTGAATTGACCTCCACTGTTCAAGGATGGAAATTACTTGCACTGGAAAACAAGAATAAGAATCATCATGAGATCCGATGATTCTGATGTTTTTGATATTGTAAGAAATGGCTATTCTTCACCCATAAATGTTGAAAATGGAGTAATTGTGCCGGAGAAAAGAAGTTAGAGCAATTAAATGACAAGGGCGTAAACATGCTTTTTTGTACTCTTTTCATTAATGAACTAAAGAGACATGGTGCCTGCAATGCTGCAAAGGAGAAACGGGATAACCTAGAAGTCACTAATGAAGACAAAAAGTAAGTAAAGGAAACAAAGTTTATAATGCTGGAGGAAACCTATGATGGCTTCAGAATTAGTGAGAACGAAGACAACTCAGATGCCATAACACACTTCACAACGATTCTTACAGGGATGAAGTAGATGGGTGAGGTGCTCCCACAAGCAAAAAACAATGGGAAAATTTCTTAGGGGACATCTATGATGAAGGAAATTATGTGAATCGCTTTCCTTTGTTCAAGGGCGGAAACTACTTGCGCTGGAAAACAAGAATAAGATACTTCATGAGATCCCCTGATTATGATCTTTGGGATATGGTAAGAAATGGCTATTTTGCACCCACAGAGGTTGAAAATTGAGTAATTGTGCCGATGGCAAAGAATGTGTGGCTGCCTAGAGAAAAGAAGTTAGAGCAATTAAATGACATGGCCATAAAATTGCTTTTTTATGGTCTTTTCATCAATGAATTTAGCAGACATAGTTCCTACAACACTGCCAACGAGAAATGGGATAACGTAGAAGTTACTTATGAAGACAAAAAGCAAGTAAAGAAAACAAAATTGAGAAGACTGGAGGAATCCTATGATACCTTCAGAATTAGTGAGAATGAAGACATGTCAGATGCCATAACACACTTCACAAGATTATTAAAGAGATGAAGAAGCTGCGTGAGGTGCTCCCACAAGCAAAAACAATTGGAAAATTCCTTAGGGGACATGTTTGATGAAGGAAACTATATGAATCGCCCTCCACTGTTCAAGGGCTGAAATAACTTGCGCTAGAAAACAAGAATAAGATACTTCTTGAGATCCCATGATTATGATCTTTGGGATATTGTAAGAAATGGCTATTTTGCACTCACAAAGGTTGAGAATGGAGTAATTGTGCCGAAGGCAAAGAATGTGTTGCTACCCGGAGAAAAGAAGTTAGAGCAATTAAATGACAAGGACATAAAAATACTTTTATGCAGTCTTTTCATCAATGAATTTAGCAGACATAGTTCTTGCAACACTGCCAAGGAGTAATGGGATAACGTAGAAGTTACTTATGTAGACAGAAAGCAAGTAAAGAAAACAAAATTTAGAATACTGGAGGGATCCTATGATACCTTCAGGATTAGTGAGAATGAAGACATCTCAGATGCCATAACACACTTCACAAGATTATTAAAGAGATGAAGAAGCTGCGTGAGGTGCACCCACAAGCAAAAACAATTGGAAAATTCCTTAGGGGACATGTTTGATGAAGGAAACTATATGAATCGCCCTCCCCTGCTCAAGGGCTGAAATAACTTTCGCTAGAAAACAAGAATAAGATACTTCCTGAGATCCCATGATTATGATCTTCGGGATATTGTAAGAAATGACTATTTTGCACTCACAAAGGTTGAGAATGGAGTAATTGTGCCGAAGGCAAAGAATGTGTTGCTATCCGGAGAAAAGAAGTTAGAGCAATTAAATGACAAGGACATAAAAATACTTTTATGCAGCCTTTTCATCAATGAATTTAGCAGACATAGTTCTTGCAACACTGCCAAGGAGTAATGGGATAACGTAGAAGTTACTTATGTAGACAGAAAGCAAGTAAAGAAAACAAAATTTAGAATACTGGAGGAATCCTATGATACCTTCAGAATTAGTGAGAATGAAGACATCTCAGATGCCATAACACACTTCACAAGATTATTAAAGAGATGAAGAAGCTGCGTGAGGTGCACCCACAAGCCAAAACAATTGGAAAATTCCTTAGGGGACATGTTTGATGAAGGAAACTATATGAATCGCCCTTCCCTGCTCAAGGGCTGAAATAACTTGCGCTAGAAAACACGAATAAGATACTTCCTGAGATCCCATGATTATGATCTTCGGGATATTGTAAGAAATGACTATTTTGCACTCACAAAGGTTGAGAATGGAGTAATTGTGCCGAAGGCAAAGAATGTGTTGCTACCCGGAGAAAAGAAGTTAGAGTAATTAAATGACAAGGACAAAAAAATACTTTTATGTAGTCTTTTCATCAATGAATTTAGCAGACATAGTTCTTGCAACACTGCCAAGGAGAAATGGGATAACGTAGAAGTGACTTATGAACGCATAAAGCAAGTAAAAACAACAAAATTGAGAATGCTGGAGGAATCCTACGTTGCCTTCAGAATTAGTGAGAATGAAGACATCTCAGATGCCATAACACGCTTCACAAGATTATTAAAGAGATGAAGAAGCTGGGTGAGGGGCTCCCACAAGCAAAAACAATCGGAAAATTCCTTTGGGGACATGTTCGATGAGGAAAACTATGTGAATTGACCTCCACTGTTCAAGGATGGAAATTACTTGCACTGGAAAACAAGAATAAGAATCTTCATGAGATCCGATGATTCTGATGTTTTTGATATTGTAAGAAATGGCTATTCTTCACCCATAAATGTTGAAAATGGAGTAATTGTGCCGAAGAAAAATGAATGTATGGCAGCCCGGAGAAAAGAAGTTAGAGCAATTAAATGACAAGGGCGTAAACATGCTTTTCTGTACTCTTTTCATTAATGAACTAAAGAGACATGGTGCCTGCAATGCTGCAAAGGAGAAACGGGATAACCTAGAAGTCACTAATGAAGACAAAAAGCAAGTAAAGGAAACAAAGTTTATAATGCTGGAGGAAACCTATGATGGCTTCAGAATTAGTGAGAACGAAGACAACTCAGATGCCATAACACACTTCACAACGATTCTTACAGGGATGAAGTAGATGGGTGAGGTGCTCCCACAAGCAAAAAACAATGGGAAAATTTCTTAGGGGACATCTATGATGAAGGAAATTATCTGAATCGCTTTCCTTTGTTCAAGGGCGGAAACTACTTGCGCTGGAAAACAAGAATAAGATACTTCATGAGATCCCCTGATTATGATGTTTGGGATATGGTAAGAAATGGCTATTTTGCACCCACAGAGGTTGAAAATTGAGTAATTGTGCCGATGGCAAAGAATGTGTGGCTGCCTAGAGAAAAGAAGTTAGAGCAATTAAATGACATGGCCATAAAATTGCTTTTTTATGGTCTTTTCATCAATGAATTTAGCAGACATAGTTCCTACAACACTGCCAACGAGAAATGGGATAACGTAGAAGTTACTTATGAAGACAGAAAGCAAGTAAAGAAAACAAAATTGAGAAGACTGGAGGAATCCTATGATACCTTCAGAATTAGTGAGAATGAAGACATGTCAGATGCCATAACACACTTCACAAGATTATTAAAGAGATGAAGAAGCTGCGTGAGGTGCTCCCACAAGCAAAAACAGTTGGAAAATTCCTTAGGGGACATGTTTGATGAAGGAAACTATATGAATCGCCCTCCACTGTTCAAGGGCTGAAATAACTTGCGCTAGAAAACAAGAATAAGATACTTCCTGAGATCCCATGATTATGATCTTTGGGATATTGTAAGAAATGGCTATTTTGCACTCACAAAGGTTGAGAATGGAGTAATTGTGCCGAAGGCAAAGAATGTGTTGCTACCCGGAGAAAAGAAGTTAGAGCAATTAAATGACAAGGACATAAAAATACTTTTATGCAATCTTTTCATCAATGAATTTAGCAGACATAGTTCTTGCAACACTGCCACGGAGTAATGGGATAACGTAGAAGTTACTTATGTAGACAGAAAGCAAGTAAAGAAAACAAAATTTAGAATACTGGAGGGATCCTATGATACCTTCAGGATTAGTGAGAATGAAGACATCTCAGATGCCATAACACACTTCACAAGATTATTAAAGAGATGAAGAAGCTGCGTGAGGTGCACCCACAAGCAAAAACAATTGGAAAATTCCTTAGGGGACATGTTTGATGAAGGAAACTATATGAATCGCCCTCCCCTGCTCAAGGGCTGAAATAACTTTCGCTAGAAAACAAGAATAAGATACTTCCTGAGATCCCATGATTATGATCTTCGGGATATTGTAAGAAATGACTATTTTGCACTCACAAAGGTTGAGAATGGAGTAATTGTGCCGAAGGCAAAGAATGTGTTGCTATCCGGAGAAAAGAAGTTAGAGCAATTAAATGACAAGGACATAAAAATACTTTTATGCAGCCTTTTCATCAATGAATTTAGCAGACATAGTTCTTGCAACACTGCCAAGGAGTAATGGGATAACGTAGAAGTTACTTATGTAGACAGAAAGCAAGTAAAGAAAACAAAATTTAGAATACTGGAGGAATCCTATGATACCTTCAGAATTAGTGAGAATGAAGACATCTCAGATGCCATAACACACTTCACAAGATTATTAAAGAGATGAAGAAGCTGCGTGAGGTGCACCCACAAGCCAAAACAATTGGAAAATTCCTTAGGGGACATGTTTGATGAAGGAAACTATATGAATCGCCCTTCCCTGCTCAAGGGCTGAAATAACTTGCGCTAGAAAACACGAATAAGATACTTCCTGAGATCCCATGATTATGATCTTCGGGATATTGTAAGAAATGACTATTTTGCACTCACAAAGGTTGAGAATGGAGTAATTGTGCCGAAGGCAAAGAATGTGTTGCTACCCGGAGAAAAGAAGTTAGAGTAATTAAATGACAAGGACAAAAAAATACTTTTATGTAGTCTTTTCATCAATGAATTTAGCAGACATAGTTCTTGCAACACTGCCAAGGAGAAATGGGATAACGTAGAAGTGACTTATGAACGCATAAAGCAAGTAAAAACAACAAAATTGAGAATGCTGGAGGAATCCTACGTTGCCTTCAGAATTAGTGAGAATGAAGACATCTCAGATGCCATAACACGCTTCACAAGATTATTAAAGAGATGAAGAAGCTGGGTGAGGGGCTCCCACAAGCAAAAACAATCGAAAAATTCCTTTGGGGACATGTTCGATGAGGAAAACTATGTGAATTGACCTCCACTGTTCAAGGATGGAAATTACTTGCACTGGAAAACAAGAATAAGAATCTTCATGAGATCCGATGATTCTGATGTTTTTGATATTGTAAGAAATGGCTATTCTTCACCCATAAATGTTGAAAATGGAGTAATTGTGCCGAAGAAAAATGAATGTATGGCAGCCCGGAGAAAAGAAGTTAGAGCAATTAAATGACAAGGGCGTAAACATGCTTTTCTGTACTCTTTTCATTAATGAACTAAAGAGACATGGTGCCTGCAATGCTGCAAAGGAGAAACGGGATAACCTAGAAGTCACTAATGAAGACAAAAAGCAAGTAAAGGAAACAAAGTTTATAATGCTGGAGGAAACCTATGATGGCTTCAGAATTAGTGAGAACGAAGACAACTCAGATGCCATAACACACTTCACAACGATTCTTACAGGGATGAAGTAGATGGGTGAGGTGCTCCCACAAGCAAAAAACAATGGGAAAATTTCTTAGGGGACATCTATGATGAAGGAAATTATGTGAATCGCTTTCCTTTGTTCAAGGGCGGAAACTACTTGCGCTGGAAAACAAGAATAAGATACTTCATGAGATCCCCTGATTATGATGTTTGGGATATGGTAAGAAATGGCTATTTTGCACCCACAGAGGTTGAAAATTGAGTAATTGTGCCGATGGCAAAGAATGTGTGGCTGCCTAGAGAAAAGAAGTTAGAGCAATTAAATGACATGGCCATAAAATTGCTTTTTTATGGTCTTTTCATCAATGAATTTAGCAGACATAGTTCCTACAACACTGCCAACGAGAAATGGGATAACGTAGAAGTTACTTATGAAGACAGAAAGCAAGTAAAGAAAACAAAATTGAGAAGACTGGAGGAATCCTATGATACCTTCAGAATTAGTGAGAATGAAGACATGTCAGATGCCATAACACACTTCACAAGATTATTAAAGAGATGAAGAAGCTGCGTGAGGTGCTCCCACAAGCAAAAACAGTTGGAAAATTCCTTAGGGGACATGTTTGATGAAGGAAACTATATGAATCGCCCTCCACTGTTCAAGGGCTGAAATAACTTGCGCTAGAAAACAAGAATAAGATACTTCCTGAGATCCCATGATTATGATCTTTGGGATATTGTAAGAAATGGCTATTTTGCACTCACAAAGGTTGAGAATGGAGTAATTGTGCCGAAGGCAAAGAATGTGTTGCTACCCGGAGAAAAGAAGTTAGAGCAATTAAATGACAAGGACATAAAAATACTTTTATGCAATCTTTTCATCAATGAATTTAGCAGACATAGTTCTTGCAACACTGCCACGGAGTAATGGGATAACGTAGAAGTTACTTATGTAGACAGAAAGCAAGTAAAGAAAACAAAATTTAGAATACTGGAGGAATCCTATGATACCTTCAGAATTAGTGAGAATGAAGACATCTCAGATGCCATAACACACTTCACAAGATTATTAAAGAGATGAAGAAGCTGCGTGAGGTGCACCCACAAGCAAAAACAATTGGAAAATTCCTTAGGGGACATGTTTGATGAAGGAAACTATATGAATCGCCCTCCCCTGCTCAAGGGCTGAAATAACTTTCGCTAGAAAACAAGAATAAGATACTTCCTGAGATCCCATGATTATGATCTTCGGGATATTGTAAGAAATGACTATTTTGCACTCACAAAGGTTGAGAATGGAGTAATTGTGCCGAAGGCAAAGAATGTGTTGCTATCCGGAGAAAAGAAGTTAGAGCAATTAAATGACAAGGACATAAAAATACTTTTATGCAGTCTTTTCATCAATGAATTTAGCAGACATAGTTCTTGCAACACTGCCAAGGAGTAATGGGATAACGTAGAAGTTACTTATGTAGACAGAAAGCAAGTAAAGAAAACAAAATTTAGAATACTGGAGGAATCCTATGATACCTTCAGAATTAGTGAGAATGAAGACATCTCAGATGCCATAACACACTTCACAAGATTATTAAAGAGATGAAGAAGCTGCGTGAGGTGCACCCACAAGCAAAAACAATTGGAAAATTCCTTAGGGGACATGTTTGATGAAGGAAACTATATGAATCGCCCTCCCCTACTCAAGGGCTGAAATAACTTGCGCTAGAAAACAAGAATAAGATACTTCCTGAGATCCCATGATTATGATCTTCGGGATATTGTAAGAAATGGCTATTTTGCACTCACAAAGGTTGAGAATGGAGTAATTGTGCCGAAGGCAAAGAATGTGTTGCTACCCGGAGAAAAGAAGTTAGAGCAATTAAATGACAAGGACAAAAAAATACTTTTATGTAGTCTTTTCATCAATGAATTTAGCAGACATAGTTCTTGCAACACTGCCAAGGAGTAATGGGATAACGTAGAAGTTACTTATGTAGACAGAAAGCAAGTAAAGAAAACAAAATTGAGAATGCTGGAGGAATCCTATGATACCTTCAGAATTAGTGAGAACGAAGACAACTCAGATGCCATAACACACTTCACCAAGATTATTAAAGAGATGAAGAAGCTCGGTGAGGTGCTGCCACAAGCAAAAACAATTCAGAAATTTCTCAAGGGACATCTATGATGAAGGAAATTATGTTAATCGCTCTCGTTTGTTCAAGGGCGGAAACAACTTGCTCAAGAAAACAAGAATAAGATACTTTATGAGATCTCATGATTATGATATTTGGGATATTGTAAGAACTGGCTATTTGGCACCCACAAAGGTTGAAAATGGAGTAATTGCGCGGAAGGCAAAGAATGTGTGGCTACCCGAAGGAAAGAAGTTAGAGCAATTAAATGACAAGGCCATAAACATGCTTTTCTGATGCAAACCAAGGAGCTGGACAAGTTGATCATACACTTGGGAATGGAGCTGAATATGGACACGACCCATTGTCACTTCCAAGTGGTCCAATTACAAGACTTAGAGCCAAATGTTTCAAGGAAGGGCTAAATGGGCTAATCCAAGAGAATTGGGCTGATGCTAAAAATACCAAGATGGGCTCAAATAATAATCAAGGGTTACTCCATGTCATCAAAGCAATTGAAGAAGCTAATTAGCACACAAAATGTGTCAGCATAGACTGACCATCAAAGGGCGTGAATTTGTTGAGTTTCAAGGATATTAAATTGGGGAATAAATTTTGTCCTGGCTGGTTATGTTTTAAATACATTGAACTTAGTCAATTAGCTATTTTGGTTACCTTTAGAAGTCCAAGAGGCCTAAAAATGTGGGGACTTGTCCTTTAGAAGTCCAAGAGGCCTAAAAATGTGGGGACTTGTCCTTTAGAAGTCCAAGAGGCCAAAAAACGTGGGGACTTGTCTTTTAGAATTCGAAGAGGCCTAAAAACATGGGAACTTGTGCTTTAGAAGTCTAAGAGGCCTAAAAACGTGGAGACTTGTTTATGTTGATGTTTGTGTTATTTTTAAATTTAGTTATGTCTTTTCCTATTCTTGGAGGGTTGTTCCAAGTATATATAGAGTGGTAGCTTAAATTTGAATGGTAGATTATGTTTTCAGATCAAGTTAATCATGTGAGGTCTTGTGTCCTCTTTGTCCTTAAAAGAACTCTTTGAACTTATCAAGTTAATCTTGTGGTGTCCAAGCAACCAAACTTATCACCTTGATTGTTGAATCTTGGTGTGGCGTTTTCAATCCTTCGTAGTCTTGGTTTTCATCTGGTTAGGTGACGGGTCAAGGCTCTACCAATCTTGTCTACACGATCTTGGGGTTCTATTCCATCATTGTTATTGGCTTTCATCACAATTGTTGGTGAAGTTCATATCAACTTTTGTTGTGTGTTCATTAATGAATTCAGCAGACGTAGTGCCCGCTACACTGCCAAGAAGAAATGGGATAACGTAGAAGTTACTCATGAAGACAGAAAACAAGTAAACAAAACATAGTTGAGAATGCTGGAGGAATCCTATGATGCCTTCAGAATTAGTAAGAACAAAGACATCTCAGATGCCATAACACGCTTCACCAAGATTATTAAAGAGTTGGGTGAGGTGCTAAAACAATTGGAAAATTCTTTAGGGGGCATCTATGATGAAGGAAATTTTGTGAATCGCCCTACTTTGTTCAAGGGCGGAAACTACTTGCGTTGGAAAAAAAGAATAAGATACTTCATGAGATTCCATGATTCTGATATTTGGGATATTGTAAAAACTGGCTCTTTTGCACCCACGAAGGTTGAAAATGGAGTAAAGAAAACAAAGTTGAGAATGCTAGAGGAATCCTATGGTCCCTTCAGAATTAGTGAGAACGAAGACATCTCAGATGCCATAACACGCTTCACCAAGATTATTAAAGAGATGAAGAAGCTGAGTGAGGTGCTCCCACAAGCAAAAACAATTGGAAAATTCTTAGGGGACATGTTTGATGAAGAAAATTCTGTGAATCGCCCTCCCCAGTTCAAGGGCGAAAATTACTTGCACTTGAAAACAAGAATAAGATACTTTATGAGATCCCATGATTCTGTTGTTTTGGATATTGTAAGAAATGGCTTTTCTGCACCCGAAAAGGTTGAAAATGTAGTAATTGTGCCGAAGACAATGAATGTGTGGCTACCCGGAGAAAAGAAGTTAGAGCAATTGAATGACAAGGCCATAAACATGTTTTTTTGTAGTCTTTTCATTAATGAATTCAGCATACATCGTGCCTGCTACACTGCCATGGAGAAATGGGATAACATATTAGTTACTCATGAAGACAGAAAGCAAGTAAAGAAAACATGGTTGAGAATGCTGGGGGAATCCCTTGATGCCTTCAGAATTAGTGAGAACGAAGATATCTCAGATGCCACAACACATTTCACCAAGATTATTAAAAAGATGAAGAAGCAAGGTGAGGTGCTCCCACAAGCAAAAACAATTGGAAAATTCCTTAGGGGACATGTTTGTTGAAGGAAGTTATGTTAATCACCCTCCACTGTTCAAGGGCGGAAATTACTTCGACTGAAAAACAAGAATAAGATACTTCATGAGATCCCATGATTCTGCACCCACAAAGGTTGAAAACGGAGTAATTGTGTCGAAGGCAAAGAATGTATGGCTACTCGGAGAAAAGAAGTTAGAGCAATTAAATGACAAGGCCATAAACATGTTTTTCTGTAGTCTTTTCATTAATTAATTAAATAGACATAGTGCCTGCAATACTGCAAAGGAGAAAGGGATAACCTTAAACTTACTCATGAAGACAGAAAGCAAGTAAAGGAAACAAAGTTGAGAATGTTGGAGGAATCCTATGATGCCTTTAGAATTAGTCAAATTGAAGACATCTCAGATGCCACAACACGCTTCACCAAGATTATTAAAGAGATGCAGAAGCTGGGTGAGGTGCTCCTACAAGCAAAAACAATTGGGAAAATCCTTAAGAAACTTGTATGATAAAGGAAATTATGTGTATTGCGTTCTACTGTTTAAGGGCAGATACTACTTGAACTGAAAAACAAGAATAAGATACTTTATGAGATCTAATGATTATGATGTTTGAGATATTTTAAGAAATGTCTATTCTACACCCACAAAGGCAAAGAATGTGTGACTACTCGGAGAAAAGAATTCAAGAAGCATAGTGCTTGCAACACTGCCAAGAAGAAATGGGATAACGTAGAAGTTACTCATGAAGACAGAAAGCAAGTAAAGAAAATAGAGTTGAGAATGCTGGAAGAATCCTATGATGCCTTCAGAATTAGTGACAACGAAGACATCTCAGATGCCATAACACGCTTCACCAAGATTATTAAAGAGATGAAGATGCTGGGTGAGGTGCTCCCACACGCAAAAACAATTGAAAAATTCTTTAGGGGACATGTTTGATGAAGGAAATTATGTGAATCGCCCTCCACTGTTCAAGGGCGGAAATTACTTGCTCTGGAAAACGAGAATAAGATACTTAATGAGATCCGATGATTCTGATGTTTTGGATATTGTAAGAAATGGCTATTCTGCACCCACAAAGGCTGAAAATGGAGTAATTGTGCCGAAGGCAAATGATTGTATGGCTGCCCGGAGAAAAGAAGTTAGAGTAATTAAATGATAAGGCCATAAATGTGCTTATGTGTACTCTCTTCATTAATGAATTAAACAGATATAGTGCCTGCAATACTACAAAGGAGATGTGGGATAGCCTAGAAGTCACTAATTAAGACAAAAAGCAAGTAAAGGAAACAAAGTTTAGAATGCTGGAGGAATCCTATGATGCCTTCAGAATTAGTGAGAACGAAGACATCTCACATGCCATAACACGCTTCACCGAGATTATTAAAGTGATGAAAAAGCTGGGTGAGGTGCTAAAACATATGGGAAATTCCTTAGGGGACATGTTTGATGAAGAAAATTCTTTGAATCACCATCCACTGTTCAAGGGCGGAATATACTTGCTCTGGAAAACAAGAATACGATACTTCATGAGATCCCATGACTATGATGTTTTGGATATTGTAAGAAATGGCTATTCTGCACCCATTAAGGCTAAAAATGGAGTAATTGTGTAGAAGGCAAAGAATGTATGGCTACCCAGAGAAAAGAAGTTAGAGCAATTAAAGGACAAGGCCATAAACATGTTTTTTTGTACTCTTTTCATTAATGAATTCAGCAGACATAGTGCCTGCAACACTGCCAAGGAGAAATGGGATAACGTAGAAGTTAAACATGAATACAAAAAGCAAGTAAAGAAAACAAAGTTTAGAATGCTGGAGGAGTCCTATGAAGCCTTCAGAATTAGTGAGAACGAAGACAAGTCAGATGCCATAACACAATTCACCACTATTCTTAAAGAGACGAAGAAGATGGGTGAGGTGCTCCCACAAGCAAAAAACAATGGGGAAATTTCTTAGGGGACATAAATGAAGAAGGAAATTATGTTGATCTCCCACAATGGTTGAAAATGATGTTTGGGATATTGTAAGAAATGGCTATTTTGCACCCACAAAGGTTGAAAATGGAGTAATTGTGCCGAAGGCAAAGAATTTGTGGCTACCCGGAGAATAGATGTTAGAGCAATTAAAGGACAAACAATAAAAATGCTTTTCCGTAGTCTTTTCATCAATGAATTTAGCAGACATAGTTCCTACAACACTGCCAAGGAGAAATGGGATAACGTAGAAGTTACTTATGAAGACAGAAAGCAAGTAAAGAAAACAAAATTAAGAATGCTGGACAAATCCTATGATACCTTTGGAATTAGTGAGAACGAAGACAACTCAGATGCCATAACACACTTCACCAAGATTATTAAAGAGATGAAGAAGCTTGGTGAGGTGCTCCCACAAGCAAAAACAATTGGGAAATTTCTTAAGGGACATCTATGATCTAGGAAATTATGTGAATCGCCCTCCTTTGTTCAAGGGCGAAAAATACTTGCGCTAGAAATCATAAATAAGATACTTCATGAGATTCCATGATTTCATATTTGGGATATTGTAAGAAATGGCTATTTTCCACCCACAAAGGTTGAAAATGGAGTAATTGTGGCGAAGGCAAAGATTGTGTGGCTACCCGAAGAACAAAAGTTAGAGCAGGAGGAATATTATGATGCCTTCAGAATTAGTGAGAACGAAGACAACTCAGATGCCACAACACACTTCACCACGATTCTTAAAGAGATGAAGAAGATGGGTGAGCTGCTCCCACAAGCGAAAAACATTATGAAAATTTCTTAGGAGACGTCTATGATGAATGAAATTATGTGAATCGCCCCCCTTTGTTCAAGGGCGGAAACTACTTGCGCTGGAAAACAAGAATAAGATACTTCTTGAGATCTCATGATTATGATGTTTGGAATATTGTAACAAATGGCTATTTTGCGCCGACAAAGGTTGAAAATGGAGTAATTGTGCCGAAGGCAAAGAATGTGTGGCTACCAGGAGAAAAGAAGTTAGAGCAATTAAATGACAAGGCCATAAAAATGCTTTTCTGTAGTCTTTTCATATATGAATTCAGCAGACATAGTGCCCGCTACACTGCCAAGGAAAAATGGGATAACGTAGAACTTACTCATGAAGACAGAAAGCAAGTAAAGAAAACATAGTTGAGAATGGTGGAGAAATCCTATGATGCCTTCAGAATTAGTGAGAATGAAGACATCTCAGATGTCATAACACGCTTCACCAAGATTATTAAAGAGATGAAGAATTTGCGCGAGGTGCTAAAATAATTGGGAAATTTTTTAGGGGACATCTATGATGAAGGAAATTTTGTGAATCGCCCTCCTTTGTTCAAGGGCTGAAATTACTTGCGCTGAAAAACAAGAATAAGATACTTCATGAGATCCCATGATTATGATGTTTGGGATTT
Source organism: Paratinospora sagittata (assembly GCA_035771175.1). NCBI lineage: Eukaryota > Viridiplantae > Streptophyta > Magnoliopsida > Ranunculales > Menispermaceae > Paratinospora > Paratinospora sagittata. Next base: position 11,533,439 of record CM069611.1, on the reverse strand, counting down.
TGTAAGAAATGACTATTTTGCACCCATGAAGGTTGAAAATGGAGTAATTGTGCCGAAGGCAAAGAATTTGTGGCTACCCGGAGAAAAGAAGTTAGAGCAATTAAATGACAAGGCCATAGAATTGCTTTTCTGTAGCCTTTTCATCAATGAATTTAGCAGACATAGTTCCTGCAACACTGCCAAGGCGAAATGGATAACGTAGAAGTTACTTATGAAGACAGAAAGCAAGAAAGAGAAAAAAAAATTGAGAATGCTGGAGGGAATCCTATGATACCTTCAGAATTGGTGAGAACGAAGACAACTCAGATTCCAGAACACACTTCACCAAGATTATTAAAGAGATAAAGAAGCTGGGTGCGCTGCACCCACAAGCAAAAATAATTTGGAAATTTCTTAAGGGACATCTAGGATGAAGGAAATTACGTGGAACGCCCTCCTTTGTTCAAGGGCGGAAACTACTTGCGCTGGAAAATAAGAATAAGATACTTCATGAGATCCCATGATTATGATATTGGGGATATTGTAAGATATGGCTATTTTGCACCCACAATGGTTGAAAATGTAGTAATTGTGGCGAAGGCAAAAAATTTCTTTCTTCCCGGAGAACAGAAGTTAGAGTAATTAAATGACAAGTCCATAAACATGCTTTTTTGTAGTCTTTTCATTAATGAATTCAGCAGACGTAGTGCCCGTTACACTGCCAAGGAGAAATGGGATAACGTAGAAGTTACTCATGAAGACAGAAAGCAAGTGAAGAAAACATAGTTAAGAATGCTAGAGGAATCCTATGATGCCTTCAGAATTAGTGTGAACGAAGACATCTAAGATGCCATAACACGCTTCACCAGGATTATGAAAGAGATGAAGATGTTGGATGAGGTGCTAAAACAATTGGGAAATTCTTTAGGGGACATCTTTGATGAAGGAAATTTTGTGAATCGCCCTCCTTTGTTCAAGGGCTGAAATTACTTGCGCTGGAAAACAAGAATAAGATACTTCATGAGATCCCATGATTATGATATTGGGGATATTGTAAGAAATGGCTATTTTGCACCCACAATGGCTGAAAATGTAGTAATTGTGGCGAAGGCAAAAAATTTCTTTCTTCCCGGAGAACAGAAGTTAGAGTAATTAAATGACAAGTCCACAAACATGCTTTTTTGTAGCCTTTTCATTAATGAATTCAGCAGACGTAGTGCCCGTTACACTGCCAAGGAGAAATGGGATAACGTAGAAGTTACTCATGAAGACAGAAAGCAAGTAAAGAAAACATAGTTGAGAATGCTAGAGGAATCCTATGATGCCTTCAGAATTAGTGAGAACGAAGACATCTAAGATGCCATAACACGCTTCACCAAGATTATTAAAGAGATGAAGATTTTGGGTGAGGTGCTAAAACAATTGGGAAATTCTCTAGGGGACATCTTTGATGAAGGAAATTTTGTGAATCGCCCTCCTTTGTTTAAGGGCTAAAATTACTTGCGCTGGAAAACAAGAATAAGATACTTCATGAAATCTCATGACTATGATGTTTGGGATTTTGTAAGAAATGCCTATTTTTCACCCACAAAGGTTGAAAATGGAGTAATTGTGCCGAAGGCAAAGAATGTGTGGCTACCCGAAGAACAGAAGTTAGAGCAATTAAATGACGAGGCCATAAAAATGCTTTTCTGTAGTCTTTTCATATATGAATTCAGCAGACATAGTGCCTGCAACACTGCCAAGGAGATCACTTAGAAGTTACTTATGAAGATAGAAAGCAAGTAAAGAAAACAAAATTGAGAATGCTGGAGGAATCCTATAATACCTTCAGAATTAGAGAGAACGAAGACAACTCAAATGCCATAACACACTTCACCAAGATTGTTAAAGAGATTAAGAAGCTAGGTGAGGTGCTCCCACAAGCAAAAACAATTGGGAAATTTCTTATGGGACATCTATAATGAAGGAAATTATTTAAATCGCCCTCCTTTGTTCAAGGGCGGAAACTACTTGCGCTGGAAAACAAGAATAAGATACTTCATGTGATCCCATGATTATGATATTTGGGATATTGTAAGAAATGGCTATTTTGCACCCACAAAGGTTGAAAATGGAGTAATTGTGCCGTAGGCAAAGAATGTGTGGCTACCCGGAGAAAAAAAGTTACAGCAATTAAATGACAAAGCCATAAAAATGCTTTTCTATAGTCTTTTCATCACTGAATTTGGCAGACATAGTTCCTGCAACACTGCCAAAAAGAAATGGGATAACGTAGAAGTTACTTATAAAGATAGAAAGCAATTAAAGAAAACATAGTTGAGAATGCTGGAGGAATCCTATGATGCCTTCAAAATTAGTGAGAACGAAAGATCTCAGTTGTCATAGCACGCTTCACGAAGATTATTTAAGACATGAAGAAGCTGGGAGAGATGCTAAAAAATTAGGTAAAATCTTTAGGGGACATCTATGTTGAAAGAAATTTTGTGAATCGCCCTCCTTTGTTCATGAGATCCCATGATTCTGATGTTTGGGATATTGTAAGAAATGACTATTTTGCACCCACAAAGGTTGAAAATGGAGTAATTGTGCCGAAGGCAAAGAATGTGTGGCTACCCTGAGAAAAGAAGTTAGAGCAATTAAATGACAAGGCCATAAAAATGCTTTTCTGTAGTCTTTTCATCAATGAATTCAGCAAACATAGTGCCTGCAACACTGCCAAGGAGAAATGGGATAATGTAGAAGTTACTCATGAAGGCAGAAAGCAAGTAAAGAAAACATAGTTGAGAATGCTGGAGGAATCCTATAATGCCTTCAGAATTAGTTAGAAAGAAGACATCTCATATGCCATAACACACTTCACCAAGATTATTAAAGAGATGAAGAAGCTGGGTGAGGTGCTCCCACAAGCAAAAACAATTGGAAAATTCCTTAGGGGACATGTTTGATAAAGGAAATTACGTGAATTGCCCTCTGCTGTTCAAGGGCGGAAATTACTTGCACTGGAAAACAAGAATAAGATACTTCATGAGATCCCATGAATCTATTGTTTGGGATATTGTATGAAATGCTATTTTTGCACCCACAAAGGTTCAAAATGGAGTAATTGTGCCGAAGGCAAAGAATGTGTGGCTACCCGAAGAACAAAAGTTAGAGCAATTAAATGACAAGACTATAAAAATGTTTTTCTGTAGTCTTTTCATTAATGAATTCAGCAGACGTAGTGCCCTCTACCTTGCTATGGAGAAATGGGAGAACGTAGAAATTACTCATGAAGACAGAAAGCAAGTAAAGAAAACATAGTTTAGAATGCTTGAAGAAATCTATGATGCCTTCAGAATTAGTGAGAACGAAGACAACTCAGATGCCATAACACACTTCACCACGATTCTTAAAGAGATGAAGAAGATAGGTGAGGTGCTCCCACAAGAAAAAAAACAATGGGAAAATTTCTTAGGGGAAATCTATGATGAATGAAATTATGTGAATCGCCCTCCTTTGTTCAAGGGCAGAAACTACTTGCGCTTGAAAATAAGAATAAGATACTTCATGAGATCCAATGATTATGATGTTTGGGATATTGTAAGAAATGACTATTTTGCACCCACAAAAGTTGAAAATGGAGTAATTGTGCCGAAGTCAAAGAATGTGTGGCTACCTGGAGAAAAGAAGTTAAAGCAATTAAATGACACGGCCATAAAAATGCTTTTCTGTAGTTTTTTCATCAATGAATTTAGCAGACATAGTTTCTGCAACACTGCCAAGGAGAAATTGGATAACGTAGAAGTTACTTATGAAGATAGACAGCAAGTAAAGAAAACAAAATTGAAAATGCTGGAGGAGTCCTATGATACATTCAGAATTAGTGAGAACGAAGACTACTCAGATGCCATAACACACTTCACCAAGATTATTAAAGGGATGAAGTAGCTGGGTGAGATGCTCCCACAAGCAAAAACAAGTTGAAAATTTCTTAAGGGACATCTATGATGAAGGAAATTATGTGAATCGCCCTCCTTTGTTCAAGGGCGAAAACTACTTGCGCCGAAAAACATGAATAAGATACTTCATGAGATCCCATGATTCTGATATTTGGGATATTGTAAGAAATGGCTATTTTCCATCGACAAATGTTGAAAATGGAGTAATTGTGCCGAAGGCAAAGAATTTGTGGCTACCCGGAGAACAAAAGTTAAAGCAATTAAATGACAAGGCCATAAACATGCTTTTCTATAGTCTTTTTATTAATGAATTCAGCAGACGTAGTGCCCGCTACGCTGCCAAGGAGAAACGGGATAATGTAGAAGTTTCTCATGAAGACAGAAAGCAACTAAACAAAACATAGTTGAGAATGTTGGAGGAATCCTATGATGCTTTCAAAATTAGTGAGAACGAAAGATCTCAGCTGTCATAGCACGCTTCACCAAGATTATTAAAGAGATGAAGAAGCTGGGAGAGGTGCTAAAACAATTGGAAACTTCCTTAGGGGACATGTTTGATGAAGGTAATTATGTGAATCACCCTCCGCTGTTAAAGGGCAAAAATTACTTGCACTGGAAAATAAGAATGAGAAACTTCGTGAGATCCCATGATTCTGATGTTTGGGATATTGTAAGAAATGACTATTTTGCACCCGCAAAGGTTGAAAATGGAGTAATTGTGCCAAAGGCAAAGAATGTATGGCTGCCCAAAGAAAAGAAGTTAGAGCAATAAAATGAGAAATCCATAAACATGCTTTTCTATACTCATTTCAGTAATGAATTCAGCAGACAGAGTGCCTGCAACACTACCAAGGAGAAATGGGATAACGTAGAAGTTACTCATGAAGACAGAAAGCAAGTAAAGAAAACAAAGTTTAGAATGCTGGAGGAATCCTATGATGCCTTTAGAATTAGTGAGAATGAAGACAACTCAGATGCCATAACACGCTTCACCAAGATAATTAAAGAGATGAAGAAGCTAGGTGAGGTGCTCCCACAAGCAAAAACAGTTGGAAAATTCCTTAGGGGACATGTTTGATAAAGGAAATTACGTGAATTGCCCTCTGCTGTTCAAGGGCGGAAATTATTTGCACTGGAAAACAAGAATAAGATACTTCATGAGATCCCATGATTCTATTGTTTGGGATATTGTATGAAATGGCTATTTTGCACCCACAAAGGTTCAAAATGGAGTAATTGTGCCGAAGGCAAAGAATGTGTGGCTACCCGAAGAACAAAAGTTAGAGCAATTAAATGACAAGGCTACAAACATGTTTTTCTGTAGTCTTTTCATTAATGAATTCAGCAGACGTAGTGCCCTCTACCCTTCCATGAAGAAATGGGATAACGTAGAAGTTACTCATGAAGACAGAAAGCAAGTAAAGAAAACATAGTTTAGAATGCTTGAGCAATCCTATGATGCCTTCAGAATTAGTGAGAACGAAGACAACTCAGATGCCATAACACACTTCACCACGATTCTTAAAGAGATGAAGAAAATGGGTGAGGTGCTCCCACAAGAAAAAAAAACAATGGGAAAATTTCTTAGGGGACATCTATGATGAATGAAATTATGTGAATCGCCCTCATTTGTTCAAGGGCGGAAACTACTTGCGCTGGAAAATAAGAATAAGATACTTCATGAGATCCAATGATTATGATGTTTGGGATATTGTAAGAAATGACTATTTTGCACCCAGAAAGGTTGAAAATGGAGTAATTGCGCCGAAGTCAAAGAATGTGTGGCTACCTGGAGAAAAGAAGTTAGAGCAATTAAATGACAAGGCCATAAAAATGCTTTTCTGTAGTTTTTTCATCAATGAATTTAGCAGACATAGTTTCTGCAACACTGCCAAGGAGAAATTGGATAACGTAGAAGTTACTTATGAAGATAGACAGCAAGTAAAGAAAACAAAATTGAAAATGCTGGAAGAATCCTAAGATACATTCAGAATTAGTGAGAACGAAGACTACTCAGATGCCATAACACACTTTACCAAGATTATTAAAGGGATGAATAAGCTGGGTGAGGTGCTCCCACAAGCAAAAACAATTGGGAAATTTCTTAAGGGACATCTATGATGAAGGAAATTATGTGAATCGCCCTCATTTGTTCAAGGGCGAAAACTACTTGCGCCGGAAAACATGAATAAGATACTTCATGAGATCCCATGATTCTGATATTTGGGATATTGTAAGAAATGGCTCTTTTGCATCGACAAATGTTGAAAATGGGGTAATTGTGCCGAAGGCAAAGAATTTGTGGCTACCGGGAGAACAAAAGTTAAAGCAATTAAATGACAAGGCCATAAACATGTTTTTCTGTAGTCTTTTCATTAATGAATTCAGCAGACGTAGTGCCCGCTACACTGCCAAGGAGAAATGGGATAATGTAGAAGTTTCTCATGAAGACAGAAAGCAAGTAAAGAAAACATAGTTGAGAACGCTGGAGGAATCCTATGGTGCCTTCAAAATTAGTGAGAACGAAACATCTCAGATGCCATAACACGCTTCACCAAGATTCTTAAAGAGATGAAGAAGCTGGGTGAGGTGCTCCCACAAGCAAAAACAATTGGAAAATTTCTTAAGGGACATGTTTGGTGAAGAGAATTTTGTGAATCGCCTTCCCCAGTTCAAGGGCAGAAATTACTTGCACTTGAAAACAAGAATTAGATACTTCATGAGATCCCATGCTCCTGATGTTTTGGATATTGTAAGAAATGGCTATTCTGCATCTTCAAAGGTTGAAAATGGAGTAATTGTGCCGAAGGCAAATAATGTATGGCTACCCGGAGAAAAGAAGTTAGATTAATTAAATGACAAGGCCATAAACATGCTTTTCTGTAGTCTTTTCATTAGTGAATTCAGCAGACATAGTGCCCGCAACACTGCCAAAAAGAAATGGGACAACGTAGAAGTTACTCATTAAGACAGAAAGCAAGTAAAGAAAACATTATTGGGAATGCTGGAGGAATCCTATGGTGCCTTCAGAATTAGTAAGAACGAGGACATCACAGATGCCATACCACGCTTCACTAAGATTATTAAAGAGATGAAAAAGCTGGGTAAGGTGCTCCCACAAGCAAAAATAATTGGAAAATTCCTTAGGGGACATGTTTGATAAAAGAAATTATGTGAATCGCCCTCCATTGTTCAAGGACGGAAATTACTTGCACTGGAAAACAAGAATAAGATACTTCATGAGATCCCATGATTCTAATGTCTGGGATATTGTAAGAAATGGCTATTTTGCACCCACAAAGGTTGAAAATGGAGTAATTGTGCCGAAGTCAAAGAATGTGTGGCTACCCAGAGAAAAGAAGTTAGAGCAATTAAATGACATGGCCATAAACATGCTTTTCTGTACTCTTTTCATTATTGAATTCATCAGACATAGTGGCTGCAACCCTGCCAAGCAGAAATGGGATAACCTAGAAGTTACTCATGAAGACAGAAAGCAAATAAAGAAAACAAAGTTGAGAATGTCGGAGGAATCTTATGATGCCTTCAGAATTAGTGAGAACGAAGACATCTCAGATGCCATAACACGCTTCACCAAGATTATTAAAGAGATGAAAAAGCTGGGTGAGGTGCTCGCACAAGAAAAAACAATTGGGAAATTCTTTAGGGGACATCTATGATGAAGGAAATTTTGTGAATCGCCCTCTTTTGTTCAAAGGCAGAAATTACTTGCGCTAGAAAACAAGAATAAGATACTTCATGAGATCCCATGATTATGATGTTTGGGATATTGTAAGAAATGGCTATTTTGCACCTACAAAGGTTGAAAATGGAATAATTGTGCCGAAGGCAAATAATGTGTGGCTACCCGGAGAAAAGAAGTTAGAGCAGTTAAATGACAAGGCCATAAACATGTTTTTTAGTAGTCTTTTCATTAATAAATTCAGCAGACATTGTGCCCGCAACACTGCCAAGGAGAAATGGGACAACGTAGAAGTTACTCATGAAGACAGAAAGCAAGTAAAGAAAACAAAGTTGAGAATGTTTTCGGAATCCTATGATACCTTCTGAATTAGTGAGAACAAACACAACTCAGACGTCGCAACACATTTCACAAAGATTATTAAAGAGATGAAGAAGCTGGGTGAGGTGCTCCCACAATCAAAAAGAATTGGAAAATTCCTTAGGGGACATGTTTGATGAAGGAAATTATGTGAATCGCCCTCCGCTGTTAAAGGGCGGAAATTACTTGCACTGGAAAACAAGAATAAGAGACTTCAAGAGATCCCATGATTCTGATGTTTGGGATATTGTAAGAAATGACTATTTTGCACCCACAAAAGTTGAAAATGGAGTATTTATGCCGAAGGCAAAGAATGTGTGGCTACCCAGAGAAAAGAAGATAGAGCAATTAAATGACAGGGCCATAAAAATGCATATCTATAGTCTTTTCAACAATGAATTCAGCAGACATAGTGCCTGCAACACTGCCAAGGAGAAATGGGATAAGGTAGAAGTTAATTATGAAGACAGAAAGCGAGTAAAAAAAACATAGTTGAGAATCTTGGAGGAATCCTATGATGCCTTCAGAATTAGTGAGAACGAAGACAACTCAGATGCCATAACACACTTCCCCAAGATTATTAAAGAGATGGAAAAGCTGGGTGAGGTGCTCCCACAAGTAGAAACAATTGGAAAATTCATTAGGGGACATGTTTGATGAAGGAAATTATGTGAATCGCCCTCCGCTGTTCATGGGCGGAAATTAATTGCACTGGAAAACAAAAGTAAGAAACTTCATGAGATCCCATGATTCTAATGTTTGGGATATTGTAAGAAATGACTATTTTGCACCCACAAAGGTTGAAAATTGAGTAATTGTGCCGAAGGCAATGAATGTGTGGCTACCCAGAGAAAAGAAGTTAGAGCAATTTAATGACAGGGCCATAAGAATGCTTTTCTGTAGTCTTTTCATCAATGACTTCAGCAGACATAGTGCCTGCAACACTGGCAAGGAAAAATGGGATAAGGTAGAAGTTACTTATGAAGAAAGAAATCAAGTAAAGAAAACATAGTTGAGAATGTTGGAGGAATCCTATGATGCCTTCAGAATTAGTGAGAACGAAGACAACTCAGATGCCATAACACACTTCCCCAAGATTATTAAAGAGATGAAGAAGCTGGGTGAGGTGCTCCAACAAACAAAAACGATTGAAAAATTCCGTAGGGGACATGTTAGATGAAAGGAATTCTGTGAATCGCCCTCCACCGTTCAAGGACGGAAATTACTTGCACGGGAACACAAGAATAAGATACTTCATGAGATCCCATGATTCTGATGTCTGAGACATTGTAAGAAATGATTATTCTGCACCCACAAAGGTTGAAAATGGAGTAATTGTGCCGAAGACAAAGAATGTATGGCAACCTGGAGAAAAGAAGTTAGAGCAATTAAATGACATGGCCATAAACATTCTTTTTTGTACTCTTTTCATTAATGAATTCAGCAGACGTAGTGCCCGCTACACTGCAAAGGAGAAATGGGATAACGCAGAAGTTACTCATGAAGACAGAAACCAAGCAAAGAAAACAAAGTTGAGAATGTTTTCGGAATCTTATGATACCTTCAGAATGAGTGAGAACGAAGACAACTCAGATGTCTAACAGACTTTACCAAGATTATTAAAGAGATGAAGAAGTTGGGTGAGGTGCTCCCACAAGCAAAAACAAATGGAATATTCCTTAGGGGACATGTTTGATAGAGGAAATTATGTGAATCGTCCTCCGCTGTTCAAGGGAGGAAATTACTTCAACTGGAAAACAAGAATAAGATACTTCAAGAGATCTCATGATTCTGATGTTTGGGATATTGTAAGAAATGGCTATTTTGCACCCACAAAGGTTGGAAATGGAGTAATTGCGCCGACGGCAAAGAATGTATGGCTACCATGAGAAAAGAAGTTAGAGCAATTAAATGACATGATCATAAACCTATTTTTCAATACTCTTTTCATTAATGAATTCAGCAGACAAAGTGCCTGCGACACTGCCAAGGAGAAATGGGATAACGTAAAAGTTAGTCATAAAGACAGAAAGCAAGAAAAGAAAACAATGTTGAGAATGCTGGAGGAATCTTATGATGCCTTCTGAATTAGTGACAACAAAATACATCTTAGATGCCATAACACGCTTCACCAAGATTATTAAAGAGATGAAGAAGCTGGGTGAGGTGCTCCCACAAGAAAAAACAATTGGAAAATTCTTTTGGGAACATCTATGATGAAGGAAATTTCGTGAATCGCCTTCCTTTGTTCAAGAGCTGAATTTACTTGCGCTGAAAAACTAGAATAAGATACTTCATGAGATCCCATGATTATGATGTTTGGGATATTGTAAGAAATGGCTATTTTGCACCCACAAAGGTTGAAAATGGAGTAATTGTGCCGAAGGCAAAGAATGTGTGGCAACCCGGAGAAAAGAAGTTAGAGCAATTAAATGACAAGGCCATAAACATGCTTTTCTGTAGTCTTTTCATTAATGAATTCAACAGACATAGTGCTCGCAACACTGCCAAGGAGAAATGGGATAATATAGAAGTTACTCATGAAGACAGAAAGAAAGTAAAAAAAACATAGTTGAGAATGCTGGAGGAATCCTATGATGCCATCAAAATTTGTGAGAACGAAGACATCTCCGAGGCCATAACACGCTTCACCAAGATTATTAAAGAGATGAAGAAGCTGGGTGAGGTGCTCCCACAAGCAAAAACAAATGGAAAATTCCTTAGGGGACATGTTTGATGAAGAAAATTATGTGAATCGCCCTCCGCTGTTCAAGGGAGGAAATTACTTGAACTGGAATACAAGAATAAGATACTTCAAGAGATCTCATGATTCTGATGTTTGGGATATTGTAAGAAATGGCTATTTTGCACCCACAAAGGTTGGAAATGGAGTAATTGCGCCGACGACAAAGAATGTATGGCTACCTTGAAAAAAGAAGTTAGAGCAATTAAATGACATGGTCATAAACTTGTTTTTCAATACTCTTTTCATTAATGAATTCAGCAGACAAAGTGCCTGCGACACTGCCAAGGAGAAATGGGATAACGTAAAAGTTAGTCATAAAGACAGAAAGCAAGGAAAGAAAACAATGTTGAGAATGCTGGAGGAATCTTATGATGCCTTCTGAATTAGTGACAACAAAATACATCATAGATGCCATAACACGCTTCACCAAGATTATTAAAGAGATGAAGAAGCTGGGTGAGGTGCTCCCACAAGAAAAAACAACTAGAAAATTCTTTTGGGAACATCTATGATGAAGGAAATTTCGTGAATCGCCTTCCTTTGTTCAAGGGCTGAATTTACTTGCGCTGAAAAACTACAATAACATACTTCATGAGATCCCATGATTATGATGTTTGGGATATTGTTAGAAATGGCTATTTTGCACCCACAAAAGGTTGAAAATGGAGTAATTGTGCCGAAGGCAAAGAATGTGTGGCTACCCGGAGAAAAGAAGTTAGAGCAATTAAATGACAAGGCCATAAACATGCTTTTCTGTACTCTTTTCATTAATGAATTCAACAGACATAGTGCCCGCAACACTGCCAAGGAGAAATGGGATAATGTAGAAGTTACTCATGAAGACAGAAAGAAAGTAAAGAAAACATAGTTGAGAATGCTGGAGGAATCCTATGATGCCATCAAAATTTGTGAGAACAAAGACTTCTCCGAGACCATAACACGCTTCACCAAGATTATTAAAGAGATGAAGAAGCTGGGTGAGGTGCTCCCACAAGCAAAAACAATTTGGCAATTCCTTAGGGTACATGTTCGATGAAAGGAATTCTGTGGATCGCCCTCCACCGTTCAAGGGCGGAAATTACTTGCACTGGAAAACAAGAAGAAGATTCTTCATGAGATCCCATGATTCTGATGTTTGGGATATTGTAAGAGATGGCTATTCTGCACCCACAACGGTTGAAAATGGAGTAATTGTGCAGAAGGCAAAGAATATGGGGCAACCCGGAGAAAAGAAGTTAGAGCAATTAAATGACAGGGCCATAAACATTATTTTCTGTAGTCTTTTTATTACTGAATTAAACAGACATAGCGCCTGCAAAACTGCCAAGGAGAAAGGGGATAACTTAAAAGTTACTCATGAAGACAGAAAGCAAGTAAAGAAAACAAAGTTGAGAATGCTGGAGGATTCTTATGATGCCTTCAGAATTAGTGAGAACGAAGACATCTTACATGCCATAACACGCTTCACCAAGATTATTGAAGAGATGAAGAAGCTAGGTGAGGTGCTCCCACAGGCAAAAACAATTGGAAAATTCCTTAGGGGACATGTTCGATGAAAGGAATTCTGTGAATCGCCGTCCACTGTTCAAGGGTGGAAATTACTTGCACTGGAAAACAAGAATAAGATACTTAATGAGATCCCATGATTCTGATGTTTGGGATATTGTAAGAAATGGTTGTTCTGCACCCACAACGGTTGAAAATGGAGTAATTGTAGCGAAGGCAAAGAATGTGTGGCCACCCGGAGAAAAGAAGTTAGAGCAATTAAATAACAAGGCCATAAACTTGTTTTTTTGTAGTCTTTTCATTAATGAATTAAACAGACATAGTGCCTGCAAAACTGCCAAGGAGAAATGGGATAACGTAGAAGTTACTCATGAAAACAGAAAGCATGTAAAGAAAACAAAGTTGAGAATGTTGGAAGAATCTTATGATGCCTTCAGAATTAGTGAGAACGAAGCCATCTCAGATGCAATAACACGCTTCACCAAGATTATTAAAGAGATGAAGAAGCTGGGTGAGGTGGTCCCACAAGCAAAAACAATTGGGAAATTCTTTTGGGGACATGTTCGATGAAAGAAATTCTGTGAATTTTCCTCCACTGTTCATGGGCGAAAACTACTTCCACTGGAAAACAATAATAAGATACTTCATGAGATCCCAGGATTCTGAGGTTTTGGATATTGTAAGAAATGGCTATCATGCACCCACAACGGTTGAAAATGGAGTAATTGTGTCGAAGGCAAAGAATGTATGGCTACCCCAATGTGAGGAAACCTAATAACAATGATGGATTAGAACCCCAAGATCGTGTAGATAAGATTGGTTGAGCCTTGACCCGTCACCTTACCAGATGAAAACCAAGACTATGAAGGATTGAAAACGCCACACCAAGATTTAACAATCAAGGTGATAAGTTTGGTTGTTTGAACGCCACAAGATTAACTTGATAAGTTCAAGAGTTCTTTTAAGAACAAAGAGGACGCAAGACCTCACAAGATTAACTTGATCTCAAAACATAATATACCATTCAAATTCGAGCTACCACTCTATATATACTTGGAACAACCCTCCAAGAATAGAAAAAGACATAACTAAATTTAAAACAACACAAACATCAACATAAACAAGTCCCCACGTTTTTAGGCCTCTTGGACTTCTAAAGGACAAGTCCCCACGTTTTTAGGCTTCTTGGACTTCTAAAGGACAAGTCCCCACGTTTTAAGGCCTCTTGGACTTCTAAAGGACAAGTCCCCACGCTTTTAGGCCTCTTGGACTTCTAAAGGACAAGTCCTCACATTTTTAGGGCTCTTGGACTTCTAAAGAACAAGTCCCCATGTTTTTAGGCCTCTTGGACTTCTAAAGGTAACCAAAATAGCTAATTGACTAAGTTCAATGTATCTAAAACATAACCAGCCATGACCAAGTTTATTCCCCTATTTAATATCCTTGAAACTCAACAAATTCACCCCCTTTGATGGTCAGTCTATGCTGGCACGTTTTGTGTGCTAATTAGCTTCTTCAATTGCTTTGATGACATGGACTAAGCCTTGATTATTATTTAAGCCCATCTTGGTCTTTTTAGAATCAGCCCGATTCTCTTGGATTAGCCCATTTAGCGCTTCCTTGAAACGTTTGGCTCTAAGTCTTGTAATTGGACCACTTGGAAGTGACAAAGGGTCTTGTGCATATTCAGCTCCATTCCCAAGTGTATGATCAACTTGTCCAGCTCCTTGGTTTGCATCATTCTCCCCCTCTTGAGAAGGATTTGTCCTCAAATCATCACCTACATCAAAAGGAGACAAATCAGCAACATTAAAGCTTGCACTGACACCATACTCACCTGGTAAGTCAAGCTTGTAGGCATTATCATTGATGCGTTCCACTATTTGAAATGGTCCGTCACCCGAGGTAGGAGTTTTGAACGTCATTTCTCCGAAAAATGGTCCTTCCTTAAGTGCAACCAAACCCAATCTCCGGGTTCAAACACTACCTTCTTGCGTCCCTTGTTGGCTAGTTGGACATAATGTTTAGTTCTCCTTTCAATATTCAGCCTTGCCTTTCCATGAATCATCTTTACAAATTCTGCCTCCTTTTTGCCATCTAAGTTTACACATTCACTCAAAGGTAAAGAAGTTACATCCAAAGGTGACAATGGGTTAAAACCATAAACCATTTCAAATGGTGAAAAATTAGTTGCAGAATGAATACTTCGATTATAAGCAAATTCAACATGTGGCAAACAATCTTCCCATGTTTTCAAGTTCTTTTTAATGATAGCACGTAGCAAAGAAGACAAAGTTCGATTCACTACTTCAGTTTGACCATCCGTTTGTGGATGACAAGTAGTAGAAAATAATAACTTGGTTCCCAAGTTTCCCCACAAAGTCTTCCAAAAGAAACTCAAAAACCTTGCATCCCTATCAGAAACAATGGTCCTAGGCATGCCATGTAACCTAACAATTTCTTTGAAGAACAAATCAGCTATATGTGATGCATCATCAATTTTATGACATGCAATGAAGTGTGCCATCTTGGAAAATCTATCTACCACCACAAAAATTGAATCTCTCCCCCTCTTAGTCCTATGTAATCCCAAAACAAAATCCATAGAAATATCAGTCCAAGGTTCACTAGGTATTGGCAAAGGGGTATACAAACCATGGGGTTTCAACTTAGACTTGGCCTGTTTACACGTGATACACTTCTCACAGATTCTTTCCACATCACGTTTCATATGAGGCCAAAAAAAATGATCATGCAAAATTCCTAATGTCGTAGCTATACCAAAATGACCCATCAAACCACCACCATGAGCTTCTCTCACAAACAATTCACGCAAAGAACACATAGGCACACAGTTTATTTTCCCGAAACAAAAATCCATCATGCCTATAAAACTTACCAAACGCCACTTTTTCACATGCATTGAACACTTCACCAAAATCAGAATCTTGTGCATACAAATCCTTAATGTATTCAAAACCAAGCAATTTTGTATCTAAAATGGAAAGTAAAGCATACCTTCGGGACAATGCGTTAGCCACCACATTTTCCTTACCTTGCTTGTATCTGATCACATAAGGGAATGTTTCAATGAATTCCACCCACTTGGCATGGCGTCTGTTCAAACTTTGTTGTGCTTTCAAATGCTTCAAAGATTCATGATCTGTGTGAATCACGAATTCCTTTGGCCATAAATAGTGCTACCAATTTTCCAAAGCCCTTATCAAGGCGTACATCTCCTTATCATAAGTAGGGTAATTTAGGGCTGCCCCACTCAACTTTTCACTAAAATAAGCAACTGGACAACCTTCTTGCATCAAAACAGCTCCAATACCTATACCTGAAGCATCACACTCAATTTCAAAAGTTTTAGCAAAGTTAGGTAAAACAAGCAAGGGTGCATTAGTTAACTTTTCTTTTATCAGATTAAATGCCTTTTCTTGTTCTGTCCCCCACTTAAACGACACATTTTTCTTGATGACTTCAGTAAGAGGTGAGGCTAAGCTACTAAAATCACGCACAAACCGTCTATAGAAGCTAGATAAGCCGTGGAAACTCCTCACTTGGCTGATTGTTGTAGGCGTTGGCCACTATTGGATTGCCTTAACCTTTTCCTTGTCCACCTCAATTCCTCTGTTACTAACAACAAAACCAAGAAACACAAGTGTATCTGTGGCGACCAGACACCCCGGACCACCAACCCCGCAGGGAATGGCGTGCGGAATGCCGGGGCGGGACCCCCGACGTAGGCATCTCCGACCACTCCTCAACTCCCGTGAGGTGGTTGAGACCTTACGAGCCTTATCTCAAACAACGACATAATATCAAAAGGTACTAAACAAAACTACCCACCGTATTAATCATCAAAGACAAGAGATAATCCATAAAAATGAACCATAAATAAAATCATAATCCCTACAGTCCATTAAAATTGACATACACATAAAGTCCAAAATTATGGGTACAAATAAAAATCGTCATATGCCCACATGGTCTATCTAACAAGTCCCAACTCACCCATACTACAATGTGGTAAGTGTTATAATTACATAATCCAAAATATAATACTTCATAATTTAAAACACAGTTAAATCAAAATGCCTCTCAACTCACATCGAGGCCTTGGATTCTGTCGCAGGCAAGGCCCTCAAGATATGACTACTCCTTTGCCCTTATTCGGGACAAAAGGACCTGAAAGAGGAAAATGAGGGTGAGCCAACGGTGCCCAGTGAATAGAATTCGAATATGCTATCAATACTCATCAATAAATATCATGTATGCATGTCAATGTGTAGCATGATTAAAAGCTCATAACATATAGATATCAAGCATTTATAATAAGTTCGATGCAAGTAAAAGCTTATCAATTTGCATCCACATTCCACATGCATTGGGTTACTAGTGCACGTCTATTTCACCGTACCGTTGACCCCAATCATTTCCTTTCCTAAAACCCTCCTATGACAGGGTTAAGTCCCCCTATTAGCCAGATAGATGAGACCAACCAAAGTCATAAGGTTTTCGAAAATCAATGCATCATTCAAAACAATAGAACACATTCATGCTTTCAACATACAATATATATAAAGTGCTATGATGACATAAAAGATATAATCATAAATGAAGTCTACTCACAATTAAGCCTCGCGAGACTATTTAACCACACACGACCACCAAACCGAATCAACCCAATCAAGATCCTGAAACATTCATCAATATCCTACCATACATCAATTTCTATGCTCAATTAAATAGACATTATACATCAACCCTAAATCAGCACACATATAGACAATAGGCCTAAATCCCATCTAATCCCATCATTCAACTCAAATCACATGACTTAGGCCTCTAATGCATAGTTCTCATACACAAACCATTCTATTCATCAAAAATACTGATTTTCAATTCCTTAGGCATAAACATGCCCAAATTGGGTCACTTGATCACAAGTAGGCCTAACCCATGATATGGTCACAACCACCAAATCAGTAGCATAATCAACCCTAATCATGTTTAATTAAACATAAGTTGCATCAATTCAATGATTTTAGGCCAAAAGCATCAAAAGCCCTAAAATATGAAATTTTCCATACTTAGGCCATATTGTCGATTTACACTAGGTCACCATGTTCAGCCATGTATATCACTGATTTTGCATCATAGGTTCATCAACAATGGCAACTAGGTCAACATAGTTGACATGCAAGCTATTTCGAAAGGTCTAAGTTCATATTCTAAATTTGGGTCTAATACAAGCAACCTTACCAATTCTTCATTTAATATTCTGTTCAGATGTATCAATCTACCAACAGAAATACGTAATCACGAAATCAACCGTACAGATTGAAGTATGTGAAGAAACCCACCTTCTGTCCAAATATCAGCCAATTCCAACGGTGGACCGAAAAGATAAGTATCTTTGATGAACAAGTCTCTAATCAGACAACTTCTCCTTTCCTGCTGCAAATACTCAAACTCAGATGACTATATCACACAACATACTAAACTATAACTATCTCCACCGTTCAGAATACAGAAATATCCGTTGTAAACTACATACCCAAATTTGATATCTATCTAACGGTAGATTGAGGAGATCTATAAGTTTGACCGAAACGGCGCGAGAAATCCAGACTTTCCGACCAGCTTTGTTTGAGAGGTTAGATCTCTTTGACGAAACATCTAATTAAGATCTCTGCCATTTCGAATGTAGAGATATCAGTTTTAAACTACATACCCAAATTTGATATCTATCCAACGGTAGATTGAGGAGATCCATAAGTTTGAGCGAAATGAAGCGAGAAATCTAGACTTTTGGACCAGCTTGGTTTGAGAGGTTAGATCTCTTAGAAGAAACCTAAAATCAAGATCTCCGCCGTTCTGAATGCAAAACCATAAGCTACGAACTTTCTGACAAAATTTGAGCTAAATCTGACCATATATCCCGAAGATCCAGCTCTTTGATGAAAACGTCGCAGAGATTTTCCTCCTGCAACTCCCTCTTTCTTTCTCTTCTTCTTTCTTTTCTCTTCTTTTCTTTTATTTTTTTCCTTTCTCTCCACTCACCTCTCTTTCTAGCACTTCCTTGATTCCCTCCACTCACCTCACTTTCTAGCACATTCTAAGATTCCCTCCACTCACCTCACTTCCTAGCACATTCTTGGAGATGGGAAGTGGACATGGGACACTTGTCCACTTTCATGCACCAACCTTCACATGTGTTGGTCTCATACTACCCATACCAACCACATGTACTTTAACCCTCATGCTTCCATGTATTTTAAATGTCCAATCCATTCAATACACCAAATTTTCATTCTCATTTATCCTTTTATTTCAATCAATCTTAACTCATATCAATTCATGAATTAATGGGCCCATGCATAAATAATAACATATGCATTATACTTTAATTTAACATGACCCATATATAATTTATAATACACATATTTATATACATTATCAAGCATCAACTATACAAACATTAAACAACCATCAAACAAACACCAAACATATCAAGGCAACACATAGAGTTTGGGCAAAATGCAATTGGGTTATGGGCTAGATGAAATAATTTTTGGGGCGTCACAGTATCCGTGCAAAAGGTGCACTTCTTGAGATTAGCAAACAACTTTTCTTTCCTTAGAATTTCCAAAACAGATTTCAAATGCATTACATGTTCTTCCAAGTTTTTGCTATAAATTAGGATATCATCAAAATGCACAACGACAAATCTGCCAATAAATGCACGCAAAACATGGTTCATTAAACGCATAAATGTGCTCGGAGCATTAGTTAAACCGAAAGGCATCACTAACCACTCATACAAACCATATTTAGTCTTAAAAGCGGTTTTCCATTCATCACCTTCCTTCATCCTAATCGGATGATATCCACTCTTAAGATCAATTTTTGTAAAGACACAAGAACCATGCAATTCATCCAGCATATCGTCTAATCTTGGAATGGGATGACGATACTTTACCTTTATGTTGTTGATGGCTCGGCAGTCAACACACGTCCTCCATGATCCATCCTTCTTAGGAACTGCACAAGGACTCATGCTTTCACGCACATACCCCTTCTCCAATAATTCACCTACTTTCCTTTGGAGTTCCTTGGTCTCCTCGGAATTACTCCTATAAGCAGGTCGGTTTGGAATTGATGCACCTGGTATGAAATCAATTTGATGTTCAATCCCTCGGATTGGAGGTAATCCATATTTTTCTGTCTCTTTTTTTTTCAATTTCGGCCTTCATTTCTTTTTCTTTCTTTTTTTCATTTGAGCTTTGTAACTTTAATTGGTCCTCCCTGACTTGTTTTGGAGCCAATGGCACAAGAATAATAGGCTGCCCTTTATGAGTGAAAGAATACCTATTTGTGAATCCATCATGCTTAGCCCTTTTATCATACTGCCATGGTCTTCCCAACAATAAATGGCATGCATGCATAGGAACCACATCACAAAACACCTCATCCGCATATTTACCAATGGATAATGCCACCAACACTTGTCTTGTCACCTTGATTTCGCCACAGTCATTCAGCCACTGAAGCCGATAAGGGTGAGGATGTTTCAAGGTAGTTAAGGCCAATTTCTCCACCAAATAAGTGTTGGCTACGTTTGTGCAACTCCCTCCATCGATAACGACACTGCAAACTTTGTTGTTTACAAAGCACCGAGTATGAAACAAGTTCTCCCTCTGGTTACTTTCTTCCTCCTTAACCTGCACATTGAGAACTCGCCTTGCTACCAATAAATCTCCAACCACAGCACTTTGCTCATCATCGACATCCTCCAAAGGTGGCATGTCAGCATCATCTACTTCATCCCTCAACATACGCCTCATCTCCCCTAACAACGCTTGCATTTAGAGGTTCGGAACTGCATGTTGTCGAACTTCTCGACGAAGGAAGTTCTGTGAACGCCATCCACTGTTCAAGGGCTGAAATTACTTGCACTGGAAAATAAGAATAAGATACTTCATGAGATCCCATGATTCTGATGTTTTGGATATTGTAAGAAATGGGTATTCTGCACCCACATCGGTTGAAAATGGAGTAATTGTGCCGAAGGCAAAGAATGTATGGCTACCACGAGAAAAGAAGTTAGAGCAATTAAATGACAAGGCCATAAACATGCTTTTCTGTAGTCTTTTCATTAATAAATTAAACGGACATAGTGCCTGCAAAACTGCGAAGGAGAAATGAGATAACGAAAAAGTTACTCATGAAGACAGAAAGCAAGTAAAGGAAACGAAGTTGAGAATGTTGGAGGAATCCTATGATGCCTTTATATTAGCGAGAACGAAGACATCTCAGATGCCACAACACGCTTCACCAAGATTATTAAAGAGATGAAAAAGCTGGGTGAGGTGCTCCCACAAGCAAAAACAATTGGAAAAATCCTTAAGGGACTTGTACGATGAAGGAAATTCTGTGTATTGTGTTCCATTGTTTATGGGCAGAAATTACTTGAATAAGATACTTCATGAGATCCCACGATTCTAATGTTTGAGATATTTTAGGAAATGGCTATTCTGCACCCACAAAGGTTGAAAACGGAGGAATTGTGCCTAAGGCAAAGAATGTGTGGTTACCCGGAGAAAAGAAGTTAGAGCAATTTAATGACAAGGCCACAAACATGTTTTTCTGTAGTCTTCTCGTTATTGAATTCAACAACATAGTGCCTGCAAAACTGCCAAGGGGAAAAGGGATAACGTAGAAGTTATTCATGATGACAGAAAGCAAGTAAAGAAAACAAAGTTGAGAATGCTGGAGGAATCCTATGATGCCTTCAGAATTTGTGAGAACGAAGACATCTTAGATGCCATAACACGCTTCACCAAGATTATTAAAGAGATGAAGAAGATGGGTGAGGTGCTCCCATAAGCAAAGACAATTGGTAAATTCCTTAGGGGACATGTTTGATGAAGAAAATTCTATGAATCGCCATTCCCGGTGCAAGGGCGGAAATTACTTGCACTAGAAAATCAAGAATAAGATATTTCATGAGATCCCATGATTCTGATAGTAGGGATATTGTAAGAAATGGCTATTCTACACCCATAAACATGTTTTTCTATAATCTTTTCATTAATGAGATAAACAGACATAGTGCCTGCAGCACTTCAAAGAAGAAATGAAATAACCTAAAAGTTACTCATGAAGACAGAAAGTAACTAAAGGAAACAAAGTTGAGAATGCTGGAGATATCCTCTTATGGCTTTAGAATTAATGAGAACGAAGACAACTCAGATGCCACAACACGCTTCACCAAGATTATTAAAGAGATGAAGAAGCTAGGTGAGGTGCTCCCACCAGCAAAAACAATTGGCAAATTTCTTAGGGGACATTATGTGAATCGTCCTCCTTTGTTCAAGGGTGGAAACTACTTGCACTGGAAAACCAGAATAAGATACTTCATGAGATCCCATGATTATGATGTTTGGGATATTCCAAAAAATGGCTATTTTGCCCCCACAAAGGTTGAAAATGGAGTAATTTTGCCGAAGGCAAAGAATCTGTGGCTACCCGGAGAAAAGAAGTTGAGCAATTGAATGAAAAGTCCATAAACATGCTTTTTTGTACTCTTTTCATTAATGAATTCAACAGGCATAGTGCCTGCAACACTGCCAAGGAGAAATGGGATAACGTAGAAGTTACTCAAAAAGACAAAAAGCAAGTAAAGAAAACAAAGTTGAGAATGCTGGAGGAATCATATGATGCCTTCAGAACTAGTGAGAACGAAGACATCTCAGATGCCATAACATGCTTCACCAAGATTATTAAAGAGATGAAGAAGCTGGGTGAAGTGCTCCCACAAGCAAAAACAATTGGGAAATTCCTTCGTGGACATGTTTGATGAAGGAAATTCTGTGAATCGCCCTCCACTGTTCAAGGGCGAAAATTACTTGCACTGAAAAACAAGACTAAGATACTTCATGAGATCCCATGATTATGGTCTGTGGAATATTGTAAGAAATGGCTATTTTGCCCCCACAAAGGTTGCAAATGAAGTAATTTTGCCGAAGGCAAAGAATCTGTGGCTACCCAGATAAAAGAAGTTAGGGCAATTAATTGACAAGGCCATAAACATGATTTTATGTAGGCTTTTCATTAATAATGAATTCGGCACACATAGTGCCTCAACATTGCCAAGGAGAAATGGGATAACCTAGAAAGCAATTAAAGGAAACAAAGTTGAGAATGCTGGAGGAATCCTGTGATGCCTTTAGAATTAGTGAGAACGAAGACATCTGAGATGCCATAACACGCTTCACCAAGATTATTAAAGAGATGAGGAAGTTGGGTGAAGTGCTCCCACAAGCAAAAACAATTGGGAAATTCTGCGACGCCCCGAAAATTATTTCACCTAGCCCATTACCCAATTGTATTTTGCCCAAACTCTATATGTTTGTCTTGATATGTTTAGTGTTTATTTAATGTTTGTATATTTGATGCTTGATAATGTATATAAATATGTGCATTATAAAATGTATATGGGTCATGTTAAATTAAAGTATAATGCATGTTTTATTATTTATGAATGGGCCCATTAAACCATGAATTGATATGGATTAGGATTGATTGAATAAAAGGATAAATGAGAATGAAAATTTGGTGTATTAAATGGATTGGACATTTAAAATACATGGAAGCATGAGATTGGTTAAAGTACATGTGGTTGGTATGGGTAGTATGAGACCAACACATGTCAAATTGGTGCATGAGAATGGACAAGTGTCCCATGCCCCATTTCTCTTCTCCAACACATGTCAAGTTGGTGCATGAGACCAACACATTTCAAGTTAGTGCATGAGATCAACACATGTCAAGTTGGGGGCATGAGAATAGACAAGTGTCCCATGCCCCATTTCTCTTCTTCAATACATGTCAAGTTGGTGCATGAAAATGGACAAGTGTCCTATGCCCCATTTCTCTTTTCCAACACATGTTAAGTTAGTGCATGAGACCAACACATGTCAAGTTAGTGCATGAGAAAGGACAAGTGTCCCATACCCCATTTCTCTTCTCCAATACATGTCAAGTTGGTGCATGAAAATGGACAAGTGTCCCATGCCCCATTTCTCCTCTCCAACACATGTCAAGGTTGGTGCATGAGAGTGGACAAGTGTCTCATGCCCTACTTCTCTCTTCTCCAAGGAAGTCCTAGAGGGTGAGATGAGTAGAGAGAAAGGAAAAAAAAAGAGAAAGGAAAGAAGAAGAGAAAGAAAGAGGGAGTTGCTTTGAGGAAAATCTCAGCAACGTTTTCATCAAAGAGTTGGATCGTGGAACTATATTTTTAGATTGAGCTCAAAATTTGTCAGCACGTTTGTATCGGACGGGTATTCATTCTGGTCGGTGGTGATCTTGATTGGAGCTTTCGTTTGAAGGATATAACCTCCCAAACAAAGCTGGTCGAAAAGTCTAGACGTGCACTAGTAACCCCAAATAAACATGATTGGGGATGAGAACGGTACGGTGAAATAGACGTGCACAAGTAACCCCAATGCATGTGGAATGTGGATCCAAATTGATAAGCTTTTACTTGCGTCGAACTTATTATAAATGCTTGATATCTATATGTTATGAGCTTTTAATCATGCTACACATTGACATGCATACATGATATTTATTGTTGAGTATTGATAGCATATTTGAATTCTATTCACTTGGCACCGTTGGCTCACCCTCATTTTCCTCTTTCAGGTCCTTCTGTCTTGAATAAAGGCAAGGGAGTAGTCATATCTTGAGGGCCTTGCCGGCGAGAGAATTCAAGGCCTCGATGTGAGTTGAGAGACATTTTGATTAAACTGTGTTTTAAATTATAATGTATTATATTTTGGACTATGTAATTATAACACTTACCACATTGTAGTATGGGTGAGTTTGGACTTGTTAGATAGACCATGTGGCCATATGACGGTTTTATTTATGGTTCATTTTTATGGATTATCTCTTGTCTTGGATTATTAATACAGTGGGTAGTTTTGTTTAGTTCCTTTTTACATTATGTCGTTGTTTGGGATAAGGCTAGTAGGGTCTCAACCACCTCACGGGGGTTGAGAAGTGGTTGGAGATGCCTACGCCGGGCATCCTGCCCCGGCATTCCGCATGCCATTCCCTGCAGGGTTGGTGGTCTGGGGTACGGGGTCGCCATTGTTGGTATCAAAGCCCGATTTTACTAGGTTTGGTCTATGTATTGGACTTAGATGACTTTGACTTAGGAATTGGGTGAGAGATTTAGGTGATTAAAAAGCTTAAAGGAACTAACTTAAAAGCCTTACTATCATATTTTCTGTGTGTATTATATGATATGGATAGTTATGAGGCTTTGTTAATGTTTTAAATTCTCTAATATGTGATGGTTGCTCGTATTTCTACTTCTCAGTGTCATGAGGAGGAGCGGGAGATTGAGACAGCCACACACAGCGCCATCCGATGATGACCAGATGGGGAGGATGGAAGAGATCATTTAGGCACAAGGCCGTTTGATGGCAGCCCAGACTTCACAGATACAGGCGTTTGTGCAGCAGGTTGAGGTTATTGCTCGACAGTCACCTCAAACAATACCTCAGGAGACGGGCACTAGTGGGGCCGAGGCTAGTGGAGCTGCAGGGGCAGCAGGACCTCAAATGGTTGTACCTCAACTTATGCCTACACCTGCTCCTATTATTGTGGAGAACCCCACTGATCGGCGAATCAGACTGCTAGAGAAGTTCATGAAGCTGAAGCCTAAGGAATTCACTGGTGGGGTTGACTTGAAGAAGGCCGAAGATTGGCTGAAGAATGTTGAGAAGATCAGTCGCTCTTTAGAGCTTGATGAGGAGTCTTAGGTCCTTTGTGCTGCTCACACACTGGAAAGTGATTGAGAGGAATGGTGGCTTTCAGTGTTGGATACACAGGGGGCAGTGAAGAGTTGGGACACCTTCAAACTATTGTTCTTACAGGCTTACGTTCCAGAGACTGAGAGGCAGGCTAAGCAACTCAAGTTTCTGAATCTCGTACAGGGCACCATGTCAGTCAAGGAATACGAGCTCAAATTCAGGAAGCTCACAGTTTATGCCCCTGGATTAGTTCAGACACCGGGTGACAAGATTATGAGGTTCTCTTTAAACCTAAGGCCTGCGATCCGGCAGGCCTTGTCTGTGATGAATATGACTGATTTTTCCACAGTGGTCCAGAGGGCCAAACAGTATGAGTTAGCAAGGTGGGTTGTTGGTATGTCTACATGGGCAGCTTCAGGTGAACATACTTCACAAGCAGAGTCTGGGGGACAGTTCCAGGCTCCATGGATGAAGGGAAAATGGGGAAAGAAGAGAAACTTTTATGGAGGAACAAAGTCCGCGGGTGCTCAGAGTGGGGCATCCCAGATTCAGACTGGTGTGATGGCCCCACCAGTGGTTTCCTCTCCTATCTCAATTCTCATTCAGGCACTGAGTGCACCAAGACCCCAAGAGTGTTTTTGATCACGTCTTGGACTGGAGGAACATTGAGCTGAGCCAGGATGGGACTTATGATGAGGAACCTATTCAGATACTTGACCGGAAGGTCCAAACTTTAAAACTTCGAGGACGAAGTTCATTCTAAGGTGGGTGTGATGTGACGCCCCAAAAATTATTTCACCTAGCCCATTACCCAATTGTATTTTGCCCAAACTCTATGTGTTTGCCTTGATATGTTTAGTGTTTATTTAATGTTTGTATATTTGATGCTTGATAATGTATATAAATATGTGCATTATAAATTGTATATGGGTCATATTAAATTAAAGTATAATGCATGTTTTATTATTTATGCATGGGCCCATTAAACCATGAATTGATATGGATTAGGATTGATTGAATAAAAGGATAAATGAGAATGAAAATTTGGTGTATTATATGGATTGGACATTTAAAATACATGGAAGCATGAGATTGGTTAAAGTACATGTGGTTGGTATGCCCCTTGTGTATCCAACACTGAAAGCCACAAGTCCTCTGCATCACTTTCCAGTGTGTGAGTAGCACATAGGACCTGAGACTCTGCCAAGGAGAAATGGGATAACCTAGAAATTACTCATCAAGACATAAAGTAAGTAAAGAAAACAAAGTTGAGAATGCTGGAAAAATCCTATGATGCCTTCAGAATTAGTGAGAACGAAGACATCTCAGCTGCCAGAACACGCTTCACAAAGATTATCAAAGAGATGAAGAAGCTGGGTGAGGTGCCCCCACAAGTAAAAATAATTGGGAAATTCCATAGGGGACATGTTTGATAATGGAAATTCTGTGAATCGCCCTCCACTGTTCAAGGGCAGAAATTACTTACACTGGAAAACAAGAATCCAATACATCATGAGATGCCATGACTCTAATGTTTGGGATTTTGTAAGAAATGGCTATTCTGCACCACAAAGGTTGAAAATGAAGTAATTGTGCCGAAGGTAAAGAATGTATGGTTACCCGGAGAAAAGAAGATAGAGCAATTAATTGACAAGGCCATAAACATGCTTTTCTGTACTCTTTTCATTAATGAATAAAACATACATAGTGCCTACAACACTGCAAAGGTGAAATGGGATAACCTAGAAGTTACTAATGAAGACAGAAAGCGAGTAAAGGAAACAAAATTGAGAATGCTAGAGGAATCCTATGATGCCTATAAAATTAGTGAGAACGAAGACATCTCTGATGTCATAACACGCTTCACCAATATTATTAAAGAGATGAAGAAGTTGGGTGAGGTGCTCCCACAAGCAAAAACAATAAGGAAATTCCTTAGGGGACTTGTTTGATGAAGAAAATTATGTGCATCGCCCCCCCTATTCAAGAGCGGAAATTACTTGTACTGGAAAACAAGAATAAGAAACTTCATGAGATCCCATGATTCTGATGTTTGGGCAATTGTAAGAAATGGCTATTTTGCACCAGCAAAGGTTGAGAATGAAGTAATTTTGTCGAAGGCAGAGAATCTGTGGCTACCCAAAGAAGTGAATTTAGAGCAATTAAATGACAAGGCAATAAACATGATTTTCTGTATTTTTTTCATTAATGAATTCAGCAGACATAGTGCCTACAACACTGCCAAGAAGAAATTGAATAACGTAGAAGTTAATCATGAAGACAAAAAGCAAGTAAAGAAAACAAAGTTGAGAATGCTGGAGGGATCCTATGATGCCTTCAGAATTAGTGAGAACGAAGACATCTCAGATGCCATAACACGCTTCACCAAAATTATTAAAGAGATGAAGAAGCTGGGTGAGGTGCTCTCACAAACAAAAACAATTGGGAAAATGCTTAAGGGACAAGTATGTTTAAGGAAATTCTGTGTATTGCGTTCCACTGTTTAAAGGCTGAAATTTCCTGCTATGAAAAAGAAGAATAAGATACTTCATGAGATCCCATGATTCTGATGTTTAAGATATTGTAAGAAATGGCTATTCTGCACCCACAAAGTTTGAAAATGGAGTAATTGTGCAGAAGGAAAACAATGCATGGCTACCCGGAGAAAAGAAGTTAGAGCATCTAAATGACAAGGCCATAAACTTGCTTTTCTGTACTGTTTTCATGAATGAATTCAGCAGACATAGTGCCTGCAACACTGCCAAGGAGAAATGGGATAACCTAGAAATTACTCATCAAGACATAAAGTAAGTAAAGGAAACAAAGTTGAGAATGCTAGAGAAATCCTATGATGCCTTCAGAATTAGTGAGAACGAAGACATCTCAGCTGCCAGAACACGCTTCACAAAGATTATCAAAGAGATGAAGAAGCTGGGTGAGGTGCTCCCACAAGTAAAAACAATTGGGAAATTCCATAGGGGACATGTTTGATAATGGAAATTCTGTGAATCGCCCTCCACTGTTCAAGGGCGGAAATTACTTACACTGGAAAACAAGAATCCAATACATCATGAGACGCCATGACTCTAATGTTTGGGATATTGTAAGAAATGGCTATTCTGCACCACAAAGGTTGAAAAAGAAGTAATTGTGCCGAAGGCAAAGAACGTATGGTTACCCGGAGAAAAGAAGGTAGAGCAATTAATTGACAAGGCCATAAACATGCTTTTCTGTACTCTTTTCATTAATGAATAAAACATACATAGTGCCTACAACACTGCAAAGGTGAAATGGGATAACCTAGAAGTTACTAATGAAGACAGAAAGCAAGTAAAGGAAACAAAATTGAGAATGCTAGAGGAATCCTATGACGCCTATAAAATTAGTGAGAACGAAGACATCTCTGATGTCATAACACGCTTCACCAAGATTATTAAAGAGATGAAGAAGTTGGGTGAGGTGCTCCCACAAGCAAAAATAATAAGGAAATTCCTTAGGGGACTTGTTTGATGAAGAAAATTCTATGCATCGCCCCCTATTCAAGAGCAGAAATTACTTGCACTGGAAAACAAGAATAAGAAACTTCATGAGATCCCATGATTCTGATGTTTGGGCAATTGTAAGAAATGGCTATTTTGCACCAGCAAAGGTTGAGAAAGAAGTAATTTTGCCGAAGGCAGAGAATCTGTGGCTACCCAAAGAAGTGAATTTAGAGCAATTAAATGACAAGGCAATAAACATGCTTTTCTGTATTTTTTCCATTAATGAATTCCGCAGACATAGTGCCTGCAACACTGCCAAGAAGAAATTGAATAACGTAGAAGTTAATCATGAAGACAAAACGCAAGTAAAGAAAACAAAGTTGAGAACGCTGGAGGAATCCTATGATGCCTTCAGAATTAGTGAGAACGAAGACATCTCAGATGCCATAACAAGCTTCACCAAGATTATTAAAGAGATGAAGAAGCTGGGTGAAGTGCTCTCACAAGCAAAAACAATTGGAAAATTCCTTATGGGACATGTTTAATGAAGGAAATTCTTGGAATCGCCCTCCACTGTTCAAGGGCGGAAATTACTTGCACTGGAAAACAAGAATAAGATACCTCATGAGATCCCATGATTCTGATGTTTTGGATAATGTAAGAAATGGCTATTCTGCACCCACAAAAGGTTGAAAATGGAGTAATTGTGTCGAAGGGAAAGAATGTATGGCTACCCGAAGAAAAGAAGTTAGAGCAATTAAATGACAAGGCGATAAACATGCTTTGTTACAGTCTTTCCATTACTGAATTCAACAGACATAGTGCCTCCAACACTGCCAAAGAGAAATGGAATAACGTAGAAGTTACTTATGGAGACAAAAAGTAAAGGAAACAAAGTTGGGAATGCTGGAGGAATCTTATGATGCCTTCAGAATTAGTTAGAACGAAGACATCTCAGATGCCATAACACACTTCACTAAGATTATTAAAGAGATGAAGAAGCTGGGTGAAGTGCTCCCAGAAGCAAAAACAATTTGGAAATTCTTTAGGGGACATTTATGATGAAGGAAATTAATGAATCGCCCTCATTTGTTCATGGGCTGAAATTACTTGCGCTGGAATACAAGAATAAGATACTTCATGAGATCCCATGATTATGATGTTTGGGATATTTTAAGAAATGGCTATTCTGCACCCACAAAGGTTGAAAAAGGAGTAATTCTGCCAAAGGCAAAGAATGTGTGGCTACCCGGGGAAAAGAAGTTAGAGCAATTAAATGACAATGCCATAAACATACTTTTCTATAGTTTTTTCATTAATGAATTTAACAGACATAGTGCCTCCAACACTGCCTAGGAGAAGTGGGACAACGCAAAAGTTACTAATGAAGGCAAAAAGCAAGTAAAGAAAACAAAGTGGAGAATGCTGTAGGAATCCTATGATGCCTTTAGATTTAGTGAGAACGAAGACATCTCAGATGCCACAACACGCTTCACCAAGATTATTAAAGAAATGAAGAAGCTGGGTGAGGTGCTCCCACAGGCAAAAACAATTTGGAAAATGCTTAAGGGACATGTATGATTAAGGAAATTCTGTGTATCGCGTTCCACTAATTAAAGGCTGAAATTTCTTGCAATGAAAAATAACAATAAGATACTTCATAAGATCCCATGATTCTGATGTTTAAGTTATTGTAAGAAATGGCTATTCTGCACCCACAAAGTTTGAAAATGGACTAATTGTGCCGAAGGCAAAGAATGTATGGCTACCCGGAGAAAAGAAGTTAGAGAAATTAAATGACAAGGCCAATAACATGCTTTTTTACAGTCTTTCCATTAATGAATTCAACAGACATAGTGCCTGCAACACTGCCAAAGAGAAATGGAATAACCTAGAAGTTACTCATGAACAGAAAGCAAGTAAAGGAAACAAAGTTGGGAATGCCGAAGGAATCTTATGTTGCCTTCAGAATTGGTGAGGACGAAGACATCTCAGCTGCCACAACACGTGTCACCAAGATTATTAAAGAGATGAAGAAGCTGGGTGAGGTGGTCCCACGTGTAAAAACAATTGTTAAAAATGCTTAAGGGACATGTATCATGAAGGAAATTTTGTGTATCGCGTTCTATTGTTTAAAGGCTGAAATTTCTTGCTATGAAAAACAAGAATAAGATACTTCATGAGATCCCATGATTCTGATGTTTAAGATATTGTAAGAAATAGCTATTCTGCACCCACAAAGTTTGAAAATGGACTAATTGTGCCGAAGGCAAAGAATGTATGGCTACTCGGAAAAAAGAAGTTAGAGCAATTAAATGACAAGGCCGTAAACAAGATTTTCTGTACTCTTTTCATTAACGAATTACACAGACATAGTGTCTACAATACTGCCAAGGAGAAATGGGATAACCTAAAAGTTACGCACGAAGACATAAAGCAAGTAGAGGAACCAAAGTTGAGAATGCTGGAGATATCTTATGATGCCTTCAGAATTAGTGAGAACGAAGACATCTCAGATGCCATAACACACTTCACAAAGAATATTAAAGAGATGAAGAAGCTGGGTGAGGTGCTCCCACAAGGAAAAGCAATTGGAAAATTCCATAGGGGACATGTTTGATAAAGGAAATTCTGTGAATCGCCCTTCACTGTTCAAGGGCGGAAATTACTTGCACTGAAAAACAAGAATCAAATACATCATGAGATGTCATGACTCTAATGTTTGGGATATTGTAAGAAATGGCTATTCTGCACCACAAAGGTTGAAAATGTAGTAATTGTGCCGAAGGCAAAGAACGTATGGTTACCCGGAGAAAAGAAGTTAGAGCAATTAAATGACAAGGCCATAAACATGCTTTTCTGTACTCTTTTCATTAATGAATAAAACATACATAGTGCCTGCAACACTGCAAAGGTGAAATGGGATAACCTACAAGTTACAAATGAAGACAGAAAACAAGTAAAGGAAACAATGTTGATAATGCTAGAGGAATCCTATGATGCCTATAGAATTAGTGAGAACGAAGACATCTCAGATGCCATAACACACTTCACCAAGATTATTAAAGAGATAAGGAAACTGGGTGAGGTGCTCCCACAAGAAAAAAAAATTGGGAAATTCCTTAGGGCACGTGTTTGATGAAGAAAATTCTGTGAATCGCCCTCCCCTGTTCAAGGGCGGAAATTACTTGCACTGAAAAACAAGAATAAGATACTTCATGAGATCCCATGATTCTGATCTTTTGGATATTGTAAGAAATGGCTATTCTGCACACACAAAGGTTGAAAAATGAATTAGTTGTGCCGAAGGCAAAGAACGTATCGCTACCTGGAGAAAAGAATTAGTGCAATTAAATGACAAGGCCATAAACATGTTTTTCTGTACTCTTTTCATTAAAGAATAAAACATACATAGTGCCCGCAACACTGGAAAGGAGAAATGGGATATCCTAGAAGTTATTAATGAAGACAGAAAGCAATTAAAGGAAACAAAGTTGAGAATGCTAGAGGAATCTTATGATGCCTATAGAATTTGTGAGAACGAAGGCACGTGAGATGCCATAACACGCTTGACCAAGATTATTAAAGAGATGAAGAAGCTGGGTGAGGTGCTCCCACAAGCAAAAACAATTGGGAAATTCCTTAGAGGACGTGTTTGATGAAGAAAACTATGTGAATCGCCCTCCCTATTCAAGAGCAGAAATTACTTGCACTGGAAAAAAAGAATAAGAAACTTCATGAGATCCCATTATTCTGGTGTTTGGGCTATTGTAAGAAATGGCTATTTTGCACAGCAAAGGTTGAGAATGAAGTAATTTTGCCGAAGGCAGAGAATCTGTGGCTACCCAAAGAAAAGAATTTAGAGCAATTAAATGACAAGTCCATAAACATCTCAGATGCCATAACAAGCTTCACCAAGATTATTAAAGAGATGAAGAAGCTGGGTGTAGTGCTCTCACAAGCAAAAACAATTGGAAAATCCCTTATGAGACATGTTTGATGAAGGAAATTCTTGGAATCGCCCTCCGCTGTTCAAGGGCGGAAATTACTTGCGCTGGAAAACAAGAATAAGATACTTCATGAGATCCCATGATTCTGATTTTTTGGATATTGTAAGAAATGGCTATTCTGCACCCACAAAGGTTGAAAATGGAGTAATTGTGTAGAAGGCAAAGAACGTATGGCTACCCGAAGAAAAGAAGTTAGAGCAATTAAATGACAAGGCCGTAAACATCCATTTTTGTAGTCTTCTCATTAATGAATTCAACAGACATAATGCCTCCAACATTGCCAAGGAGAAATGGGATAACCTAGAAGTTACTCATGAAGACAGAAAGCAAGTAAAGGAAACAAAGTTGGGAATGCTGGAGGAATTTTATGATGCCTTAAGAATTAGTGAGAACGGACACATCTCATCTGCCACAACACGTTTCACCAAGATTATTGAAGAGATGAAGAAACTGGGTGAGGTGGTCCCACAAGTAAAACACAATTAGGAAAGTGCTTATGGGACACGTCCGATGAAGGAAATTCTGTGTATCGCGTTCCAATGTTTGAGGGCTAAAATTTCTTGTTATGAAAAACAAGAATTAGATACTTCATGAGATCCCATGATTCTGATGTTTAAGATATTGTAAGAAATGACTATTCTGCACCCACAAAGTTTGAAAATGGAGTAATTGTGCCGAACGCAAAATATGTATGAATACCCGGAGAAAAGAAGTTAGTGCAATTAAATGACAAGGCCATAAAAATCCTTTTTTGTAGTCTTTTCATTAATGAATTCAGCAGACATAGTGCCTGCAACACTTTAAAGGAGAAATGGGATAGCCTAGAAGTTACTAATGAAGACAGAAAGCGAGTAAAGGAAACAAAGTTGAGAATGCTAAAGGAATCCTATGATGCCTTTAGAATTAGTGAGAATGAAGACATCTCAGATGCCATAACACGCTTCACCATGATTATTAAAGAGATGAAGAACTTGGGTGAGGTGCTCCCACAAGCAAAAACAATTGGAAAATTCCTTAGGGGACATGTTTGATGAAGGAAATTCTGTGAATCGCCCTCCACTGTTCAAGGGTGGAAATTACTTGCATTGGAAAACAAGAATAAGATACTTCATGAGATCCCATGATTCTAATGTTTTGGATATTGTAAGAAATGGCTATTTTGCACCCACAAAAGTTGAAAATGGAGTAATTGTGCCGAAGGCAAAGAATATATGGCTACCCGGACAAAAGAGGTTAGATCAATTAAATGACAAGGCCATAAACATGCTTTTCTGTACTCTTTTCATTAATGAATAAAACAGACATAGTGCCTGCAACACTGCAAAGGAAAAATGGGATAACCTAGAAGTTACTAATGAAGACAGAAAGCAAGTAAAGGAAACAAAGTTGAGAATGCTGAAGCAATCCTATGATGCCGTTAGAATTAGTGAGAACGAAAACATCTAAGGTGCCACAACACGCTTCACCGTGATTTTTAAAGAGATGAAGAAGCTGGGTGAGGTGCTCCCACAAGCAAAAAGAAATGGGAAATTCCTTAAGGGAGATGTTTGATGAAGAAAATTCTGTGAATCGCCCTCCCCTGTTCAAGGGCAAAAATTACTTGAACTGGAAAACAAGAATAAGATACTTCATGAGATCCAATGATTCTGATGTTTGGGATATTGTAAGAAATGGCTGTTCTGCACCGACAAAGGTTGAAAATGGAGTAATTGATCCAAAGGCCAAGAATATATGGCTACCGGGAGAAAAGAAGATAGAGCAATTAAATAACAAGGCGATAAACATGCTTTTTACAGTCTTTCCATTAATGAATTTAACAGACATAGTGCCTCCAACACTGCCAAAGAGAAATGGAATAACCTAGAAGTTACTTATAAAGATAGAAAGTAAGTAAAGGAAACAAAGTTGGGAATGCTGGAGGAATCTTATGATGCCTTCGGAATTAGTTAGAACGAAGACATCTCAAATGCCATAACACGCTTCACTAAGAATATTAAAGAGATGAAGAAGCTGGGTGAAGTTCTCCCATAAGGAAAAACAATTGGGAAGTTCCTTAGGGGACATTATGAAGAAGGAAATTAATGGATCGCCCTCCTTTGTTCATGGGCTGAAATTACTTGCGCTAGAATGCAAGAATAAGATACTTCATGAGATCCCATGATTATGATATTTGGGATATTTTAAGAAATGACTATTCTGCACCAACAAAGGTAGAAAAAGGAGTAATTGTGCCAAAGGCAAAGAATGTGTTGCTACCCGGAGAAAAGAAGTTAGAGCAATTAAATGACAAGGCCCCATAAACATGCTTTTCTGTAGTCCTCTCATCAATGAAGTCAACAGACATAGTGCCTGCAACACTGCCAAGGAGAAATGGGATAACCTAGAAGTTACTCATCAAGACATAAAGTAAGTAAAGAAAACAAAGTTGAGAATGCTGGTGAAATCCTATGATGCCTTCAGAATTAGTGAGAACGAAGACATCTCAGCTGCCAGAACACGCTTCACCAAGATTATTAAAGAGATGAAGAAACTGGGCGAGGTGCTCCTACAAGCAAAAATAATTTGGAAAATGCTTAAGGGACATGTATGATGAAGGAAATTATGTGTATCGCGTTACATTGTTTAAGGGCGGAAACTACTTGCGCTGGAAAACAAGAATAAGATACTTCATGAGATCCCATGATTCTGATGTTTTGGATATTGTAAGAAATGGTTATTTTGCACCCACAAAGGTTGAAAATTGAGTAATTGTGCCGAAGGCAAAGAATGTGTGGTTACCCGAAAAAAAGAAGTTAGACCAATTAAATGACAAGGCCAAAAAAATGGTTTTCTGTAGTCTTTTCATTAATGAATTCAGCAGACATAGTGCCAGCAACAATGCAAAGGAGAAATTGGATAAACTAGAAGTTACAAATGTAGACAGAAAGCAAGTAAAGGAAATAAAGTTGAGAATGCAGGAGGAATGCTATGATCCCTTTAGAATTAGTGAGAACGAAGACATCTCAGATACCATAACACGCGCTTCACTAAGATTATTAAAGAGCTGAAGAAGCTGGGTGAGGTGTTCCCACATGCAAAGACAACTAGGAAATTCCTTAGGGGACATGTTCGATGAAGAAAATTCTGTGAATCGCTCTTCCCTGTTAAAGGGCGCAAATTAGTTGCACTGGAAAACAAGATTAAGATACATCTTGAGATCCCATGATTATGATGTTTGGGATATTGTAAGAAATTGCTATTCTACACCCACAAAGGTCGAAAATGGAGTAATTATTTTGAAGGCAAAGAATGTATGGCTACCCGGAGAAAAGAAGGTAGTGCAATTAAATGACAAGGCCATAAACATGCTTTTCTATACTCTTTTCATTAATGAATTCAACATACATAGTCCCTGCAACACTGCCAAGGAGAAATAGGATAACGTAGAAGTTACTCATGAAGACAAAACGCAAGTAAAGAAAACAAAGTTGAGAATGCTGGAGGAATCCTATGAGGCCTTCAGAATTAGTGAGAACGAAGACATCTCAGCTGCCATAACACGCTTCACCAAGATTATTAAAGAGATGAAGAAGCTGGGTGATGTCCTCTCACAAGCAAAAACAATTGGAAAATTCCTTAGGGGACGTGTTTGATGAAGAAAATTCTAGGAATCGCCCTCCCATGTTCAAGGGCGCAAATTACTTGCACTGGAAAACAAGAATAAGATACTTCATGAGATCCCATGATTATGATGTTTTGGATATTGTAAGAAATGGTTATTTTGCACCCACAATGGTTGAAATTTGAGTAATTGTGCCAAAGGCAAAGAAAGTGTGGCTACACGGAAAAAAGAAGTTAGAGCAATTAAATGACAAGGCCAAAAAAATGCTTTTTTGTAGTCTTTTCATTAATGAATTCAGCAGACATAGTGCCAGCAACAATGCAAAGGAGAAATGGGATAACCTAGAAGTTACAAATGAAGACATAAAGCAAGTAAAGGAAATAAAGTTGAGAATGCTGGAGGAATGCTATGATCCCTTTAGAATTAGTGAGAACGAAGACATCTCAGATTCAATAACGCGCTTCACCAAGATTATTAAAGAGAAGAAGAAGCTGGGAGAGGTGCTCTCACAAGCAAAAACAATTGGAAAATTCTTTAGGGGACATGTTTCATGAAGAAGATTTTGTGAATCGCCCTCCACTGTTCAAGGTCGGAAATTACTTGCACTGGAAAACAAGAATAAGATACTTGCTGAGATCCCACGATTCTGATGTTTTGGATATTGAAATAAATGACTATTCTGGACCCACAAAAATTGGAAAAGGAGTAATTGTGCTGAAGGCAAAAAATGTATGGCTACCCGGAGAAAAGAAGATAGAGCAATTAAATGACAAGGCCATAAACATGCTTTTTTGTACTATTTTCATTAATGTATTCAACAGACATAGTTCCTGCAACACTGCCAAGGAGAAATGGGATAACGTAGAAGTTACTCATGAAGACAAAAAACAAGTAAAGAAAACAAAGTTGAGAATGTTGGAGGAATCCTATGATGCCTTCAGAATTAGTGAGAACGAAGACATCTCAGATTCAGTAACGCGCTTCACCAAGATTATTAAAGAGAAGAAGAAGCTGGATGAGGTGCTCTCACAAGCAAAAACAATTGGGAAATTCTTTAGGGGACATGTTTGATGAAGAAGATTTTGTGAATCGCCCTCCACTGTTCAAGTTCGGAAATTACTTGCACTGGAAAATAAGAATAAGATACTTAATGAGATCCCATGATTCTGATGTTTGGATATTGTAAGAAATGGCTATTTTGGACCCACAAAAATTGAAAATGGAGTAATTGTTCCGAAGGCAAAGAATGTATGGCTACCCGGAGAAAAGAAGGTAGTGCAATTAAATGACAAGGCCATAAACATGCTTTTCTATACTCTTTTCATTAATGAATTCAACAGACATAGTCCCTGCAACACTGCCAAGGAGAAATAGGATAACGTAGAAGTTACTCATGAAGAGAAAACGCAAGTAAAGAAAAAAAAGTTGAGAATGCTGGAGGAATCCTATGAGGCCTTCTGAATTAGTGAGAACG
Organism: Paratinospora sagittata; assembly: GCA_035771175.1. Classification (NCBI taxonomy): domain Eukaryota; kingdom Viridiplantae; phylum Streptophyta; class Magnoliopsida; order Ranunculales; family Menispermaceae; genus Paratinospora; species Paratinospora sagittata. The sequence goes on along the minus strand of CM069611.1, from coordinate 11,495,804 downwards.
CAGACATCTCAGATGCCATAACACGCTTCACCAAGATTATTAAAGAGATGAAGAAGCTGAGTGAGGTGCTCTCCCAGGCAAAAACAATTGGGAAATTCCTTAGGGGACATGTTTGATGAAGGAAATTTTGTAAATTGCCCTCCACTGTTGAAGGGCGGAAATTACTTGCAATGGAAAACAAGAATAAGATACTTAATGAGATCCCATGATTATGATGTTTTGGATATTGTAAGAAATTGTTATTCTGGACCCACAAAAATTGAAAATGGAGTAATTTTGCCGAAGACAAAGAATGTATGGCTACCCGGAGAAAAGAAGTTAGAGCAATTAAATGAGAAGGCCATAAACATGCTTTTCTGTACCCTTTTCATTAATGAATAAAACAAACATAGTGCCTGGAACACTGCAAAGAGGAAATGGGATAACCTAAAAGATACTAATAAAGACAGAAAGCAAGTAAAGGAAACAAAGTTGAGAATGCTGGAGGAATCCTATGATGCCTTCAGAATTAGTGAGAACGAAGACATCTTAGATGCCATAACACGCGCTTCACCAAGATTATTAAAGAGATGAAGAAGCTAGGTGAGGTGCTCCCACAAGCAAAAACACTTGGGAAATTTCTTAAGAGATGTGTTTGATGGAGGAAATTTTGTAAATCGCCCTCCACTGTTCAAGGGCGGAAATTACTTGCAATGGAAAACAAGAATAAGATACTTAATGAGATGCCATGATTATGATGTTTTGGATATTGTAAGAAATTGTTATTCTGGCCCCACAAAAATTGAAAATGTTGTAATTGTGTCGAAGGCAAAGAATGTATGGCTACCCGGAGAAAACAAGTTAGAGCAATTAAATGACAAGGCCATAAACATGCTTCTCTGTACTATTTTCATTAATGAATTCAACAGACATAGTTCCGGCAACACTGCGAAGGAGAAATGGGATAACGTAGAAGTTACTCATGAAGACAAAAAACAAGTAAAGAAAACAAAGTTGAGAATGCTGGAGGAATCCTATGATGCCTTCAGAATTAGTGAGAACGAAGACATCTCAGATGCCATAACACGCTTCACCAATATTATTAAATAGAGGAAGAAGCTTGGTGAGGTGCTCTCACAAGGAAAAACAATTTGGAAATTCTTTAGGGGACATGTTTGATGAAGAAACTTCTATGAATCGCCTTCCACTGTTCAAGGTCGGAAATTACTTGCACCCACAAAGGTTGAAAATTGATTAACTGTGCCGAAGGTAAAGAATGTGTGGCTACCCGGGAAAAAGAAGTTAGAGCAATTAAATGACAAGGCGAAAAAAATGTTTTTCTGTAGTCTTTTCATTAATGAATTCAGCAGACATAGTGCCTGCAACAATGCAAAAGAGAAATGGGGTAACCTAGAAGTTACTAATGAAGACGGAAAACCAGTAAAGGAAATAAAGTTGAGAAAGTTGGAGGAATGCTATGATCCTTTTAGAATTAGTAAGAACAAAGCCATTTCAGAGTTTAGAACGAAGACATCTCAGATGCGATAACACGCTTCACCAAAGATTATTAAAGAGATGAAGAAGCTGGGTGAGGTCCTCTCACAAGCAAAAACAATTCAAAAATTCCTTAGGGGACGTGTTTGATGAAGAAGATTCTGTGAATCGCCCTGCCCTGTTCAAGCGCGCAAATTACTTGCACTGGAAAACAAGATTAAGATACATCATGAGATCCCATGATTATGATGTTTGGGATATTGTAAGAAATGGCTATTCTGCACCCACAAAGGTTGAAAAAAGAAGTAATTGTGCGGAAGGCAAAAAATGTATGGCTACCCGGAGAAAAGAAGTTAGAAGAATTAAATGACAAGGGCATAAACATGCTTTTTTGTTCTATTTTCATTATGAATTCAACAGACATAGTTCCTGCAACACTGCCAAGGACAAATGGGATAACGTAGAAGTTACTCATGAAAGAAAAAAACAAGTAAAGAAAACAAAGTTGAGATTGCTGGAGGAATCCTATGATGCATTCAGAATTAGTGAGAACGAAGACATCTCAGATGCAATAACATGCTTCACCAAGATTATTAAAGAGAAGAAGAAGCTGGGTGAGGTGCTCTCACAAGCAAAAACAATTGGGAAGTTCTTTAGGGGACATGTTTGATGAAGAAGATTTTGTGAATTGCCCTCCACTGTTCAAGGTCGGAAATTACTTGCACTGGAAAAGAAGAATAAGATACTTAATGAGATCCCATGATTCTGATGTTTGGATATTGTAAGAAATAGCTATTCTGGACCCACAAAAATTAAAAATGGAGTAATTGTTCCGAAGGCAAAGAATGTATGGCTACCCGGAGAAAAAAAGTTAGAGCAATTAAATGACAAGACCATAAACATGTTTTTTCACAGTCTTTCCATTAATGAATCCAACAGACATAGTGCCTCCAACACAGCCAAGGAGAAATGGGACAACGTAGAAGTTACTCATGAAAACAGAAAACAAGTAAAGGAAACAAAGTTGAGAATGTTGGAGGAATCCTTTGATGCCTTCAGAATTAGTGAGAATGAAGACATCTCATATGCCATAACACGTTTCACCAAGATTATTAAAGAGATGAAGAAGCTGGTTGAGGTGCTCTCACAAGCAAAAACAAATGGGAAATTTCTTAGGGGACATGTTTGATGAAGGAAATTTTGTAAATCGCCCTCCACTGTTCAAGGTCGGAAATTACTTGCAATGGAAAACAAGAATAAGATACTTAATGAGATCCCATGATTCTGATGTTTTCGTTGTTGTAAGAAATTGTTGCTCTGGACCCACAAAAATTGAAAATGGAGTAATTCTGCCGAAGGCAAAGAATGTATGGCTACTCGGAGAAAAAAAGTTAGAGCAATTAAATGAGAAGGCCATAAACATGCTTTTCTGTACCCTTTTCGTTAATGAATAAAACAGACATAGTTCCTGCAACACTGCAAAGGAGAAATGGGATAACCTAAAAGTTACTAATGAAGAAAGAAAGCAAGTAAAGGAAACAAAGTTGAGAATGCTGGAGGAATCCTATGATGCCTTTAGAATTAGTTTGAACGAAGACATCTCAGATGCCACAGAACGCTTCACCATGATTATTAAAGATATGAAAAAGCTGGGTGAGGTGCTCTCATAAGCAAAAACAATTGGGAAATTCCTTTGGGGACATCTATGATGAAGGAAATTATGTGAATCGCCTTCCTTTGTTCAAGGGCGGAAACTACTTGCGCTGGGAAACAAGAATAAGATACTTCATGAGATCTCATTATTCTGATGTTTTGGATATCGTAAGAAATGGTTATTTTGCACCCACAAAGGTTGAAAATTGAGTAATTATGCCGAAGGCAAAGAATATGTGGCCACCCGGAAAAAAGAAGTTAGAGCAATTAAATGACAAGGCCAAAAAAATGCTTTTCTGTGGTCTTTTCATTAATGAATTCAGCAGACATAGTGCCAGCAACAATGCGATGGAAAAATGGGATAACCTAGAAGTTACAAATGAAGACATAACACAAGTAAAGGAAATAAAGTTGAGAATGCTGGGGGAATGCTATGATCCCTTTAGAATTAGTGAGAACGAAGACATCTCATATGCCATAACACGCGCTTCACCAAGATTATTAAAAAGATGAAGAAGCTGGGTGAGGTGCTCCCACAGGCAAAAAGAACTGCGAAATTCCTTAGGGGACGTGTTCGATGAAGAAAATTCTGTAAATCGCCCTTCCTTGTTCAAGGGCGCAAATTACTTGCACTGGAAAACAAGATTAAGATACATAATGAGATCCCATGATTATGATGTTTGGGATATTGTAAGAAATGGCTATTCTGCACCCACAAAGGTCGAAAATGGAGTAATTGTGCCGAAGGCAAATAATGTATGGCTACCCGGAGAAAAAAAGTTGGAGCAATTAAATGAGAAGGCCATAAACAAGCTTTTCTGTACCCTTTTCATTAATGAATGAAACAGACATAGTGCCTGCAACACTGCAAAGGAGAAATGGGATAACCTAAAACTTACTAATGAAAACAAAAAGCAAGTAAAGGAAACAAAGTTGAGAATGCTGGAGGAATCCTATGATGCCTTCAGAATTAGTTAGAACGAAGACATCTCAGATGCCATAACGCGCTTCACCAAGATTATTACAATTGGAAAATTCTTTAGGGGACATGTTTGATGAAGAAACTTCTGTGAATCGCCTTCTACTGTTCAAGGTCGGAAATTACTTGCATTGAAAAACAAGAATAAGATACTTACTGAGATCCCATGATTCTGATTTTTTGGATATTGTAAGAAATGGCTATTTTGCACCCACAAAGGTTGAAAATTGAGTAATTGTGCCGAAGGCAAAGAATGTGTGGCTACCCGGGAAAAAGAAGTTAGAGCAATTAAATGAAAAGGCCAAAGAAATGCTTTTCTGTAGTCTTTTCATTAATGAATTCAGTAGACATAGTGCCTGCAACAATTTAAAGGAGAAATGGGATAACCTAGAAGTTACTAATGAAGAAAGAAAGCCAGTAAAGGAAATAAAGTTGAGAATGCTGGAGGAGTGCTATGATCCCATTAGAATTAGTGAGATCGAAGCCATTTCAGAATTCAGAACGAAGACATCTCAGATGCCATAACACGCTTCACCAAGATTATTCAAGAGATGAAGAAGCTGGGTGTGGCGACCCCGGGCCCCGGACCACCAACCCCGCAAGGAATGGCATGCGGAATGTCGGGACGGGACGCCCGGCGTAGGCATCTCCGACCACTCCTCAACTTCCGTGAGGTGGTTGAGACCCTACGAGTCTTATCTCAAACAACGACATAATATCAAAAGGTACTAACCAAAACTACCCACCGTATTAATCATCGAAGACAAGAGATAGTCCATAAAAATGAACCATAAATAAAATAATAATCCCTACAGTCCATTAAAATTGACATACACATAAAGTTCAAAATTGTGGGTACAAATAAAAACCGTCATATGCCCACATGGTCTATCCAACAAGTCCCAACTCACCCATACTACAATGTGGTAAGTATTATAATTACATAATCCAAAATATAATACTTCATAATTTAAAACACAATTCAATCAAAATGCCTCTCAACTCACATCGAGGCTTTGGATTCTCTCGCAGGCAAGGCCCTCAAGATATAACTACTCCTTTGCCCTTATTCGGGACAGAAGGACCTGAAAGAGAAAAATGAGGGTGAGCCAACGGTGCCCAGTGAATAGAATTCAAATATGCTATCAATACCCATCATTAAATATCATGTATGCATGTCAATGTGTAGCATGATTAAAAGCTCATAACATATAGATATCAAGCATTTATAATAAGTTCGATGCAAGTAAAAGCTTATCAATTTGGATCCACATTCCACATGCATTGGGTTACTAGTACACGTCTATTTCACCGTACCGTTGATCCCAATCATGTTTATTTGGGGTTACTAGTGCACGTCTATTTCACCGTACCGTTGACTTACACTAGGTCACCATGTTCAACCATGTATATCACTGATTTTGCACCATGGGTTCATCAACAATGGCAACTAGGTCAACATAGTTGACATGCAAGCTATTTGGAAAGGTCTAAGTATATATTCTAAATTTAGGTCTAATACAAGCAACCCTACCAATTCTTCATTTACTATTCTGTTCAGATGTGTCAATATACCAACAGAAATATGTAATCAAAAAATCAACCGTACAGATTGAAGTATGTGAAGAAACAAACCTTCTGTCCAAATATCAGCCCAATCCAACGGTGGACCGAAAAGATAAGAATATGTGATGAACAAGTCCCTAATCAGACAATTTCTCCTTTCCTGCTGCAAATACTCAAACTCAGATGACTATATCACACAAACTACTAGACGTATAAATATCTCCACCGTTTAGAATACAGAAATATCTGTTATAAACTACATATCCAAATTTTATATCCATCCAACGGTCGATTGAGGAGATCTATAAGTTTGAGCGAAACGGTACGAGAAATCCAGACTTTCCGACCAGCTTTGTTTCAGAGGTTAGATCTCTCAGAAAAAAAACCTGTAATCACGATCTCTACCGTTCAGAATGCAGAAATATCAGTTTTACACTACGTACCCAAATTTTATATCCATCGAACGGTAGATTAAGGAGATCTCTAAGTTTGAGCGAAACGGTGCGAGAAATCCAGACTTTCCGACCAGCTTTGTTTGAGAGGTTAGATCTCTTAGACGAAACCTCTGATCACGATCTTCACCGATCAGAATGAATAACCATAAGCTACGAACTTGTTGACAAATTTTGAGCGCAATCTGACCATATATCCCAAAGTCCAAGCTCTTTGATGAAACTGTCGCAGAGATCTTCCTCATGCAACTCCCTCATTCTTTCTCTTCTTCTTTCCTTTCTCTTCTTTTCTTTCTCTTCTTTTTTCCTTTCTCTCCACTCACCTCTTTCTAACACTTCCTTGATTCCCTCCTTGATTCTCTCCTTGATTCCCTCCACTCATTCTAACATTTCCTGGAGGGCATGGGACACTTGTCCACTTTCATGCACCAACCTTCACATGTGTTGGTCTCATACTACCCATACCAACCACATGTACTTTAACCAATTTCATGCTTCCATGTATTTTAGATGTCCAATCCATTTAATAAACCAAATTTTCATTCTCATTTATCCTTTTATTCAATCAATCCTAACTCATATAAATTCATGGTTTAATGGGCCCATGCATAAATAATAACATATGCATTATTATTTAATTTAACATGACCCATATACAATTTATGATACACATATTTATATACATTATCAAGCATCAACTATACAAACATTAAACAACCATCAAACAAACACCAAACATATCAAGGCAACGCATAGAGTTTGGGCAAAGTGCAATTGGGTTATGGGCTAGATGAAATAATTTTCGGGGCGTCACATCACACCCACCTTAGAATGAACTTCGTCCTCGAAGTTTTAAGGTTAAGAAATACCTAAGCCCATGAACTCGGCAAAGTGCTCCATCATGTAGCCCTCACGCTCCCAAGTAACCTGCTCCTCGCCATGGAACTGCCATCTCACCTTAACCATCGGAATCTCGCGGTTACGTAACCTCTGGACCTTCCGGTCAAGTATCTGAATAGGTTCCTCATCATAAGTCCCATCCTGCCTCTGTTCAATGTTCCTCCAGTCCAAGACGTGATCAAAATCACTCTTGTACACTCTCAACATTGACACATGAAAGACATTGTGGACTGCTGCTAACTGAGGTGGCAAGGCTAATCGGTAAGCGACGGGGCCAATTCGTTCTAAAACCTCGAACGGCCCAATAAATCTCGGAGCGAGCTTGCCTTTTATCCCAAATCTAGTTTGGCCCTTCTGAGGTGAGACCTTCAATAAAACTTGGTCACCCACCTCGAACTCTACTGTCTTCCACTTGGCATCAGTGTAACTCTTCTGCCGGTCTTGGGCTACTTTCATATTATGCTTGATCCTCTTAATCTTCTCTGTGTGTTCTTGTACAAAAACTCTGGTCCCATCACCGCAACATCCCCTACCTCTGTCCAACAGATCGGAGATCTACAGGGTCGACCATACAATGCCTCAAAAGGAGCCATGCCAATACTGGACTGATAGCTGTTGTTGTACGCGAACTCACACAGATGTATGTACTCATCCCAGTTACCACTGGACTCGAGGACATAAGCTCAAAGCATATCCTCTAAAATAGATATCAACCTCTCAGACTGGCCATCCGTCTGGGGGTGAAAAGCGGTACTGAGATCTAATCTAGTGCCGAGCTGCCTCTGCAACCCCTGCCAGAATACCGATGTAAACCTCGGGTCCCTATCTGACACAATCAAAATTGGCACTCCATGTAATCTGACTATCTCCCACATATAGAGTCTACTCAGCTTGTCCATAGAATCCCTAGTGTTCACCGGTAAAAAGTGAGCGGACTTGGTCAAGCGATCAATAATAACCCAAACAACATTATGTCTCCTCGGGGTGTTGGGTAATCCCACAACAAAGTCCATAGTGACGTGCTCCTATTTCCACTCAGGAATGGCAAGCGGTTGCATCCGCCCTCCAGGCCTCTGATGCTCAGCTTTGACTCTTTGACAGATCTCACACCTCTGAATGAACTGAGCTATCTCTCTCTTCATGTCGAGCCACCAATACATTCTTTTCATATCATGATACATCTTGGTTCCGCCAGGATGAATAGCACAATGAGATCTGTGAGCCTCTTGGAGAACACTCTGTCTAAGTCGTGGATCTGCGGGAACCCATAAACTTCCCCTAAATCTCAAGGCACCATCAGATGACAAGTGCCAATCAGTAAAATCACTGCTCTCAGCCCAAGACTTGTACATCCCATAATCAACGTAAAGTCTCTGTTGGTCAATTACCTCCTGGACTTGTGTAGGCTGAGCTCTCATTTGAGCACATATCACAATCTGATCTGAAGGGGTAGCACATATACTCATAACCGTAGCCGCTTCAAGTAGTCTCCACTCATGAGACATCTGGCGTGCTACCATAACTGTCTCTACCCGCTTCCTGCTCAACGCATCAGCCATTACATTGGCTTTACCTGGGTGGTATTCCAATGTAAAATCATAATCTTTGAGGAGCTCTAACCACATTCTCTGCCTCATGTTCAATTCCTTCTGAGAGAACAAATACTTGAGGCTCTTATGGTCAGAATACAAAGTGAATCTCTCACCATAGAGATAATGCCTCCAAATCTTCAAAGCAAAAACCACTGTGGCCAGTTCTAAGTCATGAACAGGGTAGTTCTTTTCATGCACCTTCAACTGCCTCGATGCATAAGCAATGACCCTATCCTTCTGCATCAACACGCAACCCAAGCCGATACGAGAGGCATCAGTATAGATAACCAACTCTTGATCAGGCTATGGCAAAATGAACACTGGCGTAGATGTCAATCTTTTCTTCAGCTCTAAAAAGGCATTCTCACACTCCTCGGTAAAGGACACATCTTTCTGGGTGAGCCTAGTCACAGGCGTAGCTATCTTGGAGAATCCCTGAACGAATCTGCTATAGTAACCAGCTAACCCAAGAAAGCTTCTGATCTCGGTCTCTATGGTAGGCCTAGGCCAACTGATAATGGCTTCAACCTTAGACGGATCAACTGAAATCCCCTCAGAACTCACCACATGACCTAAGAACTTCACTTCGGTGATCCAAAACTCGCACTTGCGCCGCTTTGCATATAGCCTATGCTCTCTCAGGGTTTGCAAAGTCACTCTAAGGTGTTCCTCATGCTCAGCCCGAGTCTTGGAATACACCAATATGTCATCAATGAAGACGATGACAAACTTATCCAGATACTGCCTAAAGACCCTCTGCATCAGGTCCATGAACATCGCCGGTGCATTAGTCACACCAAATGGCATCACAAGGAACTCATAATGTCCATAACGGGTTCTGAATGCTGTCTTAGGCACATCCTCCTCCCTGATCCTCAGTTGATGATACCCGGAGCGCAAATCAATTCAATCAAAATGCCTCTCAACTCACATCGAGGCTTTAGGTTCTCTCGCAGGCAAGGCCCTCAAGATATAACTACTCCTTTGCCCTTATTCGGGACAGAAGGACCTGAAAGAGAAAAATGAGGGTGAGCCAACGGTGCCCAGTGAATAGAATTCAAATATGCTATCAATACTCATCCATAAATATCATGTATGCATGTCAATGTGTAGCATGATTAAAAGCTTATAACATATAGATATCAAGCATTTATAATAAGTTCAATGCAAGTAAAAGCTTATCAATTTGGATCCACATTCCACATGCATTGGGTTACTAGTGCACGTCTATTTCACCGTACCGTTGATCCCAATCATGTTTATTTGGGGTTACTAGTGCACGTCTATTTCACCGTACCGTTGACCCCAATCATTTCCTTTTTTAAAACCCTCCTATGACAAGGTTAAGTCCCCCTATTAGCCAGATAGATGGGCCCAACCAAAGTCATAAGGTTTTCTCAAATCAATGCATCATTCAAAACATTAGAACACATTCATGTTTTCAACATTCAATATATATATGTGATATGATGACATAAAAGATGTAATCATAAATGAAGTCTACTCATAACCAAGCCTCGCGAGCGTATTTAACCACACACGACCACCAAACCGAATCAACCCAATCAAGATCCTGAAACATACATCAATATCCTACCATACATCAATTTCTATGCTCAATCACATAGACATTACACATCAACCCTAAATCAGCCCACATATAAACAATAGGCCTAAATCCCATCTAATCCCATCATTCAACTCAAATCACATGACTTAGGCCTCTAATGCATAGTTCTCATACATAAACCATTCTATTAATCAAAAATACTGATTTTCAATTCCTTTAGGCATAAACATGCCCAAATTGGGTCACTTGATCACCAGTAGGCCTAACCCATGATATGGTCACAACCACCAAATCAGTAGCATAATCAACCCTAATCATGCTTAATTAAATATAAGTTGCATCAATTCAATGATTCTAGGCCAAAAGCATCAAAAGCCCTAAAATATGAAAATTTTCATACTTAGGCCATATTGTCGATTTACACTAGGTCACCATGTTCAGCCATGTATATCACAGATTTTGCACCATGGGTTCATCAACAATGGCAACTAGGTCAACATAGTTGACATGCAAGCTATTTGGAAAGGTCTAAGTATATATTCTAAATTTAGGTCTAAAACAAGCAACCCTACCAATTCTTCATTTACTATTCCGTTCAGATGTGTCAATATACCAACAGAAATATGTAATCAAAAAATCAACCGTACAGATTGAAGTATGTGAAGAAACAAACCTTCTGTCCAAATATCAGCCCAATCCAACGGTGGACCGAAAAGATAAGTATATGTGATGAACAAGTCCCTAATCAGACAATTTCTCCTTTCCTGCTGCAAATACTCAAACTCAGATGACTATATCACACAAACTACTAGACGTATAAATATCTCCACCGTTTAGAATACAGAAATATCTGTTATAAACTACATATCCAAATTTTATATCCATCCAACGGTCGATTGAGGAGATCTACAAGTTTGAGCGAAACGGTACGAGAAATCCAGACTTTCCGACCAGCTTTGTTTCAGAGGTTATATCTCTCAGAAAAACCTGTAATCACGATCTCCACCGTTCAGAATGAAGAAATATCAGTTTTACACTACTTACCCAAATTTTATATCCATCCAACGGTAGATTAAGGAGATCTATAAGTTTGAGCGAAACGGTGCGAGAAATCCAGACTTTCCGACTAGCTTTGTTTGAGAGGTTAGATCTCTTAGACGAAACCTCTGATCAAGATCTCCACCGACCAGAATGAATAACCATAAGCTATTAACCTGCTGAAAAATGTTGAGCACAATCTGACCATATATCCCAAAGATCCAGCTCTTTGATGAAAATGTCGCAGAGATCTTCCTCCTGCAACTCCCTCCTTCTTTCTCTTCTTCTTTCCTTTCTCTTCTTTTCTTTCTCTTCTTTTTTCCTTTCTCTCCACTCACCGCTTTCTAGCACTTCCTTGATTCCCTCCTTGATTCTCTCCTTGATTCTCTCCTTGATTTCCTCCTTGATTCTCTCCTTGATTCCCTCCACTCATTCTAGCACTTCTTTAAGGGCATGGGACACTTGTCCACTTTCATGCACCAACCTTCACATGTGTTGGTCTCATACTACCCATACCAACCACATGTACTTTAACCAATTTCATGCTTCCATGTATTTTAGATGTCCAATCCATTTAATAAACCAAATTTTCATTCTCATTTATCCTTTTATTCAATCAATCCTAACTTATATCAATTCATAGTTTAATGGGCCCCATTCATAAATAATAACATATGCATTATAATTTAATTTAACATGACCCATATACAACTTATGATACACATATTTATATACATTATCAAGCATCAACTATACAAACATTAAACAACCATCAAACAAACACCAAACATATCAAGGCAACGCATAGAGTTTGGGCAAAGTGCAATTGGGTAATGGGCTAGATGAAATAATTTTTGGGGCGTCACACTAGGTGAGGTGCTCTCACAAGCAAAAACTATTGGAAGATTCCTTAGGGTACATGTTTGATGAAGGAAATTCTGTGAATCGCCCTCCACTGTTCAACGATGGAAATTACTTGCACTAAAAAATTAAAATATGATACTTAATGAGATCTTATGATTCTGATGTTTTGGATACTGAAAGAAATGGCTATTCTGGACCCACAAAAATTAAAAATGGAGTAATTGTGCCGAAGGCAAAGAATGTATGGCTACCCGGAGAAAAGAAGTTAGAGCAATTAAATGACAAGGCCATAAACATCCTTTTCTGTACCCTTTTCATTAATGAATAAAACTGACATAGTGCCTGCAACACCGCAAAGGAGAAATGGGATAACCTAGAAGTTACTAATGACGACAGAAAGCAAGTAAAGGAAATAAAGTCGGGAATGTTGCAGGAATGCTATGATCCCTTTAGAATTAGTGAGAACGAAGACATCTCAGATGCCATAACATGCGCTTCGCCAAGATTATTAAAGAGATGAAGAAGCTGGGTGAGGTTCTCCCATAAGCAAAAACAATTGGGAAATTCTGTAGGGGACGTGTTTGATGAAGAAAATTTTGTGAATCTCCCTCGCCTGTTCAAGGGCACACATTACTTGCACTGAAAAATAAGAATAAGATACTTCATGTGATCCCACGGTTATGATGTTTGGGATATCGTAAGAAATGGCTATTCTGCACCCACAAACGTCGAAAAAGGAGTAATTGTGCTTAAGGCAAAGAATGTATGGCTACCCGGAGAAAAGAAGTTAGAGCAATTAAATGATATGGCCATAAACATGCTTTTTTGTACTATTTTCATTAATGATTTCAACAGACATAGTTCCTGCAACACTGCCAAGGAGAAATGGGATAACGTAGAAGTTACTCATGAAGACAAAAAATAACTATAAAAAACAAAGTTGAGAATTCTGGAGGAATCCTATGATACCTTCAGAATTAGTGAGAACGAAGACATCTCAGATGCAATAACACGCTTCACCAAGATTATTAAAGAGAAGAAGAAGCTAGGTGAGGTGCTCTCACAAGCAAAAACAATTTGGAAATTCTTTAGGGGACATGTTTGATGAAGAAACTTCTATGAATCGCCTTCCACTGTTCAAGGTCGGAAATTACTTGCGCTGGAAAACAAGAATAAGATACTTAATGAGATCCCATGATTCTGATGTTTGGATATTGTAAGAAACGGTTATTCTGGACCCACAAAAATTGAAAATGGAGTAATTGTTCCGAAGGGAAAGAATGTATGGCTACCCGGAGAAAAAAAGTTAGAGCAATTAAATGACAAGACCATAAACATGTTTTTTTTACAGTCTTTCCATTAATGAATCCAACAAACATAGTGCCTCCAACACTGCAAAGGAGAAATGGGCAACCTAGAAGTTACTCATGAAGACAGAAAATGAGTAAAGGAAACAAAGTTGAGAATGATGGAGGAATCCTATGATGCCTTCAGAATTAGTGAGAATGCAGACATCTCAGATGCCATAACACGCTTCACCAAGATTATTAAAGAGATGAAGAAGCTAGGTGATGTCCTCTCACAAGCAAAAACAATTGGAAAATTCCTTAGGGGACGTGTTTGATGAAGAAAATTCTAGGAATCGCCCTCCCTTCTTCAAGGGCGCAAATTACTTGCACTGGAAAACAAGAATAAGATACTTCATGAGATCCCATGATTATGATGTTTTGGATATTGTAAGAAATGGTTATTTTGCACCCACAATGGTTGAAATTTGAGTAATTGTGCCAAAGGCAAAGAAAGTGTGGCTACCCGAAAAAAAGAAGTTAGAGCAATTAAAGGACAAGGCCAAAAAAATGCTTTTCTGTAGTCTTTTCATTAATGAATTCAGCATACATAGTGCCAGCAACAATGCAAAGGAGAAATGGGATAACCTAGAAGTTACAAATGAAGACATAAAGCAAGTAAAGGAAATAAAGTTGAGAATGCTGGAGGAATGCTATGATCCCTTTAGAATTAGTGAGAACGAAGACATCTCAGATGCCATAACACGCTTCACCAAGATTATTAAAGAGATGAAGAAGCTGGGTGATGTCCTCTCACAAGCAAAAACAATTGGAAAATTCCTTAGGGGACGTGTTTGATGAAGAAAATTCTAGGAATCGCCCTCCCTTGTTCAAGGGCGCAAATTACTTGCACTGGAAAACAAGAATAAGATACTTCATGAGATCCCATGATTATGATGTTTTGGATATTGTAAGAAATGGTTATTTTGCACCCACAAAGGTTGAAATTTGAGTAATTGTGCCAAAGGCAAAGAAAGTGTGGCTACCCGAAAAAAGGAAGTTAGAGCAATTAAAGGACAAGGCCAAGAAAATGCTTTTCTGTAGTCTTTTCATTAATGAATTCAGCATACATAGTGCCAGCAACAATGCAAAGGAGAAATGGGATAACCTAGAAGTTACAAATGAAGACATAAAGCAAGTAAAGGAAATAAAGTTGAGAATGCTGGAGGAATGCTATGATCCCTTTAGAATTAGTGAGAACGAAGACATCTCAGATGCCATAACACGCGCTTCACCAAGATTATTAAAGAGATGAAGAAGCTGGGTGAGGTGCTCCCACAAGCAAAAACAATTGGGAAATTCCTTAGGGGACGTGTTTAATGAAGAAAATTCTGTGAATCGCCCTCCCATGTTCAAGGGCGCAAATTACTTGCACTGGAAAACAAGAATAAGATACTTCATGAGATCCCATGATTATGATGTTTGGGATTTTGTAAGAAATGGCTATTCCGCGCCCACAAAGGTCGAAAAAAGATTAATTGTGCTGAAGGCAAAGAATGTATGGCTACCCGGAGAAAAGAAGTTAGAGCAATTAAATGACGAGGCCATAAACATGCTTTTTTGTACTCTTTTCATTAATGAATTCAACAGACATAGTTCCTGCAACACTACCAAGGAGAAATGGGATAACGTAGAAATTACTAATGAAGACAGAAAGCCAGTAAACGAAATAAAGTTGAGAATGCTGGAGGAATGTCGTGATCCCTTTAGAATTAGTGAGAACAAAGCCATTTCAGAGTTGAGAACGAAGACATCTCAGATGCCATAACACGCTTCACCAAGATTATTAAAGAGATCAAGAAGCTGGGTGAGGTGCTATCACAAGGAAAAATAATTGGAAAATTCCTTAGGGGACATGTTTGATGAAGCAAATTCTGTAAATAGCCCTCCAAGGACGCCGGTCACCGAGATCATTTGCTCATCAACCTGGGTAGGGGGCACTGTGTGCAACCAGGCGTGACAAAAAAGCCATATGTATGGCTCAGTGGCTACTCAGAATGCGAAATCAAACTCCTTAAGGGAGGTCTCGAGTTCGATTCTGGGGGATGCCATACACTATTCATGTGTAAATAGTAGGGATAAATGATCTCGGTGACCGGCGTTCTTGTGTGGCATGGCTGGTCGAGATGGGACAATATTATGGGTCCATAATGGCTGGGGTACGCTCTGTAGGAGGTGCCCATCACCCTGGGTCGGGTCACTGTGCGCAACCCAGGCGTGACAAAAAAGCCTTATGTATGGCTCAGTGGCTACTCAGAATGCGAAATCAGACTCCTTAAAGGAGGTCTCGAGTTCGATTTTGGGGGAGGCCCTGCACTATTCATAAATGAATAGTGGGGACAAATGATCTCGGAGACCGGCGTCCTTGTGTGGCGTGGCTGGCCGAGATAGGACAATATTATGGGTCCATAATGGCTGGGGTACGCTCTGTAGGAGGTGCCCATCACCCTGGGTAAGGGCCACTATGTGCAACCCAGGCGTGACACATAGTGTCTGCAACAATGCCATGGAGAAATGGGATAACGTAGAAGTTACTCATGTAGACAAAAAGCTAGTGAAGAAAACAAAGTTGAGAATGCTGGAGGAAACCCATGATGCCTTCAGAATTAGTGAGAACGAAGACTTATCAGATGCCATAACACGCTTCACCAAGAAGATTATTAAAGAGATGAAGAAGCTGGGTGTGGTGCTCCCACAAGCAAAAACAATTGGAAAACTCCTTAAGGGACATGTTTGATGAAGGGAATTCGGTGAATCGCCCTCCCCTGTTCAAGGACGGAAATTACTTGCACTGGAAAACAAGAATAAGATACTTCTTGAGATCCCATGATTTTGATGTTTGGGATATTGTAAGAAATGGCTATTCTGCACCCAAAAAGGTTGAAATTGGTATAATTATGCCGAAGGCAAAGAATGTATGGCTACCCGGAGAAAAGAAGTTAGAGCAATCAAATGACAAGGCCATAAACAGGCTTTTCTGTAATCTTTTCATTAATGAATTAAACAGACATAGTGCCTGCAACACTGCAAAGGAGAAATGGGATAACCTGGAAGTTACTCATGAAGACAGAAAGCAAGTAAAGGAAACAAAGTTGAGAATGTTGGACAAATCCTATGGTTCCTTTAGAATTAGTGAGAACGAAGACGTCTCAGATGCCACAACACGCTTAACCAAGATTATTAAAGAGATGAAGAACCTGGGTGAGGTGTTCCCACAAGCAAAAACCACTGGGAAAATGCATAAGGGACATGTATGATGAAGGAGATTCTGTGTATCGCGTTCCACTATTTAAGGGCTGAAATTTTTTACTATGAAAAACAAGAATAAGATACTTTATGAGATCCCATGATTCTGCATTTGAAGATATTGTAAGAAATGGCTATTCTGGACCTACAAAGGTTGAAAATGGAGTAATTGTGCCGAAGGCAAAGAATGTATGGCTACCTAGAGAAAGGAAGTTAGAGCAATTAAATGACAAGGCCATAAACATGTTTTTTTCTTGTCTTTCCATTAATGAATTCAACAGACATAGTGCCTCCAACACTGCCAAGGAGAATTGGGATAACCTAGAAGTTACTAACGAAGACAGAAAGAAGTAAAGGAAACAAAGTTGGGAATGCTGGAGGAATTTTATGATTTCTTTAGAATTAGTAATAATGAAGACATCTCAGATGTCATAACACGGTTCACTAAGATTATTAAAGAGATGAAGAAGTTGGGTGAGGTGCTCCCAAAAGCAAAAACAATTGGGAAATTCTTTATGGGACATTTATGATGAAGAAAATTCTGTGAATCGCCCTCCTTTGTTCAATGGCGGAAAATACTTGCGCTGGATTAAAAGAATAATATACTTCAAGAGATCCCATGATTATGATGTTTTGGATATTTTAAGAAATGTCTATTCTGCACCACAAAGGTTGAAAACGAAGTAATTGTGCCGAAGGCAAAGAATGTGTGGCTACTCGGAGAAAAGAAGTTAGAGCAATTAAATGACAAGGCCATCAACATGTTTTTATCTAGTCTTCTTATTGACGAATTCAACAAACATAGTGCCAGCAACACTGCCAAGGAGAAATGGGATATCGTAGAAGTTACTCATGAAGACAGAAAACAAGTAAAGAAAACAAAGTTGAGAATGCTGGAGGAATCCTATGATGCCTTTAGATTTAGGGAGAACGAAGACATCTCAGATGCCACAACACGCTTCACCAAGATTATTAAAGAAATGAAGAAGCTGGGTGAGGTGCTCCCACAAGCAAAAACAATTGGAAAAATGCTTAAGGGACATGTATGATGAATTAAATTATGTGTATCGCGTTCCATTGTTTAAAGGCTGAAATTTCTTGCTATGAAAAACAAGAGTAAGGTACTTCATGAGATCCCATGATTCTGAGGTTTAAGATAATGTAAGAAATGGCTATTCTGCACCTACAAAGTTTGAAAATGGAGTAATTGTGCCGAAGGCAAAAAATGTATGGCTACCCAGAGAAAAGAAGTTAGAGCAATTAAATGACAAGGCCATAAACATGCTTTTCTGTAGTCTTCTCATTAATGAATTCAACAGACATACTGCCTGCAACACTGCCAAGGAGAAATGGGATAACGTAGAAGTTACTCATGAAGACAAAAAGCCAGTAAAGAAAACAAAGTTGAGAATGCTGGAGGAATCCTATGAATGCCTTCAGAATTAGTGAGAACGAAGACTGATCAGATGCCATAACACGTTTCACCAAGACGATTATTGAAGAGATGAAGAAGCTGGGTGTGGTGCTCCCACAAGCAAAAACAATTGCGAAATTCCTTAGGGGACATGTTTGATGAAGGAAATTCGATGAATCGCCCTCCCCTGTTTAAGGGCGAAAATTACTTGCACTGGAAAACAAGAATGAGATACTTCTTGAGGACCCATGATTCTGATTTTTGAGATATTTTAAGAAATGACTATTCTGCACCTACAAAGGTTGAAAATGGTGTAATTGTGCCGAAGGCAAAGAATATATGGATACCCAGAGATAAGAAGTTGGAGCAATCAAATGACAAGGCCATAAACATGCTTTACTGTAATGTTTTCATTAATGAATTAAACAGACATAGTGCCTGCAACACTACAAAGGGGAAATGGGATAGCCTGCAAGACTCATGAAGACAGAAAGCAAGTAAAGGAAACAAAGTTGAGAATGCTAGAGAAATCCTATGATGCCTTTAGAATTAGTGAGACCGAAGACATCTCAGATGCCACAACACGCTTCACAAAGGTTATTAAAGAGATGAAGAAGCTGGGTGAGGTGCTCCCACAAGCAAAAATAATTGGGAAAATGCTTAAGAGACATGTATGATGAAGGAAATTTTGTGTATCACGTTCCACTGTTTAAGGGCTGAAGTTTCTTGCTATGAGAAACAAGAATAAGATATTTCTTGAGATCCCATGATTCTGATGTTTAAGATATTGTAAGAACTGGCTATTCTGCACCCACAAAGTTTGAAAATGAAGTAATTGTGCCGAAGGCAAAGAATGAATGGCTACACGGAGAAAAGAAGTTAGAGATATTAAATGACAAGGCCATAAACATGTTTTTCTGTAATCTTTTCATTAATGAATTAAACAGACATAGTGCCTGCAACACTGGAAAGGAGAAATGGGATAACCTAGAAGTTACTCATGAAGACAGAAAGCATGTAAAGGAAACAAAGTTGAGAATGCTGGATAAATCCTGTGATGCCTTTAGAATTAGAGAGATCGAAGACATCTCAGATGCCACAACATGCTTCACCAAAATTATTAAAGAGATGAAGAAGCTAGGTGAGGTGCTCCCTCATGCAAAAACAATTGGAAAAATGCTTAAGGAACACGTATAATGAAGGAAATTCTGTGTATCGCATTCCACGATTTAAGGGCTGAAATTTGTTGCTATGAATAACAAGAATAAGATACTTGATGAGATCCCATGATGCGTTCAGAATTAGTGAGAACGAAGACATCTCAGATGCCATAACAAGCTTCACCAAGATTATTAAAGAGAAGAAGAAGCTGGGTGAGGTGCACTCACAAGAAAAAATAGTTGGGAGCTTCTTTAGGGGACATGTTTGATAAATAAAATTCTGGGAATCGCCTTCCACTGTTCAAGGGCGGAATTCACCAAGATTATTAAAGAGAATAAGATACTTCATCAGATCCCATGATTCTGATGTTTTGGATATTGTAAGAAATGGCTATTCTGGACCCACAAAAATTCAAAATGGAGTAATTATGCCGAAGGCAAAGAATGTATGGCTTCCCGGAGAAAAACAGTTAGAGAAATTAAATGACAAGGCCATAAACATGCTTTTCTGTCCCCTTTTGATTAATGAATAAAACAGACATAGTGCCTGCAACACTGCAAAGGAGAAATGGGATAACTTAGAAGTTACTAAGGAAGACAGAAAGCATGTAAAGGAAACAAAGTTGAGAATGCTAGAGGAATCCTATGATGCCTTTAGAATTAGTGAGAACGAAGACATCTCAGATGCCACAACACGGGTTTCACCAAGATTGTTAAAGAGATGCAGAAGCTGGGTGAGGTGTTCCCACAAGCAAAAATAATTGGGAAATTCCTTATAGGACGTGTTTGATGAAGATAATTCTGTGAATCGCCCTCCCCTATTCGAGGCCGCAAATTACTTGCACTGGAAAACAAGAATGAGATAGTTCATGAGATCCCATGATTATGATGTTTGGGATATTGTAAGAAATGGCTATTCTGCACCCATAATGGTCGAAAATGGAGTAATTGTGCGGAAGGCAAAAAATATATGGCTACCCGGAGAAAAGAAGTTAGAGCAATTAAATGACAAGGCCATAAACATGCTTTTCTGTACTCTTTTCATTAATGAATTCAGCAGACATAGTTCCTGCAACACTGCCAAGGAGAAATGGGATAACGTAGAAGTTACTCATGAAGACAAAAATCAAGTAAAGAAAACAGGGTTGAGAATGCTGGAGGAATCCTATGAAGCATTTAG
Organism: Paratinospora sagittata; assembly: GCA_035771175.1. NCBI lineage: Eukaryota > Viridiplantae > Streptophyta > Magnoliopsida > Ranunculales > Menispermaceae > Paratinospora > Paratinospora sagittata. Next base: position 11,475,371 of record CM069611.1, on the reverse strand, counting down.
AATTAGTGAGAACGAAGACATCTCAGATGCCATAACACGCTTCACCAAGATTATTAAAGAGAAGAACAAGCTGGGTGAGGTGCTCTCACAAGCAAAAACAATTGGAAAATTCTTTAGGGGACATTTTTGAAAAAGAAAATTCTGGGAATCGCCCTCCACTGTTCAACGGCGTAAATTACTTGCCTTGGAAGACAGGAAGAAGATACTTAATAAGATCCCATGATTATGATGTTTGGGATATTGTAAGAAATGGCTATTCTGCACCCACAATGGTCGAAAATGGAGTAATTGTGCGGAAGGCAGAGAATGTATGGCTACCCGGAGAAAAGAAGTTAGTGCAATTAAATGACAAGGCCATAACATGCTTTTCTGTCCCATTCTCATTAATGAATAAAACTGACATTGTGCCGGCAATACTGCAAAGGAGAAATGGGATAACCTAGAAGTTACTAATGAAGACAGAAAGCAAGTAAAGGAAACAAAGCTGAGAATGCTGGAGGAATCCTAGGATGCCTTTAGAATTAGTGAGAACGAAGACATCTCAGATGCAGCAACACGCTTCACCATGATTATTAAAGGGATGAAAAAGCTGGGTGAGGTGCTCCCACAAGCAAAAACAATTGGGAAATTCCTTAGGGTACATCTATGATGAAGGAAATTATGTGAATCGCCTTCCTTTGTTCAAGGGCAGAAACTACTTGCCCTGGAAAACAAGAATAAGATACATCATGAGATCCCATGATTATGATGTTTTGGATATTGTAAGAAATGGCTATTCTAGACCCACGAAAATTGAAAATGGAGTAACTGTGCCGAAGGCAAAGAATGTATGGCTACCAAGAGAAAAGAAGTTAGAGCAATTAAATGACAAGACCATAAACATGCTTTTCTGTACTTTTTTCATTAATGAATTCAGCAGACATAGTTCCTACAACACTGCCAAGGAGAAATGGGATAACTTAGAAGTTACTCATGAGAACAAAAAGCAAGTGAAGAAAACAAAGTTGAAAATGCTCGAGGAATCTTATGATGCCTTCAGAATTTGTGAGAACGAAGACATCTCAGATGTCATGACACGCTTCACCAAGATTATTAAAGAGAAGAAGAAGCTGGGTGAGGTGCTCTCACAAGCAAAAACAATTGGGAAATTCTTTAGGGGAGATGTTTGATAAATAAAATTATGGGAATCGCCATCCACTGTTAAGGGGCGAAAATTACTTGCACTGGAAGACAAGAATAAGAAACTTAATGAGATCCCATGATTCTGATGTTTTGGATATTGTAAGAATTGGCTATTCTGGACCCACAAAATTGAAAATGGAGTAATTGTGCCGAAGGCAGAGAATGTATGGCTTCTCGGAGAAAAAAAGTTAGAGCAATTAAATGACAAGGCCATAAACATGCTTTTTCTGTACCTTTTGCATTAATGAATAAAACAGACATAGTGCCTGCTGCACTGCAAAGGAGAAATGGGATAACCTAGAAGTTACTAATGATGACAGAAAGCAACTAAAAGAAACAAAGTTGAGAATGTTGGAGGAATCCTATGATGCCTTTAGAATTAGTGAGAACGAAGACATCTCAGATGCCACAACACGGGCTTCACCAAGATTATTAAAGAGATGAAGAAGCTGGGTGAGGTGCTCCCACAAGCAAAAATAATTGGGAAATTCCTTATAGGACGTGTTTGATGAAGAAAATTCTGTGAATCGGCCTCTCCTATTCGAGGACGCAAATTACTTACACTGAAAAATAAGAATAAGATACTTCATCGGATCCCATGATTATGATTTTGGGATAATGTAAGAAATGGCTATTCTGCACCCACAATGGTCAAAAATGGAGTAATTGTGCAGAAGGCAAAGAATGTATGGCTAACCGGAGAAAAGAAGTTAGAGCAATTAAATGACAAGGCCATAAGCATGCTTTTCTGTCCCCTTTTCATTAATGAATAAAAGAGACATAGTGCCTGCAACACTGCAAAAGAGAAATGGGATAACCTAGAAGTTACTCATGAAGACAAAAATCAAGTAAAGTAAACAAAGTTGAGAATGCTGGAGAAATCCTATGATGCGTTCAGAATTAGTGAGAACGAAGACATCTCAGTTGCCGTAACACGTTTCACCAAGATTAGTAAAGAGGAGATTGTTGACTATGAGCACGTTTCAACTCACGGTGTGAGACGACCGGTTACAACTATGAGCAACACTTACTCTAACCCAGTGGCTTACCAATCACTATAAACCGAATACATGATGAGATATGATTCCCTTTACTCAGAATCAAAGTGATACTTATAAAGCTTTGGATTGAACCTTCTGTTACCATAGATTCAACAAAATATGTATGAATAAGTTCGACTGAAAAATAGGTTCAAAGAGTTTTTGTCTTCTTCAATGGATTTTGAAAATGATGAAGATCAATCAATCCAAAAGACTTGAAGGTTTTCTTTCAAAATGATTGTAAGTTCAATCAGAAAGAGCAGACAACTAACTAGCAAACGTTTCACGCACAAGTGAAAACTGTAAATCTGTTTTTAAATGAATATCAGTTTTCAATTTGAATCATAGTTTTTCTGCACTAAGGCAACATGAACATATAGAAACAACAGAGGCGCAATGGACTTGATGATTTTGGCGCCCTAGGTTATTTCAAATACAACGTCTACAATCTTTTCCAAAATGAATCGATTCAGTTTTGTGCGCATTACGGTGATAGCACCTGAATCATCTGATCATTCACGGAAAAGGAATGTTCTGATGAAGTTCTAGAACGTTCAAAAATTTGTTGTACGATTCAAAAAAGTTCTAAAAAGTATTCGTACGGTTATGAAAAAGTTAACAGAAATAGCAGTACTGTCAGAACAATAACATTGTTGAATTAGCGTCCTGACGCATAATATCAACTTTTGTCTTTTTGGTCCTTGAGGGCGCTCATGAAGCATAAGCGTCCTGCTGAACATTGAAGTGAGGGCGCTACTAAGTCGTAAGTGTCCTGATTTGATTTACGATAAAACGATTTTAAATCATGAGGGCGTTACTTGACGGTTAGCGTCCTGCTTTGTTTTAGACATTTCAAACAATGTTAAGTGCGTTAAAGGACAGTAAGTGTCCTGAAGGTTATTAAGTTGTTTCTAAAGATGAGGGCGCTCCTAAGCAAGTAGCGTCTTGATAGTTTATTCAACTTACAACTATTAGCGTCTTTAAAAATAGAAATCAAAATAAAAGCTACGATAACTTTCAGCGAGCTGAAACTGAGTCAACGTTCTGACACAATCAACGGTTGACTTAAAGGGAGGTCGTTACTTATAAGTAAGCGTCCTGAGAAGGCAAAGAATGTATGGCTACCTGGAGAAAAGAAGTTAGAGCAATTAAATGACAAGGCCATAAACATGTTTTTCTGTAGTCTTCTCATTAATGAATCCAACAGACATAGTGCCTGCAACACTGCCAAGGAGAAATGGGATAACGTAGAAGTTACTCATGAAGACAAAAAGCAAGTAAAGAAAACAAAGTTGAGAATGCTAGAGAAATCTTACGATGCCTTTAGAATTAGTGAGAACGAAGACATCTCAGATGCCACAACACGATTCACCAAGACTAATAAAAAGATGAAAAAGTTGGGTGAGGTGCTCCCACAAGCAAAAACAATTGAGAAGTTAATTTGGAGAGTAGTTTGATGAAGGAAAGTTTGTGAATCGCCCTCCTTTGTTCAAGGTCTGAAATTACTTGCGCTAGAATACAAGAATAAGATACTTCATGAGATCCCATGATTATGATGTTTGGGATATTTAAAGAAGTGGCTATTCTGTACCCACAAAGGTTGAAAATGGAGTAATTGTGGCGAAGGCAAAGAATGTATGGCTACCCGGAAAAAAGAAGTTAGAGCAATTAAATGACAATGCCATAAACATGCTTTTCTTTAATCTCTTCATTAATGAATTAAACAGACACAGTGCCTGCAACACTGCAAAGGAGAAAAGGGATAACCTAGAAGTTACTCATGAAGACAGAAAGCAAGTAAATGAAACAAAGTTGAGAATGCTGGAGAAATCCTACGATGCCTTTAGAATTAGTGAGAACGAAAACATCTCAGATGCCACAACACGCTTCACCAAGGGTATTAAAAAGAGGAAGAAGTTGGGTGAGGTGCTCCCACAAGCAAAAACAATTGAGAATTTCATTAGGGGAGTTGTTTGTTAAAGGAAATTTTGTGAATTGCCCTCCACTGTACAAGGGCGGAAATTACTTCCACTGGAAAACAAGAATAAGATACTTAATGAGATACCATGATTCTGATGTTTTGGATATTGTAAGAAATGGCTATTTTGCAACCACAAAGGTTGAAAATGAAGTAATTGTGCCGAAGGCAAAGAATGTATGGCTACCCGGAGAAAAGAAGGAAGAGCAATTAAATGACAAGGCAATAAACAAGCTTTTCTGTAATCTTTTCGTTAATAAATTAAATAGACATAGTACCTGTAACACTGCAAATGAGAAATGGAATAACCTAGAAGTTACTCATGAAGACAGAAAGCAAGTAAAGGAAACAAAGTTGAGAATGCTGGAGAAATCCCATGATGCCTTTAGAATTAGTGAGAACGAAGACATCTCAGATGCCATAACACGCTTCGCCAAGATTATTAAAGAGATGAAGAAGCTGGGTGAAGTGCTCCCACAAACAAAAACAATTGGGAAAATGCTTAAGGGACATCTATGATGAAGGAAATTTAGTGTATCGCGTTCCACTGCTTAAGGGCTGAAATTTCTTGCTATGAAAAACAAGAATAAGATACTTCATGAGATCCCATGATTCTGATGTTTATGATATTGTAAGAAATGGCTATTATGCATCCACGAAGTTTGAAAATGGAGTAATTGTGCAGAAGGCAAAGAATGTGTGGCTACACGGAGGAAAGAAGTTAGAGCAATTAAATGACATGGCCATAAACATGCTTTTCTGTAGTCTTGTCATTAATGAATTCAACAGACATAGTGCCTGCAACACTGCGAAGGAGAAATGGGATAGCGTAGAAGGTACTCATGAAGACAGAAAGCAAGTAAAGAAAACAAAGTTGAGAATGCTGAAGAAATCCTATGATGCCTTCCGAATTAGTGAGAACGAAGACATCTCAAATGCCATAACACGCTTTACCAAGCGTATTAAAGAGATGAAGAAGCTGGGTGAGGTGCTCCCACAAGCAAAAACAATTGGGAAAATCCTTAAAGGACATGTATGATGAAGGAAATTCTGTCTATTGCGTTCCACTGTTTAAGGGCAGAAATTACTTGCACTGAAAAATATGAATAAGATACTTCATGAGATCCTATGATTCTGATGTTTAAGAGATTGTAAGAAATGGTTATTCTTCACCCACAAAGGTTGAAAATGGAGTAATTGTGCCGAAGGCAAAGAATGTATGGCTACCCAGAGAAAAGAAGTTAGAGCAATTAAATGACAAGGCCATAAACATGTTTTTCTATACTCTTTTCATTAATGAATTCAGCAAACATAGTGCCTGCAACACTGCCAAGGAGAAATGGGGTAACCTAAAAGTTTCTCATGAAGACATAAAGCAAGTAAAGGAAACAAAGTAGAGAATGCTGGAGTAATCCTATGATGGCTTCAGAATTAGTGAGAACGAAGACATCTCAGATGCCATAACATGCTTCACCAAGATTATTAAAGTGATGAAGAAGCTGGGTGAGGTGCTCCCACAAGCAAAAACAAGTGGGAAATTCGTTAGGGGACATGTTTGATGAAGGAAATTCTGTGAATCGGCCACCACAGTTCAAGGGCGGAAATTACTTGCAGTGGAAAACAAGAATAAGATACTTCATGAGATCCCATGATTCTGATGTTTTGGAAATTGTAAGAAATGGTTATTCTGCACCGGAAAGGTTGAAAATGAAGTAATTGTGCTGAAGGCAAAGAATGTGTGGCTACCCGGAGAAAAGAAGTTAGAGCAATTAAATGACAAGGCCATAAACATGTTTTTCTGTCGTCTTCTCATCAATGAATTCGACAGACATAGTGTCTGGAACACTGCCAAGGAGAAATGGGATAACGTAGAAGTTACTTATTGAGACAGAAAGCAAGTAAAGGAAACAAAGTTGAGAATGCTGAAGGAGTCCTATGATGGCTTTAGAATTAGTGAAAACGAAGACATCTTAGATGCCACAACACGCTTTACAAAGATTAATAAAGAGATGAAGAAGCTGGGTGAGGTGCTCCCACAAGCAAAAACAATTGGGAAATTCCTTAGGGGACATGTTTGATGAATGAAATTCTGTGAATCGCCCTCCACTGTTGAAGGCCGAAAATTACTTGCTCTGGAAAACAAGAATAAGATACTTCATGATATCCCATGATTCTAATGTTTTGGATATTGTAAGAAATGGCTATTCTCCACCCACAAAGGTTGAAAAGGGAGTAATTGTGCCGAAGGCAAAGAATGTATAGCTTCCCAGAGAAAAGAAGTTAGTGCAATTAAAAGACAAGGCCATAAACATGCATTTCTGTACTCATTTCATTAATGAATACAGCAGCCATAGTGGCTAAAACACTGCCAAGGAGAAAAGGGATAACGTAGAAGTTACTCATGAAGACAAAACGCAAGTAAAGAAAACAAAGTAGAGAATGCTGAAGTAATCCTATGATGCCTTCAGAATTAGTGAGAACGAAGACATCTCAGATGCCATGACACGCTTCACCAAGATTATTAAAGAGATGAAGAAGCTGAGTGAGGTGCTCCCACAAGCAAAAACAATTGGGAAATTGCTTAGGGGGCATGTTTGATGAAGGAAATTTTGTGAATAGCCCTCCACTGCTCAAGGGCTGAAATGGCTAATCTGCACTCATAAAGGTTGAAAACGGAGTAATTGTGCTGAAGGCAAAGAATGTGTGGCTACCCGGAGAAACGAAGTTAGAGCTATTAAATGACAAGGTCATAAACATGTTTTTCTGTACTCTTTTCATTAATGAAATCAACAGACATAGTGTCTGCAACACTGCCAAGGAGAAATGGGATAACGTAAAAGTTACTTATTTAGACAGAAAGTATGTAGAGGAAAAAAAGTTGAGAATGCTGGAGGAATCCTATGATGCCTTTAGAATTTGTGAGAACGAAGACATCTTAGATGCGACAACACGCTTCACCAAGATTATTAAAGAGATAAAGAAGCTGGGTGAGGTGCTTCCACCAGCAAAAACAATTAGGGAATTCCTTAGGGGACATCTGTATTGAAGGAAATTCTGAGAATTACCCACCTTTGTTCAAGGGCAGAAATTACTTGCGCTAGAATACAAGAATAAGATACTTCATGAGATCCCAGGATTATGATGTTTGGGTTGTTTTAAGAAATGGCTATTCTGCACCCACATAGGATGAAAATAGAGTAATTGTACCGAAGGCAAAGAATGTGTGGCTACCCAGAGAAACGAAGTTAGAGCAATTAAATGACAAGGCCATAAACATGTTTTTCTATAGTCTTCTCACTAATGAATTCCACAGACATAGCGCTTGCAACACTGCCTAGGAGAAATGGGATAACGTAGAAGACACTCATTAATTGAGAAAGCAAGTAAAGGAAACAATGTTGAGAATGCTGGAGGAGTCCTATGATGCCTTTAGAATTAGAGAGAACGAAGACATCTCAGATGCCACAACACGCTTTACCAAGATTAATAAAGAGATGAAAAAGCTGGTTGAGGTGCTCCCACACGCAAAAAAAATTGGAAAATTCCTTAGGGGAGATGTTTGATGAAGGAAATTCTGTGAATCGCCCTCCACTGTTGAAGGGCGGAAATTACTGGCACTGGAAAACAAGAATAAGATACTTCATGAGATCCCATGATTCTGATGTTTTGGATATTTTTTGAAATGGCTATTCTCTACCCACAAAGGTTGAAAATGGAGTAATTGTGCAGAAGGCAAAGAATGTATGGCTACCAAGAGAAATTAAGTTAGTGCAATTAAATGACAAGGCAATAAACATGCTTTTTTGTACTCTTTTCATTAATGAATTCAGCAGACATAGTGCCTAAAACACTGCCAAGGAGAAATGGGATAACGTAGGAGTTACTCATGAAGACAAAAAGAAAATAATGAAAACAAAGTAGAGAATGTTGGAGGAATCCTATGATGCCTTCAGAATTAGTGAGAGCGAAGACTTCTCAGATGTAATACCACGCTTCACCAATATTAAGAAAGAGATGAAGAAGCTGGGTGAGGTGCTCCCACAAGCAAAAACAATTGGAAAATTCCATAGGGGACATGTTTGATGAAGGAAATTCTATGAATCGCCCTCCACTGTTCAAGGGCAGATATTACTTGCACTGGAAACCAAGAATAAGATACTTCATGAGATCCCATGATTCTGATATTTTGGATATTTTAAGAAATGGCTAATCTTCACTCCCAAAGGTTGAAAATTGAGTAATTGTGCCGAAGGCAAAGAATGTGTGGCTACCCAGAGAAACGAAGTTAGAGTAATGAAATGACAAGGCCATAAACATGTTTTTTTGTAGTCTTCTCACTAATGAATTCCACAGACATAGTGCCTGCAACACTGCCAAGAAGAAATGGGATAACGTAGAAGTTACTCATTAAGGCAGAAAGCGAGTAAAGGAAACGAAGTTGAGAATGATGGAGGAATGCTACGATTCCTTTAGAATTATTGAGAACAAAGACATCTCAAATGTCATAATGTGTTTCACTAAGATTATTAAAGAGATGAAGAAGCTAGGTGAGGTTCTCCCACAAGCAAAAACTGTTGGGGAATTCCTTAGAGGACATCTATAATGAAGGAAATTCTGTGAATCGCCCTCCTTTGTTCAAAGGTAGAAATTACTTGCGCTAGAATACAAGAATAAGATACTTCATGAGATCCCAGGATTATGATGTTTGGGTTGTTTTAAGAAATGGCTATTCTGCACCCACGTAGGATGAAAATAGAGTACTTGTACCGAAGGCAAAGAATGTGTGGCTACCCAGAGAAATGAAGTTAGAGCAATTAAATGACAAGGCCATAAACATGTTTTTCTATAGTCTTCTCACTAATGAATTCCACAGACATAGCGCTTGCAACACTGCCAAGGAGAAATGGGATAACGTAGAAGACACTCATTAATTGAGAAAGCAAGTAAAGGAAACAAAGTTGAGAATGCTGGACGAGTCCTATGCTGCCTTTAGAATTAGAGAGAACGAAGACATCTCAGACGCCACAACACGCTTTACCAAGATTAATAAAGAGATGAAAAAGCTGGTTGAGGTGCTCCCACACGCGAAAAAAATTGGGAAATTCCTTAGGGGAGATGTTTGATGAAGGAAATTCTGTGAATCACCCTCCACTGTTGAAGGGCGAAAATTACTGGCACTGGAAAACAAGAAAAAGATACTTCATGAGATCCCATGATTCTGATGTTTTGGATATTTTAAGAAATGGCTATTCTCTACCCACAAAGGTTGAAAATGGAGTAATTGTGCAGAAGGCAAAGAATGTATGGCTACCAAGAGATATTAAGTTAGTGCGATTAAATGACAAGGCAATAAACATGCTTTTCTGTACTCTTTTCATTAATGAATTCAGCAGACATAGTGCCTAAAACACTGCTAAGGAGAAATGGGATAATGTAGAAGTTACTCATGAAGACAAAAAGCAAATAAAAAAAACAAAATAGAGAATGCTGGAGGAATCCTATGATGCCTTCAGAATTAGTGAGAGCGAAGACTTCTCAGATGTCATAACACGCTTCACCAATATTAATAAAGAGATGAAGAAGCTGGGTGAGGTGCTCCCACAAGCAAAAACAATTGGGAAATTCCTTAGGGGACATGTTCGATGAAGGAAATTCTGTGAATCGCCTTCCACTGTTCAAGGGTAGATATTACTTGCACTGGAAACCAAGAATAAGATACTTCATGAGATCCCATGATTATGATATTTTGGATATTTTAAGAAATGGCTAATCTTCACTCCCAAAGGTTGAAAACGGGGTAATTGTGCCGAAGGCAAAGAATGTGTGGTTACCCAGAGAAACGAAGTTAGAGTAATGAAATGACAAGGCCATAAAAATGTTTTTTTGTAGTCTTCTCACTAATGAATTCCACAGACATAGTGCCTGCAACACTGCCAAGAAGAAATGGGACAACGTAGAAGTTACTCATTAAGGCAGAAAGCGAGTAAAGGAAACAAAGTTGAGACTGATGGAGGAATGCTATGATTCCTTTAGAATTATTGAGAACAAAGACATCTCAGATGTCATAATGTGTTTCACTAAGATTATTAAAGAGATGAAGAAGCTAGGTGATGTTCTCCCACAAGCAAAAATTGTTGGGGAATTCCTTAGAGGACATCTATAATGAAGGAAATTCTGTGAATCGCCCTCCTTTGTTCAAGGGTAGAAATTACTTGCGCTAGAATGCAAGAATAAGATACTTCATGAGATCCCATGATTCTAACATTTTGGATATTGTAAGAAATGGCTACTCTCCACCCACAAAGGTTGAAAATTGAGTAATCGTGCCGAAGGCAAAGAATGTAAGGCTACCCAGAGAAAATAAGTTAGTGCAATTAAATGACAAGGCCATAAACTTGCTTTTCTGTACTCTTTTCATTAATGAATTCAGCAGACATAGTGCCTAAAACATTGCCAAGGAGAAATGGGATAACGCAGAAGTTACTCATGAAGACAAAAAGCAAGTAAAGAAAACAAAGTTGAGAATGCTGGAGGAGTCCTATGATGCCTTTAGAATTAGTGAGAACGAAGACACCTCAGATGCCACAACACGCTTTACCAAGATTATTAAAGAGATGAAGAAGCTGGGTGAGGTGCTCCCACAAGCAAAAACGATTGGGAAATTCTTTACGGGAGATGTTTGATGAAGGAAATTTTGTGAATCACCCTCCACTGTTCAAGGGCAGAAATTACTTGCACTGGAAAATAAGAAAAGATACTTCATGAGATCCCATGATTCTGATGTTTTGGATATTGTAAGAAATGGCTATTCTGCACCCACAAAGGTTGAAAATGGAGTAATTGTGCCGAAGGCAAAGAATGTATGGCTACCCAGAGAAAATAAGTTAGTGCAATTAAATGACAAGGCCATAAACATGCTTTTCTGTACTCTTTTCATTAATGAATTTAGCAGACATAGTGCCTAAAACAGCACCACGGAGAAATGGGATAACGTAGAAGTTACTCATGAAGACAAAAAGCAAGTAAAGAAAACAATGTAGAGAATGCTGGAGGAATCCTATAATGCCTTCAGAATTAGTGAGAACGAAGACTTCTCAGATGTCATAACAAGCTTCACCAAGATTATTAAAGAGATGAAGAAGCTGGGTGAGGTGCTCCCACAAGCAAAACCAATTTGGAAATTCCTTAGGGGACATGTTTGATGAAGGAAATTCTGTGAATCGCCCTTCACTGTTCAAGGGCGGAAATTACTTGCACTGGAAACCAAGAATAAGATACTTCATGAGATCCCGTGATTCTGATGTTTTGGATATTTTAAGAAATGGCTAATCTGCACCCCCAAAGGTTGAAAACATAGTAATTGTGACGAAGGCATAAAATGTGTGGCTACCCGGAGAAACGAAGTTAGAGTAATTAAATGACAAGGCCATAAACATGTTTTTCTGTAGTCTTCTCCCTAATGAATTCCACAGGCATAGTGCCTGCAACACTGGCAAGGAGAAATGGGATAACGTAGAAGTTACTCATTAAGGCAGAATGCAAGTAAAGGAAACAAAGTTGAGAATGCTGGAGGAATGCTATGATGCCTTTAGAATTAGTGAGAACGAAGACATCTCAGATGCCATAACGTGTTTCACTAAGATTATTAAAGAGATGAAGAAGCTGGGTGAGGTTCTCCCACAAGCAAAAACAATTGGGAAATTCCTTAGGGGACATATTTGATGAAGGAAATTCTGTGAATCGCCCTCCACTGTTCAACGGCGGAAATTAGTTGCACAGGAAAACGAGAATAAGATACTTCATGAGATCCCATGATTCTGATGTTTTGGATATTATAAGAAATGGCAATTCTGCACCCACGAAGGTTGAAAATGGAGTACTTGTGCTGGAGGCAAAGAATGTATGGCTACCCAGAGAAAAGAAGTTAGAGCAATTAAATGACATGGCCATAAACATGTTTTTTTGTACTCTTTTCATTAATGAATTCAGCAGACATAGTGCCTGCAACACAGCCAAGGAGAAATGGGATAACGTAGAAGTTACTCATGAAGACAAAAGGCAAGTAAAGAAAACATAGTTGAGAATGCTGGAGGAATCCTATGATGCCTACAGAATTAGTGAGAAGGAAGACATCTCAGATGCCATAACACGCTTCACCAAGATTATTAAATGATGCAAACCAAGGAGCAAATGATGCGATGCAAACCAAGGAGCTGGACAAGTTGATCATACACTTGGGAATGGAGCTGAATGTGCACAAGACCCATTATCACTTCAAAGTGGTCCAATTACAAGACTTAGAACCAAACGTTTCCAGGAAGCGCTAAATGGGCTAATCCAAGAGAATTGGGTTGATTCTAAAAAGACCAAGATGGGCTCAAATAATAATCAAGGCTTAGTCCATGTCATCGAAGCAATTGAAAAAGCCAATTTGCACACAAAACGTGCCAGCATGGACTGACCATCGAAGGGCGTGAATTTCTTGAGTTTCAAGGATATTAAATAGGGGAATAAACGTGGTCCTGGTTGGTTATGTTAAATACATTGAACTTAGTCAATCAACTATTTTTGTTTCCTTTAGAAGTCCAAGAGGCTTAAAAACGTAGGGACTTGTTCTTTAAAAGTCCAAGAGGCCTAAAAACGTGGGGACTTGTTCTTTAGAAGTCCAAGAGGCTTAAAAACGTGGGGACTTTGTTTATGTTTACGGTTGTGTTGTTTTTAATTTAGTTATGTCTTTTCCTATTCTTGGAGGGTTATTCCAAGTATATATAGATTGGTAGCTCGAATTTGAAGGGGCAGATTATGTTTTCATAACTTAACATCCTTGTGAGGTCTTGTGTCCTCTTTGTTCTTAAAAGAACTCTTTGAACTTATCAAGTTAATCTTGTGCCGTTCAAACAACCAAACTTATCACCTTGATTGTTGAATCTTGGTGTGGCGTTTTCAATCTTTCGTAGTCTTGGTTTTCATCTGGTTAGGTGACGGGTCAAGGCTCAACCAATATTGTCTACACGAACTTGGGGTTCTAATCCATCATTGTTGTTGGGTTTCATCACAATTGTTGGTAGAGTTCATATCATTTGGTATCAGAGCTTTTGTTCTAAGATAAGTTTGACTATCTTTTATTTTCATTTTTTTTATTTCCTGTTCCTTGTTATGAAAAAAAAAAATCGTCAAAAAAAAAGAGAAGAAAAGTGATTCCAGTAAGAAAATTTTCTCTTTTCAATCTTGTTTCCAGTAATAAGTATAAAACTTTGCAAGTATTTCAAATGTTTTGGTTCTATTTTTTTGTGAACATACATATATATATTTCATTGAAAATCCATACGAGTCATAAAAATCCTAAGATTTTCCTCGGTAAGTATCCTGATCTAACGTTCTATCGCAATCTTATGTATTCAAACTCTTTCGCTTAGTCTTTTCGATTGTATCCAAATTTGTGTGTCCCATACCACATGAATTTGGTAATAAGGGTGTCAACCAAGTTAAGTTGTATGAACACGATCTTTATAAAACATCGGCTGAATAATAGTTTACTAATAGTATCGTCCAAGTTTACTCGTCCCATACCGTGTAAACTTAGTGATAATGTTAATAATGCAACTTTCTCCAAATGTTTCTTTTCACACAATGTCGTGGGTTTCTTACTTCCATATTTTATTTAGTATCCTCCAATTTTGTTGTGTCTCATACCACTCCAAAGTTTAGTGATACAAAAGATAGAATGGTTGTAAGTTGGCCCACCAAAGATAGTCTTAAACAAAACATTTTCATTCATATATAAAATAATTTTTTACAATGCCAGTGATCATTCCTGATTTTCCTGCCTACTACTGCTCCTTCTAGACCTCCTGCTAGGTACAAAAAGACTACTAGAAGAAGGTTGAGAATTTACTCGTTGTTCTTCGACGTTTTGCATACGTGTTAACAAAGCATTTTGAGTCTCCTTTATCCGAGCAATACTAGCTGCTATCACATTTAACTGCTCAAATGGGTTAGTTGATTGTCCCATCGATGGTTGATGGGTTGACTGTCCCATAGGTGGAGGGTAGGCCGTAGGCATTGGTGGAAAGTATTGGCCGTATGGTTGACTCATAGGTGTGGGGTAGTTGTTTTGACTGTACAGGGATTCCCTAACTGGAACCCCTTGGACATTCGGATATGCTTGGGTTAAAAAGTCTTGAAACAATGGGCTCATTGGGATGTCCTGTGGCGACCCCGCACCCCGCACCCTGGACCACCAACCCTGCAAGGAATGGTGTGCGGAATGCCGGGGCGGGACGCCCTGCGTAGGCATCTCCAACCACTTCTCAACCACCGTGAGGTGGTTGAGACCCTACGAGCCTTATCCCAAACAACGACATAATATAAAAAGGTACTAAACAAAACTACCAACCGTATTAATCATCCAAGACAAGAGATACTCCATAAAAATGAGCCATAAATAAAATCGTCATAATCCCTACAGTCCATCAAGATTGACATACACATAATGTCCAAAACTATGGGTACAAAAAAAAAACCCTCATGTGCCCACATGGTCTATCTAACAAGTCTCAACTCACCCATACTACAATGTGGTAAGTGTTATAATTACATAGTCCAAAATATAATACATCATAATTTCAAACACAATTCAATCAAAATGCCTCTCAACTCACATCGAGGCCTTGGATTCTGTCGTAGGCAAGGCCCTCAAGATATGACTACTCCTTTGCCCTTATTCGAGACAGAAGGACCTGAAAGAGGAAAATGAGGGTGAGCCAACAGTGCCTAGTGAATAGAATTCAAATATGCTATCAATACTCATCAATAAATATCATGTATGCATGTCAATGTGTAGCATGATTAAAAGCTCATAACATATAGATATCAAGCATTTATAATAAGTTCGATGCAAGTAAAAGCTTATCAATTTGGATCCACATTCCACATGCATTGGGGTTACTAGTGCACGTCTATTTCACCGTACCGTTCTCATCCCCAAATATTTCCTTTTTAAGACCCTCCTATGACAAGGTTAAGTCCCCCAATTAGCCAGATAGATGAGCCCAACGAAAGTCATAAGGTTTTCTCAAATCAATGCATCATTCAAAACATTAGAACACATTCATGCTTTCAACATACAATATATATAAGTGATATGATGACATAAAATATATAATCATAAATGAAGTCTACTCACAACCAAGCCTCGCTAGAGTATCTAACCACACACGGACACCAAACCGAATCAATCCAATCAAGGTCCTGAAACATTCATCAATATCCAACCATACATCAATTTCTATGCTCAATCACATAGACATTACACATCAACCATAAATCAGCCCACATATAGACAATAGGCCTAAATGCCATCTAATCCCATCTAATCCCACCATTCAACTCAAATCACATGACTTAGGCCTGTAATGCATAATTCTCATTCATAAACCATTCTATTATTCAAAAATACTGATTTTCAATTCCTTAGGCATAAACTTGCTCAAATTGGGCCATTTGATCACAAGTAGGCATAACCCATGATATAGTCACAACCACCAAATCAGTAGCATAATCAACCCTAATCATGCTTAATTAAAGATAAGTTGCATCAATTCAATGATTCTAGGCCAAAAGCATCAAAAGCCCTAAAATATGAAATTTTCCATACTTAGGCCATATTGCCGATTTACACTAGGTCACCATGTTCAGCCATGTATATCACTAATTTTACATCATGGGTTCATCAACAATGGCAACTAGGTTAACATAGTTGACATGCAAGCTATTTGGAAAGGTCTAAGTTCATATTCTAAATTTAGGTCTAATACAAGCAACCCTACCAATTCTTCATTTAATATTCTGTTCAGATGTATCAATCTACCAACAGAAATATTTAATCAAAAAATCAAACGTACAGATTGAAGTATGTTAAGAACCAAACCTTCTGTCCAAAACTCAGCCCAATCCAACGGTGGACCGAAAATATAAGCCACTTTGATGAACAAGTCTCTAATCAAATAATTTCTCCTTTCCTGCTGCAAATACTCAAACTCAGATGACTATCTCACACAACATACTTAAGCCATAAACATCTTCACAGGCCATAATGCAGAAAGATCAGTTTTAAACCACCTACCCAAATATAATATCCATCCAACGGTAGATTTAGGAGATCTATTAGTTTCATCGAAACTGCGCGAGAAATCCAGACTTTCCGACCAGCTTTGTTTGAGAGGTTATATCTCTTAGACAAAAACTCTAATCAAGATCTCCACCGACCAGAATGAATAACCATACGCTATGAACTTGTTGACATATTTTGAGCTCAATAGGACCATATATCCTCAAGACCCAGCTCTTTGATCAAAATGTTGCAGAGATTTTCATAATAGCAACTCCCTCTTTTTTTCTCTTCTTCTTTCCTTTCTCTTCCTTTTTTCCTTTCTCTCTACTCATCTCACCCTCTGAGACTTCCTTGGGGAAGAGAAGTAGGGCATGGGACATTTGTCCACTCTCATGCACCAACCTTGACATGTGTTGGAGAGGAGAAATGGGGCATGGGACACTTGTCCATTTTCATGCACCAACTTGACATGTATTGGAGAAGAGAAATGGGGCATGGAACACTTGTCCATTCTCATGCACCAACTTGACATGTGTTGGTCTCATGCACCAACTTGACATGTGTTGGAGAAGAGAAATGGGGCATGGGACACTTGTCCATTTTCATGCACCAACTTGACATGTGTTGGAGAAGAGAAATGGGGCATGGGACACTTGTCCATTCTCATGCACCAACTTGACATGTGTTGGTCTCATACTACCCATACCAACCACATGTACTTTAACCAATCTCATGCTCCCATGTATTTTAAATGTCCAATCCATTTAATACACCAAATTTTCATTTTCATTTATCCTTTTATTCAATCAATCCTACCACATATCAATTCATGGTTTAATGGGCCCATGCATAAATAATAACATATGCATTATACTTTAATTTAACATGACTCAAATACAATTTATGATGCACATATTTATATACATTATCAAGCATCAAATATACAAACATTAAACAACCATCAAACAAACACCAAACATATCAAGGCAACACATAGAGTTTGGGCAAAATGCAATTGGGTTATGGGCTAGATGAAATAATTTTCTGGGCGTCACATGTCCTGTCTTCCAAGATTTGGTGCCGCAAATTTTTGTTGTTGTTGGTTCACAGGAACTTGTGGAACTGGCCGATACGGTACTTCAGGAGTTGAAGACCTTTGGTACGTAGTATTGCCTTGAGTTGGCCTGTTCCAGGAAGGTGGATTTGCTGGAACTTCTTGTCTATCCTTATTTGGTTGAGGTTGATTTAGGTTGGCAAATAAATCTTCCTCAGAGAACAGGTGCTCCGTTGGATCATTATTCGAGGTTGGGTTTGACGTAGGGTTTTGGTTTGGTTCGTTATTTGGTACCTCCCTAACAGGAATCTTGCGTCGACTTTTTTCGATAACAACGTTCATTTTCCTCTTTAATTCTTTCTCTATTTCCTCCTAAAGTCGAGCCGAATACTTCCTCGTCAGTTATCCCTCCACTTGTAACAAATGTGTTGAAGATAGAGGCTATTGTAACCGCCTCAGTGATCTGCTTAGAGGACTCATCAAAAGTGTTGACGTTTGCTTCGTATAACATCCTCATGATCAAGACTCCATAGCCGAGGAGTTCCTTTCTCAAAGGGTTTTGAATCACCCACAACATTTGTAGGATGATGATGTGAGGTAGGGAGACCTTAATTTTCTTCTCTATGCAGTATAGCACGAGAAGTTGAGCCCTTGACATAGCACCTTTAGTCACCTTTTCTGGCAAGATGTTGCCGAATACGATCTTTCCAAGGCCGGCAAGAGGTGGTTTAAGGAGATTGTTTGGGAGTTGGGCGTACGTCGATTGGGTGTACGGGTTTTTGGAGAGGGAATTGAACAATTGTTCGTTCGACTCCGCGATCTCTGCAACTGTTTGGGGTTCGTGTTGATCAATGATTCTATCTTCAATCGAAATCTCCATAAGTCGCGCAATAACTTTGATGTTGATAGAAATCTTCGTTCCCCTGACCATTGTTTACAAAACCGGGTTGATCCCATCTTCTTGAAGTCCTACGCAATTTATGGCTTCGTAGAAGGATTTTATCAAGTTGTAAGAAACGTGACCCTCAACTTCTGTTATGTTTAACCACCCCAGTGTTGCGAGTTTTTCGTGAAGGATCAGACGGAGGCAGAGATCTCTATTGTCGATACTCCTCATAGTCATAATGTCCCTTTTGAACACTTCTTTGAGTTTGGTGGGAATTGGTTCCTTAATACCGGAAGTCGTTCCTTCACTTGAGGCCATTATTTTGCTGAAAGAAAAATAAACTTTGTAAAAGGTACAAAATATATTCTAACATTTTTAAGATTTATGCTTTGTCCGTTAGACAATATTTTCTATTTTTTATTTCTTTTGATGTTTATGCCATCATTTAATCCAAATTCTCCACTAGCAATATGATATATATATATATATCTCATATATTCATAGATATATATATATATATATATATATATATATATATATATATTTATATTTAATCATAACTATATATATAGTTTTCATAAATCATAACTATATATATATTTGAATCTAAACAATATAAAAACTATATAGTTTTCTAGATATATATTTAATATAAATCTCAACTATATATAATTCATATATATATAGTTCTAGAGATATTTTATATCTAATAAATAATTTCTTCCCCTAATTTGGTGGACTTGGGCGGGCTGTGGACCTTACGCTCCGATACCATTAAATGTCACACCCCGCCTTGACGCGCCTAAACCGGCAGGACACTCACGGAGGGGAGTGAATTCATTATAACGATAGTTGAGTGTGCGGAAACACGATTAAGTACAAGTCTAATTTCATTAATTTCAGAATATAATTGTACATGAAATGGTTAAGGGAACATTCTCTCAAAATCCCCAATGAATAATAAAAAGGATACAAAATGTGGGCCCAAAACTTGCACCCAGTCCACCCTAATCTCCTGTGAAAAATTGGATAACAACGGGGTGAGCTACAAGCTCAGTGGGTAAAATAGTTTGTGAATATAACAATTAATAAAACATACTTCATAATCATATATCTTAAATACACATCAGACCATCATAATCAATCCAATATGTATGTATGCATGACACCGTCTCGTATTGGTTTGATGACTGTATTCAGTTCGCGTACAAATGTCCCTCTCCAAAAGTAGTCGGGTTCACATTGTACGTCCTTCTCCAGAGAAATATAATGAATAGCGGGCATCGCTTCTAACTATTCTATGAATCATAAACCACATACGTCCTTAGGTGGTGCTATGTATGATGCCAATGCATTAACTGGTCCGGTCTTTACTTAACATTTAGACTAGATTTGGCAACGTCTGGTGATCCTTATTAGGGTCGGTATCACTACGTGCAAGGTTAGGACATTCAATATTACTTGTATAAGTTGATAGCTTTCAAACAAGACCAACCAGATTAGTCTCCAGTTGAGAGGTGAGACACTCACGGAGGGGCGTGAGGAAGTTTGGTGAGGTGCTCCCACTAGCAAAAACAATTGGGAAATTCCTTAGGGGACATGTTAGATGAAGGAAATTCTGTGAATCACTCCTCCACAGTTCAAGGGCGGAAATTACTTGCACTGGAAAACAAGAATAAGATACTTCATGAGATCCCATGATTTTGACGTTTGGGATATTGTAAGAAATGACTATTCTGCACCCAAAAGGTTGAAAATGGAGTAATTGTGCCGAAGGCAAAGAATGTGTGGCTACTCGGAGAAAAAAAGCTAGAGCAGTTAAATGACAAGGCCATAAACATGTTTTTCTGTAGTCTTCTCATTAATGAATTCGACATACATAGTGTCTGCAACACTGCCAAGGAGAAATGGGATAATGTAGAACTTTCTCATGAAGACAGAAGGCAACTAAATAAAACAAAGTTGAGAATGTTGGAGAAATCCTATGATACCTTTAGAATTAGTGAGTACGAAGACATCTCAGATGCCACAACACGCTACAACAAGATTATTAAAAAGATGAAGAAGTTGGGTGAGGTGCTCCCACAAGCAAAAACAATTGAGAAATTCATTAGGGGAGTTGTTTGATAAAGGAAAGTCTGTGAATCGCCCTCCATTGTTCAAGGGCTCAAATTACTTGCGCTAGAATACAAGAATAAGACACTTCATGAGATCCCATTAATATGATGTTTGGGATATTTGAAGAAATGACTATTCTGCACCCACAAAGGTTGAAAATGGAGTAATTGTGGCAGAGGCAAAGAATGTATGGCTACCCGGAGAAAAGAAGTTAGAGCAATTAAATGACAATGCCATAAACATGCTTTTCTTTAATCTCTTCATTAATGAATTAAACACACACAGTGCCTACAACACTGCAAAGGAGAAATGGGATAACCTAGAAGTTACTCATGAAGACAGAAAGCAAGTAAATGAAACAAGGTTGAGAATGCTGGAGAAATCCTATGATGCCTTTAGAAATAGTGAGAGCGAAGACATCTCAGATGCCACAACACGCTTCCCAAGAGTATTAAAAAGAGAAAGAAATTGGGTGAGGTGCTCCCAGAAGCAAAAACAATTGAGAAATTCATTAGGGGAGTTGTTTGATGAAGGAAATTCTGTGAATTGCCCTCCACTGTTCAAGGGCGGAAATTACTTGCACTGGAAAACAAGAATAAGATACTTAATTAGATACCATGATTTTTATGTTTTGGATATTGTACGAAATGGCTATTTTGCAACCACAAAAGGTGAAAATGAAGTAATTGTGCCGAAGGCAAAGAATGTATGGCTACCCGGAGAAAAGAAGGTAGAGCAATTAAATGACAAGGCCATAAACAAACTTTTCTGTAATCTTTTCGTTAATGAATTAAACGGACATAGTACCTGTAACACTGCAAAGGAGAAATGGGATAACCTAGAAGTTACTCATGAAGACAGAAAGCAAGTAAAAGAAACAAAGTTGAGAATGCTGGAAAAATCCCATGATGCCTTTAGAATTAGTGAGAACGAAGACATCTCAGATGTCACAACACGCTTCACCAAGATTATTAAAGAGATGAAGAAGCTGGGTGAAGTACTCCCACAAACAAAAACAATTTTGAAAATGCTTAAGGGACATCTATGATGAAGGAAATTCAGTGTATCGCGTTCCACTGTTTAAGGGCTGAAATTTCTTGCTATGAAAAACAAGAATAAGATACTTCATGAGATCCCATGATTCTGATGTTTATGATATTGTAAGAAATGGCTATTTTGCAGCCACAAAGGTTGAAAATGAAGTAATTGCGCTGAAGGCAAAGAATGTATGGCTACCGGGAGAAAAGAAGTTAAAGCAATTAAATGACAAGGCCGTAAACAAGCTTTTCTGTAATCTTTTCATTAATGAAATAAACAGACATAGTACCTGGAACACTGCAAAAGAAAAAAGTGGATAACCTAGAAGTTACTCATGAAGACAGAAAGCAAGTAATATGAACACCACCAACAATTGTGATGAAACCCAATAACAATGATGGATTAGAACCCCAAGATCGTGTAAACAAGATTGGTTGAGCCTTGACCCGTCACCTAACTAGATGGAAACTAAGCCTACAAGATCGTGTAAACAAGATTGGTTGAGCCTTGACCCGTCACCTAACTAGATGGAAACTAAGCCTACGAAGAATTGAAAACGCCACACCAAGATTCAACAATCAAGGTGATAAGTTTGGTTGCTTGAACGCGACAAGATTAACTTGATAAGTTCAAAGAGTTCATTTAAGAACAAAGAAGACACAAGACCTCACAAGATTAACTTGATCGAAAAACATAATCTACCATTCAAATTCGAGCTACCACTCTATATATACTTGGAACAACCCTCCAAGAAAAGGAAAAGACATAACTAAATTTAAAACAACACAAACATCAAGATAAACAAGTCCCCACGTTTTTAGGCCTCTTGGACTCCTAAAGGACAAGTCCCCACATTTTTAGGCCTCTTGGACTTCTAAAGGACAAGTCCCCACGTTTTTTGGCCTCTTGGACTTCTAAAGGACAAGTCCCCACATTTTTAGGCCCCTTGGACTTCTAAAGGACAAGTCCCCACGTTTTTAGGCCTCTTAGACTTCTAAAGAACAAGTCCCCATATTTTTAGGCCTCTTGGACTTCTAAAGGACAAGTCCCAACGTTTTTATGCCTCTTGGACTTCTAAAGGTAACCAAAATAGCTAATTGACTAAGTTCAATGCATTTAAAACATAACCAGCCAGGACCAAGTTTATTCCCCTACTTAATATCCTTGCAACTCAACAAATTCATGCCCTTTGATGGTCAGTCCATGCTGGCACGTTTTGTGTGCTAATTAGCTTCTTCAATTGCTTTGATGACATGGACTAAGCCTTGATTATTATTTGAGACCCTCTTGGTTTTTTTAATATCAGGCCAATTCTCTTGGATTAGCCCATTTAGCGCTTCCATGAAACGTTTGGCTCAAAGTCTTGTAATTGGACCACTTGGAAGTGACAATGGGTCGTGTGCATATTCACCTCCATTCCCAAGTGTATGATCAACTTGTCCAGCTCCTTGGTTTGCATCATTCTCCCCCTCTTAAGAAGGATTTGTCCTCAAATCATCACCTTGCTTGTATCTGATAACGTAAGGAAATGTTTCAATGAATTCCACCTACTTGGCATGTCGTCTGTTCAACCTTTGCTGTCCGTTCAAATGACGTTCAATACCTCGGATTGGAGGTAATCCATAAGGTACTTGTTCGGGAAGGACATCTTCAAACTCCTGCAAAAGAGAAACAATAACGCTCGGCAAAGCACCGACGAGATCATTAGTACATAAAAGAGCCTCCTTGTACATGAGTACAATAAAGGGCTGGTGTGAGAATAATGTTCTCTTGATCTCACTTTTTTTTGCAATGTAATTGAATTTTTTCTCTCTTGCTCTCACTACGGCTGAAATCCCCTCTCTTTCTTTTTCACTATGATCAATGTTTTTCTCTCTTTTTTTTTTCAATTTCGGCCTTCATTTTTTTTTCTTTCTTTTTTTTATTTGAGCTGTGTAACTTTAATTGGTCCTTCCTGACTTGTTTTGGAGTCAATGGCACAAGAATAATAGGCTGCCCTTTATGAGTGAAAGAATAACTATTTGTGAATTCATCATGCCTAGCCCTCTTATCATACTGTCATGGTCTTCCCAACAATAAATGGCATGCATGCATAGGAACCACATCACAAAGCACCTCATCCTCATATTTACTAATGGATAATGCCGCCAACACTTGCCTTGTTACCTTGATTTCGCCACATTCATTCAGCCACTGAAGCCGATAAGGGTGAGGACGTTTCAAGGTAGTTAAGGCCAATTTCTCCACCAAATAAGTGCTGGCTACGTTTGTGCAACTTCCTCCATCGATAATGACACTTAATATCACGTGTTTTAAAACTTGAAGTTTCATTGTTACCTGAAGTAACGGCGGTCCTTGGTTTGACATTCTTAGAGGGTTCAAATTTTGGCTTATTGTGTAGTTGCTCGTCCCTTTGTTGAGCTGTCTTCCACGGGCTGGTGGTAGCCATAGGTTGTCCCCTCCTAGCCAACCTCTTTCGTTTTAACTGTTCCTCCACCTTTACGGCTTGATGAACCATATCTGTCAACTCAACATAGTGCTGCATCTCGACTATATCCTCAATCTCACGATTTAAACCGTACAAAAACCTAGCCATAGTGGCCTCCCAGTCCTTTTCTACATTAACCCGGATCATAGCTACTTCCATCTCCTTGTAATATTCCTCCACACTCTTGGAACCTTGATTTGACCTCTGTAACTTTTGATACAATCCCCTATAATAGTGGTTGGGTACAAAACGCTTCCTCATAAGCATTTTCATCTCCTCCCAAGTGTCCACGGGTGGCTCTCTATTCTTTCTCCTATTAATCAGTAATTGATCCCACCAAACAATGGCATAATCGGTGAATTCAATTGCAGCCAACTTAACCTTCTTTATCTCCGAGTAGTTGTCACAATCAAACACCATCTCCATTTTAGTTTCCCACTCCAAATAAACTTCAAGATCACTTTTACCTTGAAAAGATGGGATTTTAATCTTTATGTTTCCTAAATCATTATCTCTCCTAGGCCTACCCATCCAAGCTTCTCGATTCCCATTCCCATGCTCAAACCTGCCCCAGTTCAAATATGGCTCATCAAACTGCTCCGACTCTGCTTCCTCCTCAACATTCTGCCACGGAACACGCCCACCTTGCTGCCTATTGTGGATGTCTTGTTGCTGTTCCCTAGGAGTTCCCTCTTCTACCCTATCCAACCTCTTGCGAATAGGTTCTAATTCATCCCTCAACATACGCCTCATCTCCCCTAACAACCCTTGCATTTGGAGGTTTGGAACTGCATGTTGTCGAACTTCTTCGGTTGTATCTTCTTCTTGATTATTCGACATATTTAAAATCTGTAAAACAAGGTTAGAATCCTCACAAGCACTCCCTCACGTGTTTCACTCAAGAATTTGATACACTTGCACTCGTGTTTTCATTCTAAACGGCTTTTACCCACTTATGGTCTCACACACTCTTCCTTTTTTCCACTCTTTTGTGTCTTCTTTAGTTCTTAATCAAACTTCAAGAACTAATTCAAAATAATCTAGCAGCAATTCAACAATGAGAAACAACCAAAACTCATCAAAAGATCAAGAACATGAATAAGGTTAGAAACAAGATTGAAAAGAGAAAATTTTCTTACTGGAATCACTTTTTTCTCTTTTATTTTTTTGACGATATTTTTTTTCTTTTACAGCAGGGAACAAGAAATAAAAAAGTGAAAATAAAAGATAGCCAAACTTATCTTAGAACCAAAGCTCAGATGCCAAATGATATGAACTCCACCAACAATTGTGATGAAACCTAATAACAATGATGGATTAGAACCCCAAGATCGTGTAGACAAGATTGGTTGAGCCTTGACCCATCACCTAACCAGATGAAAACCAAGATTACGAAGGATTGAAAATGCCACACCAAGATTCAACAATCAAGGTGATAAGTTTGGTAGCTTGAACGCCACAAGATTAGCTTGATAAGTTCAAAGAGTTCTTTTAAGAACAAAGAGGACACAAGACCTCACAAGACCTCACAAGATTAACTTGATTTGAAAACATAATCTACCATTCAAATTCGAGCTACCACTCTATATATACTTGGAACAACCCTCCAAGAATAGGAAAAGACATAACTAAATTTAAAACAACACAAACATCAACTTAAACAAGTCCCCACGTTTTTATGCCTCTTGGACTTCTAAGGGACAAGTCCCCACGTTTTTAGGCCTCTTGGACTTCTAAAGGACAAGTCCCCACATTTTTAGGCCTCTTGGACTTCTAAAGGACAAGTCGCCATGTTTTTAGGCCTCTTGGACTTCTAAAGAACAAGTCCCCATGTTTTTAGGCCTCTTGGACTTCTAAAGAACAAGTCCCCACGTTTTTAGGCCTCTTGGACTTCTAAAGAATAAAGGTAACCAAAATAGCTAATTGACTAAGTTCAATGTATTTAAAACATAACCAGCCAGGACAAAGTTTATTCCCCTATTTAATATCCTTGCAACTCAACAAATTCAAGCCCTTTGATGGTCAGTCCATGCTGGCACGTTTTGCGTGCTAATTAGCTTTTTCAATTGCATTGATGACATGGACTAAGCCTTGATTATTATTTGAGCCCATCTTGGTCTTTTTAGCATCAGCCCAATTTTCTTGGATTAGCCCATTTAGCACTTCCTTGAAACGTTTAGATCTAAGTCTTGTAATTGGACCACTTGGAAATGACAATGGGTTGTGTGCATATCCAGCTCCATTCCCAAGTGTATGATCAACTTCTCCAGCTCCTTGGTTTGCATCATTTGCTCCTTGATGGAGGAATCCTATGATGCCTTTCGAATTAGTGAGAACGAAGACATTTCAGATGCCATAACAAGCTTCACCAAGATTATTAAAGAGATGAAGAAGCTGGGTGAGGTGCTCCCACAAGCAAAAACAATTGGGAAAATCCTTAAGGGACATGTATGATAAAGGAAATTTTGTCTATTGCGTTCCATTGTTTAAGGGAAGAAATTACTTGCGCTGAAAAACAAGAATAAGATACTTCTTGAGATCCCATGATTCTGATGTTTAAGAGATTGTAAGAAATGGTTATTCTGCACCCACAAAGGTTGAAAATGGAGTAATTGTGCCGAAGGCAAAGAATGTATGGCTACCCAGAGAAAAGAAGCTAGAACAATTAAATGACAAGGCCATAAACATTCTTTTCTGTACTCTTTTCATTAATGAATTCAACAAACATAGTGCCTGCAACACTGCCAAGGAGAAATGGGCTAACCTAAAAGTTACTCATGAAGACATAAAGCAAGTAAAGGAAACAAAGTTGAGAATGCTGAAGGAGTCCTATGATGGCTTTAGAATTAGTGAAAACGAAGACATCTCAGATGCCACAACACGCTTTACGAAGATTAATAAAGAGATGAAGAAGCTGGGTGAGGTGCTCCCACAAGCAAAAACAATTGGAAAATTCCTTAGGGGACATGTTTGATGAATGAAATTCTGTGAATCGCCCTCCACTATTGAAAGGCGGAAATTACTTGCTCTGGAAAACAAGAATAAGATACTTCATGATATCCCATGATTCTAATGTTTTGGATATTGTAAGAAATGGCTATTCTCCACCCACAAAGGTTGAAAATGGAGTAATTGTGCCGAAGGCAAAGAATGTATAGCTACCCAGAGAAAAGAAGTTAGTGCAATTAAAAGACAAGGCCATAAACATGCATTTCTGTACTCATTTCATTAATGAATTCAGCAGCCATAGTGGCTAAAACACTGCCAAGGAGAAAAGGGATAACGTAGAAGTTACTCATGAAGACAAAACGCAAGTAAAGAAAACAAAGTAGAGAATGCTTAAGTAATCCTATGATGCCTTCAGAATTAGTGAGAACGAAGACATCTCAGATGCCATAACACGCTTCACCAAGATTATTAAAGAGATGAAGAAGCTGAGTGAGGTGTTCTCACAAGCAAAAACAATTGGGAAATTCCTTAGGGGACATGTTTGATGAAGGAAATTCTGTGAATCGCCCTCCACTGTTCAAGGGCTGAAATGGCTAATCTGCACTCAGAAAGGTTGAAAACGGAGTAATTGTGCTGAAGGCAAAGAATGTGTGGCTACCCGGAGAAACGAAGTTAGAGCTATTAAATGACAAGGCCATAAACATGTTTTTCTATACTCTTTTCATTAATGAATTCAACAGACATAGTGTCTGCATCACTGCCAAGGAGAAATGGGATAACGTAAAAGTTACTTATTAAGACAGAAAGTATGTAAAGGAAAAAAATTTGAGAATGCTGGAGGAATCTTATGATGCCTTTAGAATTTGTGAGAACGAAGACATCTTAGATGCGACAACACGCTTCACCAAGATTATTAAAGAGATAAAGAAGCTGGGTGAGGTGCTCCCACCAGCAAAAACAATTGGGGAATTCCTTAGGGGACATCTATATTGAAGGAAATTCTGTGAATTGCCCGCCCTTGTTCAAGGGCAGAAATTACTTGCACTAGAATACAAGAATAAGATACTTCACGAGATCCCAGGATTATGATGTTTGGGTTGTTTTAAGAAATGGCTATTCTGCACCCACATAGGATGAAAATAGAGTAATTGTACCGAAGGCAAAGAATGTGTGGCTACCCAGAGAAACCAAGTTAGAGCAATTAAATGACAAGGCCATAAACATGTTTTTTTATAGTCTTCTCACTAATGAATTCCACAGGCATAGCGCTTGCGACACTGCCAAGGAGAAATGGGATAACGTAGAAGACACTCATTAATTGAGAAAGCAAGTAAAGGAAACAAAGTTGAGAATGCTGGAAGAGTCCTATGATGCCTTTAGAATTAGAGAGAACGAAGACATCTCAGATGCCACAACAAGCTTTACCAAGATTAATAAAGAGATGAAAAAGCTGGTTGAGGTGCTCCCACACGCAAAAAAAATTGGGAAATTCCTTAGGGGAGATGTTTTATGAAAGAAATTCTGTGAATCGCCCTCCACTGTTGAAGGGCGGAAATTACTTGCACTAGAAAACAAGAATAAGATACTTCATGAGATCCCATGATTCTGATGTTTTGGATATTGTAAGAAATGGCTATTCTCTACCCACAAAGGTTGAAAATGGAGTAATTGTGCAGAAGGCAAAGAATGTATGGCTACCAAGAGAAAATAAGTTAGCGCAATTAAATGACAAGGCAATAAACATGCTTTTCTGTACTCTTTTCATTAATGAATTCAGGAGACATAGTGCCTAAAACACTGCCAATGGGAAATGGGATAACGTAGAAGTTACTCATGAAGACAAAAAGCAAATAAGGAAAACAAAGTAGAGAATGCTGGAGGAATCCTATGATGCCTTCAGAATTAGTGAGAGCGAAGACTTCTCAGATGTCATAACACGCTTCACCAATATTAATAAAGAGATGAAGAAGCTGGGTGAGGTGCTCCCACAAGCAAAAACAATTGGGAAATTCCTTAGGGGACATGTTTGATGAAGGAAATTATGTGAATCGCCCTCCACTGTTCAAGGGCAGATATTACTTGCACTGGAAACCAAGAATAAGATACTTCATGAGATCCCATGATTCTGATATTTTGGATATTTTAAGAAATGGCTAATGTTCACTCCCAAAGGTTGAAAACGGAGTAATTGTGCCGAAGGCAAAGAATGTGTGGCTCCCCAGAGAAACGAAGTTAGAGTAATGAAATGACAAGGCCATAAATATGTTTTTTTGTATTCTTCTCACTAATGAATTCCACAGACATAGTGCCTGCAACACTGCCTAGAAGAAATGGGATAACGTAGAAGTTACTCATTATGGCAGAAAACGAGTAAAGGAAACAAAGTTGGGAATGATGGAGGAATGCAATGATTCCTTTAGAATTATTGAGAACAAAGACATCTCAGATGTCATAATGTGTTTCACTAAGATTATTAAAGAGATAAAGGAGCTAGGTGAGGTTCTCCCACAGGCAAAAACTGTTGGGGAATTCCTTAGAGGACATCTATAATGAAGGAAATTCTGTGAATCGCCCTCATTTGTTCAAGGGCAGAAATTACTTGCGCTGGAATACAAGAATAAGATACTTCATGAGATCCCATGATTCTGACGTTTTGGATATTGTAAGAACTGGCTACTCTCCACCCACAAAGGTTGAAAATTGAGTAATCGAGCCGAAGGCAAAGAATGTATGGCTACCCAGAGAAAATAAGTTAGTGCAATTAAATGACAAGGCCATAAACATTCTTTTCTGTACTCTTTTCATTAATGAATTCAGCAGACATAGTGCCTAAAACACTGCCAAGGAGAAATGGGATAACGCAGAAGTTACTCATGAAGACAAAAGGCAAGGAAAGAAAACAAAGTTGAGAATGCTGGAGGAGTCCTATGATGCCTTTAAAATTAGTGAGAACGAAGACACCTCAGATGCCACAACACGCTTTACCAAGATTATTAAAGAGATGAAGAAGCTGGGTGAGGTGCTCCCACAAGCAAAAATGATTGGGAAATTCTTTACGGGAGATGTTTGATGAAAGAAATTTTGTGAATTGCCTCCACTGTTCAAGGGCGGAAATTACTTGCACTGGAAAATAAGAATAAGATACTTCATGAGATCCCATGATTCTGATGTTTTGGATATTGTAAGAAATGGCTATTCTGCACCCACAAAGGTTGAAAATGGAGTAATTGTGACGAAGGCAAAGAATGTATGGGTACCCAGAGAAAATAAGTTAGTGCAATTAAATGACAAGGCCATAAACATGCTTTTCTGTACTCTTTTCATTAATCAATTCAGCAGACATAGTGCCTAAAACACTGCCAAGGAAAAATGGGATAACGCAGAAGTTACTCATGAAGACAAAAAGCAAGTAAAGAAAACATAGTTGAGAATGCTGGAGGAGTCCTATGATGCCTTTAGAATTAGTGAGAACGAAGACATCTCAGATGCCACAACACGCTTTACCAAGATTATTAAAGAGATGAAGAAGCTGGGTGAGGTGGTCCCACAAGCAAAACCAATTGGGAAATTCCTTAGGGGACATGTTTGATGAAGGAAATTCTGTGAATCGCCCTCCCCTGTTCAAGGGCGGAAATTACTTGCACTGGAAACCAAGAATAAGATACTTCATGAGATCCCGTGATTCTGATGTTTTGGATATTTTAAGAAATGACTAATCTGCACCCCCAAAGGTTGAAAACAGAGTAATTGTGACGAAGGCAAAAAATGTGTGGTTACCCGGAGAAACGAACTTAGAGTAATTAAATGACAAGGCCATAAACATGTTTTTTTGTAGTCTTCTCAGTAATGAATTCCACAGACATAGTGCCTGCAACACTGCCAAGGAGAAATGGGATAACGTAGAAGTTACTCATTAAGGCAGAATGCAAGTAAAGGAAACAAAGTTGAGAATGTTGGAGGAATGCTATGATGCCTTTAGAATTAGTGCGAACGAAGACATCTCAGATGCCATAACGTGTTTCACTAAGATTATTAAAGAGATGAAGAAGCTGGGTGAGGTTCTCCCACAAGCAAAAACAATTGGGAAATTCCTTAGGGGACATATTTGATTAAGGAAATTCTGTGAATCGCCCTCCACTGTTCAAGGGCGAAAATTACTTGCACAGGAAAATGAGAATAAGATACTTCATGAGATCCCATGATTCTGATGTTTTGGATATTATAAGAAATGGCAATTCTGCACCAACGAAGGTTGAAAATGGAGTAATTGTGCTGGAGGCAAAGAATGTATGGCTACCCAGAGAAAAGAAGTTAGAGCAATTAAATGACAAGGCCATAAACATGCTTTTTTGTACTCTTTTCATTAATGAATTCAGCAGACATAGTGCCTGCAACACAGCCAAGGAGAAATGGGACAACGCAGAAGTTAGTCATGAAGACAAAAAGCAAGTAAAGAAAACAAAGTTGAGAATGCTGGAGGAATCTTATGATGCCTTCAGAATTAGTGAGAACGAAGACATCTCAGATACCATAACACGCTTCACCAAGATTTCTAAATGATGCAAACCAAGGAGCAGTTGATGCGATGCAAACCAAGGAGCTGGACAAGTTGATCATATACTTGGGAATGGAGCTGAATATGCACAAGACCCATTATCACTTCAAAGTGGTCCAATTACAAGACTTAGAACCAAACGTTTCCAGGAAGCGTTAAATGGGCTAATCTAAGAGAATTGGGTTGATTCTAAAAAGACCAAGATGGGCTCAAATAATAATGAAGGCTTAGTCCATGTCATTAAAGCAATTGAAAAAGTTAATTAGCACACAAAACGTGCCAGCATGGACTGACCATCGAAGGGCGTGAATTTCTTGAGTTTCAAGGATATTAAATAGTGGAATAAACTTGGTCCTGGCTGGTTATGTTAAATATATTGAACTTAGTCAATCAACTATTTTGGTTTCCTTTAGAAGTCCAAGAGGCTTAAAAACGTAGGGACTTGTTCTTTAGAAGTCCAAGAGGCCTAAAAACGTGGGGACTTGTTCTTTAGAAGTCCAAGAGGCTTAAAAACGTGGGGACTTGTTTATGTTTACGTTTGTGTTGTTTTAAATTTAGTTATGTCTTTTCCTATTCTTGGAGGGTTATTCCAAATATATATAGATTGGTAGCTCGAATTTGAAGGGGCAGATTATGTTTTCATAACTTAACATCCTTGTGAGGTCTTGTGTCCTCTTTGTTCTTAAAAGAACTCTTTGAACTTATTAAGTTAATCTTGTGCCGTTCAAACAACCAAACTTATCACCTTGATTGTTGAATCTTGGTGTGGCGTTTTCAATCCTTCGTAGTCTTGGTTTTCATCTGGTTAGGTGACGGGTCAAGGCTCAACCAATATTGTCTACACGATCTTGGGGTTCTAATCCATCATTGTTGTTGGGTTTCATCACAATTGTTGGTAGAGTTCATATCATTTGGTATCAGAGCTTTGGTTCTAAGATAAGTTTGACTATCTTTTATTTTCATTTTTTTTATTTCCTGTTCCCTGTTCTGAAAAAAAAATCGTCAAAAAAAGAGAGAAGAAAAGTGATTCCAGTAAGAAAATTTTCTCTTTTCAATCTTGTTTCTCACCTTATTCATGTTC
The DNA here is from genome assembly GCA_035771175.1 of Paratinospora sagittata. Lineage (NCBI taxonomy): Eukaryota > Viridiplantae > Streptophyta > Magnoliopsida > Ranunculales > Menispermaceae > Paratinospora > Paratinospora sagittata. The sequence continues at coordinate 11,442,890 of CM069611.1, read as the reverse complement.
TTGATCTTTTGATGAGTTTTAGTTGTTTCTCATTTTTGAATTGCTGCTTGATTATTTTGAATTAGTTTCTTGAAGTTTGATTAAGAACTAAAGACACATAATAGTGGAAAAACGCAAGAGTGTGTTAGACCATAAGTGGGTAAAAATCGTTTAGAGTGAAAACACGAGTGCAAGTGTATCAAATTCTTGAGTGAAACACGTGAGGGAGTGCTTGTGAGGATTCTAACCTTGTTTTGCAGATTTTAAATATGTCCAATAATCAAGAAGAAGATACAACCGAAGTAGTTCGACAACATGCAGTTTCGAACCTCCAAATGCAAGGGTTGTTAGGGGAGATGAGGCGTATGTTGAGGGATGAATTAGAACCTATTCACGAGAGGTTGGACAGGGTAGAAGCGATAACTCCTAGGGAACAACAACAAGACATCCACAATAGGCAGCAAGGTGGGCGTGTTCTGTGGTGGAATGTTGAGGAAGAAGCAGAGTCGGAGCAGTTTGATGAGCGATATTTGAACTGGGGCAGGTTTGAGGGTGGGAATGGGAATCGAGAAGCTAGGATGGGTATGCCTAGGAGAGATAATGATTTAGGAAACATAAAAATTAAAATCCCATTATTTCAAGGTAAAAGTGATTCTGAAGTTTATTTGGAGTGGGAACCTAAAATGGAGATGGTGTTTGATTGTCACAACTACTCGGAGATAAAGAAGGTTAAGTTGGCTGCAATTGAATTCACCGATTATGCCATTGTTTGGTGGGATCAATTACTGATTAATAGTAGAAGGAATAGAGAGCCACCCGTGGACACTTGGGAGGAGATGGAATTGCTTATGAGGAAATGTTTTGTACCCAACCACTATTATAGGGTTTTGTATCAAAAGTTACAGAGGTTAAATCAAGGTTCCAAGAGTGTGGAAGAATATTACAAGGTTCCAAGGTTCCAAGAGTGTGGCTACAAAATAAGCCAAAATTTGAACCCTCTAAGAATGCCAAACCAACGACCGCCGCTACTTTGGGTAACACTGAAACTTCAAGTTCTAAAACATGTGATATTAAGTGTTTTAAATGTAAGGGGCGGGGACACATAGCCAGCCAGTGTGTAAACAAAAGGGTGATGATAATAAACGCCCAAAGAGAGCGTGAGTCGGAGAATGAGGAAGAAGTAGATGATGCTGACATGCCACCTTTGGAGGATGCCGATGATGAGCAAAGTGCTGTGGTTGGAGATTTATTGGTAGCAAGACAAGTTCTCAATGTGCAGGTTAAGGAGGAAGAAAGTAACCAAAGGGAGAACTTGTTTCATACTCTGTGCTTTGTAAACAACAAAGTTTGCAGTGTCATTATCAATGGAAGGAGTTGCACAAACGTAGCCAGCACTTATTTGGTGGAGAAATTGGCCTTAACTACCTTGAAACATTCTCATCCTTATCGGCTTCAGTGGCTAAACGATTGTGGCGAAATCAAGGTGACAAGGCAAGTGTTGGTGGCATTATCCATTGGTAAATATGAGGATGAGGTGCTTTGTGATGTGGTTCCTATGCATGCATGCCATTTATTGTTGGGAAGACCATGGCAGTATGATAAGAGGGCTAAGCATGATGGATTCACAAATAAGTATTCTTTCACTCATAAAGGGCAGCCTATTATTCTTGTGCCATTGACTCCAAAACAAGTCAGGGAGGACCAATTAAAGTTACAAAGCTCAAATGAAAAAAAGAAAGAAAAAGAAATGAAGGCCGAAATTGAAAAAAAAAAAGAGAAAAACATTGATCAGAGAGAAAAAAAAAAAGAGGGGATTTCAGCCATAGTGAGAGCAAGAGAGGAAAATTCAATTACATTGCAAAAAAAAGTGAGATCAAGAGAACATTATTTTCACACCAGCCCCTTATTGTACTCATGTACAAGGAGGCTCTTTTATGTACTAATGATCTCGTCGGTGCTTTGCCGAGCGTTATTGTTTCTCTTTTGCAGGAGTTTGAAGATGTCCTTCCCGAAGAAGTACCTTATGGATTACCTCCAATCCGAGGGATTGAACATCAAATTGATTTCATACCAGGTGCATCAATTCCAAACCGACCTGCTTATAGGAGTAATCCCGAGGAGACCAAGGAACTCGAAAGGCAAGTAGGTGAATTATTGGAGAAGGGGTATGTGCGTGAAAGCATGAGTCCTTGTGCAGTTCCGGTGCTGTTAGTTCCTATGAAGGATGGAACATGGAGGATGTGTGTTGACTGCTGAGCCATAAGCAACATAACGGTAAAGTATCGTCATCCCATTCCTAGATTAGATGATATGCTAGATGAATTGCATGGTTCTTGTGTCTTTACAAAAATTGATCTTAAGAGTGGATATCATCATATTAGGATGAAGGAAGGTGATGAATGGAAAACTGCTTTAAAGACTAAATATGGTTTGTATGAGTGGTTAGTGATGCCTTTCGGTTTAACTAATGCTCCGAGCACATTTATGCGTTTAATGAACCATGTTTTGCGTGCATTTATTAGCAGATTTGTCGTTGTGTATTTTGATGACATCCAAATTTATAGCAAAAACTTGGAAGAACGTGTAATGCATTTGAAATCTGTTTTGGAAATTCTAAGGAAAGAAAAGTTGTTTGCTAATCTCAAGAAGTGCACCTTTTGCACGGATAAACTTGTGTTTCTTGGTTTTGTTGTTAGTAAGAGAGGAATTGATGTGGACGAGGAAACGGTTAAGGCAATCCAAAAGTGGCCAACGCCTACAACAATCAGCCAAGTGAGGAGTTTCCACTGCTTAGTTAGCTTTTATAGACGGTTTGTGCGTGATTTTAGTAGCTTAGCCTCACCTCTTACTGAAGTCATCAAGAAAAATGTGTCGTTTAAGTGGGGGAAAGAACAAGAAAAGGCATTTAATCTGATTAAAGAAAAGTTAACTAATGCACCTTTGCTTGTTTTACCTAACTTTGCTAAAACTTTTGAAATTGAGTGTGATGCTTCAGGTATAGGTATTGAACCTGTTTTGATGCAAGAAGGCCACCCAGTTGCTTATTTCAGTGAAAAGTTGAGTGGGGAAGCCCTAAATTACCCTACTTATGATAAGGAGATGTACGCCTTGATAAGGGCTTTGGAAAATTGGCAGCACTATTTATGGCCAAAGGAATTCGTGATTCACACAGATCATGAATCTTTGAAGCATTTGAAAGGACAACAAAGGTTGAACAGACGCCATGCCAAGTGGGTGGAATTCAGTGAAACATTTCCTTATGTGATCAGATACAAGCAAGGTAAGGAAAATGTGGTGGCTGACGCATTGTCCCGAAGGTATGCTTTACTTTCTATTTTAGATGCAAAATTGCTTGGTTTTGAATACATTAAGGATTTGTATGCACAAGTTTCTGATTTTGGTGAAGTGTTCAATGCATGCGAAAAAGTGGCGTTTGGTAAGTTTTATAGGCATGATGGATTTTTGTTTCGGGAAAATAAACTGTGTGTGCCTATGTGTTCTTTGCGTGAATTGTTTGTGAGAGAAGCTCATGGTGGTGGTTTGATGGGTCATTTTGATGTAGCTAAGACATTAGGAATTTTGCATGATCATTTTTTTGGCCTCATATGAAACGTGATGTGGAAAGAATCTGTGAGAAGTGTATCACGTGTAAACAGGCCACCCCATGGTTTGTACACCCCTTTGCCAATACCTAGTGAACCTTGGACTGATATTTCTATGGATTTTGTTTTGGGATTACCTAGGACAAAAAGGGGGGAGAGATTCAATTTTTGTGGTGGTAGATAGATTTTCCAAGATGGCACACTTCATTGCATGTCATAAAACTGATGATGCATCACATATAGCTGATTTGTTCTTCAAAGAAATTGTTAGGTTACATGGCATGCCTAGGACCATTGTTTCTGATAGGGATGCAAGGTTTTTGAGTTACTTTTGGAAGACTTTGTGGGGAAAGTTGGGAACCAAATTATTGTTTTCTACTACTTGTCATCCACAAACGGATGGTCAAACTGAAGTAGTAAATAGAACTTTGTCTTCTTTGTTACGTGCTATCATTAACAAGAACTTGAAAACATGGGAAGATTGTTTGCCACATGTTGAATTTGCTTATAATCAAAGTATTCATTCTGCAACTAATTTTTCACCATTTGAAGTGGTTTATGGTTTTAACCCATTGTCACCTTTGGATTTAACTTCTTTACCTTTTAGTAAACGTGTAAACTTAGATGGCAAAAAGAAGGCAGAATTTGTAAAGATGATTCATGAAAAGGCACGGCTGAACATTGAAATGAGGACTAAACAATATGTCCAACAAGCCAACAAGGGACGCAAGAAGGTAGTGTTTGAACCCAGAGATTGGGTTTGGTTGCACTTAAGGAAGGACCGTTTTTCGAAGAAACGACGTCCAAAACTCCTACCTCGGGGTGAGGGACCATTTCAAAAAGTGTAACGCATCAATGATAGTGCCTACAAGCTTGACTTACCAGGTGAGTGTGGTCCAGTGCAAGCTTTAATGTTGCTGATTTGTCTCCTTTTGATGTAGGTGATGATTTGAGGACAAATCCTTCTCAAGAGGGGGAGAATGATGCAAACCAAGGAGCTGGACAAGTTGATCATACACTTGGGAATGGAGCTGAATATGCACAAGACCCATTATCACTTCCAAGTGGTCCAATTACAAGACTTAGAGCCAAACATTTCAAGGAAGCGCTAAATGGGCTAATCCAAGAGAATTGGGCTGATTCTAAAAAGACCAAGACGGACTCAAATAATAATCAAGGCTTAGTCCATGTCATCACTGCAATTGAAGAAGCTAATTAGCACACAAAACGTGTCAGCATGGACTGACCATCAAAGGGCGTGAATTTGTTTAGTTTCAAGGATATTAAATAGGGGAATAAACTTGGTCCTGGCTGGTTATGTTAAATACATTGAACTTAGTCAATCAGCTATTTTGGTTACCTTTAGAAGTCCAAGAGGCTTAAAAATGTGGGGACTTGTTCTTTAGAAGTCTAAGAGGCCTAAAAAAGTGGGAATTTGTTCTTTAGAAGTCCAAGAGACCTAAAAACGTGGGGACTCATTCTTTAGAAGTCCAAGAGTCCTAAAAACGTGGGGACTTATTTATGTTGATGTTTGTGTTGTTTTAAATTTAGTTATGTCTTTTCCTATTCTTGGAGGGTTGTTCCAAGTATCTATAGATTGGTAGCTCGAATTTGAAGGGCCAGATTATGTTTTAAGAACTTAACATCCTTGTGAGGTCTTGTGTCCTCTTTGTTCTTAAAAAAACTCTTTCAACTTATCAAGTTAATCTTATGGCGTTCAAACAACCAAACTTTTCACCTTGATTGTTGAATCTTGGTGTGGCGTTTTCAATACTTCGTAGTCTTGGTTTTCATCTGGTTAGGTGACGGGTCAAGGCTCAACCAATCTTGTCTACATGATCTTGGGGTTCTAATCCAACATTCTTATTGGGTTTCATCACAATTGTTGGTGGAGTTCATATCATTAAAGAGATAAAGAAGCTGAGTGAGGTGCTCCCACAAGCAAAAACAATTGGGAAATTCCTTAGAGGACATATTTGATGAAGGAAATTCTATGAATCGCACTCCACTTTCAAGGGCGGAAATTACTTGCACTGGAAACCAAGAATAAGATACTTCATGAGATCCCATGATTCTGATGTTTTGGATATTGTAAGAAATGGCTATTGTGCACCCACAAAGGTTGAAAATGGAGTAATTGTGCCGAAGGCAAAGAATGTATGGTTACCCGGAGAAAAGAAGTTAGAGCAATTAAATAAAAAGGCCATAAACATGCTTTTCTGTACTCTTTTCATTAATGAATTAAACAGACATAGTGCCTGCAATACAGCCAAGGAGAAATGGGATAACGTAGAAGTTACTCATAAAGACAAAAAGCAAGTAAAGAAAACAAAGTAGAGAATGCTGGAGGAATCCTATGATACTTTCAGAATTAGTGAGAACGAAGACATCTCAGATGCAATAACACGCTTCACCAAGATTATTAAAAAGATGAAGAAGCTGGGTAGCGTGCTCCCACAAGCAAAAACAATTGGGAAATTCCTTAGGGCACATGTTTGATAAAGGAAATTCTATGAATCGCCCTCCACTGTTAAGGGCGGAAATTACTTGCACTGGAAAACAAGAATAAGATACTTCATGAGATCCCATGAATCTGATGTTTTGGATATTGTGAGAAATAGCAATTCTGCACCCACAAAGATTGAAAATGGAGTAATTGTGCCGAAGGCAAAGAATGTATGGCTACCCAAAGAAAATAAGTTAGTGCAATTAAATGACAAGGCCATAAACATGCTTTTCTGTACTCTTTTCATTAATGAATTAAAAAGACATAGTGCCTGCAATACTACCAAGGAGAAATGGGATAACCAAAAAGTTACTCATGAAGACTGAAAGCAAGTAAAGGGAACAAAGTTGAGAATGCTGGAGGAATCCTATGATGCCTTTGGAATTAGTGAGAACGAAGGCATCTCAGATGCCACAACACGCTTCACCAAGAATATTAAAGAGACGAAGAAGCTGGGTGAGGTGCTCCCACAAGCAAAAACAATTAGGAAAATTCTTAAGGGACATGTATGATGAAGGAAATTATGTGTATTGCGTTCCACTGTTTAAGAGCAGAAATTACTTGCACTGAAAAACAAGAATAAGATACTTCATGAGATCTCACGATTCTGATGTTTAAGAGATTGTAAGAAATGGCTATTCTGCACCCACAAAGGTTGAAAATGGAGTAATTGTGCCGAAGGCAAAAAATGTATGGCTACCTAGAGAAAAGAAGTTAGAGCAATTAAATGACAAGGCCATAAACATGCTTTTCTGTACTCTTTTCATTAATGAATTAAACAAACATAGTGTCTGCAGTACTGGGAAGGAGAAATGGGATAACCTAAAAGTTACTCATGAAGACAGAAAGCAAGTAAAGGGAACAAAGTTGAGACTGTTGGAGGAATCCTATGATGCCTTTGGAATTAGTGAGAACGAAGACATCTTAGATGCCACAACACGCTTCACTAAGATTATTAAAGAGATGAAGAAGCTGGGTGAGGTGCTCCCACAAGCAAAAACAATTGGGAAAATCCTTAATGGACATGTATGATGAAGGAAATTCGGTGTACTGCGTTCCACTGTTTAACGGCAGAAATTACTTGCACTGAAAACCAAGAATAAGATACTTCATGTGATCCCATGATTCTGATGTTTTAGAGATTGTAAGAAATGGCTATTCTGCACCCACAAAGGTTGAAAATGGAGTAATGGTGCCGAAGGCAAAAAATGTATGGCTACACGGAGAAAACAAGTTAGAGCAATTAAATGACAAAGCCATAAACATGCTTTTTTGTACTCTTTTCATTAATGAATTCAGCAGACATTGTGCCTGCAAGGAAATTTTGTGAATCGCCCTCCTTTCTTCAAGGGCGTAAACTACTTTCGCTAGAATACAAGAATAAGATAAGTCATGAGATCCCATGATGATGATGTTTGGGATATTTTAAGAAATGGCTATTCTGCACCCACAAAGGTTGAAAATGGAGAAATGATGCCTAAGGCAAAGAATGTGTGGCTACCCCGAGAAAAGAAGTTAGAGCAATTATATGAAAAGGCCAAAAACATGCTTTTTTGTAGTCTTCTCATTAATGAATTGAACAGACATAGTGTCTGCAACACTGCCAAGGAGAAATGGGCTAACCTAGAAGTTACTCATGAAGACAGAAAGCATGTAAAGGAAACAAAGTTGGGAATGCTGGAGGAATCTTATGATGCCTTCAGAATTAGAAATAACGAAGACATCTCTGATGGCATAACACGCTTCACTGAGATTATTAAAGAGATGAAGAAGGTGGGTGAGGTGCTCCTACAAGCAAAAACAATTGAAAAATTCATTTAGGGGACATCTATGATGAACGAAATTCTGTGAATCGCCCTCTTTTGTTCAAGGTCGGAAATTACTTCCGCTGGATTACAAGAAAAAGATACTTCATGATATCCCAGGATTATGACGTTTGGGATATTTTAAGAAATGACTTTTTTGCACCCTTAAAGGTTGAAAACGGAGTAATTATGCCGAAGGAAAAGAATGTGTGGCTACCCGGAAAAATGAAGTTAGAGCAATTAAATGACAAGGCCATAAACACGTTTTTTTGTAGTCTTCTCACTAATGAATTCCATAAACATGTTTGATGAAGCAAATTCAATGAATCCCCCTCCACTATTCAAGGATGGACATTACTTGCACAGGAAAAAAAGAATAAGATAATTAATGAGATCCCATGATTTTGATGTTTTGGATATTGTAAGAAATGGCAATTCTGCACCCACAAAGGTTGAAATGTAGTAATTGTGCAAAGAATGCATGGCTATCCGGAGAAAAGAAGTTAAAGCAATTAAATGACAAGGCCATAAACATGCTTTTCTGTGCTCTTTTCATTAATGAATTAAAAATACATAGTGCCTGCAATACTACCAAGGAGAAATGGGATAACCAAAACGTTACTCATGAAGACAGAAAGCAAGTAAAGGGAACAAAGTTGAGAATGTTGGAGGAATCTTATGATGCCTTTGGAATTAGTGAGAACGAAGACATCTCAGATGCCACAACACGCTTTAGCAAGATTATTAAAGAGATGAAAAACCTGGGTGAGGTGCTCCTACAAGCAAAAACAATTAGGAAAATCCTTAAGGGACATGTATGATGAAGGAAATTTTGTGTATTGCGTTCCACTGTTTAAGGGCAGAAATTACTTGCACTGAAATACAAAAATAAGATACTTCATGAGATCTCATGATTCTGATGTTTAAGATATTGTAAGAAATGGCTATTCTGCAGCCACAAAGGTTGAAAATGGAGAAATTGTGCCGAAGGCAAAGAATGTATGGCTACCCAGAGAAAAGAAGTTGGAGCAATTAAATGACAAGGCCATAAACATGCTTTTTTGTACTCTTTTCATTAATGAATTCAGCAGACATAGTGCCTGCAACACAGCCAAGGAGAAATTGGATAGCGTAGAAGTTACTCCTGAAGACAAAAAGCAAGTAAAGAAAACAAAGTTGAGAATGCTGGAGGAATCCTATGATGCCTTCAGAATTAGTGAGAACGAAGACATCTCAGATGCCATAACACGCTTCACCAAGATTATTAAATGATGCAAACCAAGGAGCAAATGATGCGATGCAAACCAAGGAGCTGAAAAAGTTGATCGTACACTTCGGAATGGAGCTGAATATGCACAAGACCCATGATCACTTCCAAGTGGTCCAATTACAAGACTTAGAACCAAACGTTTCAAGGAAGCGCTAAATGGGCTAATCCAAGAGAATTGGGCTGATTCTAAAAAGACCAAGATGGGCTCAAATAATAATCAAAGCTTAGTCCATGTCATCAAAGCAATTGAAAAAGCTAATTAGCACACAAAACGTGCCAGCATGGACTGACCATCGAAGGGCGTGAATTTCTTGAGTTTCAAGGATGTTAAATAGGGGAATAAACTTGGTCCTGGCTGGTTATGTTAAATACATTGAACTTAGTCAATCAACTATTTTGGTTTCCTTTAGAAGTCCAAGAGGCTTAAAAACGTAGAGACTTGTTCTTTAGAAGTCCAAGAGGCCTAAAAATGTGGGGACTTGTTCTTTAGAAGTCCAAGAGGCCTAAAAACGTGGGGACTTGTTCTTTAGAAGTCCAAGAGGCCTAAAAACGTGGGGACTTGTTTATGTTTACGTTTGTGTTGTTTTAAATTAGTTATGTCTTTTCCTATTCTTGGAGGGTTATTCCAAGTATATATAGATTGGTAGCTCGAATTTGAAAGGGCAGATTATGTTTTCATAACTCAACATCCTTGTGAGGTCTTGTGCTTGTGGGTAAAAGCCGTTTAGAGTAAAAACTCGAGTGCAAGTGTATCAAATTCTTGAGTGAAACACGTGAGGGAGTGCTTGTGAGGATGCTAACCTTGTTTCGCAGATTTTAAATATGTCCAATAATCAAGAAGAAGATACAACCGAAGAAGTTCGACAACAAGTAGTTCCGAACCTCCAAATGCAAGGGTTGTTAGGGGAGACGAGGCATATGTTGAAGGATGAATTAGAACCTATTCACGAGAGGTTGGACAGGGTAGAAGCAATAACTCCTAGGGAACAACAACAAGACATCCGCAATAGGCAGCAATGGGGGGCGTGTTCCGTGGCGGAATGTTGAGGAAGAAGCAGAATCAGAGCAGTTTGATGAGCGATATTTGAACGGGGACAGGTTTGAGGGTGGGAATGGGAATCGACAAGCTAGGATGGGTAGGCCTAGGAGACATAATGATTTAAGAAACATAAAAATTAAAATCCCATCTTTCCAAGGTAAAAGTGATCCTGAAGTTTATTTGGAGTGGGAAACTAAAATGGAGATGGTGTTTGATTGTCACAACTACTCGGAGATAAAGAAGGTTAAGTTGGCTGCAATTGAATTCACCGATTATGCCATTGTTTGGTTCGATCAATTAGGAGAAGGAATAGAGAGCCACCCGTGGACACTTGGGAGGAGATGGAATTGCTTATGAGGAAACGTTTTGTACCCAACCACAATTAAAGGGTTTTGTATCAAAAGCTATAGAAGTTAAATCAAGGTTCAGAATTAGTGAGAACGAAGACATCTCAGATGCCATAACACGCTTCACCAAGATTATTAAAGATATGAAGAAGCTGGGAGAGGTGCTCCCACAAGCAAAAACAATTTTTAAATTCCTTAGGGGACATGTCTGATGAAGGAAATTCTGTGAATTGCTCTCCGCTATTTAAGGGCGGAAATTACTTGCATTGAAAAACAAGAATAAGATACTTCATTAGATCCCATGATTCTGATGATTTGGATATTGTAAGAAGTGGCTATTCTGCACCCAAAAGGTTGAAAATGGAGTAATTGTGCCGAAGGCAAAGAATGTATGGCTACCAGAGAAAAGAAGTTAGAGGAATTAAATGACAAGGCCATAAACATGATTTTCTGTACTCTTTTCATTAATGAATTAAACAGACATAGTGCCTGCAATACTGCCAAGGAGAAATGGGATAACGTAAAAGTTACTCATGAAAACAAAAAGCAAGTAAAGAAAACAAAGTAAAAAATGCTGGAGGAATCTTATGATGCCTTCAGAATTAATGAGAACGAAGACATCTCAGATGCCATAACAGGCTTAACCAAAATTATTAAAGAGATGAAAAAGCTGGGAGAGGTGCTCCCACAAGCAAAAATAATTTTGAATTTCCTTAGGGGACATGTTTGTTGAAGGAAATTCTGTGAATCGCCCACCACTGTTCAGGGACGAAAATTACTTGCACTGGAAAACAAGAATAAGATACTTCATGAGATCCCATGATTCTGATGTTTTGGATTTTGTAAGAAATGGCTATTCTGCACTCACAAAGGTTGAAAATGGAGTAATCGTGTCGAAGGCAAAGAATGTATAGCTACCAGAGAAAAGAAGTTACAGCAATTAAATGACAAGGCCATAAACATGCTTTTCTGTACTCTTTTCATTAATGAATTAAACAGACATAGTGCCTGCAATACTGCCAAGGAGAAATGGGATAACTTAAAAGTTACTCATGAAGACAGAAAGCAAGTAAAGGGAACAAAGTAGAGAATGCTGGAGTAATCCTATGATGCCTGCAGAATTAGTGAGAACGAACACATCTCAGATGCCATAACACGCTTCACCAAGATTATTAAAGAGATGAAGAAGTTCGGTGAGGTGCTCCCACAAGCAAAAACAATTGGAAAATTCCATAGGGGACATATTTGATAAGGAAATTCTGTGAATCGCCCTCTAATGTTCAAGGGCGAAAATTACTTTCACTGGAAAACAAGAATAAAATACTTCATGAGATCCCATGATTCTGATGTTTTGGATATTGTAAGAAATGGCTATTCTGCACCCACAAAGGTTGAAAATGGAGTAATTGTGCCGAAGGCAATGAATATATGGCTACCAGAGAAAAGAAGTTAGAGGACTTAAATGACAAGGCCATAAACATGATTTTCTGTACTCTTTTCATTAATGAATTAAACAGACATAGTGCCTGGAATACTGCCAAGGAGAAATGGGATAACCTAAAAGTTACTTATGAAGACAGAACGCAAGTAAAGGGAACAAAGTAGAGAATGCTGGAGTAATCCTATGATGCCTTCAGAATTAGTGAGAACGAAGACATCTACGATGCCATAACACGCTTCACGAAGATTATTAAAGACATGAAGAAACTGGGTGAGGTGCTCCCACAAGCAAAAACAATTGAAAAATTCCTTAGGGGACTTGTTTGATGAAGGAAATTCTGTGAATCGCCCTCCAATGTTTAAGGGCGGAAATTACTTTCACTGGAAAACAAGAATAAGATACTTCTTGACATCCCATGATTCTGATGTTTTGAATATTGTAAGAAATGGCTTATCTGCACCCACAAAGGGTGAAAATGGAGTAATTGTGTCGAAGGCAAAGAATGTATGGCTACCAGAGAAAAGAAGTTACACCAATTAAATGACGGGGCCATAAACATGCTTTTCTGTACTCTTTTCATTAATGAATTAAACAGACATAGTGCCTGCAATACTGCCAAGGAGAAATTGGATAACCTAAAAGTTACTCATGAAGACAGAAAACAAGTAAAGGGAACAAAGTAGAGAATGCTGGAGTAATCCTATGATGCCTGCAGAATTAGTGAGAACGAAGACATCTCAGATGCCATAACACGTTTCACCAAGATTATTAAAGAGATGAAGAAGCTGGGTGAGGTGCTCCCACAAGCAAAAACAATTGAGAACTTCCTTAGAGGACATGTTTGATAAGGAAATTCTGCGAATCTCCCTCCACTATTTAAGGACCGAAATTACTTGCACTGAAAAACAAGAATGAGATATTTCATGAGATCCCATGATTCTGATGTTTTGGATATTGTAAGAAATGGCTATTCTGCACCCACTAAGGTTGAAAATGGAGTAATTGTGCCGAAGGCAAAGAATATATGGCTACCAGAGAAAAGAAGTTAGAGGACTTAAATGACAAGGCTATAAACATGATTTTCTGTACCCTTTTCATTAATGAATTTAACAGACATAGTGCATGCAATACTGCCAAGGAGAAATGGGATAACCTAAAAGTTACTTATGAAGACAGAACGCAAGTAAAGGGAACAAAGTAGAGAATGCTGGAGTAATCTTATGATGCCTTCAGAATTAGTGAGAACGAAGACATCTCAGATGCCATAACACGCTTCACCGAGATTATTAAAGAGATGAAGAAGCTGGGTGAGGTGCTCCCACAAGCAAAAACAATTGAGAACTTCCTTAGAGGACATGTTTGATAAGGAAAATCTGCGAATCGCCCTCCACTATTTAAGGACCGAAATTACTTGCACTGAAAAACAAGAATGAGATATTTCATGAGATCCCATGATTCTGATGTTTTGGATATTGTAAGAAATGGCTATTCTGCACCCACAAAGGTTGAAAATGGAGTAATTGTGCCGAAGGCAAAGAATATATGGCTACCAGAGAAAAGAAGTTAGAGGACTTAAATGACAAGGCTATAAACATGATTTTCTGTACCCATTTCATTAATGAATTTAACAGACATAGTGCATGCAATACTGCCAAGGAGAAATGGGATAACCTAAAAGTTACTTATGAAGACAGAACGCAAGTAAAGGGAACAAAGTAGAGAATGCCGGAGTAATCCTATGATGCCTTCAGAATTAGTGAGAACGAAGACATCTCAGATGCCATAACACGCTTCACGAAGATTATTAAAGACATGAAGAAGCTGGGTGAGGTGCTCCCACAAGCAAAAACAATTGGGAAATTCCTTAGGGGACATGTTTGATGAAGGAAATTCTTTGAATCGCCCTCCAATGTTCATGATATGAACTTCACCAACAATTGTGATGAAACCCAATAACAATGATGGATTAGAACCCCAAGATCGTGTAGACAAGATTGGTTGAGCATTGACCCGTCACCTAACCAGATGAAAACCAAGACTACGAAGGATTGAAAACGCCACACCAAGATTCAACAATCAAGGTGATAAGTTTGGTTGTTTGAACGCCACAAGATTAACTTGATAAGTTCAAGAGGTCTTTTAAGAACAAAGAGGACACAAGACCTCACAAGATTAACTTGATCTGAAAACATAATATATCATTCAAATTTGACCCATCTATATATACTTGGAACAACCCTCCAAGAATAGGAAAAGTCATAACTAAAGACAAGTTCAAGGATGCTAGTCACATTTTGTGTGCTTGACTAAGTTCAATAATGCTAGTCAATTTTTGTGTGCTTGACTAAATTCAATGATGCTAGTCACATTTTGTGTGCTTGACTAAGTTCAATGATGCTAGTCAAGTTTTGTGTGCTTGATTAAGTTCAATGATGCAAGTCACATTTTGTGTGCTTGACTAAGTTCAATGATACTAGTCACATTTTGTGTGCTTGACTAAGTTCAATGATACTAGTCAAGTTTTGTGTGCCTAAGTTCAATGATGCTAGTCGAGTTTTGTTTGCTTGACTAAGTTCAATTGCTTTGATGACATGGACTCAGCCTTGATTATTATTTGAGCCCATCTTGGTCTTTTTAGAATCAGCCCAATTCGATTGGATTAGCCCATTTAGCGCTTCCTTGAAACGTTTGGCTCTAAGTCTTTTATTGGACCACTTGGAAGTGACAATGGGTCTTGTCCATATTCAGCTCCATTCCCAAGTGTATGATCAACTTGTCCAGCTCCTTTGTTTGCATCAGTTCATGGGCGGAAATTACTTTCACTGGAAAACAAGAATAAGATACTTCATGACATCCCATGATTCTGATGTTTTGGATATTGTAAGAAATGGCTTATCTGCACCAACAAAGGTTGAAAATGGAGTAATTGTGTCGAAGGCAAAGAATGTATGGCTACCAGAGAAAAGAAGTTCCACCAATTAAATGACAAGGCCATAAACATGCTTTTCTGTACTCTTTTCATTAATGAATTAAACAGACATAGTGCCTGCAATACTGCCAAGGCGAAATGGGGTAACCTAAAAGTTACTCATTAAGACAGAAAGCAAGTAAAGGGAACAAAGTAGAGAATGCTGGAGTAATCCTATGATGCCTGCAGAGTTAGTGAGAACGAAGACATCTCAGATGCCATAACACGCTTCACCAAGATTATTAAAGAGATGAAAAAGCTGGGTGAGGTGCTCCCACAAGCAAAAACAATTGGTAACTTCCTTAGAGGACATGTTTGATAAGGAAATTCTGCGAATCGCCCTCCACTATTTAAGGACGGAAATTACTTGCACTGGAAAACAAGAATAAGATACTTCATGAGATCCCATGATTCTGATGTTTTGGATTTTGTAAGAAGTGGCTATTCTGCACCCACAAAGGTTGAAAATGGAGTAATCGTGTCGAAGGCAAAGAATGTATGGCTACCAGAGAAAAGAAGTTAGAGGAATTAAATGACAAGGCCATAAACATGATTTTCTGTACTCTTTTCATTAATGAATTAAACAAACATACTACCTGCAATACTGCCAAGGAGAAATGGGGTAACCTAAAAGTTACTCATGAAGACATAAAGCAAGTAAAGGGAACAAAGTCGAAAATGCTGGAGTAATCCCATGAGGCCTTCAGAATTAGTGAGAACGAAGACATCTCAGATGCCATAACACGCTTCACCAAGATTATCAAAGAGATGAAGAAGCTGGGTGAGGTGCTCCCTCAAGCAAAAACAATTGGGAAATTCCTTACGGGACATGTTTGATGAAGGAAATTCTGTGAAAGAAGAATAATATAGTTCATGAGATCCCATGATTCTGATGTTTTGGATATTGTAAGAAATGGATATTCTGCACCCACAAAGGTTGAAAATCGAGTAATTGTGCCAAAGGAAAATAATATATGGCTACCAGAGAAAAGAAGTTAGAGGACTTAAATGACAAGGCTATAAACATGATTTTCTGTACCCTTTTCATTAATGAATTAAACAGACATAGTGCCTGCAATACTGCCAAGGAGAAATGGGATAACCTAAAAGTTACTTATGAAGACTGAACGCAAGTAAAGGGAACAAAGTAGAGAATGCTGGAGTAATCCTATGATGCCTTCAGAATTAGTGAGAACGAAGACATCTCAGATGCCATAACACGCTTCACGAAGATTATTAAAGACATGAAGAAGCTGGGTGAGGTGCTCCCACAAGCAAAAACAATTGGGAAATTCCTTAGGGGACATGTTTGATGAAGGAAATTCTGTGAATCGCCCTCCAATGTTCATGATATGAGCTTTACCAACAATTGTGATGAAACCCAATAACAATGATGGATTAGAACCCCAAGATCGTGTAGACAAGATTGGTTGAGCCTTGACCCGTCACCTAACAAGATGAAAACCAAGACTACGAAGGATTGAAAACGCCACACCAAGATTCAACAATCAAGGTGATAAGTTTGGTTGTTTGAACGCCACAAGATTAACTTGATAAGTTCAAGAGGTCTTTTAAGAACAAAGAGGACACAAGACCTCACAAGATTAACTTGATTTGAAAACATAATATATCATTCAAATTTGAGCTACCCATCTATATATACTTGGAACAAACCTCCAAGAATAGGAAAAGTCATAACTAAAGACAAGTTCAAGGATGCTAGTCACATTTTGTGTGCTTGACTAAGTTCAATAATGCTAGTCAATTTTCGTGTGCTTGACTAAGTTCATTGATGCTAGTCACATTTTGTGTGCTTGACTAAGTTCAATGATGCTAGTCAAGTTTTGTGTGCTTGATTAAGTTCAATGATGCAAGTCACATTTTTTGTGCTTGACTAAGTTCAATGATACTAGTCAAGTTTTGTGTGCCTAAGTTCAATGACGCTAGTCGAGTTTTGTTTTCTTGACTAAGTTCAATTGCTTTGATGACATGGACTAAGCCTTGATTATTATTTGAGCCCATCTTGGTCTTTTTCGAATCTGCCCAATTCGCTTGGATTAGCCCATTTAGTGCTTCCTTGAAACGTTTGGCTCTAAGTCTTTTATTGGACCACTAGGAAGTGACAATGGGTCTTGTCCATATTCAGCTCCATTCCCAAGTGTATGATCAACTTGTCCAGCACCTTGGTTTCCATCATTTGGTCATTGGTTTGCATCAGTTCATGGGCGGAAATTACTTTCACTGGAAAACAAGAATAAGATACTTCATGACATCCCATGATTCTGATGTTTTGGATATTGTAAGAAATGGCTTATCTGCACCCACAAAGGTTGAAAATGGAGTAATTGTGTCGAAGGCAAAGAATGTATGGCTACCATAGAAAAGAAGTTCCACCAATTAAATGACAAGGCCATAAACATGTTTTTCTGTACTCTTTTCATTAATGAATTAAACAGACATAGTGCCTGCAATACTGCCAAGGCGAAATGGGGTAACCTAAAAGTTACTCATGAAGACAGAAAGCAAGTAAAGGGAACAAAGTAGAGAATGCTGGAGTAATCCTATGATGCCTGCAGAGTTAGTGACAACGAAGACATCTCAGATGCCATAACACGCTTCACCAAGATTATTAAAGAGATGAAAAAGCTGGGTGAGGTGCTCCCACAAGCAAAAACAATTGGTAACTTCCTTGGAGGACATGTTTGATAAGGAAATTCTGTGAATCGCGCTCCACTGTTTAAGGACGGAAATTACTTGCACTGAAAAACAAGAATGAGATATTTCATGAGATCCCGTGATTCTGATGTTTTGGATATTGTTAGAAATGGCCATTCTGCACCCAAAAGGTTGAAAATGGAGTAGTTATGCCGAAGGCAAAAAATGTATGGCTACCCGGAGAAAAGAAGTTAGAGGAATTAAATGACAAGGCCATAAACATGCTTTTCTGTACTCTTTTCATTAATGAATTCAGGAGACATAGTGCCTGCAATACTAGCAAGGAGAAATGGGATAACCTAAAAGTTACTCATGAAGACATAAAGCAAGTAAAGGGAACAAAGTAGAGAATGCTGGAGTAATCCTATGATGCCTTCAGAATTAGTGAGAACGAAGACATCTCAGATGCCATAACACGCTTCACAAAGATTATCAAAGAGATGAAGAAGCTGGGTGAGGTGCTCCCACAAGCAAAAACAATTGGGAAATTCCTTACGGGACATGTTTGATGAAGGAAATTCTTTGAAACAAGAATAATATAGTTCATGAGATCCCATGATTCTGATGTTTTGGATATTGTAAGAAATGGATATTCTGCACCCACAAAGGTTGAAAATCGAGTAATTGTGCCGAAGGCAAATAATGTATGGCTACCAGAGAAAAGAAGTTAGAGGACTTAAATGACAAGGCTATAAACATGATTTTCTGTACCCTTTTCATTAATGAATTAAACAGACATAGTGCCTGCAATACTGCCAAGGAGAAATGGGATAACCTAAAAGTTACTTATGAAGACAGAACGCAAGTAAAGGGAACAAAGTAGAGAATGCTGGAGTAATCCTATGATGCCTTCAGAATTAGTGAGAACGAAGACATCTCAGATGCCATAACACGCTTCACGAAGATTATTAAAAACATGAAGAAGCTGGGTGAGGTGCTCCCACAAGCAAAAACAATTGGGAAATTCCTTAGGGGACATGTTTGATGAAGGAAATTCTATGAATCGCCCTCCAATGTTCATGATATGAACTTCACCAACAATTGTGATGAAACCCAATAACAATGATGGATTAGAACCCCAAGATCGTGTAGACAAGATTGGTTGAGCCTTGACCCGTCACCTAACAAGATGAAAACCAAGACTACGAAGGATTGAAAACGCCACACCAAGATTCAACAATCAAGGTGATAAGTTTGGTTGTTTGAACGCCACAAGATTAACTTGATAAGTTCAAGAGGTCTTTTAAGAACAAAGAGGACACAAGACCTCACAAGATTAACTTGATCTGAAAACATAATATATCATTCAAATTTGAGCTACCCATCTATATATACTTGGAACAAACCTCCAAGAATAGGAAAAGTCATAACTAAAGACAAGTTCAAGGATGCTAGTCACATTTTGTGTGCTTGACTAAGTTCAATAATGCTAGTCAATTTTTTTGTGCTTGACTAAGTTCAATGATGCTAGTCACATTTTGTGTGCTTGACTAAGTTCAATGATGCTAGTCAAGTTTTGTGTGCTTGATTAAGTTCAATGATGCAAGTCACATTTTGTGTGCTTGACTAAGTTCAATGATGCTAGTCATGTTTTGTGTGCCTAAGTTCAATGTTGCTAGTCGAGTTTCGTTTGCTTGAATAAGTTCAATTGCTTTGATGACATGGACTAAGCCTTGATTATTATTTGAGCCCATCTTGGTCTTTTTAGAATCAGCCCAATTCGCTTGGATTAGCCCATTTAGTGCTTCCTTGAAACGTTTGGCTCTAAGTCTTTTATTGGACCACTTGGAAGTGACAATGGGTCTTGTCCATATTCAGCTCCATTCCTAAGTGTATAATCAACTTGTCCAGCTCCTTGGTTTGCATCATTTGGTCCTTGGTTTGCATCAGTTCATGAGAGGAAATTACTTTCACTGGAAAACAAGAATAAGATACTTCATGACATCCCATGATTCTGATGTTTTGGATATTGTAAGAAATGGCTATTCTGCACCCAAAAGGTTGAAAATGGAGTAGTTATGCCGAAGGCAAAGAATGTATGGCTACCCGGAGAAAAGAAGTCAGAGGAATTAAATGACAAGGCCATAAATATGCTTTTCTGTACTCTTTTCATTAATGAATTCAGGAGACATAGTGCCTGCAATACTAGCAAGGAGAAATGGGGTAACCTAAAAGTTACTCATGAAGACATAAAGCAAGTAAAGGGAACAAAGTAGAGAATGCTGGAGTAATGCTATGATGCCTTCAGAATTACTGAGAACGAAGACATCTCAGATGCCATAACACGCTTCACCAAGATTATCAAAGAGATGAAGAAGCTGGGTGAGGTGCTCCCACAAGCAAAAACAATTGGGGAATTCCCTAGGGGACATGTTTGACGAAGGAAATTCTGTGAATCGCCCTCCACGGTTAAGGGCGGAAATTACTTGCACTAAAAAACAAGAATAAGATACTTCATGAGATCCCATGATTCTGATGTTTTGGATATCGTAAGAAATGGCGATTCTGCACCCAAAAGGTTGAAAATGTACTAATTGTGCCGAAGGCAAAGAATGTATTGCTATTCGAAGAAAAGTAGTTAGAGCAATTAAATGACAAGGCCATAAACATGTTTTTCTATATTTTTTCCATTAATTAATTCAGCAGACATAGTGCCTGCAACACTGCCAAGGAGAAACAAGATAACGTAGAAGTAACTAATGAAGACAGAAAGCAAGTAAAGAAAACAAAGTAAAGAATGCTGGAGGAATCTTATGACGCCTTCAGAATTAATGAGAACGAAGACATCTCAGATGCCATAACAGGCTTCACCAAGGTTATTAAAGAGATGAAGAAGCTGGGAGAGGTGCTCCCACAAGCAAAATAAATTTTGAATTTCCTTAGGGGACATGTTTGTTGAAGGAAATTCTGTGAATCGCCCACCGCTGTTCAATGACGGAAATTACTTGCACTGGAAAACAAGAATAAGATACTTCATGAGATCCCATGATTCTAATGTTTTGGATTTTGTAAGAAATGGCTATTCTGCACCCACAATGGTTGAAAATGGAGTAATCGTGTCGAAGGCAAAGAATGAATGGCTACCAGAGAAAAGAAGTTAGAGGAATTAAATGACAAGGCCATAAACATGATTTTCTGTACTCTTTTCATTAATGAATTAAACAAACATAGTACCTGCAATACTGCCAAGGAGAAATGGGGTAACCTAAAAGTTACTCATGAAGACATAAAGCAAGTAAAGGGAACAAAGTCGAAAATGCTGGAGTAAGCCTATGATGCCTTCAGAATTTGTGAGAACGAAGACATCTCAGATGCCATAACACGCTTCACCAAGATTATCAATGAGATGAAGAAGCTGGGTGAGGTGCTCCCACAAGCAAAAACAATTGGGAAATTCCTTACGGGACATGTTTGATGAAGGAAATTCTGTGAAACAAGAATAATATAGTTCATGAGATCCCATGATTATGATGTTTTGGATATTGTAAGAAATGGATATTCTGCACCCACAAAGGTTGAAAATCGAGTAATTGTGCCAAAGGCAAATAATGTATGGCTACCAGAGAAAAGAAGTTAGAGGAATTAAATGACAAGGCCGTAAACATGATTTTCTGTACTCTTTTCATTAATGAATTAAACAGACATAGTGCCTGCAATACTGCCAAGGAGAAATGGGATAACGTAAAAGTTACTCATGAAGACAAAAAGCAAGTAAAGAAAACGAAGTAAAAAAGGCTGGAGGAATCTTATGATGCCTTCAGAATTAATGAGAACGAAGACATCTCAGATGCCATAACAGGCTTCACCAAAATTATTAAAGAAATGAAAAAGCTGGGAGAGGTGCTACCACAAGCAAAAACAATTTTGAATTTCCTTAGGGGACATGTTTGTTGAAGGAAATTCTGTGAATCGCCCACCACTGTTCAGGGACGAAAATTACTTGCACTGGAAAACAAGAATAAGATACTTCATGAGATCCCATGATTCTGATGTTTTGGATTTTGTAAGAAATGGCTATTCTGCACCCACAAAGGTTGAAAATCGAGTAATTGTGCCAAAGGCAAATAATGTATGGCTACCAGAGAAAAGAAGTTAGAGGAATTAAATGACAAGGCCGTAAACATGATTTTCTGTACTCTTTTCATTAATGAATTAAACAGACATAGTGCCTGCAATACTGCCAAGGAGAAATGGGATAACGTAAAAGTTACTCATGAAGACAAAAAGCAAGTAAAGAAAACGAAGTAAAAAAGGCTGGAGGAATCTTATGATGCCTTCAGAATTAATGAGAACGAAGACATCTCAGATGCCATAACAGGCTTCACCAAAATTATTAAAGAAATGAAAAAGCTGGGAGAGGTGCTACCACAAGCAAAAACAATTTTGAATTTCCTTAGGGGACATGTTTGTTGAAGGAAATTCTGTGAATCGCCCACCACTGTTCAGGGACGAAAATTACTTGCACTGGAAAACAAGAATAAGATACTTCATGAGATCCCATGATTCTGATGTTTTGGATTTTGTAAGAAATGGCTATTCTGCACTCACAAAGGTTGAAAATGGAGTAATCCTGTCGTAGGCAAAGAATGTATGGCTACCAGAGAAAAGAAGTTACAGCAATTAAACGACAAGGCCATAAACATGTTTTTCTGTACTCTTTTCATTAATGAATTAAACAGACATAGTGCCTGCAATACTGCCAAGGAGAAATGGGATAACTTAAAAGTTACTCATGAAGACAAAAAGCAAGTAAAGGGAACAAAGTGGAGAATGCTGGAGAAATCCTATGATGCCTGCAGAATTAGTGATAACGAACACATCTCAGATGCCATAACACGCTTCACCAAGATTATTAAAGAGATGAAGAAGCTGGGTGAGGTGCTCCGACAAGCAAAAACAATTGGGAAATTCCTTAGGGGACATGTTTGATAAGGAAATTCTGTTAATCGCCCTCTAATGTCCAAGGGCGAAAATTACTTTCACTGGAAAACAAGAATAAAATACTTCATGAGATCCCATGATTCTGATGTTTTGGATATTGTAAGAAATGGCTATTCTGCACCCACAAAGGTTGAAAATGGAGTAATTGTGCCGAAGGCAAAGAATATATGGCTACCAGAGAAATGAAGTTAGAGGACTTAAATGACAAGGCCATAAACATGATTTTCTGTACTCTTTTCATTAATGAATTAAAAGACATAGTGCCTGCAATACTGCCAAGGAGAAATGGGATAACCTCAAAGTTACTTATGAAGACAGAACGCAAGTAAAGGGAACAAAGTAGAGAATGCTGGAGTAATCCTATGATGCCTTCAGAATTAGTGAGAACGAAGACATCTCAGATGCCATAACACGCTTCACTAACATTATTAAAGACATGAAGAAGCTGGGTGAGGTGCTCCGACAAGCGAAAACAATTGGGAAATTCCTTAGGGGACATATTTGATGAAGGAAATTCTTTGAATCGCCCTCCAATGTACAAAGGCGGAAATTACTTTCACTGGAAAACAAGAATAAGATACTTCATGACATCCCATGATTCTGATGTTTTGGATATTGTAAGAAATGGCTTTTCTGCACCCACAATGGTTGAAAATGGAGTAATTGTGTCGAAGGCAAAGAATGTATGGCTACCAGAGAAAAAAAGTTACACCAATTAAATGACAAGGCCATAAACATGCTTTTCTGTACTCTTTTCATTAATTAATTAAACAGACATAGTGCCTGCAATACTGCCAAGGAGAAATGGGATAACCTAAAAGATACTCATGAAGACAGAAAGCAAGTAAAGGGAACAAAGTAGAGAATGCTGGAGTAATCCTATGATGCCTGCAGAATTAGTGAGAACGAAGACATCTCAGATGCCATAACACGCTTCACCAAGATTATTAAAGAGATGAAGAAGCTGGGTGAGGTGCTCCCACAAGCAAAAACAATTGGAACTTCCTTAGAGGACATGTTTGATAAGGAAATTCTGCGAATCGCCCTCCACTGTTTCAGGACGGAAATTACTTGCACTAAAAAACAAGAATGAGATATTTCATGAGATCCCATGATTCTGATGTTTTGGATATTGTAAGAAATGGCTATTCTGCACCTACAAAGGTTGAAAATGGAGTAATTGTGCCGAAGGCAAAGAATATATGGCTACCAGAGAAAAGAAGTTAGAGGACTTAAATGACAAGGCCATAAACATGATTTTCTGTACTCTTTTCATTAATGAATTAAACAAACATAGTACCTGCAATACTGCCAAGGAGAAATGGGGTAACCTAAAAGTTACTCATGAAGACCTAAAGCAAGTAAAGGGAACAAAGTCGAAAATGCTGGAGTAATCCTATGATGCCTTCAGAATTAGTGAGAACGAAGACATCTCAGATGCCATAACACGCTTCACCAAGATTATCAATGAGATGAAGAAGCTGGGTGAGGTGCTCCCACAAGCAAAAACAATTGGGAAATTCCTTACGGGACATGTTTGATGAAGGAAATTCTGTGAAACAAGAATAATATAGTTCATGAGATCCCATGATTATGATGTGTTGGATATTGTAAGAAATGGATATTCTGCACCCACAAAGGTTGAAAATCGAGTAATTGTGCCAAAGGCAAATAATGTATGGCTACCAGAGAAAAGAAGTTAGAGGAATTAAATGACAAGGCCGTAAACATGATTTTATGTACTCTTTTCATTAATGAATTAAACAGACATAGTGCCTGCAATACTGCCAAGGAGAAATGGGATAACGTAAAAGTTACTCATGAAGACAAAAAGCAAGTAAAGAAAACGAAGTAAAAAATCCTGGAGGAATCTTATGATGCCTTCAGAATTAATGAGAACGAAGACATCTCAGATGCCATAACAGGCTTCACCAAAATTATTAAAGAGATGAAAAAGCTGGGAGAGGTGCTACCACAAGCAAAAACAATTTTGAATTTCCTTAGGGGACATGTTTGTTGAAGGAAATTCTGTGAATCGCCCACCACTGTTCATGGACGAAAATTACTTGCACTGGAAAACAAGAATAAGATACTTCATGAGATCCCATGATTCTGATGTTTTGGATTTTGTATGAAATGGCTATTCTGCACTCACAAAGGTTGAAAATGAAGTAATCCTGTCGTAGGCAAAGAATGTATGTCTACCAGAAAAAAGAAGTTACAGCAATTAAACGACAAGGCCATAAACATGTTTTTTTGTACTCTTTTCATTAATGAATTAAACAGACATAGTGCCTGCAATACTGCCAAGGAGAAATGGGATAACTTAAAAGTTACTCATGAAAACAAAAAGCAAGTAAAAGGAACAAAGTGGAGAATGCTGGTGTAATCCTATGATGCCTGCAGAATTAGTGTTAACGAACACATCTCAGATGCCATAACACGCTTCACCAAGATTATTAAAGAGATGAAGAAGCTGGGTGAGGTGCTCCGACAAGCAAAAACAATTGGGAAATTCCTTAGGGGACATGTTTGATAAGGAAATTCTGTGAATCGCCCTCTAATGTTCAAGGGCGAAAATTACTTTCACTGGAAAACAAGAATAAAATACTTCATGAGATCCCACGATTCTGATGTTTTGGATATTGTAAGAAATGGCTATTCTGCACCCACAAAGGTTGAAAATGGAGTAATTGTGCCGAAAGCAAAGAATATATGGCTACCAGAGAAAAGAAGTTAGAGGACTTAAATGACAAGGCCATAAACATGATTTTCTGTACTCTTTTCATTAATGAATTAAATAGACATAGTGCCTGCAATACTGCAAAGGTGAAATGGGATAACCTAAAAGTTACTTATGAAGACAGAACGCAAGTAAAGGGAACAAAGTAGAGAATGCTGGAGTAATCCTATGATGCCTTCAGAATTAGTGAGAACGAAGACATCTCAGATGCCATAACACGCTTCACGAAGATTATTAAAGACATGAAGAAGCTGGGTGAGGTGCTCCGACAAGCAAAAACAATTGGGAAATTCCTTAGGGGACATGTTTGATGAAAGAAATTCTTTGAATCGCCCTCCAATGTACAAGGGCGGAAATTACTTTCACTGGAAAACAAGAATAAGATACTTCATGACATCCCATGATTCTGATGTTTTGGATATTGTAAGAAATGGCTTATCTGCACCCACAAAGGTTGAAAATGGAGTAATTGTGTCGAAGGCAAAGAATGTATGGCTACCAGAGAAAAAAAGTTACACCAATTAAATGACAAGGCCATAAACATGCTTTTCTGTACTCTTTTCATTAATGAATTAAACAGACATAGTGCCTGCAATACTGCCAAGGAGAAATGGGATAACCTAAAAGATACTCATGAAGATAGAAAGCAAGTAAAGGGAACAAAGTAGAGAATGCTGGAGTAATTCTATGATGCCTGCAGCATTAGTGAGAACGAAGACATCTCAGATACCATAACACGCTTCACCAAGATTATTAAAGAGATGAAGAAGCTGGGTGAGGTGCTCCCACAAGCAAAAACAATTGGAACTTCCTTAGAGGACATGTTTGATAAGGAAATTCTGCGAATCGCCCTCCACTGTTTCAGGACGGAAATTACTTGCACTAAAAAACAAGAATGAGATATTTCATGAGATCCCATGATTCTGATGTTTTGGATATTGTAAGAAATGGCTATTCTGCACCCACAAAGGTTGAAAATGGAGTAATTGTGCCGAAGGCAAAGAATATATGGCTACCAGAGAAAAGAAGTTAGAGGACTTAAATGACAAGGCCATAAACATGATTTTCTGTACTCTTTTCATTAATGAATTAAACAAACATAGTACCTGCAATACTGCCAAGGAGAAATGGGGTAACCTAAAAGTTACTCATGAAGACATAAAGCAAGTAAAGGGAACAAAGTCGAAAATGCTGGAGTAATCCTATGATGCCTTCAGAATTAGTGAGAACGAAGACATCTCAGATGCCATAACACGCTTCACCAAGATTATCAATGAGATGAAGAAGCTGGGTGAGGTGCTCCCACAAGCAAAAATAATTGGGAAATTCCTTACGGGACATGTTTGATGAAGGAAATTCTGTGAAACAAGAATAATATAGTTCATGAGATCCCATGATTATGATGTGTTGGATATTGTAAGAAATGGATATTCTGCACCCACAAAGGATGAAAATCGAGTAATTGTGCCAAAGGCAAATAATGTATGGCTACCAGAGAAAAGAAGTTAGAGGAATTAAATGACAAGGCCGTAAACATGATTTTATGTACTCTTTTCATTAATGAATTAAACAGACATAGTGCCTGCAATACTGCCAAGGAGAAATGGGATAACGTAAAAGTTACTCATGAAGACAAAAAGCAAGTAAAGAAAACGAAGTAAAAAATGCTGGAGGAATCTTATGATGCCTTCAGAATTAATGAGAACGAAGACATCTCAGATGCCATAACAGGCTTCACCAAAATTATTAAAGAGATGAAAAAGCTGGGAGAGGTGCTACCACAAGCAAAAACAATTTTGAATTTCCTTAGGGGACATGTTTGTTGAAGGAAATTCTGTGAATCGCCCACCACTGTTCATGGACGAAAATTACTTGCACTGGAAAACAAGAATAAGATACTTCATGAGATCCCATGATTCTGATGTTTTGGATTTTGTATGAAATGGCTATTCTGCACTCACAAAGGTTGAAAATGAAGTAATCCTGTCGTAGGCAAAGAATGTATGTCTACCAGAAAAAAGAAGTTACAGCAATTAAACGACAAGGCCATAAACATGTTTTTTTGTACTCTTTTCATTAATGAATTAAACAGACATAGTGCCTGCAATACTGCCAAGGAGAAATGGGATAACTTAAAAGTTACTCATGAAGACAAAAAGCAAGTAAAAGGAACAAAGTGGAGAATGCTGGTGTAATCCTATGATGCCTGCAGAATTAGTGTTAACGAACACATCTCAGATGCCATAACACGCTTCACCAAGATTATTAAAGAGATGAAGAAGCTGGGTGAGGTGCTCCGACAAGCAAAAACAATTGGGAAATTCCTTAGGGGACATGTTTGATAAGGAAATTCTGTGAATCGCCCTCTAATGTTCAAGGGCGAAAATTACTTTCACTGGAAAACAAGAATAAAATACTTCATGAGATCCCACGATTCTGATGTTTTGGATATTGTAAGAAATGGCTATTCTGCACCCACAAAGGTTGAAAATGGAGTAATTGTGCCGAAAGCAAAGAATATATGGCTACCAGAGAAAAGAAGTTAGAGGACTTAAATGACAAGGCCATAAACATGATTTTCTGTACTCTTTTCATTAATGAATTAAATAGACATAGTGCCTGCAATACTGCAAAGGTGAAATGGGATAACCTAAAAGTTACTTATGAAGACAGAACGCAAGTAAAGGGAACAAAGTAGAGAATGCTGGAGTAATCCTATGATGCCTTCAGAATTAGTGAGAACGAAGACATCTCAGATGCCATAACACGCTTCACGAAGATTATTAAAGACATGAAGAAGCTGGGTGAGGTGCTCCGACAAGCAAAAACAATTGGGAAATTCCTTAGGGGACATGTTTGATGAAAGAAATTCTTTGAATCGCCCTCCAATGTACAAGGGCGGAAATTACTTTCACTGGAAAACAAGAATAAGATACTTCATGACATCCCATGATTCTGATGTCTTGGATATTGTAAGAAATGGCTTATCTGCACCCACAAAGGTTGAAAATGGAGTAATTGTGTCGAAGGCAAAGAATGTATGGCTACCAGAGAAAAAAAGTTACACCAATTAAATGACAAGGCCATAAACATGCTTTTCTGTACTCTTTTCATTAATGAATTAAACAGACATAGTGCCTGCAATACTGCCAAGGAGAAATTGGATAACCTAAAAGATACTCATGAAGATAGAAAGCAAGTAAAGGGAACAAAGTAGAGAATGCTGGAGTAATTCTATGATGCCTGCAGAATTAGTGAGAACGAAGACATCTCAGATACCATAACACGCTTCACCAAGATTATTAAAGAGATGAAGAAGCTGGGTGAGGTGCTCCCACAAGCAAAAACAATTGGAACTTCCTTAGAGGACATGTTTGATAAGGAAATTCTGCGAATCGCCCTCCACTGTTTCAGGACGGAAATTACTTGCACTAAAAAACAAGAATGAGATATTTCATGAGATCCCATGATTCTGATGTTTTGGATATTGTAAGAAATGGCTATTCTGCACCCACAAAGGTTGAAAATGGAGTAATTGTGCCGAAGGCAAAGAATATATGGCTACCAGAGAAAAGAAGTTAGAGGACTTAAATGACAAGGCCATAAACATGATTTTCTGTACTCTTTTCATTAATGAATTAAACAAACATAGTACCTGCAATACTGCCAAGGAGAAATGGGGTAACCTAAAAGTTACTCATGAAGACATAAAGCAAGTAAAGGGAACAAAGTCGAAAATGCTGGAGTAATCCTATGATGCCTTCAGAATTAGTGAGAACGAAGACATCTCAGATGCCATAACACGCTTCACCAAGATTATCAATGAGATGAAGAAGCTGGGTGAGGTGCTCCCACAAGCAAAAATAATTGGGAAATTCCTTACGGGACATGTTTGATGAAGGAAATTCTGTGAAACAAGAATAATATAGTTCATGAGATCCCATGATTATGATGTGTTGGATATTGTAAGAAATGGATATTCTGCACCCACAAAGGTTGAAAATCGAGTAATTGTGCCAAAGGCAAATAATGTATGGCTACCAGAGAAAAGAAGTTAGAGGAATTAAATGACAAGGCCGTAAACATGATTTTATGTACTCTTTTCATTAATGAATTAAACAGACATAGTGCCTGCAATACTGCCAAGGAGAAATGGGATAACGTAAAAGTTACTCATGAAGACAAAAAGCAAGTAAAGAAAACGAAGTAAAAAATGCTGGAGGAATCTTATGATGCCTTCAGAATTAATGAGAACGAAGACATCTCAGATGCCATAACAGGCTTCACCAAAATTATTAAAGAGATGAAAAAGCTGGGAGAGGTGCTACCACAAGCAAAAACAATTTTGAATTTCCTTAGGGGACATGTTTGTTGAAGGAAATTCTGTGAATCGCCCACCACTGTTCATGGACGAAAATTACTTGCACTGGAAAACAAGAATAAGATACTTTATGAGATCCCATGATTCTGATGTTTTGGATTTTGTATGAAATGGCTATTCTGCACTCACAAAGGTTGAAAATGAAGTAATCCTGTCGTAGGCAAAGAATGTATGTCTACCAGAAAAAAGAAGTTACAGCAATTAAACGACAAGGCCATAAACATGTTTTTTTGTACTCTTTTCATTAATGAATTAAACAGACATAGTGCCTGCAATACTGCCAAGGAGAAATGGGATAACTTAAAAGTTACTCATGAAGACAAAAAGCAAGTAAAAGGAACAAAGTGGAGAATGCTGGTGTAATCCTATGATGCCTGCAGAATTAGTGTTAACGAACACATCTCAGATGCCATAACACGCTTCACCAAGATTATTAAAGAGATGAAGAAGCTGGGTGAGGTGCTCCGACAAGCAAAAACAATTGGGAAATTCCTTAGGGGACATGTTTGATAAGGAAATTCTGTGAATCGCCCTCTAATGTTCAAGGGCGAAAATTACTTTCACTGGAAAACAAGAATAAAATACTTCATGAGATCCCACGATTCTGATGTTTTGGATATTGTAAGAAATGGCTATTCTGCACCCACAAAGGTTGAAAATGGAGTAATTGTGCCGAAAGCAAAGAATATATGGCTACCAGAGAAAAGAAGTTAGAGGACTTAAATGACAAGGCCATAAACATGATTTTCTGTACTCTTTTCATTAATGAATTAAATAGACATAGTGCCTGCAATACTGCAAAGGTGAAATGGGATAACCTAAAAGTTACTTATGAAGACAGAACGCAAGTAAAGGGAACAAAGTAGAGAATGCTGGAGTAATCCTATGATGCCTTCAGAATTAGTGAGAACGAAGACATCTCAGATGCCATAACACGCTTCACGAAGATTATTAAAGACATGAAGAAGCTGGGTGAGGTGCTCCGACAAGCAAAAACAATTGGGAAATTCCTTAGGGGACATGTTTGATGAAAGAAATTCTTTGAATCGCCCTCCAATGTACAAGGGCGGAAATTACTTTCACTGGAAAACAAGAATAAGATACTTCATGACATCCCATGATTCTGATGTTTTGGATATTGTAAGAAATGGCTTATCTGCACCCACAAAGGTTGAAAATGGAGTAATTGTGTCGAAGGCAAAGAATGTATGGCTACCAGAGAAAAAAAGTTACACCAATTAAATGACAAGGCCATAAACATGCTTTTCTGTACTCTTTTCATTAATGAATTAAACAGACATAGTGCCTGCAATACTGCCAAGGAGAAATGGGATAACCTAAAAGATACTCATGAAGATAGAAAGCAAGTAAAGGGAACAAAATAGAGAATGCTGGAGTAATTCTATGATGCCTGCAGAATTAGTGAGAACGAAGACATCTCAGATACCATAACACGCTTCACCAAGATTATTAAAGAGATGAAGAAGCTGGGTGAGGTGCTCCCACAAGCAAAAACAATTGGAACTTCCTTAGAGGACATGTTTGATAAGGAAATTCTGCGAATCGCCCTCCACTGTTTCAGGACGGAAATTACTTGCACTAAAAAACAAGAATGAGATATTTCATGAGATCCCATGATTCTGATGTTTTGGATATTGTAAGAAATGGCTATTCTGCACCCACAAAGGTTGAAAATGGAGTAATTGTGCCGAAGGCAAAGAATATATGGCTACCAGAGAAAAGAAGTTAGAGGACTTAAATGACAAGGCCATAAACATGATTTTCTGTACTCTTTTCATTAATGAATTAAACAAACATAGTACCTGCAATACTGCCAAGGAGAAATGGGGTAACCTAAAAGTTACTCATGAAGACATAAAGCAAGTAAAGGGAACAAAGTCGAAAATGCTGGAGTAATCCTATGATGCCTTCAGAATTAGTGAGAACGAAGACATCTCAGATGCCATAACACGCTTCACCAAGATTATCAATGAGATGAAGAAGCTGGGTGAGGTGCTCCCACAAGCAAAAATAATTGGGAAATTCCTTACGGGACATGTTTGATGAAGGAAATTCTGTGAAACAAGAATAATATAGTTCATGAGATCCCATGATTATGATGTGTTGGATATTGTAAGAAATGGATATTCTGCACCCACAAAGGTTGAAAATCGAGTAATTGTGCCAAAGGCAAATAATGTATGGCTACCAGAGAAAAGAAGTTAGAGGAATTAAATGACAAGGCCGTAAACATGATTTTATGTACTCTTTTCATTAATGAATTAAACAGACATAGTGCCTGCAATACTGCCAAGGAGAAATGGGATAACGTAAAAGTTACTCATGAAGACAAAAAGCAAGTAAAGAAAACGAAGTAAAAAATGCTGGAGGAATCTTATGATGCCTTCAGAATTAATGAGAACGAAGACATCTCAAATGCCATAACAGGCTTCACCAAAATTATTAAAGAGATGAAAAAGCTGGGAGAGGTGCTACCACAAGCAAAAACAATTTTGAATTTCCTTAGGGGACATGTTTGTTGAAGGAAATTCTGTGAATCGCCCACCACTGTTCATGGACGAAAATTACTTGCACTGGAAAACAAGAATAAGATACTTCATGAGATCCCATGATTCTGATGTTTTGGATTTTGTATGAAATGGCTATTCTGCACTCACAAAGGTTGAAAATGAAGTAATCCTGTCGTAGGCAAAGAATGTATGTCTACCAGAGAAAAGAAGTTACAGCAATTAAACGACAAGGCCATAAACATGTTTTTTTGTACTCTTTTCATTAATGAATTAAACAGACATAGTGCCTGCAATACTGCCAAGGAGAAATGGGATAACTTAAAAGTTACTCATGAAGACAAAAAGCAAGTAAAAGGAACAAAGTGGAGAATGCTGGTGTAATCCTATGATGCCTGCAGAATTAGTGTTAACGAACACATCTCAGATGCCATAACACGCTTCACCAAGATTATTAAAGAGATGAAGAAGCTGGGTGAGGTGCTCCGACAAGCAAAAACAATTGGGAAATTCCTTAGGGGACATGTTTGATAAGGAAATTCTGTGAATCGCCCTCTAATGTTCAAGGGCGAAAATTACTTTCACTGGAAAACAAGAATAAAATACTTCATGAGATCCCACGATTCTGATGTTTTGGATATTGTAAGAAATGGCTATTCTGCACCCACAAAGGTTGAAAATGGAGTAATTGTGCCGAAAGCAAAGAATATATGGCTACCAGAGAAAAGAAGTTAGAGGACTTAAATGACAAGGCCATAAACATGATTTTCTGTACTCTTTTCATTAATGAATTAAATAGACATAGTGCCTGCAATACTGCAAAGGTGAAATGGGATAACCTAAAAGTTACTTATGAAGACAGAACGCAAGTAAAGGGAACAAAGTAGAGAATGCTGGAGTAATCCTATGATGCCTTCAGAATTAGTGAGAACGAAGACATCTCAGATGCCATAACACGCTTCACGAAGATTATTAAAGACATGAAGAAGCTGGGTGAGGTGCTCCGACAAGCAAAAACAATTGGGAAATTCCTTAGGGGACATGTTTGATGAAAGAAATTCTTTGAATCGCCCTCCAATGTACAAAGGCGGAAATTACTTTCACTGGAAAACAAGAATAAGATACTTCATGACATCCCATGATTCTGATGTTTTGGATAATGTAAGAAATGGCTTATCTGCACCCACAAAGGTTGAAAATGGAGTAATTGTGTCGAAGGCAAAGAATGTATGGCTACCAGAGAAAAAAAGTTACACCAATTAAATGACAAGGCCATAAACATGCTTTTCTGTACTCTTTTCATTAATGAATTAAACAGACATAGTGCCTGCAATACTGCCAAGGAGAAATGGGATAACCTAAAAGATACTCATGAAGATAGAAAGCAAGTAAAGGGAACAAAGTAGAGAATGCTGGAGTAATTCTATGATGCCTGCAGAATTAGTGAGAACGAAGACATCTCAGATACCATAACACGCTTCACCAAGATTATTAAAGAGATGAAGAAGCTGGGTGAGGTGCTCCCACAAGCAAAAACAATTGGAACTTCCTTAGAGGACATGTTTGATAAGGAAATTCTGCGAATCGCCCTCCACTGTTTCAGGACGGAAATTACTTGCACTAAAAAACAAGAATGAGATATTTCATGAGATCCCATGATTCTGATGTTTTGGATATTGTAAGAAATGGCTATTCTGCACCAACAAAGGTTGAAAATGGAGTAATTGTGCCGAAGGCAAAGAATATATGGCTACCAGAGAAAAGAAGTTAGAGGACTTAAATGACAAGGCCATAAACATGATTTTCTGTACTCTTTTCATTAATGAATTAAACAAACATAGTACCTGCAATACTGCCAAGGAGAAATGGGGTAACCTAAAAGTTACTCATGAAGACATAAAGCAAGTAAAGGGAACAAAGTCGAAAATGCTGGAGTAATCCTATGATGCCTTCAGAATTAGTGAGAACGAAGACATCTCAGATGCCATAACACGCTTCACCAAGATTATCAATGAGATGAAGAAGCTGGGTGAGGTGCTCCCACAAGCAAAAACAATTGGGAAATTCCTTACGGGACATGTTTGATGAAGGAAATTCTGTGAAACAAGAATAATATAGTTCATGAGATCCCATGATTATGATGTGTTGGATATTGTAAGAAATGGATATTCTGCACCCACAAAGGTTGAAAATCGAGTAATTGTGCCAAAGGCAAATAATGTATGGCTACCAGAGAAAAGAAGTTAGAGGAATTAAATGACAAGGCCGTAAACATGATTTTATGTACTCTTTTCATTAATGAATTAAACAGACATAGTGCCTGCAATACTGCCAAGGAGAAATGGGATAACGTAAAAGTTACTCATGAAGACAAAAAGCAAGTAAAGAAAACGAAGTAAAAAATGCTGGAGGAATCTTATGATGCCTTCAGAATTAATGAGAACGAAGACATCTCAAATGCCATAACAGGCTTCACCAAAATTATTAAAGAGATGAAAAAGCTGGGAGAGGTGCTACCACAAGCAAAAACAATTTTGAATTTCCTTAGGGGACATGTTTGTTGAAGGAAATTCTGTGAATCGCCCACCACTGTTCAGGGACGAAAATTACTTGCACTGGAAAACAAGATTAAGTTACTTCATGAGATCCCATGATTCTGATGTTTTGGATTTTGTAAGAAATGGCTATTCTGCACTCACAAAGGTTGAAAATGGAGTAATCCTGTCGTAGGCAAAGAATGTATGGCTACCAGAGAAAAGAAGTTACAGCAATTAAACGACAAGGCCAGAAACATGTTTTTTTGTACTCTTTTCATTAATGAATTAAACAGACATAGTGCCTGCAATACTGCCAAGGAGAAATGGGATAACTGAAAAGTTACTCATGAAGACATAAAGCAAGTAAAAGGAACAAAGTGGAGAATGCTGGTGTAATCCTATGATGCCTGCAGAATTAGTGTTAACGAACACATCTCAGATGCCATAACACGCTTCACAAAGATTATTAAAGAGATGAAGAAGCTGGGTGAGGTGCTCCGACAAGCAAAAACAATTGGGAAATTCCTTAGGGGACATGTTTGATAAGGAAATTCTGTGAATCGCCCTCTAATGTTCAAGGGCGAAAATTACTTTCACTGGAAAACAAGAATAAAATACTTCATGAGATCCCACGATTCTGATGTTTTGGATATTGTAAGAAATGGCTATTCTGCACCCACAAAGGTTGAAAATGGAGTAATTGTGCCGAAAGCAAAGAATATATGGCTACCAGAGAAAAGAAGTTAGAGGACTTAAATGACAAGGCCATAAACATGATTTTCTGTACTCTTTTCATTAATGAATTAAATAGACATAGTGCCTGCAATACTGCAAAGGTGAAATGGGATAACCTAAAAGTTACTTATGAAGACAGAACGCAAGTAAAGGGAACAAAGTAGAGAATGCTGGAGTAATCCTATGATGCCTTCAGAATTAGTGAGAACGAAGACATCTCAGATGCCATAACACGCTTCACGAAGATTATTAAAGACATGAAGAAGCTGGGTGAGGTGCTCCGACAAGCAAAAACAATTGGGAAATTCCTTAGGGGACATGTTTGATGAAAGAAATTCTTTGAATCGCCCTCCAATGTACAAAGGCGGAAATTACTTTCACTGGAAAACAAGAATAAGATACTTCATGACATCCCATGATTCTGATGTTTTGGATAATGTAAGAAATGGCTTATCTGCACCCACAAAGGTTGAAAATGGAGTAATTGTGTCGAAGGCAAAGAATGTATGGCTACCAGAGAAAAAAAGTTACACCAATTAAATGACAAGGCCATAAACATGCTTTTCTGTACTCTTTTCATTAATGAATTAAACAGACATAGTGCCTGCAATACTGCCAAGGAGAAATGGGATAACCTAAAAGATACTCATGAAGATAGAAAGCAAGTAAAGGGAACAAAGTAGAGAATGCTGGAGTAATTCTATGATGCCTGCAGAATTAGTGAGAACGAAGACATCTCAGATACCATAACACGCTTCACCAAGATTATTAAAGAGATGAAGAAGCTGGGTGAGGTGCTCCCACAAGCAAAAACAATTGGAACTTCCTTAGAGGACATGTTTGATAAGGAAATTCTGCGAATCGCCCTCCACTGTTTCAGGACGGAAATTACTTGCACTAAAAAACAAGAATGAGATATTTCATGAGATCCCATGATTCTGATGTTTTGGATATTGTAAGAAATGGCTATTCTGCACCAACAAAGGTTGAAAATGGAGTAATTGTGCCGAAGGCAAAGAATATATGGCTACCAGAGAAAAGAAGTTAGAGGACTTAAATGACAAGGCCATAAACATGATTTTCTGTACTCTTTTCATTAATGAATTAAACAAACATAGTACCTGCAATACTGCCAAGGAGAAATGGGGTAACCTAAAAGTTACTCATGAAGACATAAAGCAAGTAAAGGGAACAAAGTCGAAAATGCTGGAGTAATCCTATGATGCCTTCAGAATTAGTGAGAACGAAGACATCTCAGATGCCATAACACGCTTCACCAAGATTATCAATGAGATGAAGAAGCTGGGTGAGGTGCTCCCACAAGCAAAAACAATTGGGAAATTCCTTACGGGACATGTTTGATGAAGGAAATTCTGTGAAACAAGAATAATATAGTTCATGAGATCCCATGATTATGATGTGTTGGATATTGTAAGAAATGGATATTCTGCACCCACAAAGGTTGAAAATCGAGTAATTGTGCCAAAGGCAAATAATGTATGGCTACCAGAGAAAAGAAGTTAGAGGAATTAAATGACAAGGCCGTAAACATGATTTTATGTACTCTTTTCATTAATGAATTAAACAGACATAGTGCCTGCAATACTGCCAAGGAGAAATGGGATAACGTAAAAGTTACTCATGAAGACAAAAAGCAAGTAAAGAAAACGAAGTAAAAAATGCTGGAGGAATCTTATGATGCCTTCAGAATTAATGAGAACGAAGACATCTCAAATGCCATAACAGGCTTCACCAAAATTATTAAAGAGATGAAAAAGCTGGGAGAGGTGCTACCACAAGCAAAAACAATTTTGAATTTCCTTAGGGGACATGTTTGTTGAAGGAAATTCTGTGAATCGCCCACCACTGTTCAGGGACGAAAATTACTTGCACTGGAAAACAAGATTAAGTTACTTCATGAGATCCCATGATTCTGATGTTTTGGATTTTGTAAGAAATGGCTATTCTGCACTCACAAAGGTTGAAAATGGAGTAATCCTGTCGTAGGCAAAGAATGTATGGCTACCAGAGAAAAGAAGTTACAGCAATTAAACGACAAGGCCAGAAACATGTTTTTTTGTACTCTTTTCATTAATGAATTAAACAGACATAGTGCCTGCAATACTGCCAAGGAGAAATGGGATAACTGAAAAGTTACTCATGAAGACATAAAGCAAGTAAAAGGAACAAAGTGGAGAATGCTGGTGTAATCCTATGATGCCTGCAGAATTAGTGTTAACGAACACATCTCAGATGCCATAACACGCTTCACAAAGATTATTAAAGAGATGAAGAAGCTGGGTGAGGTGCTCCGACAAGCAAAAACAATTGGGAAATTCCTTAGGGGACATGTTTGATAAGGAAATTCTGTGAATCGCCCTCTAATGTTCAAGGGCGAAAATTACTTTCACTGGAAAACAAGAATAAAATACTTCATGAGATCCCACGATTCTGATGTTTTGGATATTGTAAGAAATGGCTATTCTGCACCCACAAAGGTTGAAAATGGAGTAATTGTGCCGAAGGCAAAGAATATATGGCTACCAGAGAAAAGAAGTTAGAGGACTTAAATGACAAGGCCATAAACATGATTTTCTGTACTCTTTTCATTAATGAATTAAATAGACATAGTGCCTGCAATACTGCAAAGGTGAAATGGGATAACCTAAAAGTTACTTATGAAGACAGAACGCAAGTAAAGGGAACAAAGTAGAGAATGCTGGAGTAATCCTATGATGCCTTCAGAATTAGTGAGAACGAAGACATCTCAGATGCCATAACACGCTTCACAAAGATTATTAAAGACATGAAGAAGCTGGGTGAGGTGCTCCGACAAGCAAAAACAATTGGGAAATTCCTTAGGGGACATGTTTGATGAAAGAAATTCTTTGAATCGCCCTCCAATGTACAAGGGCGGAAATTACTTTCACTGGAAAACAAGAATAAGATACTTCATGACATCCCATGATTCTGATGTTTTGGATATTGTAAGAAATGGCTTATCTGCACCCACAAAGGTTGAAAATGGAGTAATTGTGTCGAAGGCAAAGAATGTATGGCTACCAGAGAAAAAAAGTTACACCAATTAAATGACAGGGCCATAAACATGCTTTTCTGTACTCTTTTCATTAATGAATTAAACAGGCATAGTGCCTGCAATACTGCCAAGGAGAAATGGGATAACCTGAAAGATACTCATGAAGACAGAAAGCAAGTAAAGGGAACAAAGTAGAGAATGCTGGAGTAATCCTATGATGCCTGCAGAATTAGTGAGAACGAAGACATCTCAGATGCCATAACACGCTTCACCAAGATTATTAAAGAGATGAAGAAGCTGGGTGAGGTGCTCCCACAAGCAAAAACAATTGGAACTTCCTTAGAGGACATGTTTGATAAGAAAATTCTGCGAATCGCCCTCCACTGTTTCAGGACGGAAATTACTTGCACTAAAAAACAAGAATGAGATATTTCATGAGATCCCATGATTCTGATGTTTTGGATATTGTAAGAAATGGCTATTCTGCACCCACAAAGGTTGAAAATGGAGTAATTGTGCCGAAGGCAAAGAATATATGGCTACCAGAGAAAAGAAGTTAGAGGACTTAAATGACAAGGCCATAAACATGATTTTCTGTACTCTTTTCATTAATGAATTAAACAAACATAGTACCTGCAATACTGCCAAGGAGAAATGGGGTAACCTAAAAGTTACTCATGAAGACATAAAGCAAGTAAAGGGAACAAAGTCGAAAATGCTGGAGTAATCCTATGATGCCTTCAGAATTAGTGAGAACGAAGACATCTCAGATGCCATAACACGCTTCACCAAGATTATCAATGAGATGAAGAAGCTGGGTGAGGTGCTCCCACAAGCAAAAACAATTGGGAAATTCCTTACGGGACATGTTTGATGAAGGAAATTCTGTGGAACAAGAATAATATAGTTCATGAGATCCCATGATTATGATGTGTTGGATATTGTAAGAAATGGATATTCTGCACCCACAAAGGTTGAAAATCGAGTAATTGTGCCAAAGATTATTAAAGAGATGGAGAAGCTGGGTTCAGTGCTCCCACAAGCAAAAACAATTGGGAAATTCCATAGGGGACATGTATGATGAAGGAAATTCTGTGTATCGCGTTCTACTGTTGAAGGCCGAAAATAACACTGAAAACGAAGAATAAGATACATCATGAGATCCCATGAGTCTGATGTTTGGGATATTGTAAGAAATGGCTATTCTATACCCACAAAGGTTGAAAATGGTGTAATTGTGCCGAAGAAAAGAAAGTATGGCTACCCGGAGAAAAATAAGTTAGAGCGATTAAATCGCAAGGTATCATAAACGTGCTTTTCTGTAGTCTTTCGATTAATAAATTAAACAAATTCAGTGCCTGCGACACTGCCAAGGAGAACTGGGATAACCGAAACGTTACCCATGAAAACATAAAACAAGTAATGGAAACAAGGTTGACAAAGCTGGAGGAATCCTATGATGCCTTCAGAATTAGTGAGAACGAAGACATCTCAGATGCCAAAACACGCTTCACAAAGATTATTAAAGAGATGAAGAAGCTGGGTGAGGTGCTCCCACAAGCAAAAACAATTGGGAATATCCCTAGGGGACATGTATGATGAAGGAAATTTTGTGTAACACATTCCACGGTTTAAGCGCGGAAATTATTTGAACTGAAAAACAAGAATAAGATACTTCATGAGATCCAAGAGTCTGATATTTTGGATATTGTAAGAAATGACAATTCTTCACCCACAAAGGTTGAAAATGGTGTAAATGTGCTGAAGGCATCATAAGAAGTTAGAGCAATTAAATGACAACGTATCATAAACTTGCTTTTCTGTAGTCTTTCAATTAATTAATTCAACATACCCAAAGCCTGCGACACTTCCAAGGAGAAATGGGTTAACATAAAAGTTACTCATGAAAACACAAAGCAAGTCAAGGAAACAAAGTTGAGAAAGCTGGAGTAATCTTGTGATGCCTTCAGAATTAGTGAGAACGAAGACATCTCAGATGACATAACACGCTTCACAAAAATTATTAAAGCGATGAAGAAGCTGGGTGAGGTGGTCCCACAAGAAAAATAATTGAAAAATTCCTTAGGGGACATGTATGATGAAGGAAATTTTGTTTATCGCATTCCACTGTTTAATGGCAGAAATTACTTGCACTGGAAAACAAAAATAAGATACTTAATGAGATCCCATGAGTATGATGCTTGGGATATTGTACAAAATGGCTATTTTGCACCCAAAAAGGTTGAAAATGGTGTAATTGTGCCGAAGGCAATGAAAGTATGGCTACACGGAGAAAAATAGTTAGAGCAATTAAATGACAAGGTATCATCGACTTGCTTTTCTGTAAACTTTCAATTAATGAATTCAACAGACCCAAAGCCTGTGACACTGCCAAGGAGAAATGGGTTAACATAAAAGTTACTCATGAAAACACAAAGCAAGTAAAGGAAACAAAGTTGAGAAAGCTAGAGTAATCTTATGATGCCTTCAGAATTAGTGAGAACGAAGACATCTCAGATGCCATAACATGCTTCACAAAGATTATTAAAGCGATGAAGAAGCTGGGTGAGGTGCTCCCACAAGCAAAAATAATTGGGAAATTCTTTAGGGGACTTGTATGATGAAGGAAATTTTGTTTATCACATTCCACTGTTTAATGGCAGAAACTACTTGCACTGGAAAACAAGAATAAGATACTTCATGAGATCCCATGAGTCTGATGTTTGGGATATTGAAAGAAATGGCTATTCTTCACCCACAAAAGTTGAAAATGGTGTATTGTGCCGAAGGCAAACAATGTATGGCTACTCGGAGAAAAGTAGTTATAGCAATTAAATGACAAGGTATCATAAACATCCTATTTTATAGTGTTTCGATTAATTAATCCAACAGATCCAGTACCTGCGACATTGCCAAGGAGAAATGGGATAACTTAGAAGTTACTTATGAAAACACAAAGCAAGTAAACGAAACAAAGTTGGCAAAGCTGAAGGAAATCTATGATGACTTTAGAATTAGTGAGAACGAAGACATCTCAGATGCAAAAACACGCTTCACAAAGATTATTCAAGAGAGGAAAAAGCTGGGTGAGGTGCTCCCACAAGCAAAAACAATTGGAAAATTCCTTAGGGGACATGTATGATGATGGAAATTATGTGTATCGCATCCCACTGTTGAAGAGAGGAAATTTCTTCCACTTAAAAATAAGAATAAGATTCTTCATGAGATCCCACAAGTCTGATGTTTGGGATATTGTAAGAAATGGCTATTCTGCACCCACAAAGGTTGAAAATGGTGTAATTGTGACGAAGGCAAAGAAAATACGGCGACTCGGAGAAAAGAAGTTAGAGAAATTAAATGACCAGATATCATAAACATGCTTTTCTGTAGTCTATCGATTAATTAATTCAACATACCCAGTGCCTGCGACACTGCCAAGGATAAATGGGATAACCTTGAAGTTACTCATGAAAACACAAAGCAAGTAATGGAAACAAAGTAGAGAAAGCTGAAGGAAATCTATGATGCCTTTCGAATTTGTGAGAACGAAAGCATCTCAGATGTCATAACACGCTTCACAAAGATTATTAAAGAGATGAAGAAGCTGGGTGAGGTGCTCCTACAAGCAAAAACAATTTGGAAATTCCATACAGGACATGCGTGATGAAGGGAATTTTGTGTATCGCATTCCACTTTTTAAGGGTGAAAATTACTTGCGTTGAATAATAAGAATAAGATACTTCATGAGATTCCATGAGTCTGATATTTGGGATATCGTAAGAAATTGCTATTCGGCACCCACAATGGTTGAAAATGGTGTAATTGTGCTGAAGGCAAAGATTGTAAGCCTAGCCGAAGAAAAGAAGTTAAAGCAATTAAATGACAAGGTATCATAAACATGTTTTTCTGTAGTCTTTTGATTAATGAATTCAATAGACCCAAAGCCTGCAACACTGCCAAGGAGAAATGGGTTAACATAAATGTTACTCATGCAGACACAAAGCAAGTAAAGGAAACAAAGTTGAGAAAGCTGGAGTAATCTTATGATGCCTTTTGAATTAGTGAGAATGAAGACATCGCAGATGCCATAACACGCTTCACAAAAAATATTAAAGAGATGAAGAAGCAGGGTGAGGTGCTGCCACAAGCAAAAACAATTGAGAAATTCCTTAGGGGACATGTATGATGAAGGAAATTCTGTGTATCGCGTTCCACTGTTGAAGGCCAAAAATTACACTGAAAAAGAACAATAAGATACATCATGAGATCCCTTGAGTGTGATGTTTGGGATATTGTAAGAAATGGCTATTCTATACCCACAAAGGTTGAAAATGGTGTAATTGTGCCGAACGCGAAGAAAGTATGGCTACCCGGAGAAAAGAAGTTAGAGCAATTAAATGGCAAGGTATCATAAACATGCTTTTCTGTAGTCTTTCGATTAATGAATTAAACAAATTCAGTGCCTGCGACACTGCCAAGGAGAAATGGGATAACCGAAAAGTTACTAATGAAAACATAAAACAAGTAATGGAAACAAGGTTGACAAAGCTGGAGGAATCCTATGATGCCTTCAGAATTAGTGAGAACGAAGACATCTCAGATGCCAAAACACGCTTCACAAAGATTATTAAAGAGATGAAGAAGCTGGGTGAGGTGCTCCCATAAGCAAAAAGAATTGGGAATATCCCTAAGGGACATGTATGATGAAGGAAATTTTGTGTAACACATTCCACTGTTTAAGCGCAGAAATTGTTTGCACTGAAAAACAAGAATAAGATACTTCAGGAGATCCATGAGTCTGATGTTTTAGATATTGTAAGAAATGACAATTCTTCACCCACAAAGGTTGAAAATGGTGTAATTGTGCTGAAGGCATCATAAGAAGTTAGAGCAATTAAATGACCAGATATCATAAACATGCTTTTCTGTAGTCTATCGATTAATTAATTCAATAGTCCCAGTGCCTGCGACGCTGCCAAAGATAAATGGGATAACCTTGAAGTTACTCATGAAAACACAAAGCAAGTAATGGAAACAAAGTAGAGAAAGCTGAAGGAAATCTATGATGCCTTTAGAATTTGTGAGAACGAAAGCATCTCAGATGTCATAACACGCTTCACAAAGATTATTAAAGAGATGAAGAAGCTGGGTGAGGTGCTCCTACAAGCAAAAACAATTTGGAAATTCCATACAGGACATGCGTGATGAAGGGAATTTTGTGTATCGCATTCCACTTTTTAAGGGTGAAAATTACTTGCGTTGAATAATAAGAATAAGATACTTCATGAGATTCCATGAGTCTGATATTTGGGATATCGTAAGAAATTGCTATTCGGCACCCACAATGGTTGAAAATGGTGTAATTGTGCTGAAGGCAAAGATTGTAAGCCTAGCCGAAGAAAAGAAGTTAAAGCAATTAAATGACAAGGTATCATAAACATGTTTTTCTGTAGTCTTTTGATTAATGAATTCAATAGACCCAAAGCCTGCAACACTGCCAAGGAGAAATGGGTTAACATAAACGTTACTCATGCAGACACAAAGCAAGTAAAGGAAACAAAGTTGAGAAAGCTGGAGTAATCTTATGATGCCTTTTGAATTAGTGAGAATGAAGACATCGCAGATGCCATAACACGCTTCACAAAAAATATTAAAGAGATGAAGAAGCAGGGTGAGGTGCTGCCACAAGCAAAAACAATTGGGAAATTCCTTAGGGGACTTGTATGATGAAGGAAATTCTGTGTATCGCGTTCCACTGTTGAAGGGCAAAAATTACACTGAAAAAGAAGAATAAGATACATCATGAGATCCCTTGAGTCTGATGTTTGGGATATTGTAAGAAATGGCTATTCTATACCCACAAAGGTTGAAAATGGTGTAATTGTGCCGAACGCGAAGAAAGTATGGCTACC
The DNA here is from genome assembly GCA_035771175.1 of Paratinospora sagittata. Taxonomy (NCBI): domain Eukaryota; kingdom Viridiplantae; phylum Streptophyta; class Magnoliopsida; order Ranunculales; family Menispermaceae; genus Paratinospora; species Paratinospora sagittata. Next base: position 11,398,404 of record CM069611.1, on the reverse strand, counting down.
CGGAGAAAAGAAGTTAGAGCAATTAAATGGCAAGGTATCATAAACATGCTTTTCTGTAGTCTTTCGATTAATGAATTAAACAAATTCAGTGCCTGCGACACTGCCAAGGAGAAATGGGATAACCGAAAAGTTACTAATGAAAACATAAAACAAGTAATGGAAACAAGGTTGACAAAGCTGGAGGAATCCTATGATGCCTTCAGAATTAGTGAGAACGAAGACATCTCAGAAGCCAAAACACGCTTCACAAAGATTATTAAAGAGATGAAGAAGCTGGGTGAGGTGCTCCCATAAGCAAAAAGAATTGGGAATATCCCTAAGGGACATGTATGATGAAGGAAATTTTGTGTAACACATTCCACTGTTTAAGCGCAGAAATTATTTGCACTGAAAAACAAGAATAAGATACTTCAGGAGATCCATGAGTCTGATGTTTTAGATATTGTAAGAAATGACAATTCTTCACCCACAAAGGTTGAAAATGGTGTAATTGTGCTGAAGGCATCATAAGAAGTTAGAGCAATTAAATGACAAGGTATCATAAACATGCTTTTCTGTAGTCTTTCGATTAATTAATTCAACATACCCAAAGCCTGCGACACTTCCAAGGAGAAATGGGTTAACATAAAAGTTCTCAGGAAAACACAAAGCAAGTCAAGGAAACAAAGTTGAGAAAGCTAGAGTAATCTTGTGATGCCTTCAAAATTAGTGAGAACGAAGACATCTCAGATGACATAACACGCTTCACAAAGATTATTAAAGCGATAAAGAAGCTGGGTGAGGTGGTCCCACAAGTAAAAATAATTGGAAAATTCCTTAGCGGACATGTATGATGAAGGAAATTTTGTTTATCGCATCCCACTGTTTAATGGCAGAAATTACTTGCACTGGAAAACAAGAATAAGATACTTCATGAGATCCCATGAGTATGATGCTTGGGATATTGTACAAAATGGCTATTTTGCACCCAAAAAGGTTGAAAATGGTGTAATTGTGCCGAAGGCAAAGAAAGTATGGCTACACGGAGAAAAGAAGTTAGAGCAATTAAATGACAAGGTATCATAAACTTGCTTTTCTGTAAACTTTCAATTAATGAATTCAACAGACCCAAAGCTTGCGACACTGCCAAGGAGAAATGGGTTAACATAAAAGTTACTTACGAAAACACAAAGCAAGTAAAGGAAACAAAGTTGAGAAAGCTAGAGTAATCTTATGATGCCTTCAGAATTAGTGATAACGAAGACATCTATGATGCCATAACACTCTTCACAAAGATTATTAAAGCGATGAAAAAGCTGGGCGAGGTGCTCCCACAAGCAAAAATAATTGGGAAATTCTTTAGGGGACTTGTATGATGAAGGAAATTTTGTTTATCACATTCGACTGTTTAATGGCAGAAACTACTTGCACTGGAAAACAAGAATAAGATACTTCATGAGTTCCCATGAGTCTGATGTTTGGGATATTGAAAGAAATGGCTATTCTTCACCCACAAAAGTTGAAAATGGTGTATTGTGCCGAAGGCAAAGAATGTATGGCAACTCGGAGAAAAGTATTCAGAGCAATTAAATGACAAGGTATCATAAACATGCTTTTCTATAGTCTTTCGATTAATTAATCCAACAGATCCAGTGCCTGCGACACTGCCAAGGATAAATGGGATAACCTTGAAGTTACTCATGAAAACACAAAGCAAGTAATGGAAACAAAGTAGGGAAAGCTGAAGGAAATCTATTATGCCTTTAGAATTTGTGAGAACGAAAGCATCTCAGAAGCCATAACACGCTTCACAAAGATTATTAAAGAGATGAAGAAGCTGGGTGCGGTGCTCCTACAAGCAAAAACAATTTGGAAATTCCTTACGGGACATGCATGATGAAGGGAATTTTGTGTATCGCATTCCACTTTTTAAGGGCGGAAATTACTTGCGTTGAAAAATAAGAATAAGATACTTCATGAGATTCCATGAGTCTGATGTTTGGGATATCGTAAAAAATTGCTATTCGGCACCCACAATGGTTGAAAATGGTGTAATTGTGCTGAAGGCAAAGAATGTAAGCCTAGCCGAAGAAAAGAAGTTAGAGCAATTAAATGACAAGGTATCATAAACATGTTTTTCTGTAGTCTTTTGATTAATGAATTCAATAGACCCAAAGCCTGTGACACTTCCAAGGAGAAATGGGTTAACATAAATGTTACTCATGCAGACACAAAGCAAGTAAAGGAAACAAAGTTGAGAAAGCTGGAGTAGTCTTATGATGCCTTTTGAATTAGTGAGAATGAAGACATCGCAGATGCCATAACACGCTTCACAAAGATTATTAAAGATATGAAAAAGCTGGGTGAGGTGCTCCCACAAGCAAAAACAATTGGAAAATTTCTTAGGGGACATGTATGATGAAGGAAATTCTGTGTATCGCATTCCACTGTTGAAGGCCGAAAATTACACTGAAAAAGAAGAATAAGATACATCATGAGATCCCACGAGTCTGATGTTTGGGATATTGAAAGAAATGGCTATTCTATACCCACAAAGGTTGAAAATGGTGTAATTGTGCCGAAAGCAAAGAATGTGGCGACCCCGGGCCCTGAACCACCAACCCCTCAGGGAATGACGTGCGGAATGCCGGGACGGGACGCCCGGCATAGGCATCTCCGACCACTCCTCAACTCCCGTGAGGTGGTTGAAACCCTACGAGCCTTATCTCAAAGAACGACATAATATCAAAAGGTGCTAAACAAAACTACCCACCGTATTAATCATCCAAGACAAGAGATAGTCCATAAAAATGAACCATAAATAAAATCATAATCCCTACAGTCCATTAAAATTGACACACATAAAGTCCAAAATTGTGGGTACAAATAAAAACCGTCATATGCCCACATGGTCTATCCAACAAGTCCCAACTCATCCATACTACAATGTGGTAAGTATTATAATTACATAATCCAAAATATAATACTTCATAATTTAAAACACAATTCAATCAAAATGCCTCTCAACTCACATCGAGGCTTTGGATTCTCTCGCAGGCAAGGCCCTCAAGATATAACTACTCCTTTGCCCTTATTCGGGACAGAAGGACCTAAAAGAGGAAAATGAGGGTGAGCCAACAGTGCCCAGTGAATAGAATTCAAATATGCTATCAATACTCATCAATAAATATCATGTATGCATGTCAATGTGTAGCATGATTAAAAGCTCATAACATATAGATATCAAGCATTTATAATAAGTTCGATGCAAGTAAAAGCTTATCAATTTGGATCCACATTCCACATGCATTGGGTTATTAGTGCACATCTATTTCACCGTACCGTTGATCCCAATCATGTTTATTTTGGGTTATTAGTGCACGTCTATTTCACCACACCGTTGACCCCAATCTCTTCCTTTCCTAAAACCCTCCTATGACTAGGTTAAGTCCCCCTATTAGCCAGATAGATGGGCCCAACCAAAGTCATAAGGTTTTCTCAAATCAATGCATCATTCAAAACATTAGAACACATTCATGTTTTCAACATACAATATATAAGTGATATGATGACATAAAAGATATAATCATAAATGAAGTCTACTCACAACCAAGCCACGCGAGAGTATTTAACCACACACGACCACCAAACCGAATCAACCTAATCAAGATCCTGAAACATACATCAATATCCTACCATACATCAATTTCTATGTTCAATCACATAGACATTACACATCATCCCTAAATCAACCCACATATAAACAATAGGCCTAAATCCCATCTAATCCCATCATTCAACTCAAATCACATGACTTAGGCCTCTAATGCATAGTTCTCATTCATAAACCATTCTATTAATAAAAAATACTGATTTTCAATTTCTTAGGCATAAACATGTCCAAATTGGGTCACTTGATCACAAGTAGGCCTAACTCATGATATGGTCACAACCACCAAATCAGTAGCATAGTCAACCCTAATCATGCTTAATTAAACATAAGTTGCATCAATTCAATGATTCTAGGCCAAAAGCATCAAAAGCCCTAAAATATGAAAATTTTCATACTTAGGCCATATTGCCGATTTACACTAGGTCACCATGTTCAGCCATGTATATCACTAATTTTGCATCATGGGTTCATCAACAATGGCAACTAGGTCAACATAGTTGACATGCAAGCTATTTGGAAAGGTCTAAGTTCATATTCTAAATTTAGGTCTAATACAAGCAACCCTACCAATTCTTCATTTACTATTCTGTTCAGATGTATCAATATAACAACAGAAATATGTAATCACAAAATCAACCGTACAGATTGAATTATTTGAAGAAACAAACCTTCTGTCCAAATATCAGCCCAATCCAACGGTGGACCGAAAAGATAAGTATATTTGATGAACAAGTCTCTAATCAGACAATTTCTCCTTACCTGCTGCAAATACTCAAACTCAGATGACTATATCACACAAAATACTAAACGTATAAACATCTCCACCGTGTAGAATATAACAGTATCAGTTATAAACTACATACCCAAATTTGATATCCATCCAACGGTCGATTAAAGAGATATATAAGTTTGAGCGAAACAGCACGAGAAATCCAAACTTTTCGACCAGCTTTGTTTCAGAGGTTAGATCTCTTAGACAAAACCTTTAATCAAGATCTTCACCACTTAGAATACAGAAATATCCGTTTTACACTATGTACCCAAATGTTATATCCATCCAACGGTAGATTAAGGAGATCTATAAGTTTGAGCGAAACGGTGCGAGAAATCCAGACTTTTCGACCAGATTTGTTTGAGAGGTTAGATCTCTTAGATGAAACCTCTGATCAATATCTCCACCGACCAGAATGAATAACCATAAGCTACGAATTTGCTGACAAATTTTGAGCTCAATCTGACCATATATCTTAAAGATCCAGCTCTTTGATGAAAATGTCACAGAGATTTTCCTCCTGCAACTCCCTCCTTCTTTCTCTTCTTCTTTCCTTTCTCTTCTTTTCTTTCTCTTCTTTTTTCCTTTCTCTCCACTCACCTCTTTCTAGCACTTCCTTGATTCTCTCCTTGATTTCCTCCTCGATTCTCTCCTTGATTCCCTCCACTCATTCTAGCACTTCCTTGAGGGCATGGGACACTTGTCCACTTTCATGCATCAACCTTCACATGTGTTGGTCTCATACTACCCATACCAACCACATGTACTTTAACCAATTTCATGCTTCCATGTATTTTAGATGTCCAATCCATTTAATACACCAAATTTTCATTCTCATTTATCCTTTAATTCAATCAATCCTAACTCATATCAATTCATGGTTTAATGGGCCCATGCATAAATAATAACATATGCATTATAATTTAATTTAACATGACCCATATACTATTTATGATACACATATTTATATACATTATCAAGCATCAACTATACAAACATTAAACAACCATCAAACAAACACCAAACATATCAAGGCAACGCATAGAGTTTGGGCAAAGTGCAATTGGGTTATGGGCTAGATGAAATAATTTTTGGGGCGTCACATCACACCCACCTTAGAATGAACTTCGTCCTCGAAGTTTTAAGGTTAAGAAATAGCTAAGCCCATGAACTCGGCAAAGTGCTCCATCATGTAGTCCTCACGCTCCCAAGTAACCTGCTCCTCGCCATGGAACTGCCATCTCACCTAAACCATCGGAATCTCGCGGTTACGTAACCTCTGGACCTTCCGGTCAAGTATCTGAATAGGTTCCTCATCATAAGTCCCATCCTGCCTCAGTTCAATGTTCCTCCAGTCCAAGACGTGATCAAAATCACTCTTGTACACTCTCAACATTGACAGATGAAAGACATTGTGGATTGCTGCTAACTGAGGTGGCAAGGCTAATCTGTAAGCGACGGGGCCAATTCGTTCTAAAACCTCGAACGACCCAATAAATCTCGGAGCGAGCTTGCCTTTTATCCAAAATCTAGTTTGGCCCTTCTGAGGTGAGACCTTCAATAAAACATTGTCACCCACCTCGAACTCTACGGTCTTCCACTTGGCATCAGTGTAACTCTTCCGCCTGTCTTGGGCTACTTTCATATTATGCTTGATCCTCTTAATCTTCTCTGTGTGTTCTTGTACAAACTCTGGTCCCATCACCGCAACATCCCCTACCTCTGTCCAACAGATCGGAGATCTACAGGGTCGACCATACAATGCCTCAAAAGGAGCCATGCCAATACTGGACTGATAGCTGTTGTTGTACGCGAACTCACACAGATGTATGTACTCCTCCTAGTTACCACTGGACTCGAGGACACAAGCTCGAAGCATATCCTCTAAAATAGATATCAACCTCTCAGACTGGCCATCCGTCTGGGGGTGAAAAGCGGTACTGAGATCTAGTCTACTGCCGAGCTGCCTCTGCAACCCCTGCCAGAATACCGATGTAAACCTCGGATCCCTATCTGACACAATCAAAACTGGCACTCCATGTAATCTGACTATCTCCTGCATATAGAGTCTGCTCAGCTTGTCCATAGAGTCCCTAGTGTTCACCGGTAGAAAGTGAGCGGACTTGGTCAAGCGATCAATAATAACCCAAACAGCATTATGTCTCTTCGGGGTATTGGGTAATCCCACAACAAAGTCCATAGTGACGTGCTCCCATTTCCACTCAGGAATGGCAAGCGTTTGCATCTGTCCTCCAGGCCTCTGATGCTCAGCTTTGACTCTTTGACAGATCTCACACCTCTGAATGAACTGCGCTATCTCTCTCTTCATGTCGGGCCACCAATACATTCTTTTCATATCATGATACATCTTGGTTCCGCTAGGGTGAACAACATAATGAGATCTGTGAGTCTCTTGGAGAACACTCTGTCTAAGTCGTGGATCTGCGGGAACCCATAAACGTCCCCTAAATCTCAAGGCACCATCAGATGACAAGTGCTAATCAGTAAAATCACGGCTCTCAGCCCAAGACTTGTACATCCCATAATCAACGTCAAGTCTTTGTTGGTCAATTACCTCCTGGACTTGTGTAGGCTGAGCTCTCATTTGAGCACATATCACAATCTGATCTGAAAGGGTAGCACATATACTCATAACCGTAGCCGCCTCAAGTAGTCTCCACTCATGAGACATCTGGCGTGCTACCATAACTGTCTCTACCCGCTTCCTGCTCATTGCATCAGCCACTACATTGGCTTTACCTGGGTGGTATTCCAATGTAAAATCATAGTCTTTGAGGAGCTCTAACCACCTTCTCTGCCTCATGTTCAATTCCTTCTGAGAGAACAAGTACTTGAGGCTTTTATGGTCAGAATACAGAGTGAATCTCTCACCATAGAGATAATGCCTCCAAATCTTCAAAGCAAAAACCACCGCAGCCAGTTCTAAGTCATGAACAGGGTAGTTCTTTTCATGCGCCTTCAACTGCCTCGATGCATAAGCAATGACCCTATCCTTCTGCATCAACACGCAACCCAAGCCGATACGAGAGGCATCAGTATAAATAACCAACTCCTTATCAGGCTCTGGCAAAATCAACATTGGCGTAGATGTCAATCTTTTCTTCAGCTCTAAAAAGGCATTCTCACACTCCTCAGTTCATGCAAAGGACACATCTTTCTGGGTGAGCCTAGTCATAGGCGTAGCTATCATGGAGAATCCCTGAACGAATCTCCTATAGTAACCAGCTAACCTAAGAAAGCTTCTGATCTCGGTCACTGTGGTAGGCCTAGGCCAACTGATAATGGCTTCAACCTTAGACGGATCAACTGAAATCCCCTCAGAACTCACCACATGACTTAAGAACTTCACTTCGGTGATCCAAAACTCGCACTTGCTCAGCTTTGCATATAGCCTATGCTCTCTCAGAGTTTGCAAGGTCACTCTAAGGTGTTCCTCATGCTCAGCCCGAGTCTTGGAATACACCAATATGTCATCAATGAAGACGATGACAAACTTATCCAGATACTGCCTAAAGACCCTCTGCATCAGGTCCATAAACATTGCTGGTGCATTAGTCACACCAAATGGCATCACAAGGAACTCATAATGTCCATAGCGGGTTCTGAATGTTGTCTTAGGCACATCCTCCTCCCTGACCTCAGCTGATGATACCCAGAGCGCAAATCAATCTTCGAAAAATACCTCGCTCCCCTCAACTGATCAAACAAGTCATCAATCCTTGGGAGAGGATATTTGTTCTTGATGGTCACCCTGTTCAATTGGCGATAGTCGATGCACAACCGCAAGCTCCCATCTTTCTTTTTCACAAAAAGAACTGGAGCTCCCCAGGGTGACACGCTCGGGCAAATAAAGCCTTTAGCCAATAACTCCTCGAGTTGTTTCTGCAATTCTCTCAACTCGGCTGGTGCCATTCTATATGGTGCCATGGAGATAGGCTTCGTGCCAGGGACTAGTTCAATAATTAAAGTCCCTAACAATGGCAATATCCTCAAGTATCGCCTCACTAGTCTCTTCTTCATTAGGCACTAACCCAGCCAAAATCTCCCTATTTCCATCAGTCACAAATCTACCCCTTGTGACTGTCTGGTCAGAAGCTCTACCCTGTAGTGTAAACACTGGGTGTCCGGGGATCTGAAAAATGATTCTCTTCGCGAAATAGTCGACAACTGCATGATAAGCCGCGAGCCAATCCATCCCTAGAATTGCATCAAACTCTAAAAACTCTAGGACTCGAAAGTCAATAGGCATCTCAACATCACCAATCTGAACCACACACTGGCTACAGATCATGTTCGGGTAGATCCTTTCCCCAGCTACAGTATTCACCACTAACCATGTACTAGCCCTAATGGGAGTCAAATGCAAACTATCTACCATACGTCCAGATATGAATGATAATGTAGACCCAGCATCAAATAACACATGCATAGAAGTACCACAAATAATAAGAATACCTTCCACCAAGGTCCTGGATGTTGTCGGGTCTGGCTCAGTAGCTGCCTTCGCTGTCTCTCTGGCACTGGACTGCTGCACAAATCCCTGAGCTCTCTGAAAATTCGGACACTCGGACTTCTTATGCCCAGCCTGCCCACATTGAAAACATAAGAACGGAGCCCTGGGCGCAGATGATCCATTCTGAGATGTCGTCACATAGCTTCCTCGGCCTCTACCTCTGCCTCGGCTAGCAGTATGTGGGAATGGGGGTCTCGGTGCACTCGGTGCCTGAATAGGAATCGGGACAGGAGAGGAAACCACTGGTGAGGCCATCATACCAGTCTGAACCTGTGATGCCTTCCTCTGAGCACCATCAGACTGTGCTCTTCCATAAAACTTTCTCTTCCTTTCCCATCTTCCCTTCTTCCACGGAGTCTGGAACAGTCCCCCAGACTCTGCTTGTGAAGTCTGTTCACCTAGAGCTGCCCGTGTAGACATACCATCAACCCGCTCAGCCAACTCATACTGTTTGGCCCTCTGGACCACTGTGGTAAAATCAGTCATCTTCACCACAGACAAGGCCTATCGGATCGCAGGCCTTAGGTTCAAAGAAAACCTCATAATGTTGTCACTCGGCGCCTGAACTAACCCAGGGGTATAAACTGCAAGTTACCTAAACCTGAGCTCGTACTCCCTGACTGACATGGTGCCCTGTGCGAGGTTCAAAAACTCGAGTTGTTTAGCCTGTCTCTCAGTCTCTGGAACGTAAGCCTGTAAGAACAACCGTTTGAAGGTGTCCCAGCTCTTCACTGCCCCCTGTGTATCCAACACTGAAAGCCACCAGTCCTCTGCATCACTCTCCAGTGTGTGAGCAGCACATAGGACCTGAGACTCCTCATCAAGCTCTAAGGAGCGACTGATCTTCTCGACATTCTTCAGCCAATCTTCGGCCTTCTTCAAGTCAACCCCACCAGTGAATTCCTTAGGCTTTAGCTTCAAGAACTTCTCTAGCAGTTTGATCCGCCGATCAGTGGGGTTCTCCACAACAATAGGAGCAGGTGTAGGCGTAGGTTGAGGTACAACCATTTGAGGTCCTGCTGCCCGTGCAGCTCCACTAGCCTCAGCCCCACTAGTGCCCGCCTCCTGAGGTATTGTTTGAGGTGACTGTCGAGCAATACCCTCAACCTGCTGCACTAACGCCCGTATCTGTGAAGTCTGGGCTACCATCAAGCGGCCCTGTGCCTGAATGATCTCCTCCATCCTCCCATCCGGTCATCATCGGATGGCCCTGTGCGTGGTTGTCCCAATCTCTCGCTCCTCCTCATGACAGTGAGAAGTAGAAATACGAGCAACCATCACACATTTAAAACATTAACAAAGCCTCATAACTACCCATATCATATAATACACGCAGAAAATATGACAGTAAGGCTTTTAAGTTAGTTCCTTTAAGCTTTTTAATCACCTAAATCTCTCACCCAATTCCTAGGTCAAAGTCATCGAAGTCCAATACATAGACCAAACCTAGTAAAATCAGGCTCTGATACCAACTGTGGCGACCCCGGGCCCCGAACCACCAGCCCCTTAGGGAATGGCGTGCGGAATGCCGGGACGGGACGCCCAGCTTAGGCATCTCCGACCACTCCTCAACTCCCGTGAGGTGGTTGAGACCCTACGAGCCTTATCTCAAACAACGACATAATATCAAAAGGTGCTAAACAAAACTACCCACCGTATTAATCATCCAAGACAAGAGATAGTCCATAAAAATGAACCATAAATAAAATCATAATCCCTATAGTCCATTAAAATTGACATACACATAAAGTCCAAAATTGTGGGTACAAATAAAAATCGTCATATGCCCACATGGTCTATCCAACAAGTCCCAACTCACCCATACTACAATGTGGTAAGTATTATAATTACATAATCCAAAATATAATACTTCATAATTTAAAACACAATTCAATCAAAATGCCTCTCAACTCACATCGAGGCTTTGGATTCTCTCGCAAGCAAGGCCCTCAAGATATAACTACTCCTTTGCCCTTATTCGGGACAGAAGGACCTGAAAGAGGAAAATGAGGGTGAGCCAATGGTGCCCAGTGAATAGAATTTAAATATGCGATCAATACTCATCAATAAATATCATGTATGCATGTCAATGTGTAGCATGATTAAAAGCTCATAACATATAGATATCAAGCATTTATAATAAGTTCGATGCAAGTAAAAACTTATCAATTTGGATCCACATTCCACATGCATTGGGTTACTAGTGCACGTCTATTTCACCGTACCGTTGATCCCAATCATGTTTATTTTGGGTTACTAGTGCACGTCTATTTCACCATACCGTTGACCCCAATCTCTTCCTTTCCTAAAACCCTCCTATGACAAGGTTAAGTCCCCATATTAGCCAGATAGATGGGCCCAACCAAAGTCATAAGGATTTCTCAAATCAATGCATCATTCAAACCATTAGAACACATTCATGCTTTCAACATACAATATATAAGTGATATGATGACATAAAAGATATAATCATAAATGAAGTCTACTCACAACCAAGCCTCGCGAGAGTATTTAACCGCACACGACCACCAAACCGAATCAACCCAATCAAGATCCTGAAACATACATCAATATCCTACCATACATCAATTTCTATGCTCAATCATATAGACATTACACATCATCCCTAAATCAACCCACATATAAACAATAGGCCTAAATCCCATCTAATCCCATCATTCAACTCAAATCACATGACTTAGGCCTCTAATGCATAGTTCTCATTCATAAACCATTCTATTAATAAAAAAATACTGATTTTCAATTTCTTAGGCATAAACATGTCCAAATTGGGTCACTTGATCACAAGTAGGCCTAACTCATGATATGGTCACAACAACCAAATCAGTAGCATAGTCAACCCTAATCATGCTTAATTAAACATAAGTTGCATCAATTCAATGATTCTAGGCCAAAAGCATCAAAAGCCCTAAAATATGAAAATTTTCATACTTAGGCCATATTGCCGATTTACACTAGGTCACCATGTTCAGTCATGTATATCACTAATTTTGCATCATGGGTTCATCAACAATGGCAACTAGGTCAACATAGTTGACATGCAAGCTATTTGGAAAGGTCTAAGCTCATATTCTAAATTTAGGTCTAATACAAGCAACCCTACCAATTCTCATTTACTATTCTGTTCAGATGTTTCAATATACCAAAAAAAATATCTAATCACAAAATCAACCGTACAGATTGAATTATATGAAGAAACAAACCTTTTGCCCAAATATCAGCCCAATCCAACGGTGGACCGAAAAGATAAATATATTTGATGAACAAGTCTCTAATCAGACAATTTCTCCCTTCCTGCTGCAAATACTCAAACTCAGATGACTATATCACACAAAATACTAAACGCATAAACATCTCCACCTTGAAGAATATAGAAGTATCAGTTATAAACTACATACCCAAATTTGATATCCATCCAACGGTAGATTGAAGAGATATTCAAGTTTGAGCGAAACGGCATGAGAAATCTAGACTTTCCGACCAGCTTTGTTTCAGAGGTTATATCTCTCAGAAAAAACATCTAATCAAGATCTCCACCGCTCAGAATGCAGAAATATCAGTTTTACACTACGTACCCAAATTTTATATCCATCAAACGGTAGATTAAGGAGATCTGTAAGTTTGAGCGAAATGGTGCGAGAAATCCAGACTTTCTGACCAGATTTGTTTGAGAAGTTAGATCTCTTAGACGGAACCTCTGATCAAGATCTCCACCGACCATAATGAATAACCATAAGATACGAACTTGCTGACAAATTTTGACCTCAATCTGACTATATCTCCCAAAGATCCAGCTCTTTGATGAAAATGTCGCAGAGATCTTCCTCCTGCAACTCCCTCCTTCTTTCTCTTCTTCTTTCCTTTCTCTTCTTTTCTTTCTCTTCTTTTTTCCTTTCTCTCCACTCACCTCTTTCTAGCACTTCCTTGATTCCCTCCTTGATTCTCTCCTTGATTTCCTCCTCGATTTTCTCCTTGATTCCCTCCACTCGTTCTAGCACTTCCTTGAGGGCATGGGACACTTGTCCACTTTCATGCACCAACCTTCACATGTGTTGGTCTCATACTACCCATACCAACCACATGTACTTTAACCAATTTCATGCTTCCATGTATTTTAGATGTCCAATCCATTTAATACACCAAATTTTCATTCTCATTTATCCTTTAATTCAATCAATCCTAACTCATATCAATTCATGGTTTAATGGGCCCATGCATAAATAATAACATATGCATTATAATTTAATTTAACATGACTCATATACAATTTATGATACACATATTTATATACATTATCAAGCATCAACTATACAAACATTAAACAACCATCAAACAAACACTAAACATATCAAGGCAACGCATAGAGTTTGGGCAAAGTGCAATTGGGTTATGGGCTAGATGAAATAATTTTCGGGGCGTCACAAAGAAAGTTTGGCTACCCGGAGAAAAGAAGTTAGAGCAATTAAATGGCAAGGTATCATAAACATGCTTTTCTGTAGTCTTTCGATTAATGAATTAAACAAATTCAGTGCCTGCGACACTGCCAAGGAGAAATGGGATAACCGAAAATTTACTCATGAAAACATAAAACAAGTAATGGAAACAAGGTTGACAAAGCTGGAGGAATCCTATGATGCCTTCAGAATTAGTGAGAACGAAGACATCTCAGATGCCAAAACACGCTTCACATAGATTATTAAAGAGATGAAGAAGCTGGGTGAGGTGCTCCCACAAGCAAAAACAATTGGGAATATCCCTATGATGAAGGAAATTTTGTGTAACACATTCCACTGTTTAAGCGTGGAAATTATTTGCACTGAAAAACAAGAATAAGATACTTCATGAGATCCATGAGTCTGATGTTTTGGATATTGTAAGAAATGGCAATTCTTCACCCACAAAGGTTGAAAATGGTGTAATTGTGCTGAAGGCATCATAAGAAGTTAGAGCAATTAAATGACAAGGTATCATAAACATGCTTTTCTGTAGTCTTTCGATCAATTAATTCAACATACCCAAAGCCTGCGACACTTCCAAGGAGAAATGGGTTAACATAAAAGTTACTCATGAAAACACAAAGCAAGTCAAGGAAACAAAGTTGAGAAAGCTGGAGTAATCTTGTGATGCCTTCAGAATTAGTGAGAACGAAGACATCTCAGATGACATAACACGCTTCACAAAGATTATTAAAGCGATGAAGAAGCTGGGTGAGGTGGTCCCACAAGCAAAAATAATTGGAAAATTCCTTAGGGGACATGTATGATGAAGGAAACTTTGTTTATCGCATTCCACTGTTTAATGGCAGAAATTACTTGCACTGGAAAACAAGAATAAGATACTTCATGAGATCCCATGAGTATGATGCTTGGGATATTGTACAAAATGGCAATTTTGCACCCAAAAAGGTTGAAAATGGTGTAATTGTGCCGAAGGCAAAGAAAGTATGGCTACACGGAGAAAAGAAGTTAGAGCAATTAAATGACAAGGTATCATAAACTTGCTTTTCTGTAAACTTTCAATTAATGAATTCAACAGACCCAAAGCCTGCGACACTGCCAAGGAGAAATGGGTTAACATAAAAGTTACTCATGAAAACACAAAGCAAGTAAAGGAAACAAAGTTGAGAAAGCTAGAGTAATCTTATGATGCCTTCAAAATTAGTGAGAACGAAGACATCTCAAATGCCAAAACACGCTTCACAAAGATTATTAAAGCGATGAAGAAGCTGGGTGAGGTGCTCCCACAAGCAAAAATAATTGGGAAATTCTTTAGGGAACTTGTATGATGAAGGAAATTTTGTTTATCACATTCCACTGTTTAATGGCGGAAATTACTTGAGTCTGATGTTTGGGATATCGTAAGAAATTGCTATTCGGCACCCACAATGGTTGAAAATGGTGTAATTGTGCTGAAGGCAAAGAATGTAAGCCTAGCCGAAGAAAAGAAGTTAGAGCAATTAAATGACAAGGTATCATAAACATGTTTTTCCGTAGTCTTTTGATTAATGAATTCAATAGACCCAAAGCCTGCGACACTGCCAAGGAGAAATGGGTTAACATAAATGTTACTCATGCAGACACAAAGCAAGTAAAGGAAACGAAGTTGAGAAAGCTGGAGCAATCTTATGATGCCTTTTGAATTAGTGAGAATGAAGACATCGCAGATGCCATAACACGCTTTACAAAGATTATTAAAGAGATGAAGAAGCTGGGTGAGGTGCTCCCACATGCAAAAATGATTTGGAAATTCTTTACGGGACATGTATGATGAATGAAATTTTGTGTATCGCATTCCACTGTTTAAGGGCGGAAATTACTTGCATTGGAAAATAAGAATAAGATACCTCCTGAGATCCCATGAGTCTGATGTTTGGGATATTGTAAGAAATGGCTATTCTGCCCCCACAAAGGTTGAAAATGGTGTAATTGTGCCGAAGCCAAAGAAAGTTTTGTCACCCGGAGAAAAGAAGTTAGAGCAATTAAATGACAAGGTATCATAAAAATGTTTTTCTATAGTCTTTAGATTAATTAATTCAAAAGACCCAGCGCCTGCGACACTGCCAAAGAGAAAAGGGATAACCTAGTAATTAATCACAAAGACACAGTAAGTAAAGGGAACAAAGTTGACAAAGCTGGAGGATCCTATGATGCCTTTAGCATTAGTGAGAACGAAGACATCTCAGATGCCATAACACGCTTCACAAAGATTATTAAAGAGATGAAAAAGCTGGTTGAGGTGCTCCCACAAGCAAAAACAATTGGGAAATTCCTTAGGGGACATGTATGATGAAGGAAAGTCTGTGTATCCCGTTACACTGTTTAAGGGCGGAATTCACTTGCACTGAAAACAAGAATAAGATACTTCACGAGATCCCATGAGTCTGATGCTTGGGATACTGTACGAAATGGCTATTCTGCACCCACAAAGGTTGAAAATATTGTAATTGTGCCGAAGTCAGAGAATGTATGGCTACCCGGAGAAAAGAAGTTAGAGCAATTAAATGACAAGGTATCATAAACATACTTTTCTGTAGTGTTTAGATTAATTAATTCAACTGACCCAGTGTCTGCGACACTGCCATGGAGAAATGGGATAACCTTGAAGTTACTCAAGAAGACACAAAGCAAGTAAAGGAAAAAAAGTTGACAAACCTGGAGGAATCCTATGATGCCTTTAGCAATTGTGAGAACAAAGACATGTCAGATGCAATAACGCCCTTCACAAAGATTATTAAAGAGATGAAAATGCTGGGTGAGGTGCTCCCACAAGCAAAAACGATTGGGAAATTCGTTAGGGGACATGTATGATGAAAGGAATTTTGTGTATCGCGTCCACTGTTTAAGGGATGAAATTACTTGCACTGAAAAACAAGAATAAGATACTTCATGAGATCCCATGAGTCTGATGTTTGGGATATTGTAAGAAATGGCTATTCTGCACCCACAAATGTTGAAAATGGTGTAATTGTGCCGAAGGAAAAGAATGTAAGCGTACCCGGAGAAAAGAAGTTGGAGCAGTTAAATGACAAGGTATCATAAACATGCTTTTCTGTAGTCTTTTGATCAATCAATTCAACAGTCCCAAAGCTTGCGACACTGCCAAGGAGAAATGGGTTAACATAAAAGTTACTTATTAAGACACAAAGCAAGTAAAGGAAACAAAGTTGAGAAAGCTGGAGTAAACATATGATGCCTTCAGAATTAGTGAGAATGAAGACATCTCAGATGCCATAACACGCTTCAAAAAGATTATTAAAGCGATGAAGAAGCTGGGTGAGGTGCTTTCTCAAGCAAAAATAATTGGGAAATTCTTTTGGGGGCATGTATGATGAAGGAAATTGTGTTTATCGCAATCCCTTATTTAACGACAGAAATTACTTGCACTGGAAAACAAGAATAAGATACTTCATGAGATCCCATGAGTCTGATGCTTGGGATATTGTAAGAAATGGCTATTCTGCACCAGCAAAGGTTGAAAATGGTGTAATTGTGCCGAAGGGAAAGAATGTATGGCTACCCGGAGAAAAGAAGTTAGAGCAATTAAATGACAAGGGAACATAAATATGCTTTTCTATAGTTTTTAGATTAATTAATTCAACAGACCCAGTGCCTGCGACACTGCCAAGGAGAAAAGGGATAACCTACAGGTTACTCATGAAGACACAAAGCAAGTAAAAGAAACAATGTTGACAAAGTTGGAGGAATCCCATGATGCCTGTAGCATTAGTGAGAACGAAAACATCTCAGATTCAATAACATGCCTCACAAAGATTATTAAAGAGATGAAAAAGCTGGGTGAGGTTCTCCCACAAGTAAAAGCAATTGGGAAATTTCTTATGGGACATGTATGATGAAGGAAATTCTGTGTATCGCGTTCCACTGTTTAAGGGCGGAAATTACTTGCACTGAAAAACAAGAATAAGATACTTCATGAGATCCCCTGAGTCTGATGCTTGGGATATTGTACGAAATGGCTATTCTGCACGCACAAAGGTTGAAAATATTGTAATTGTGCCGAAGTCAAAGAATGTATGGCTACCCGGAGAAAAGAAGTTAGAGCAAATAAATGAGAAGGTATCATAAACATGCTTTCTGTAGTCTTTAGATTAATTAATTCAACAGACCTAGTGCCTGCGACACTGCCAAGGAGAAATGGGATCACCTAGAAGTTACTCATGAAGACACAAAGCAAGTAAAGGAAAAAAGTTGACAAAGCTGGAGGAATCCTATGATGCCTTTAGCATTAGTGAGAACGAAGACATCTTAGATGCAATAACACGCTTCACAAAGGTTATTAAAGAGACAATAACCACTGAGCCAATGGTTCTGTGGCTACTCAGATTGCGAAATCTAACTCCTTAAGGGAGGTTACGAGTTCGAATCTGGGGGAGGCCCTCCCTGTGCTGTGGATTGTGCATGGGGGTAAAGGACTCCTTGTGGATTGGGAGGAGACAATATTATGGTTCCATAATGGCTGGAGTACGCCCTGTAGATTGGGGTACTCATCACCCTGGGTAGGGGCACCGCAGTGCAACCCAGGCGTGACAAAAAGGCCTTATGTGTACATAAGGCCTTATGTGACGCCCCGAAAATTATTTCATCTAGCCCATTACCCAATTATATTTTTCCCAAACTCTATGTGGTGCCTTGATATGTTTGGTGTTTGTTTGATGGTTGTTTAATGTTTGTATATTTGATGCTTGATAATGTATATAAATATGTGCATTATAAATTGTATATGGGTCATGTTAAATTAAAGTATAATGCATATGTTATTATTTATGCATGGGCCCATTAAACCTTGAATTGATATGGGTTAGGATTGATTGAATAAAAGGATAAATGAGAATAAAAAAATTTGGTGTATTAGATGGATTGGACATTTAAAATACATGCAAGCATAAGATTGGTTAAAGTACATGTGGTTGGTATGGGAGTATGAGACCAACACATGTCAAATTGGTGCATGAGAATGGACAAATGTCCCATGCCCCATTTCTTTTCTCCAACACATGTCAAGTTGGTGCATGAGACCAACACATGTCAAGTTGATGGATGATAATGGACAAGTGTCCCATGCCTCTTTTCTCTTCTCCAACACATGTCAAGTTGGTGCATGAGACCAACACATGTCAAGTTGGTGCATGAGAGTGCACAAGTGTCCCATGCTCCATTTCTCCTCTCCAACACATGTCAAGGTTGGTGCATGAGAGTAGACAAGTGTCCCATGCCCTACTTCTCTTCCCCAAGGAAGTCCTAGAGGCTGAGATGAGTGGAGAGAAAAGAAAAAGGAAGAGAAAGGAAAGAAGAAGATAAAGAAAGAGGGAGTTGCTTTGAGGAAAGTCTCAGCAATGTTTTCATCAAAGAGTTGGATCTTTGTACTATATGGTCAGATTGAGCTCAAACTTTGTCCGCAAGTTCGTATCTTACGGGTATTCATTCTGGTCGGTGGTGCTCTTGATTGGAGTTTTCGTCTAAGAGATATCACCTCTCAAACAAAGCTGGTAGGAAAGTCTAGATTTCTCGCGCAGTTTAGATCAAACTAATAGATCGCCTTAATCTACCGTTGGATGGATATGATATTTTGGAATGTGGTTTACAACTGAGATGTCTGCATTATGATTGGTGAATATGTTTATGGGATAAGTATTTTGTGTGATATAGTCATCTGAGTTGGAGTATTTGCAGCAGGAAAGGAGAAACTGTCTGATAAGTGACTTGTTCATCAAAGAGGCTTACCGTTTTGGTCCACCGTTGGATTGAGCTGATATTTGGACAGAAGGTTTGTTTCTTAACAGAAGTTAATCTGTACGGTTGATTTTGTGATGAAATATTTCTGTTGGTAGATTGATACACCTGAACAGAATATTAAATGAAGAATTGGTATGGTTGCTTGTATTAGACCTAAATTTAGAATATGAACTTAGATCTTTCCAAATAGCTTGCATGTCAACTATGTTGACCTAGTTGCCATTGTTGATGAACCCATGATGCAAAATCAGTGATATACATGGCTGAACATGGTGACCTAGTGTAAATCGGCAATATGACCTAAGTATGGAAAATTTTATATTTTAGGGCTTTTGATGCTTTTGGCCTAGAATCATTGAATTGATGCAACTTATGTTTAATTAAGCATGATTAGGGTTGATTATGCTACTGATTTGGTGGTTGTGACCATATCATGGGTTATGCCTACTTGTGATCAAATGGCCCAATTTGAGCATGTTTATGCCTAAGGAATTGAAAATCAGTATTTTTGATTAATAGAATGGTTTATGAATGAGAACTATGCATTAGAGGCCTAACTCACGTGATTTGAGTTGAATGTTGGGATTAGATGAGATTTAGGCCTATTGTCTATATGTGGGCTGATTTAGGGTTGATGTGTAATGTTTATGTGATTGAGCATAGAAATTGATGTATGGTTGGATATTGATGAATGTTTCAGGACCTTGATTGGGTTGATTCGGTTTGGTGTCCGTGTGTGGTTAGATACTCTCACGAGGCTTGGTTGTGAGTAGACTTCATTTATGAGTATATGTTTTATGTAATCATATCACTTATAAATATTTGGGGATGAGAACGGTATGGTGAAATAGACGTGCACTAGTAACCCCAAATTAACATGATTGGGGATGAGAACGGTACAGTGAAATAGACGTGCACTAGTAACCCCAATGCATGTGGAATGTGGATCCAAATTGATAAGCTTTTACTTGCATCGAACTTATTGTAAATGCTTGATATCTATATGTTATGAGCTTTTAATCATGCTATACATTGACATGCATACATGATATTAATTGATGAGTATTGATAGCATATTTGAATTCAATTCACTGGGCACGGTTGGCTCACCCTCATTTTCCTCTTTCAGGTCCTTCTGTCTTGAATAAGGGCAAATGAGTAGTCATATCTTCAGGGCCTTGCCGGCAAGAGAATCCAAGGCCTCGATGTGAGATGAGAGGCATTTTGATTGAACTGTGTTTTAAATTATGATGTATTATATTTTGGAATATATAATTATAACACTTACCACATTGTAGTATGGATGAGTTGGGGCTGTTAAATAGACCATGTGGACATATGACGGTTTTTTTTGTACCCTTAGTTTTGGACTTTATGTGTATGTCAATATTGATGGACTGTAGGGATTATGACGATTTTATTTATGGTTCATTTTTATGGAGTATCTCTTGTCTTGGATGATTAATACGGTTGGTAGTTTTGTTTACTACCAGTTTATATTATGTCGTTGTTTGGGATAAGGCTCGTAGGGTCTCAACCCCCTCACGAAGGTTGAGGACTAGTTTGAGATTCTTACGCTGGGCGTCCCGTACCGGCATTCCGCACACCAATCCTAGGGGGGTTGGTGGTCTGGGTGTGGGGTTGCCACAGCTGGAGTAATCTTATGATGCCTTCAGAATTAGTGAGAACGAAGACATGTAAGGTGGGTGAGGTGCTCCCACAAGCAAAAACAATTGGGAAATTCCTTAGGGAACAGGTATGATGAAGAAAATTATGTGTATCGCGTTCTACAGTTTACGGGCGAAAATTACTTGCACCGAAAAACAAGAATAAGATACTTCATGAGATCCCATTAGTCTGATGTTTGGGATATTGTAAGAAATGACTATTCTACACCCACAAAGGTTGAAAATTGTGTAATTGTGCCGAAGGCAAAGAAAGTTTGGTTACCTGGAGAAAACAAGTTAGTGCAATTAAATGACAAGGTATCATAAGCATGCTTTTCTATAGTTTTTCGATTAATTAATTCAACAGACCCAGTGCTTGCGACACTGCCAAGGAGAAATTGGATAAACTGGAACTTGCTAATGAAGACACAAAGCAAGTAAAGGAAACAAAGTTGACAAAGCTGGAGGAATCCTATGATGCCTTTAGAAATAGTGAGAACGAAGACGTATCAGATGCAATAACACGCTTCACTAAGATTATTAAAGAGATGAAGAAGTTGGATGAGGTGCTCCCACAAGAAAAAGCAATTGGAATATTCCTTAGGGGACATGTATGATGAAGGAAATTATGTGTATCGCGTTCCACTGTTGAAGGGCGAAAATTACTTGCACTCAAAAGCAAGAATAAGATACTTCATGAGATCCCATGAGTATGATGTTTGGGATAATGTAAGAAATGGCTATTCTGCACCCACAAAGGTTGAAAATGGTGTAATTGTGCCGAAGGCAAAGAATGTATGGCTACCCGGAGAAAAGAAGTTAGAGCAACTTAATGACAAGGTATCATAAACATGCTTTTCTGTAGTCTTTCGATTAATAAATTCAACAGACCAAGTGTCTGCGACACTGCCAAGGAGAAATGGCATAACCAAGAAGTCACTCATGAAGACACAAAGCAAGTAAAGGAAACAAAGTTGACAAAGCTGGAGGAATCCTATGATGCCTTTAGATTTAGTGAGAACGAAGACGTATCAGATGCAACAACACGCTTCAGAAAGATTATTAAAGAGATGATGAAGCTGGGTGAGGTTCTCCCACAAGCAAAAATAATTGGGATATTCCTTAGAGGACATGTATGATGAAGGAAATTATGTGTATCACGTTCCACTGTTGAAGGGCGGAAATTACTTGCACTGAAAAATAAGAATGAGATACTTCATGAAATCCCATAAGTCTGATGTTTGGGATATTGTAAGAAATGGCTATTCTGCACCCACAAAGGTTGAAAATGGTGTAATTGTGCCGAAGGCAAAGAAAATATGGCTACCCGGAGAAAAGAAGTTAGAAAACTTACATGACAAGGTATCATAAACGTGCTTTTCTGTAGTCTTTCGATTAATAAATTCAACAGACCCAGTGCCTGCGACACCGCAAAAAACAAATGCGATAACCTAAAAGCATGTAAAGGAAACAAAGTTGAGGAAGCAGGAGGAATCCTATGATGCCTCCAGAATTATTGAGAACGAAGGCATCTCAGATGCCATAACACGCTTCACAAAGATTATTAAAGAGATGAAGAAGCTGGGTGAGGTGCTCGCTCAAGCAAAAATAATTGGGAAATTCTATAGAGGACATGTATGATAAAGGAATTTTTTTTATCGCATTCCACTGTTTAAAGGCGAAAATTACTTGCACTGGAAAACAAGAATAAGATACTTCTTGAGATCTCATGAGTTGAGACGCTTGGGATATTGTAAGAAAAGGCTATTCTGCACCCACAAAGGTTGAAAATGGATAATTGTGCCGAAGGCAAAAAATGTATGGCTACCCAGAGAAAAGAAGTTAGAGCAATTAAATTACAAGGTATCATAAACATGCTTTTCTGTAGTTTTTAGATTAATAAATTCAACAGACCAAGTGACTGCGACACTGCTAAGGAGAAATGGGATAACCTAGAAGTTACTCATGAAGACACAAAGCAAGGAAAGGAAACAAAGTTGACAAAGCTGGAGGAATCCTATGATGCCTTTAGATTTAGTGAGAACGAAGACGTATCAGATGCAACAACACGCTTTAGAAAGATTATTAAAGAGATGATGAAGCTGGGTGAGGTTCTCCCACAAGCAAAAATAATTGGGATATTCCTTAGAGGACATGTATGATGAAGGAAATTATGTGTATCACGTTCCACTGTTGAAGGGCGGAAATTACTTGCACTGAAAAATAGGAATAAGATACTTCATGAAATCCCATAAGTCTGATGTTTGGGATATTGTAAGAAATGGCTATTCTGCACCCACAAAGGTTGAAAATGGTGTAATTGTGCCGAAGGCAAAGAAAATATGGCTACCCGGAGAAAAGAAGTTAGAAAACTTACATGACAAGGTATCATAAACGTGCTTTTCTGTAGTCTTTCGATTAATAAATTCAACAGACCCAGTGCCTGCGACACCGCAAAAAACAAATGCGATAACCTAAAAGCATGTAAAGGAAACAAAGTTGAGGAAGCAGGAGGAATCCTATGATGCCTCCAGACTTATTGAGAACGAAGGCATCTCAGATGCCATAACACGCTTCACAAAGATTATTAAAGAGATGAAGAAGCTGGGTGAGGTGCTCGCTCAAGCAAAAATAATTGGGAAATTCTATAGAGGACATGTATGATAAAGGAATTTTTTTTATCGCATTCCACTGTTTAAAGGCGAAAATTACTTGCACTGGAAAACAAGAATAAGATACTTCTTGAGATCTCATGAGTTGAGACGCTTGGGATATTGTAAGAAAAGGCTATTCTGCACCCACAAAGGTTGAAAATGGATAATTGTGCCGAAGGCAAAAAATGTATGGCTACCCAGAGAAAAGAAGTTAGAGCAATTAAATTACAAGGTATCATAAACATGCTTTTCTGTAGTTTTTAGATTAATAAATTCAACAGACCAAGTGACTGCGACACTGCTAAGGAGAAATGGGATAACCTAGAAGTTACTCATGAAGACACAAAGCAAGTAAAGGAAACAAAGTTGACGAAGCTGGAGGAATTCTATGATGCCTTTAGAAATAGTGTGAACGAAAACGTATCAGAGGCAATAACACGCTTCACAAAGATTGTTAAAGCGATGAAGAAGCTGGGTGAGGTGCTCTCACAAGCAAAAATAATTGGAAAATTCTTTAGGCGACATGTATGATGAAAGAAATTACGTGTATCGCGTTCCACTGTATAAGGGCGGAAATTACTTGCACTGAAAAAAGAGAATGAGATCCCATGAGTCTGATGTTTGGGATATTGTAAGAAATGGCTATTATGCACCCACAAAAGTTGAAAATGTTGTAATTGTGCCGAAGGAAAAAAATGTATGGCTATCCGGAGAAAAGAAGTTAGAGCAATTAAATGATAAGGTATCATAAACGTGCTTTTTTGTAGTCTTTCGATTAATGAGTTCAACAGACCCAGTGCCCGCGACACTGTCAAGGAGAAATGGAACAACCTAGAAGTTACTCATGAAGACACAAAGTAAGTAAAGGAAATGAAGTTGAGAAAACTAGAGTAATCTTATGATGCCTTCAGAATTAGTGAGAACGAAGACATCTCAGATGCCATAACACGCTTCACAAAGATTATTAAAGAGATGAAAAAGCTGGGTGAGGTGCTCCCACAAGCAAAAACAATTGGGAAATTCCTTAGGAGACATGTTTGATGAAGGAATTTTTGTGTATCGCATTCCACTGTTTAAGGGCGAAAATTACTTGCCCTGGGAAACAGGAATAAGATACTTCATGAGATTCCATGAGTCTGATGTTTGGGATATCGTAAGAAATTGCTATTCGGCACCCACAAAGATTGAAAATGGTGTAATTGTGCCGAAGGCGAAGGATGTTAGCCTACACGGAGAAAAGAAGTCAGAGCAATTAAATGACAAGGTATCATAAACATGCTTTTCTGTAGTCTTTCGATTAATGAATTCAACAAACCTAGTGCCTGCGACACTGCCCAGAAGAAATGGGTTAACATAAAAGTTACTCATGAAGACACAAAACAAGTAAATGAAACAAGGTTGAGAAAGCTGGAGTAATCTTATGATGCCTTTAGAATTAGTGAGAACGAAGACGTATCAAATGCAATAACACGCTTCACAAAGATTATTAAAGAGATGAAGAAACTGGGTGAGGTTCTCCCCGAAGCAAAAAAAATTGGGATTTTCCTTAGAAGACATGTACGATGAAGGAAATTATGTGTATCGTGTTCCACTGTTGATGGTCAGAAACTACTTGCACAGAAAAATAAGAATAAGATACTTCATGAGATCCCATAAGCCTGATGTTTGGGATATTGTAAGAAATGGCTATTCTGCACCCACAAAGGTTGAAAGTGGTGTAATTGTGCCGAAGGCAAAGAAAGTATGGCTACCCGGAGAAAAAAAGTTAGAGAAATTAATGGACAAGGTATCATAAACGTGATTTTCTGTAGTCTTTCGATTAATAAATTCAACTGAACCAGTGCCTGCGTTACTGCAAAGGAGAAATGGGATAACCTAAAAGTTCCTCATGAAAACACAAAGCAAGTAAAGGAAACAAAGTTGAGAAAGCAGGAGGAATCGTATGATGCCTTCAGAATTATTGAGAATGAAGACATCTCAGACGCCATAACACCCTTCACAAAGATTATCAAAGAGATGAAGAAGCTGGGTGAGGTGCTCCCACAAGGAAAAACAATTAGGAAATTCCTTACGGGACATGTATGATGAAGGAAATTTTTTTTATCGCATTCCACTGTTTAACGGCGGAAGTTACTTGCACTGGAAAACAAGATTAAGATACTTCATGAGATCTCATGAGTTTAGATGCTTTGGATATTGTAAGAAATGGCTATTCTGCACCCACAAAGGTTGAAAATGGTGTAATTGTGCCGAAGGCAAAAAATGTATGGCTACCCAGAGAAAAGAAGTTAGAGCAATTAAATGACTAGGTATCATAAACATGCTTTTATGTAGTTTTTGGATTAATAAATTCAACAGCCCCAGTGACTGCGACACTACTAAGGAGAAACGGGATAACCTAGAAGTTACTCATGAAGACACAAAGCAAGTAAAGAAAACAAAGTTGAGAAAGCTGGAGTAATCTTATGATGCCTTCAGAATTAGGGAGAACAAAAACATCTCAGATGCCATAGCACGCTTCACAAAGATTATTAAAGAGATGAAAAAGCTAGGTGAGGTGCTCCCACAAGAAAAAACAATTGGGAAATTCCTTATGGGACATGTATGATGAAGGAAATTTTGTGTATCGCATTCCACTGTTTAAGGGAGGAAATTACTTGCTTTTGGAAATAAGAATAATATCCTTCATGAGATTCCATGAGTCTGATGTTTGGGATATCGTAAGCAATTGCTATTCGGGACCAACAAAGGATGAAAATTATGTAATTGTGCCGAAGGCAAGTAACGTTAGCCTACGCAGAGAAAAAAAGTTAGAGCAATAAAATGACAAGGTATCATAAACATGCTTTTCTGTAGTCTTTCGATTAATGAATTCATCAGACCCAAAGCCTGTGACACTGCCAAGGAGAAATGGGTTAACATAAATGTTACTAATGAAGGAACAAAGCAAGTATAGGAAACAAAGTTGAGAAAGCTGGAGTAATCTTATGATGCCATAAGAATTAGTGAGAACGAAGACATCTCAGATGCCATACCACGCTTCACAAAGATTATTAAAGCGATGAAGAAGCTGGGCGAGGTGCTCCCACAAGGAAAAATAATTGAGAAATTCTATAGGGGACATGTATGATGAAGGAAATTTTTTATCTCGCATTCCAATGTTTAACGGCGGAAATTACTTGCACTGGAAAACAAGAATAAGATACGTCTTGAGATCTCATGAGTTCAGACGCATGGGATATTGTAAGAAATGGCTATTCTGCACCCATAAAGGTTGAAAATGGTGTATTTGTACTGAAGGCAAAAAATGTATGGCTACCCAGAGAAAAGAAGTTAGAGCAATTAAATGACAAGGTTTCATAAACCTGCTTTTCTGTAGTTCTTAGATTAATAAATTCAACAGACCAAGTGACTGCGACACTGCTAAGGAGAAATTGGATAACCAAGAAGTTACTCACGAAGACACAAAGCAAGTAAAGGAAACAAAGTTGACAGAGCTGGAGGAATTCTATGATGCCTTTAGAAATAGTGAGAACGAAGACGTATCAGATGCAATAACACGCTTCACAAAGATTATTAAAGCGATGAAGAAGTTGGGTGAGGTGCTCCCACAAGCAAAAATAATTAGGAAATTGTTTAGGGGACATGTATGATGAAGGAAATTTTGTATATCGGATTCCACTGTTTAAAGACAGAAATTATTTGAACTAGAAAACAAGAATAAGATACTTCATGAGATCCCATGAGTCTGATGTATGGGATATTGTAAGAAATGGCTATTCTGCACCCAAAAAGGTTGAAAATTGTGTAATTGTGCCGAAGGCAAAAAATGTATGGCTATCTGGAGAAAAGAAGTTAGAGTAATTAAATGACAAGGTATCATAAACATGCTTTTCAGTAGTCTTTTGATTAATGATTTCAACAGACCTAGTGCCTGTGACACTACAAAGGAGAAATGGGATAACCTAGAAGTTACTCATGAAAATACAAAGCAAGTAAAGGAAACAAAGTTGAGAAAGCTGGAGGAGTCCGTTGATGCCTCTAGAAATAGTGAGAACGAAGACGTATCAGATGCAATAACACGCTTCACAAAGATTATTAAAGAGATGAAGAAGCTGGGTGAGGTGCTCCCACAAGAACAAATAATTGGAAAATTCTTTAGGGGACATGTATGATGAAGGAAATTGTCTTTATCGCATTCCGATGTTTAACGGCGGAAATTACTTGCACTGGAAAACAAGAATAAGATACTTCATGAGATCCCATGAGTCTGATGTTTGGGATATTGTAAGAAATGGCTATTCTGCACCCACAAAAGTTCAGAATGGTGGAATTGTGCCGAAGGCAAAGAATGTATGGATACCCGGAGAAAAGAAGTTACAGCAATTAAATGACAAGGTATCATAAACGTGTTTTTTTGTAGTCTTTCGATTAATGAATTCAACAGAGCAAGTGCCCGCAACACTGTCAAGGAGAAATGGGATAACCTAGAAGTTACTCATGAAGACACATAACAAGTAAAAGAAACAAAGTTGAGAAAGCTGGAGTAATCTTATGATGCCTTCAGAATTAGTGAGAACGAACACATCTTAGAATCCACAAGACGCTTCACAAAGATTATTAAAGAGATGAAGAAGCTCGGTGAGTTGCTGCCACAAGCAAAAACAATTGGAAAATTCCTTAGGGACATGCATGATGATGAAAATTTTGTGTATCGCGTCCCACTGTTGAAGGGAGGAAATTTCTTGCACTTAAAAATAAGAATAAGATTCTTCATGATATCCCACAAGTCTGATGTTCCGGATATTGTAAGAAATGGCTATTCTGCACCCACAAAGGTTGAAAATTTTGTAATTGTGCTGAAGGCAAAGAATAAGGCTACCTGGAGAAAAGAAGTTAGAACGATTAAATGACAAGGTATCATAAACATATTTTTCTTAGTCTTTCGGTTAATGAATTCAACAGACCCAGTGCCTGCGACACTGCCAAGGAGAAATGGGATAACCTTGAAGTTACTCATGAAAACATAAAGCAAGTAATGGAAACAAAGTTGAGAAAGCTGGAGGAATCCTATGATGCCTTCAGAATTAGTGAGAACGAAGACATCTCAGATGCCATAACACGCTTCAAAAAGATTATTAAAGCGATGAAGAAGCTGGGTGAGGTGCTTCCACAAGCAAAAATAATTGGGAAATTCTTTAGGGGGCATGTATGACGAAGGAAATTGTGTTTATTGCATTCTCATGTTTAACGGCGGAAATTACTTGCACTGGAAAACAAGAATAAGATACTTCATGAGATCCCATGAGTCTGATGCTTGGGATATTGTAAGAAATGGCTATTCTGCACCCACAAAGGTTGAAAATGGTGTAATTGTGCTGAAGGCAAAGAATGTGCGGCTACCCGGAGAAAAGAAGTTAGAGCAATTAAATGAAAAGGTAACAAAAACATGCTTTTCTATAGTTTTTAGATTAATTAATTCAACAGACCCAGTGCCTGCGACACTGCCAAGCATAAATGGGATAATTTACAGGTTCCTCGTGAAGACACAATGCAAGTAAAGGAAACAAAGTTGACAAAGCTGGAGGAATCTTATGATGCCTTCATAATTACTGAGAATGAAGACATCTCAGATGCCATAACACGCTTCAAAAAGATTATTAAAGCGATGAAGAAGCTGGGTGAGGTGCTTCCATAAGCAAAAATAATTGGGAAATTCTTTAGGGGACATGTATGACGAAGGAAATTGTGTTTATCGCATTCCGATGTTTAACGGCGGAAATTACTTGCACTGGAAAACAAGAATAAGATACTTCATGAGATCCCATGAGTCTGATGTTTGGGATATTGTAAGAAATGGCTATTTTGCACCCACAAAAGTTGAAAATGGTGGAATTGTGCCGAAGGCAAATAATGTATGGCTACCCGGAGAAAAGAAGTTACAACAATTAAATGACAAGGTATCATAAACGTGCTTTTCAGTAGTCTTTCGATTAATGAATTCAACAGAGGCAGTGCCTGCGACACTGTCAAGGAGAAATGGGATAACCTAGAAGTTACTCATGAAGACATATAACAAGTAAGGGAAACAAAGTTGAGAAAGCTGGAGTATTCATATGATGCCTTCAGAATTAGTGAGAACGAACACATCTTAGAAGCTCGGTGAGCTGCTCCTACAAGCAAAAACAATTGAAAAATTCTTTAGTGGACATGTATGATGAAGGAAATTTTGTGTATCGCATTCCACTATTATAGGGCAGAAATTACTTGCACTGGAAAAAAAAAAGATACTTCATGAGATTCCATGAGTCTGATGTTTGGGATATCGTAAGAAATTGCTATTCGGCACCCTCAAAGGTTGAAAATGGTGTAATTGTGCAATAGTCAAAGAATGTAAGCTTACTCGGACAAAAGAAGTCAGAGCAATTAAATGACAAGGTATCATAAACATGCATTTCTGTAGTCTTTCGATTAATGAATTCAACAGACCAAGTGCCTACAACACTGCCAAGGAGAAATGGGTTAACATAAAAGTTACTCATGAAGACACAAAGCAAGTAAAGGAAACAAAGTTGAGAAAGTTGGAGGAATCTTATGATGACTACAAAATTAGTGAGAACGGAGACATCTCAGATGCCATAACACGCTTCACAAAGATTATTAACGAGATGAAGAAGCTGGGTGAGGTTCTCCTACAAGCAAAACCAATTGAGAAATTCTTTAGTGGATATGTATGATGAAGTAATATTTTTTTATCGCATGCCACTATTTAACGACAGAAATTACTTGCACTGGAAAACAAGAATAAGATACTTCATTAGATCCCATGAGTCTGATGTTTGGGATATTATAAGAAATGGCTATTCTGCACCCAAAAGGCTGAAAATGGTGTAATTGTACCAAAGGCAAAGAAAGTTCGACCACCCAGAGATAAGAAGTTAGAGCAATTAAATGACAAGGTATCATAAAAATGCTTTTCTGTAGTCTTTCGATTAATTAAGTCAACAGACCCAATGCCTGCGACACTGCCAAGGAGAATTGGGATAACCTAGAAGTTACTTATGAAGACCCAAAGTAAGTAAAGGAAAAAAAGTTGACAAAGTTGGAGCAATCATATGATGCTTTTAGAATTAGTGAGAACAAAGACGTCTCAGATGCAGTAACACGCTTCTCAAAGATTGTTAAAGAGATGAAGAAGCTGGGTTAGGTGCTCCCACAAGCAAAAACAATTAGGAAATTCCTTAGGGGAGATGTATGGTGAAGAAAATTTTGTGTATCGCATTCCACTGTTTAAGGGCGGAAATTACCTCCACTGGAAAATAAGAAGAAGATACTTGATGAGATTCCATGAGTCTGATGTTTGGGATATCGTAAGAAATTGCTATTCGGCACCCTCAAATGTTGAAAAAGGTGTAATTGTGCCAAAGGCAAAGAATATAAGGTTACTCGGAGAAAAGAAGTCATAGCAATTAAATGACAAGGTACCATAAACATGATTTTCTGTAGTCTTTCGATTAATGAATTCAACAGACCCAGTACCTGCGACACTGGCAAGGAGAAATGGGTTAACATAAAAGTTACTCATGTAGACACAAAGCAAGTAAAGGAAACCAAGTTGAGAAAGCTGGAGGAATCATATGATGACTACAGAATTAGTGAGAACGAAGACATCTCAGATGCCATAACACGCTTCACAAATATTATTACAGAGATGAAGAAGCTGGGTGAGGTTCTCCCACAAGCAAAAACAATTGAGAAATTCTTTAGGGGATATGTATGATGAAGTAATATTTGTTTATCGCATTCCACTGTTTAATGGCAGAAATTACTTGCACTGGAAAACAAGAATAAAATACTTCATGAGATCCTATGAGTCTGATGTTTGGGATACTATAAGAAATGGCTATTCTGCACCCACAAAGGTTCAAAATGGTGTAATTGTACCGAAGGCAAAGAAAGTTTGGCCACCCGGCAAAAAGAAGTTAAAGCAATTAAATGACAAGGTATCATAAAAATGCTTTTCTGTAGTCTTTCGATTAATTAATTCAACAGACCTAGTGCCTGCGACACTGCCAAGGAGAAATGGGATAACCTAGAAGTTACTCATGAAGACACAAAGCAAGTAAAGGAAACAAAGTTTACAAAGCTGGAGGAATCCTAATGTGCCTTCAGAATTACTAAGAACGAAGACGTATCAGATGCAATAACATGCCTCACAAAGATTATTAAAGAGATGAAGAAGCTGGGTGAGGTGCTCCCACAAGCAAAACAATTGGGAAATTCCTTAGGGGACCGGTATGATGAAGGAAATTATGTGTATCGCGTTCCACTGTTTAAAGGCAGAAATTACTTGCACTGAAAAACAAGAATAAGATACTTCATGAGATCCCATGAGTTTGATGTTTGGGATATTGTAAGAAATGGCTATTCTGCACCCACAAAAGTTGAAAATGGTGGATTTGTGCTGAAGGAAAATAATGTATGGCTACTCGGAGAAAGGAAGTTACAGCAATTAAATGACATGGTATCATAAACGTCATTTTCTGTAGTCTTTCGATTAATGAATTCAACAGAGCCAGTGCATGCGACACTGTCAAGGAGAAATGGGATAACCTAGAAGTTACTCATGAAGGCACATAACAAGTAAAGGAAATACAGTTGAGAAAGCTGGAGTAATCTTACGATGCCTTCAGAATTAGTGAGCACGTACACATCTTAGATGCCACAATACGCTTCACAAAGATAATTAAAGAGTTGAAGAAGCTGGGTGAGCTGCTCCCACAAGCAAAAACAATTGGAAAATTCCTTAGGGGACATGTATGATGAAGGAAATTTTGTGTATCGCATTCCACTATTATAGGGCGCAAATTACTTGCACTGGAAAAAAAAAAGATACTTCATGAGATTCCATGAGTCTGATGTTTGCGATATCGTAAGAAATTGCTATTCGGCACCCCAAAGGTTGAAAATGGTGTAATTGCGCAAAAGGCAAAGAATGTAAGGTTACCCGGAGAAAAGAAGTCAGAGCAATTAAATGACAAGAGATGAAGAAGCTGGGTGAGGTGCTCCCACAAGCAAAACAATTGGGAAATTCCTTAGGGGACCGGTATGATGAAGGAAATTATGTGTATCGCGTTCCACTGTTTAAAGGCAGAAATTACTTGCACTGAAAAACAAGAATAAGATACTTCATGAGATCCCATGAGTTTGATGTTTGGGATATTGTAAGAAATGGCTATTCTGCACCCACAAAAGTTGAAAATGGTGGATTTGTGCTGAAGGAAAATAATGTATGGCTACTCGGAGAAAGGAAGTTACAGCAATTAAATGACATGGTATCATAAACGTCATTTTCTGTAGTCTTTCGATTAATTAAGTCAACAGACCCAATGCCTGCGACACTGCCAAGGAGAATTGGGATAACCTAGAAGTTACTTATGAAGACCCAAAGTAAGTAAAGGAAAAAAAGTTGACAAAGTTGGAGCAATCATATGATGCTTTTAGAATTAGTGAGAACAAAGACGTCTCAGATGCAGTAACACGCTTCTCAAAGATTGTTAAAGAGATGAAGAAGCTGGGTTAGGTGCTCCCACAAGCAAAAACAATTAGGAAATTCCTTAGGGGAGATGTATGGTGAAGAAAATTTTGTGTATCGCATTCCACTGTTTAAGGGCGGAAATTACCTCCACTGGAAAATAAGAAGAAGATACTTGATGAGATTCCATGAGTCTGATGTTTGGGATATCGTAAGAAATTGCTATTCGGCACCCTCAAATGTTGAAAAAGGTGTAATTGTGCCAAAGGCAAAGAATATAAGGTTACTCGGAGAAAAGAAGTCATAGCAATTAAATGACAAGGTACCATAAACATGATTTTCTGTAGTCTTTCGATTAATGAATTCAACAGACCCAGTACCTGCGACACTGGCAAGGAGAAATGGGTTAACATAAAAGTTACTCATGTAGACACAAAGCAAGTAAAGGAAACCAAGTTGAGAAAGCTGGAGGAATCATATGATGACTACAGAATTAGTGAGAACGAAGACATCTCAGATGCCATAACACGCTTCACAAATATTATTACAGAGATGAAGAAGCTGGGTGAGGTTCTCCCACAAGCAAAAACAATTGAGAAATTCTTTAGGGGATATGTATGATGAAGTAATATTTGTTTATCGCATTCCACTGTTTAATGGCAGAAATTACTTGCACTGGAAAACAAGAATAAAATACTTCATGAGATCCTATGAGTCTGATGTTTGGGATACTATAAGAAATGGCTATTCTGCACCCACAAAGGTTCAAAATGGTGTAATTGTACCGAAGGCAAAGAAAGTTTGGCCACCCGGCAAAAAGAAGTTAAAGCAATTAAATGACAAGGTATCATAAAAATGCTTTTCTGTAGTCTTTCGATTAATTAATTCAACAGACCTAGTGCCTGCGACACTGCCAAGGAGAAATGGGATAACCTAGAAGTTACTCATGAAGACACAAAGCAAGTAAAGGAAACAAAGTTTACAAAGCTGGAGGAATCCTAATGTGCCTTCAGAATTACTAAGAACGAAGACGTATCAGATGCAATAACATGCCTCACAAAGATTATTAAAGAGATGAAGAAGCTGGGTGAGGTGCTCCCACAAGCAAAACAATTGGGAAATTCCTTAGGGGACCGGTATGATGAAGGAAATTATGTGTATCGCGTTCCACTGTTTAAAGGCAGAAATTACTTGCACTGAAAAACAAGAATAAGATACTTCATGAGATCCCATGAGTTTGATGTTTGGGATATTGTAAGAAATGGCTATTCTGCACCCACAAAAGTTGAAAATGGTGGATTTGTGCTGAAGGAAAATAATGTATGGCTACTCGGAGAAAGGAAGTTACAGCAATTAAATGACATGGTATCATAAACGTCATTTTCTGTAGTCTTTCGATTAATGAATTCAACAGAGCCAGTGCATGCGACACTGTCAAGGAGAAATGGGATAACCTAGAAGTTACTCATGAAGGCACATAACAAGTAAAGGAAATACAGTTGAGAAAGCTGGAGTAATCTTACGATGCCTTCAGAATTAGTGAGCACGTACACATCTTAGATGCCACAATACGCTTCACAAAGATAATTAAAGAGTTGAAGAAGCTGGGTGAGCTGCTCCCACAAGCAAAAACAATTGGAAAATTCCTTAGGGGACATGTATGATGAAGGAAATTTTGTGTATCGCATTCCACTATTATAGGGCGCAAATTACTTGCACTGGAAAAAAAAAAGATACTTCATGAGATTCCATGAGTCTGATGTTTGCGATATCGTAAGAAATTGCTATTCGGCACCCCAAAGGTTGAAAATGGTGTAATTGCGCAAAAGGCAAAGAATGTAAGGTTACCCGGAGAAAAGAAGTCAGAGCAATTAAATGACAAGGTATCATAAACATGCTTTTCAGTAGTCATTCGATTAATGAATTCAACAGACCCAGTGCTTGCGACACTGCCGAGGAGAAATGGGTTAACATAAAAGTTACTCATGAAGACACAAAACAAGTAAAGGAAACAAAGTTGAGAAAGCTGGAGGAATCTTATGATTACTACAGAATTGGTGAGAACGAAGGCATCTCAGATGTCGTAACACGCTTCACAAAGATTATTAAAGAGATGAAGAAGCTAGGTGAGGTTCTCCTACAAGCAAAAGCATTTGAGAAATTCATTAGGGGATATGTATGATGAAGTAATATTTGTTAATCGCATTCCGCTGTTTAACGGCGGAAATTACTTGCACTGGAAAACAAGAATAAGATACATCATGAGATTCCATGGGTCTGATGTTTAGAATATTATAAGAAATGGCTATTCTGCACCCCCAAAGGTTGAAAATGGTGTAATTGTACCAAAAGCAAAGAAAGTACGGCAACCTGGAGAAAAGAAGTTAGAGCAATTAAATGACAAGGTATCATAAAAATGGTTTTCTGTAGTCTTTCGATTAATTAATTCAACAGACCCAGTGCCTGTGACACTGCCAAGGAGAATTGGGATAACCTAGAAGTTACGTATGAAGACACAAAGCAAGTAAAGGAAAAAAACTGACAAAGCTGGAGGAATCCTATGATGACTTTAGAATAAGTGAGAACGAAGCCATCTCAAATGCAATAACACTCTTCACAAAGATTCTTAAAGAGATGAAAAAGCTGGGCGAGGTGCTCCCACAAAAAAAAACAGTTGCGAAATTCCTTAGGGGACATATATGATGAAGGATATTCTGTGTATCGCGTTCCACTGTTTAAGGGCGGAAATTACTTGCACTGAAAAACAAGAATAAGATACCTCATGGGATCCCATGAGTATGATGTTTGCGATATTGTGAGAAATGGTTGTTCTGCGCCCACAAAAGTTGAAAATGGTGTAATTATGCTGAAGGCAAAGATTGTATGGCTACCCGGAGAAAAGAAGTTAGAGCAATTAAATGACAAGGTATCATAAACGTGCTTTTCTATAGTTCTTTTATTAATGAATTCAACAGATTCAGTGCCTGCGACACTGTCAAGGAGAAATGGGATAACCTAGAAGTTACTCATGAAAACCCAAAGCAAGTAAAGGAAACAAAGTTGAGAAAGCCGGAGGAATCCTATGATGCTTTTAGAATTAGTGAGAACAAAGACATCTTAGATGCAGTACCACGCTTCACAAAGATTATTAAAGAGATGAAGAAGCTAGGTAAGGTGCTCCCATAAACAAAAACAATTGGGAAATTTCTTAGGGGACATGTATGGTAAAAGAAATTTTGTGTATCGCGTTCCACTGTTTAGGGCGGTAATAGTTGCACTGGAAAATAAGAATAAAATACTTCATGAGATTCCAAACAAGAATAAAATACTTCATGAGATTCCATGAGTCTGATGTTTGGGATATCGTAAGAAATTGCTATTCGGCACCGACAAAGGCTGAAAATGGTGTAATTGTGCTTAAGGAAAAGAATGTAAGGTTACCCGGAGAAAAGTAGTTAGAGCAATTAAATGACGACGAATAACAAACATGTTTTTCTGTAGTCTTTCGATTAATGAATTCAACAGACCTAGTGCCTGCGACACTGCCAAGGAGAAATGGGTTAACCGAAAAGTTACTCATGAAGACACAAAGCAAGTAAAGGAAATAAAGTTGAGAAAGCTGGAGGAATCTTATGATGCCTTCAGAATTAGAGAGAACGAAGACATCTCAGATGCCATAACACGCTTAACAAAGATTATTAAAGTGATGAAGATGCTGGGTGAGGTGCTCCTATAGGCAAAAATAATTAGGAAATTCCTTAGGTAACATGTATGATGAAGGAAATTTTGTGTATCGCATTCCACTGTTTATGGGCAGAAATTACTTGCACTGGAAAACAAGAATAAAATACTTCATGAGATTCCATGAGTATGATGTTTGGCATATCGGAAGAAATTGCTATTCGGCACCCTCAAAGGTTGAAAATGGTGTAATTGTGCCGAAGGCAAAGAATGTATGGGTACCCGGAGAAAAGAAGTTACAGCAATTAAATGAAAAGGTATCATAAACGTGCTTTTCTGTAGTTTTTGGATTAATGAATTCAACAGACCCAGTGCCTGCGACACTGTCAAGGAGAAATTGGATAACCTAGAAGTTACTCATGAAAACACAAAGTAAGTAAAGGAAACAAAGTTGAGAAAGCTGGAGGAATCCTATGATGCCTTCAGAACTAGTGAGAACGAAGACTTCTCAGATGCCATAACAGGCTTCACAAATATTATTAAAGAGATGAAGAAGCTGGGTGAGGCACTCCCACAAGCAAAAACAATTGGGGAAAATCCTTAGGAAAAAAGTATGATGAAGAAAATTTTGTGTATCGCATTCCACTATTGAAGGGCGAAAATTACTTGCACTGGAAAACAATAATAAGATACTTCATGGGATCCCATGAGTCTGATGCTTGGGATATTGTAAGAAATGGCTATTCTGCACCCACAAAGGTTGAAAATGGTGTAATTGTGCCGAAGGCAAAGAATGAATGGCTACCTGGAGATAAGAAGTTAGAGCAATTAAATGACAAGGTATCATAAAAATGCTTTTCTGTAGTCTTTCGATTAATTAATTCAACAGACCCAGTGCCTGCGACACTGCCAAGGAGAAATGGGATAACCTACAAGTTACTCTTGAAGACACAAAGTAAGTAAAAAAAACAAAGTTGACAAAGCTGGGAAAATCCTATGAGGCGCTCCCAAGCGCAAAAACAATTGGGAAAATCCTTAGGGTGCATGTATGATGAAGTTGTATTTGTTTATCGCTTTCCACTGTTTAACGACGGAAATTACTTGCACTGGAAAACAAGAATAAGATACTTCATGAGATTCCATGAGTCTAATGTTTTGGATATTGTATGAAATGGCTATTCTGCACTCACGAAGGTTGAAAATGGTGTAATTGTATCGAAGGCAAATAAAGTATGGCCACTTGGAGAAAAGAGGTTAGAGCAATTAAATGACAAGGTATCATAGAAATGTTTTTCTATAGTCTTTCGATTAATTAATTCAACAGACCCAGTGTTTGCGACACTGCCAAGGAGAAATGGGATAACCTAGAAGTTACTTATAAAAACACAAACCAAGTAAAGGAAACAAAGTTGAGAAAGCTGGAGGAATCCTATAATGCCTTCAAAATTAGTGAGAACGAAGACATCTCAGATGCCTTAACACGCTTCACAAAGATTATTATAGAGATGAAGAAGCTGGGTAGGGTGCTCCTACAAGCAGAAACAACTGGGAAATTCCTTAGGGTACATGTATGTTGAAGGAAATTTTGTGTATCGCATTCCACTGTTTATGGGCAGAAATTACTTGCACTGAAAAACAAGAATAAGATACTTCGTGAGTACCCATGAGTCTGATGCTTGGGATATTGTAAGGAATGGCTATTCTGCACCCCCACAGGTTGAAAATAGTGTAATGGTGCCGAAGGCAAACAATGAATGGCTACCTGGAGAAAAGAAGTTAGAGCAATTAAATGACAAGGTATCATAAACATGCTTTTCTGTAGTCTTTAGATTAATTAATTCAACTGGCACAGTGCCTGCGACACTGCAAATGAGAAATGGGATAACCTAAAAGTTCCTCATGAAAACACAAAGCAAGTAAAGGAAACACACTTGACAAAGCTGGAAGAATCCTATGATGCTTTTAGAAGTGAGAACGAAGACGTCTCAGATGCAGTAATACGCTTGACAAAGATTAATAAAGAGATGAAGAAGCTAGGTAAGGTGCTCTCACAAGCAAAAACAATTGGGAAATTCCTTAGGGGACATGTATGATGAAGGAAGTTATGTGTATTGCGTTCCACGGTTTAAGGGTGGAAATTAGTTGCACTGAAAAATGAGAATAAGATACTTTATGAGATCCCATGAGACTGATGTTTGGGATATTGTAAGAAATGGCTATTCTGCACCCACAAAAGTTGAAAATGGTGTAATTGTGCCGAAGGCAAAGAATGTATGGCTACCCGGAGAAAATAAGTTAGAGCAATTAAATGACAAGGTATCATAAACGAGCTTTTCTGTAGCCTTTCAATTAATGAATTCAACAGACACAGTGCCTACGACACTGTCAAGGAGAAATGGGATAACGTACAAGTTACTCATGAAAACACAAAGCAAGTAAAGGAAACAAAGTTGAGAAGCTGGAGGAATCCTATGATGCGTTCAGAATTAGTGAGAACGAAGACATGTCAGATGGAATAACACGCTTCACAAATATTATTAAGGAGATGAAGAAGCTGGGTGAGGCGCTTCCACAAGCAAAAACAATTGGGAAAATCCTTAGGGTACATGTATGATGAAGGAAATTTTGTGTATCGCATTCCACTGTTTATGGGCGGAAATTACTTGCACTGGAAAACAAGAATAAGATACTTCGTGAGTACCCATGAGTCTGATGCTTGGGATATTGTAAAGAATGGCTATTCTGCACCCCAAAGGTTGAAAATGGTGTAATTGTGCCGAAGGCAAATAATGAATGGCTACTCGGAGAGAAGAAGTTAGAGCAATTAAATGACAAGGTATGATAAACATGATTTTCTGTAGTCCTTAGATTAATTAATTCGACCGACCCAGTGCCTGCGACACTGCAAAAGAGAAATGGGATAACCTAAGAGTTCCAAATGAAAACACAAAGCAAGTAAAGGAAACAAAGTCGAGAAAGCTGAAGGAATCCTATGCTGCCTTCAGAATTAGTGAGAATGAAGATATCTCAGATGCCATAACATGCTTTATAAAGATTATAAAGAGATGAAGAAGCTGGGTGAGGTGGTCCCACAAGCAAAAACAATTGGGAAATTCCTTAGGGGACATGTATGATGAAGTAATATTTGTTTATCGCTTTCTACTGTTTAACAACGGAATTTACTTGCACTTGAAAACTAGAATAAGATACATCATGAGATTCCATGAGTCTAATGTTTGGGATATTGTATGAAATGGCTATTGTGCACCCACGAAGGTTGAAAATGGTGTAATTGTACCGAAGGCAAAGAAAGTATGGCCACTCGAAGAAAAGAGGTTAGAGAAATTAATTGACAAGGTATCATATAAATGCTTTTCTGCGGTCTTTCGATTAATTAATTCAACAATCCAAGTGTTTGCGACACTGCCAAGGAGAAATGGGATAACCTAGAAGTTACTTATGAAAACACAAAGCAAGTAAATGAAACAAAGTTGAGAAAGCTAAAGGAATTCTATGATGCCTTCAGAATTAGTGAGAACGAAGACATGTCAGATGGCATAACACGCTTCACAAATATAATCAAAGAGATGAAGAAGTTGGGTGAGGCGCTCCCACAATAAAAAAAAATTGGGAAAATCCTTAGGGGACCTGTATGAGGAAGGAAATTTTGTGTATCGCATTCCACAGTTTAAGGGCGGAAATTACTTGCACTGAAAAACAAGAATAAGATACTTCAAGAGATCCCATGAGGCTGATGCTTAGGATATTGTAAGAAATGGCTATTCTGCACCCACAAAGGTTGAAGATGGTGTAATTGTGCTGAAGGCAAAGAATGAATGGCTACCCGGAGAAAAGAAGCTAGAGAAATTAAATGACAAGGTATGATAAACATGCTTTTCTGTAGTCTTTAGATTAATTAATTCAACAGACCCAGTGCCTGCGACACTCCAAAGGAGAAATGGGATAACCTAAAAGTTCCTCATGAAAACACAAAGCAAGTAAAGGAAACAAAGTTGACAAAGCTGAAGGAATCCTATGATGCTTTTAGAATTAGTGAGAACGAAGACATCACAGATGCAGTAGCACGCTTCACAAAGATTATTAAAGAGATGAAGAAGCTGAGTGAGCTGCTCCACAAGCAAAAACAATTGGGAAATTCCTTAAGGGGCATGTGTGATGAAGGAAACTATGTGTATCGCGTTCCACAGTTTAAGGGCGGAAATTACTTGCACTGAAAAACGAGAAAAAGATACTTTATGAGATCCCATGAGTTTGATGTTTGGGATAATGTAAGAAATGGCTATTCTGCACCCACAAAAGTTGAAAATGGTGTAATTGTGCCGAAGGCAAAGAATGTATGGCTACCCGGAGAAAATAAGTTAGAGCAATTAAATGACAAGGTATCATAGACGTGCTTTTCTGTAGTCTTTCAATTACTCAACAGACACAGTGCCTGCGACACTGTCAAGGAGAAATGGGATAACCTACAAGTTACTCATGAAAACACAAAGCAAGTAAAGGAAACAAAGTTGAGAAGCTGGAATAATCCTATGATGCCTTCAGAATTAGTGAGAACGAAGATATGTCAGATGGCATAACACGCTTCACAAATATTATTAAGGAGATGAAGAAGCTGGGTGAGGCGCTCCCACAAGCAAAAACAATTGGGAAAATCCTTCGGGTAGAAGTATGATGAAGGAAATTTTGTGTATCGCATTCCAATGTTGAAGGGCGGAAATTACTTGCACTGGAAAAGAAGAATATGATACTTCGTGAGATCCCATGAGTCTGATGCTTAGGATATTGTAGGAAGTGGCTATTATGCACCCACAAAGGTTGAAAATGGTGTAATTGTGCCGAAGGCAAAGAATGAATGGCTACCCGGAGAAAATAAGTTAGATCAATTAAATGACAAGGTATGATAAACATGCATTTCTGTAGTCTTTAGATTAATTAATTCAACCGACCAAGTGCCTGCGACACTGCAAAAGAGAAATGGGATAACCTAAAAGTTCCTCATGAAAACACAAAGCAAGTAAAGGAAACAAAGTTGAGAAAGCTGGACGAATCCTATGTTCCCTTCAGAATTAGTGAGAATGAAGATATCTCAGATGCCATAACACGCTTTATAAAGATTATTAAAGAGATGAAGAAGCTGGGTGAGGTGGTCCCACAAGCAAAAACAATTTGGAAATTCCTTAGGGGACATGTATGATGAAGTAATATTTGTTTATCACTTTCTACTGTTTAACGGCGGAATTTAGTTGCACTTGAAAACTAGAATAAGATACTTCATAAGATTCGATGAGTCTAATGTTTGGGATATTGTATGAAATGGCTATTAGCACCCACGAAGGTTGAAAATGGTGTAATTGTACCGAAGGCAAAGAAAGTGTGGCCACTCGAAGAAAAGAGGTTAGAGCAAATAATTGCAAGGTATCATATAAATGCTTTTCTGTAGTCTTTCGATTAATTAATTCAACAGACCCAGTGTTTGCGACACTGCCAAGGAGAAATAGGATAACCTAGAAGTTACTGATGAAAAAATAAGGCAAGTAAAGGAAACAAAGTTGAGAAAGCTTGAGGAATCCTATGATGCCTTCAGAATTAGTGAGAACGAAGACATCTCAGATGCCACAACAAGCTTCACAAAATTATTAAAGAGATGAAGAAGCTGGGTGAGGTGCTCCCACAAGCAAAAACAATTGGGAAATTCCTTAGGGGACATGTATGATGAAGGAAATAATGTGTATCGCGTTCCACAGTTTAAGGGTGGAAATTACTTGCACTGAAAAATGAGAATAAGATACTTTATGAGATCCCAAGAGTCTGATGTTTGGGATATTGTAAGAAATGGCCATTCTGCACCCTCAAAAGTTGAAAATGGTGTAATTGTGCCGAACGCAAAGAATTTATGGCTACCCGGAGAAAATAAGTTAGAGCAATTAAATGGCAAGGTATCATAGACGTGCTTTTCTGTAGTCTTTCGATGAATGAATTCAACAGACACAGTGTCTGCGACACTGTCAAGGAGAAATGGGATAACCTACAAGTTACTCATGAAAACACAAAGCAACTAAAGGAAACAAAGTTGAGAAAGTTGGAGGAATTCTATGATGCCTTCAGAATTAGTGAGAAGGAAGACATCTCAGATGGCGTAACACGCTTCACAAATGTTATTAAAGAGAGGAAGAAGCTGGGTAAGGCGCTCTCACAAGCAAAAAAAATTGGGAAAATCCTTAGGGGACATGTACGATGAAGGAAGTTATGCGTATCGCGTTCCACAATTTAAGGGCAGAAATTATTTGCACTGGAAAACAAGAATAAGATACTTCATGAGATCCCATGCGTCTGATGCTTAGGATATTGTAAGAAATGGCTATTCTGCACTCTCAAAGGCTGAAAATGGTGTAATTGTGCTGAAGGCAAAGAATGTGTGGCTATCCGAGGAAAATAAGTTAGAGCAATCAAATGACATGGTATCATAGACGTGTTTTTCTATAGTCTTTCGATTAATGAATTCAACAGACCCAGCGCCTGCAACACTGTCAAGGAGAAATGTGATAACCTAGAAGTTACTCACGAAAACACAAAGTAAGTAAAGGAAACAAAGTTGAGAAAGCTGGAGGAATCCTATGATGCTTTCAAAATTAGTGAGAATGAAGACATCTCATATGCCATAACACGGTTCACAAAGATTATTAAAGAGATGAAGAAGCTGGGTATGGTGCTCCCACAAGCAAAACCAATTTGGAAATTCCTTAGGGGATATGTATGATGAAGTACTATTTGTTTATCCCTTTCCACTGTTTAACGGGGGAAATTACTTGCACTGGAAAACTAGAATAAGATACTTCATGAGATTCCATGAGTCTAATGTTTGGGATATTGTATGAAATGGCTATTCTGCACCCACGAAGGTTGAAAATGGTGTAATTGTACCGGAGGCAAAGAAAGTATGGCCACTCGAAGAAAAGAGGTTAGAGCAATTAATTGACAAGGTATCATAAAAATGCTTTTCTGTAGACGTTCGATTAATTAATTCAACAGACCCAGTGTTTGCGACACTGGCAAGGAGAAATGGGATAACCTAGAAGTTACTTATGAAAACACAAAGCAAGTAAAGGAAACAAAGTTGAGAAAGCTGGAGGAATCCTATGATGCCTTCAAAATTAGTGAGAACGAAGACATCTCAGATGCCATAACGCGCTTCACAAAGATTATTAAAGAGATGAAGATGCTGGGTGAGGTGCTCCTACAAGCAAAAACAATAGAAAAATTCCTTAGGGGACTTGCATGATGAAGGAAATTTCGCTTATTGCGTTCCACTGTTTATGGGCGGAAATATCTTGCACTGAAAAACGAGAATAAGATACTTCATGAGATTCCATAAGTCTGATGCTTGGGATATTGTAAGAAATGGCTATTTTGCACCCATAAAGGTTGAAAAT
The DNA here is from genome assembly GCA_035771175.1 of Paratinospora sagittata. NCBI lineage: Eukaryota > Viridiplantae > Streptophyta > Magnoliopsida > Ranunculales > Menispermaceae > Paratinospora > Paratinospora sagittata. The sequence continues at coordinate 11,354,187 of CM069611.1, read as the reverse complement.
GGTGTAATTGTGCGAAAGGCAAAGAATGAATGACCACTCGGAGAAAAGAGGTTAGAGCAATTAAATGACAAGGTATTAGAAAAATGCTTTTCTGTAGTCTTTCGATTAATTAATTCAGTAGACCTAGTGTTTGTGACACTGCCCATGAGAAATGGGATAACCTAGAAGTAATATTTGTGTATCGCATTCCACTATTTAAGGGCGGAAATTACATGCACTGAAAAACAAGAATAAGATACTTCATGAGATCCCATGAGTCTGACGTTTGGGATATTGTCAGAAATGGCTATTCTGCACCCACAAAGGTTGAAAATAAAATAATTGTGCTGAAGACAAAGAAAGTATGGCTACTCAGAAAAAAAAAGTTAGAGAATTTAAATGACAAGGTATCGTAAATGTGCTTTTCTGTAGTCTTTCGTTTAATGAATTCAACAGACCCAGTGCCTGCGACACTATCAAGGAGAAATGTGATAACCGAGAAGTTACTCACGAAAACACAAAGTAAGTAAAGGAAACAAAGTTGAGAAAGCTGGAGGAATCCTATGATGCTATCAAAATTAGTGAGAACGAAGACATCTCAGATGCCATAACACGCTTCACAAAGATTATTAAAGTGATGAAGAAGTTGGGTAGGGTGCTCCCACTAGCAAAAAATTTTGGAAAATTCCTTAGGGGACATGTATGATGAAGGAATTTTTGTGTATCGCATTCCACTATTTAAGGACGGAAATTACTTGCGCCAGAAACCAAGAATAAGATACTTCATGAAATTCCATGAGTCTGATGTTTGGGATATTGTAAGAAATGGCTATTCTGCATCCACAAAGGTTGAAAATAGTGTAATTGTACCGAAGGCAAAGAAAGTATTGCAACCCGGAGAAAAGAAGTTAGAGCAATTAAATGACAAGGTATCATAAAAATGCTTTTCTGTAGTCTTTCGATTGATTAATTCAACAGACCCAATGCCAGCGACACTGCCAATGAGAAATGGGATAACCTAGAAGTTACTTATGAAGACACAAAGCAAGTAAACGAAACAAAGTTGACAAAGCTGGAGGAATCCTATGATGCCTTTAGAATAATTGAGAACGAAGACATCTCAGATGCAATAACGCGCTTCACAAAGATTATTAAAGATATGAAGAAGCTGGGTGAGGTGCTCCCAGAAGCAAAAAAAATTGGAATTTCTTAGGGGACATGAATGATGAAGGAAATTTTGTGAATCGCGTTCCACTATTTAGGGGCGGAAATTACTTGCACTGAAAAAGAAGAATAAGATACTTCTTGAGATCCTATGAGTCTGATGTTTGGGATATTGTAACAAATGGCTATTCTGCACCCACAAAAGTTAAAAATGTGTAATTGCGCCGAAGGCAAAGAATCTATGGCTACCCGGAGAAAAGAAGTTAGAGCAACTAAATGACAAGGTGTCATAAACATGTTTTTCTGTAGTCTTTCGATTAATGAATTCAACAGACCCAGTGCCTGCGACACTGCCAAGGAGAAATGGGTTAATATTAAAGTTACTTATGAAGACGCAAAGCAAGTAAATGAAACAAAGTTGAGAAAGCTAGTGGAATCCTATCATGCCTTCAAATTTAGTGAGAACGAAGACATCTTAGATGCCACAACAAGCTTCACAAAGATTATTAAAGAGACGAAGAAAAAACAATTGGAAAATTCCTTAGGGGACATGTATGATGAAGGAAATTTTGTGTGTCGCATTCCACTATTTAAGGGCGAAAATTACTTGCCCTGGAAAATAAGAATAAGATACTTCATGAGATTCCATGAGTCTGATGTTAGGGATATTGTAAGATATGGCTATTCTACACCCACAAAGGATGAAAATGGTGTAATTGTGCCGAAGGCATTGTTAGTATGGCTACCCAGATTAAAGAAGTTAAAGCAATCAAATGACAAGGTATCATAAACATGCTTTTCTGTTGTCTTTCGGATAATGAATTCAACAGACCCAGTGCCTGCGACATTGTTAAGAAGAAATGGCATAACCTAGAAGTTACTCTTGAAGACATAAAGCAAGTAAAGAAAACAAAGTTGACAAAGTGGGAGGAATCCTATGATGCCTTTAGAATTAGTGAGAACGAAGACGTCTTAGATGCAATGACACGCTTCACAAAGATTATTAAAGAGATGAAGAAGCTAGGTGAGGTGCTCCCATAAGCAAAAATAATTAGGAATTTCCTAGGGGACATGTATGATGAAAGAATTTTGTGTATCGCATTCCACTTTTTAAAGTTAGAAATTACTTGCACTGGAAAACAAGATTAAGATACTTCATGAGATTCCATGAGTCTGATGTTTGGGATATTGTAAGAAATGGCTATTCTACACCCACAAATGTTGAAAATGGTGTAATTGTGCTGAAGGCAAAGAATGTAAGGCTACATGGAGAAAAGAAGTTAGAGCAAATGAAGTGACAAGGTATCATAAACATGTTTTTCTATAGTCATTCTTTTAATGAATTGAACAGACCCAGTGCTTGCGACACTGCCAAGGAGAAATGCGATAACCTGAAAGTTACTCATAAAGACACAAAGCAAGTAAACGAAACAAAGTTGACAAAGCTGGAGAAATCCTGTGATGCCTTCAGAATTAGTGAGAACGACGATGTCTCAGATGCAAAAACACGCTTCACAAAGATTATTAAAGAGATGATGAAGCTGGGTGAGGTGCTCCCAGAAGCAAAACCAATTGGAAATATCGTTATGGGACATGTATTATGAAGGAAAATTTGTGTAACACATTCCACTGTTTAAGGGCGGAAATTACTTGCACAGGAAAACAAGAATAAGATAGTTCATGAGATTCCAAGAGTCTGATGTTTGAGATATTGTAAGAAATGGCTATTTTGCACCCACAAAGGTTGAAAATGGTGTAATTATGCTGAAGGCAAATAATAAGGCTACCTGGAGAAAAGAAGTTAGAGCAATTAAATGACAAGTTAGACCCAGTGCCTGCGACACTGCCAAGGAGAAATGGGTTAACATTCAAGTTACTGATGAAAACACAAAGCAAGTAAAAGAAACAAAGTGGAGAAAGCTGGAGGAATCCTATGATGCCTTCAGAATTAGTGAGAACGAAGACGTCTCAGATGCCATAACACGCTTCACAAAGATTATTAAAGAGAGGAAGAAGCTAGGTGAGGTACTCCCACAAGAAAAAACAATTGGGAAATTTCTTAGGGGACATCTATGATGAAGGAAATTTTTTGTATCGCGGAAATTATTTGCACCGGAAAAAACCAATAAGATACAACATTAGATTTCATGAGTCTGATGCTTTGGATATAGTAAGAAATGGCTATTCTGCACCTGCAAAGGTTGAAAATGGTGCAATTCTGCCGAAGGCAAAAAATGGAAGGCTACCCCGGTGAAAAGAAGTAAGAGCAATTAAATGAGAAAGTATCATAAACATGCCTTTTTGTAGTCTTTCGATTAATGAATTCAATAGACCCAGTGCCTGCGACACTGCCAAGGAGAAATGGGTTAACGTAAAAGCTACTCATGAAGACAAAAAGAAAGTAAAGGAAACAGAGTTGAGAAAGCTGGAAGAATCCTATGATGTCTTCAGAATTAGTGAGAACGAGGACATCTCAGATGCCATCACACGATTCACAAAGATTATTAAAGAGATGAAGAAGCTGAGTGAGGTGCTCCCACAAGAAAAAACAAATGGAAAATTCCTTAGGGGACATGTATGATGAAGAAAATTTTGTGTATCGCATTCCACTATTTTAGGGCAGAAATTACTTGCGCAGGAAAACAAGCTTAAGATACTTCATGAGATTCCATGAGTCTGACGTTTGGGATATTGTAAGAAATGGCTATTCTGCATCCACAAATGTTGAAAATGGTTTAATTGTGCTGAAGGCAAAAAATGTAAGGGTACCCAGAGAAAAGAAGTTAGAGCAATTAAATGACAAGGTATCAGAAACATGCTTTTCTGTAGTTTTCTATTAATGAATTCAACAGACCGAGCGCCAGCGACACTGCCAAGGAGAAATGTGATAACATAAAAGTTACTCATGAAGACACAAAGGAAGTAAAGGAAACAAAGTTGACAAAGCTGGAGGAATCCTGAGATGGCTTCAGAATTAGTGAGAACGAATAAATCTCATATGTCATAACACGGTTCACAAAGATTATTAAAGACATGAAAAAGCTGGTTGAGGTACTCCTACAAGCAAAAACAATCAGGAAATTCCTTAGGGGACATGTATGATCAAGGAAATTTTGCGTATTGCATTCCACTGTTTAAGGACGGAAATTACTTGCACTGGAAAACAGGAATAAGATACTTCATGAGATTCCATGAGTCTGATGTTTGGGATATTGTAAGAAATGGCTATTTTGCACCCACAAATGTGTAATTGTGCCGCAGGCAAAAATTATAAGGCTTCCCGGAGAAAAGAAGTTAGAGCAATTAAATGACAAGGTATCATAAACATATTTTTCAGTATTATTTCGATTAATGAATTCAACAGCCCAGTGCCTGCGACACTGCAAAGGAGAAATGCGTTAACATTAAAGTTACTCATGAAAACACAAAGCAAGTAAAGGAAACAAAGTTGAGAAAGCTGGAGGAATCCTATGATGCCTTCAGAATTAGTGAGAACGAAGACATCTCAGAATCCATAACACGGTTCACAAAGATTATTAAAGAGATGAAGAAGCTGGGTGAGGTGCTCCTAGAAGAAAAAATAATTGGAAAATTCCTTAGGGGACATGTATGATGAAGAAAACTTTGTGTATCGCATTCCACTTTTTAATGATAGAAATTACTTGCACTGAAAAACAAGAATAAGATACAGCATGAGATTCCATGAGTCAAATGTTTGGGATATTGTAAGAAATGGCTATTCTGCACCCACAAAGGTTGAAAATGGTGTAATTGTGTCGAAGCCAAAGTTAGTATGGCTACCCTGAATAAAGAAGTTAGAGCAATCAAATGACAAGGTATCATAAACATGCTTTTCTGTAGTCTTTCGATTAATGAATTCAACAGACCCAGTGCCTGCGACACTGTCAAGGAGAAATGGGATAACCTAGAAGTTACTCTTGAAGAAATAAAGCAAGTAAAAGAAACAAAGTTGACAAAGCGAGAGGAATCGTATGATGCCTTTAGAATTAGTGAGAACGAAGACGTCTTAGATGCAATAACACACTTCACAAAGATTATTAAAGAGATGAAGACGTTGGGTGAGGTTCTCCCAGAAGAAAAAACAATGGGGAATATCATTATGGGACATGTATGATGAAGGAAATTTTGTGTAACGCATTCCACAGTTAAAGGGAGGAAATTCCTTGCACTGGAAAACAAGAATAAGATACTTCATGAGATTCTATGAGTCTGATGTTTGGGATATTGTAAGAAATGGCTCTTCTGCACCCACGAATTTTGAAAATGGTGTAGTTGTGCCGAAGGCAAAGTAATGTCAGGCTACCCGGAGAAAAGAAGTTTGAGCAATTAAATGACAAGGTGTCATAAACATGTTTTTTTGTAGTTTTTCGATTAATGAATTCAACAGACCAAGTGCCTGCGACACTGGCAAGGAGAAATGGGTTGACAATAAAGTTACTTAAGAAGACACAAAGCAAGTAAAGGAAACAACGTTGAGAAAGCTAGAGGAATCCTATGATACCTTAAGATTTTGTGAGAACGAAGACATCTTAGATGCCATTACACGCTTCACAAAGATTAATAAAGAGACGAAAAAGCTGGGTGAGGTGCTCTCACAAGAAAAAACAATTGAGAAATTCCTTAGGGGACATGTATGATGAAGGAAATTTTGTGTATCGCATTCCACTGTTTAACGGCGGAAATAACTTGCACTGGAAAACAAGAATAACATACTTGATGAGATTCCATGAGTCTGATGTTTGGGATATTGTAAGAAATTGCTATTTTGCACCCACAAAGGTTGAAAATGGTGTAATTGTGCCGAAGGAAAACTTAGTATGGTTACCCAGATAAAAGAATTGTGCCGAAGATAAGGTATCAAAAACATGCGTTTCTGTAGTCTTTCGATTAATGAATTCAATAGACCCAGTGCCTACGACACCGTCAAGGAGAAATGGGATAACCTAGAAGTTACTCTTGAAGACATAAAGCAAGTAAAGGAAACAAAGTTGACAGAGTGGGAGGAATCCTATGATGCCTTTAGAATTAATGAGAACGAAGACGTCTCAGATGCAATAACACGCTCCAAAAAGATTATTAAAGAGATGAAGAAGTTGGGTGAGGTGCTCCCAGAAGCAAAAACAATTGGGAATATCATTATGGGACATGTATGATGAAGGAAATGTTGTGTAACACATTGCACTGTTTAAGGGCGGAAATTACTTGCACTGGAAAACAAGAATAAGATACTTCCTGAGATCCCTTGAGTCTGATGTTAGAGATATTGTAACAAATGGCTATTCTGCACCCACAAAAGTTGAAAATGTGTAATTGTGCCTAAGGCAAAGAATATAAGGCTTCCCGGAGAAAAGAAGTTAGAGCAATCAAATGATAAGGTATCATAAACATATTTTTCTGTAGTCTTTCGATTAATGAATTCAACAGACCTAGTGCTTGCGACACTACCGAGGAGAAATGGGTTAACATTAAAGTTACTATTGTAAACACAAAGCAAGTAAAGGAAACAAAGTTGAGAGAGCTAGAGGAATCCTCTGATGCCTTCAGAATTAGTGAGAACGAAGACATCTCATATGCCATAACACGCTTCACAAAGATTATTAAAGAGATGAATAAGCAAGGTGAGGTACTCCCACAAGCAAAAACAATTGGGTTATTTCTTAGGGGACATGTATGATGAAGGAAATTTTGTGTATTGTTTTCCACTGTTTAATGGCAGAAATTACTTTCAATGGTAAACAACAATAAGATACTTCATTAGATTCCATGCGTCTGATGATTTGGATATTGTAAGAAATGGCTATTCCGCACCCGCATAGGATGAAAATGGTGCAATTCTACCGAAAGCAAAGAATGGATGGATACCTGGTGAAAAGAAGTTAGCGCAATTAAAATGACAAGGTATCATAAACATGCTTTTCTGTAGTTTTTTCATCAATGAATTCAATAGACCCAGTGCCTGCGACACTGCCAAGGAGAAATGGGTTAACGTAAAAGCTAATCATGAAGACAAAACGCAAGTAAAGGAAATAGAGTTGAGAAAGTTGGAGGAATCCTATGATGCCTTCAGAATTAGTGAGAACGAAGACATCTCAAATGCCAAAACACGGTTCACAAAGATTATTAAAGAGATGAATAAGCAAGGTGAGGTACTCCCACAAGCAAAAACAATTGGGTTATTTCTTAGGGGACATGTACGATGAAAGAAATTTTGTGTATTGTTTTCCACTGTTTAATGGCAGAAATTACTTGCAATGGTAAACAACAATAAGATACTTCATTAGATTCAATGCGTCTGATGGTTTGGATATTGTAAGAAATGGCTATTCCGCACCCGCAAAGGTTTAAAATGGTGCAATTCTACCGAAAGCAAAGAATGGAAGGCTACCCGGTGAAAAGAAGTTAGCACAATTAAAATGACAAGGTATCATAAACATGCTTTTCTGTAGTTTTTTCATTAATGAATTCAATAGACCCAGTGCCTGCGACACTGCTAAGGAGAAATGGGTTAACGTAAAAGCTAATCATGAAGACAAAAAGCAAGTAAAGGAAATAGAGTTGAGAAAGTTGGAGGAATCCTATGATGCCTTCAGAATTAGTGAGAACGAAGACATCTCAAATGCCAAAACACGGTTCACAAATATTATTAAAGAGATGAATAAGCAAGGTGAGGTACTCCCACAAGCAAAAACAATTGGGTTATTTCTTAGGGGACATGTATGATGAAAGAAATTTTGTGTATTGTTTTCCACTATTTAATGGCAGAAATTACTTGCAATGGTAAACAGCAATAATATACTTCATTAGATTCAATGCGTCTGATGCTTTGGATATTGTAAGAAATGGCTATTCTACACTCGCAAAGGTTTAAAATGGTTCAATTCTACCGAAACCAAAGAATGGAAGGCTACCCAGTGAAAAGTAGTTAGCGCAATTAAAATGACAAGGTATCATAAACATGCTTTTCTATAGTTTTTTCATTAATGAATTCAATAGACCCAGTGCCTGCGACACTGCCAAGGAGAAATGGGTTAACGTAAACGCTAATCATGAAGACAAAAAGCAAGTAAAGGAAATAGAGTTGAGAAAGCTGCAGGAATCCTATGATGCCTTCAGAATTAGTGAGAACGAAGACATCTCAAATGCCAAAACACGGTTCACAAAGATTATTAAAGAGATGAAGAAGCTGGGTGAGGTGCTCCCACAAGAAAAAACTATTGCAAAATCCCTTAGGGGACATGTATGATGAAGAAAATTTTGTGTATCGCATTCCACTATTTAAGGGTAGAAATTACTTGCACTAGAAAACAAGATTAAGATACTTCATGAGATTCCATGAGTCTGATGTTTGGGATATTGTAAGAAATGGCTATTCTACACCCACAAATGTTGAAAATGGGGTAATTGTGCTGAAGACAAAGAATGTAAGGCTACCCGGAGAAAAGAAGTTAGAGCAATTAAATGACAAGGTATCACAAGCATGCTTTTCCGTAGTCTTTTTTTTTTATGAATTGAACTGACGCAGTGCCTACGACACTGCCAAGGCGAAATGGGATAACCTAAAAGTTACTCATGAAAACACAAAACAAGTAAACGAAACAAAGTTGACAAAGCTGGAGGAAGCCTGTGATGCCTTCAGAATTAGTGAGAACAAATAAATCTCAGATGTCATAAGACGCGTGACAAAGATTATTAAAGAGATGAAGAAGTTGGGTGTGGTGCTCCTAGAAGCAAAAACAATTGGCAAATTTGTTAGGGGACATCTATGATGAAGGAAATTTTGTGTATCGCGAAAATTACTTGCACTGGTAAACAACAATAAGATACTTCATTAGATTCCATGAGTCTGATGCTTTGGATATTGTAAGAAATGGCTATTCCACACCCGCAAAGGTTGAAAATGGTGCAATTCTGCCGAAGGCAAAGAATGGAAGGCTACCTGGTGAAAAGAAGTTAGAGCAATTAAATGAGAAGGTTTCATAAACATGCTTTTTTGAAGACTTTTGATTAATGAATTCAATAGACCCAGTGCCTGCAATACTACCAAGGAGAAATGGGTTAACGTAAAAGCAACTCATGAAGTCAAAAAGCAAGTAAAAGAAACAGAGTTGATAAAGTTGGAGGAATCCTATGATGTTTTCAAAATTAGTGAGAACGAAGACATCTCAGATGCCATACCATGGTTCACAAAGATTATTAAAGAGATGAAGGAGCTGGGTGAGGTGCTCCCGCAAGAAAAAATAATTAGGAAATTCCTTAGGGGACATGTATGATGAAGAAAATTTTGTGCATCGCATTCCACTATTTAAGGGCAGAAATTGCTTGCACTGGCAAACAAGATTAAGATACTTCATGAGATTCCATGAGTCTGATGTTTGGGATATTGTAAGAAATGGCTATTCTACACCCACAAATGATGAAAATGGTGTAATTGTGCTGAAGGCAAAGAATGTAAGGCTACCAGGAGAAAAGAAGTCAGAAAAATTAAATGACAAGGTGTCATAAACATGTTTTTCCGTAGTCTTTCGATTATTGAATTCAACATACCTAGTGCCTGCGACACTGCCAAGGAGAAATGGGTTAACATTAAAGTTACTTATGAAGACACAAAGCAAGTAAAGGAAACAAAGTTGAGGAAGCTGGAGGAATCCTATGATGCCTTCAAATTTAGTGAGAACAAAGACATCTTAAATGCCACCACACGCGTCACAAAGATTATTAAACAGATGAACAAGCTGGGTGAGGTGCTCCCGCAAGAAAAAACAATTGGAAAATTCCTTAGGGGACATGTATGATGAAGAAAATTTTGTGTATAGCATTCCACTATGTATCATGAGATGCCATGAGTCTGATGTTTGGAATATTGTAAGAAATGGCTATTCTGCACCCACAAATGTGGAAAATGGTGTAGATGTGCTGAACGCAAAGAATGTAAGGCTACCCGGTGAAAAGAAGTTAGAGCAATTAAATGACAAGGTATCATAAACATGTTTCTCCGTAGTCTTTCTATTAATGAATTCAACAGACCGAGCGCCTGCGACAGTGCTAAGGAGAAATGGGATAACATGAAAGTTACTCATCAAAACACAAAGGAAGTAAAGGAAACAAAGTTGACAAAGCTAGAGGAATGCTGTGATGGCTTCAGAATTAGTGAGAACGAATAAATCTCCTATGTCATACCACGCTTCACAAAGATTATTAAAGAGATGAAGAAGCTGGGTGAGGTGCTCCCAGAAGCAAAAACAATTGGGAATATCATTATGGGATATGTATGGTGAAGGATATTTCGTGTAACGCATTCCACTGTTTAAGGGCGAAAATTACTTGCACTGGAAAACAAGAATAAGATACTTCATGAGATTCCATGAGTCTGATGTTTGGGATATCGTAAGAAATGGCTAGTCTGCACCCACAAATGTTGAAAATGGTGTAATTGTGCCGAAGGCAAAGTAATGTCAGGCTACCCAGAGAAAAGAAGTTAGAGCAATTAAATGACAAGGTATCATAAACATGGTTTTCTGTAGTCTTTGAATTAATGAATTCAATAAACCCAGTGCCTGCGACACTGCCAAGGAGAAATGGGTTAACATTAAAGCTACTCATGAAAACACAAAGCAAGTAAAGGAAACAAAGTTGAGAAAGCTAGAGGAATCCTATGATGCCTTCAGAATTAGTGAGAATGAAGACATCTCAGATGCCATAACACGCTTCACAAAGATTATTAAAGAGATGAATAAGCTAGGTGAGGTACTCCCACAAGCAAAAACAATTTGGATATTTCTTTGGGGACATGTATGATGAAGGAAATTTTGTGTATCGTTTTCCATTGTTTAAGGACAGAAATTACTTTGCACTGGTAAACAACAATAAGACACTTCATTAGATTCCATGAGTTTGATGCTTTGGATATTGTAAGAAATGGCTATTCCGCACCCGCAAAGGTTGAAAATGGTGCAATTTTGCCGAAAGCAAAGAATGGAAGGCTACCTGGTGCAAAGAAGTTAGCGCAATTAAAATACATGGTATCATAAACATGCTTTTTTGTAGCTTTTCGATTAATGAATTCAATAGACCCGGTGCCTGCGACACTGCCAAGGAGAAATGGGTTAACGTAAAAGTTAATCATGAAGAGAAAACGCAAGTAAAGGAAACAGACTTGAGAAAGCTGGAGGAATCCTATGATGCCTTCAGAATTAGTGAGAACGAAGACATCTCAATGCCATAACACGGTTCACAAAGAGTATTAAGGAGATGATGTAGCTGGGTGAGGTGCTCGCAGAAGCAAAAGCAATTGGTAATATCATTATGGGACATGTACGATGAAAGAGATTTTATGTAACGCATTCCACTGTTTAAGGGCGCAAATTACTTGCACTGGAAAACAAGAATAAGATACTTCATGAGATTCCATGAGTCTGATGTTTGCGATATTGTAAGGATTGGCTATTCTGCACCCACAAAGGTTGAAAATCGTGTAATTGTGCCGATGGCAAAGAATAAGGCTACCCAGAGAAAAGAAGTTAGAGCAATTAAATGAGAAGGTATCACAAACATATTTTTCTATAGTCTTTCGATTAATGAATTCAACAGACCCAGTGCCTGCGACACTGCCAAGGAGAAATGGGTTAACATTAAAGTTACTCATGAAAACAAAAAGCAAGTAAAGGAAACAAAGTTGAGAAAGCTGGAGGAAACCTATGATGCCTTTAGAATTAGTGAGAACGAACACATCTCAGATGCCATAACACGGTTCACAAAGATTATTAAAGAGATGAAGAAGCTAGGTGAGGTACTCCCATAAGCAAAAACAATTGGAAAATTTCTTTGGGACATCTATGATGAAAGAAATTTTCTGTATCGCCTTCCACTGTTTAAGGGCGGAAACTACTTGCACTGGTAAAGAACAATAAGATACTTCATTAGATTCCATGAGTCTGATGCTTTGGATATTGTGAGAAATGGCTATTCCGCACCCGCAAAGGTATAAAATGGTGCAATTCTGCCGAAGACAAAGAATGGAAGGCTACCCGGTGAAAAGAAGTTAGAGCAATTAAATGAGAAGGCATCATAAACATGCTTTTCTTTAGTCTTTCGATTAATGAATTCAATAGACCCAGTGCCCGCGACACTGCCAAGGAGAAATGGGTTAACGTAAAAGCTACTCATGAAGAGAAAAAGCAAGTAAAGGAAACAGAGTTGAGAAGGCTGGAGGAATCCTATGATGCCTTCAAAATTAGTGAGAACGAAGACATCTTAGATGCCATAACACGGTTCACAAAGATTATTAAAGAGATGAAGAAGCTGGGTGAAGTGCTCCCACAAGAAAAAATAATTGGGAAATTCCTTAGGGGACATGTATGATGAAGAAAATTTTGTGTATCGCATTCCCCAATTTAAGGCCAGAAATCACTTGCGCAAGAAAAGAAGATTAAGCTACTTCATGAGATTCCATGAGTCAGATGTTTGGGATATGGTAAGAAATGGCTATTCTGCACCCACAAATGTTGAAAATGGTGCAATTGTGCTGAAGGCAATGAATGTAAGGCTACCCGGAGAAAAGAAGTTAGAGCAATTAAATGACAAGGTATATAAACATGCGTTTCCGTAGTCTTTCTATTAATGAATTCAATAGACCGAGTGCCAGTGACACTGGCAAGGAGAAATGGGATAACATAAAAGTAACTCATGAAGACCCAAAGCAAGTAAAGGAAACAAAGTTGACAAAGCTGGAGGAATTTTGTGATGGCTTCAGAATTTGTGAGAACGAATAAATCTCATATGTCATTACACGCTTCGCAAAGATTGTTAAAAAGATGAAGAAGCTGGGTGAGGTGCTCCCAGAAGCAAAAACAATTGGGAATATCATTATGGGATATGTATGATGAAGGAAATTTCGTGTAACGCATTCCACTGTTTAAGGGCGGAAATTACTTGCACTGGAAAACAAGAATAAGATACTTCATGAGATTCCATGAGTCTGATGTTTGGGATATCGTAAGAAATGGCTATTCTGCACCCACAAATGTTGAAAATGGTGTAATTGTGCCGAAGGCAAAGTAATGTCAGGCTACCCAGAGAAAAGAAGTTAGAGCAATTAAATGACAAGGTATCATAAACATGCTTTTCTGTAGTCTTTGAATTAATGAATTCAATAAACCCAGTGCCTGCGACACTGCCAAGGACAAATGGGTTAACATTAAAGCTACTCATGAAAACACAAAGCAAGTAAAGGAAACAAAGTTGAGAAAGCTAGAGGAATCCTAAGATGCCTTCAGAATTAGTGAGAATGAAGACATCTCAGATGCCATAACACGCTTCACAAAGATTACTAAAGAGATGAATAAGCTAGGTGAGGTACTCCCACAAGCAAAAACAATTGGGATATTTCTTTGGGGACATGTATGATGAAGGAAATTTTGTGTATCGTTTTCCACTGTTTAAGGACAGAAATTACTTGCACTGGTAAACAACAATAAGATACTTCATTAGATTCCATGAGTTTGATGCTTTGGATATTGTAAGAAATGGCTATTCCGCACCCGCAAAGGTTGAAAATGGTGCAATTTTGCCGAAAGCAAAGAATGGAAGGCTACCTGGTGCAAAGAAGTTAGCGCAATTAAAATACATGCTATCATAAACATGCTTTTTTGTAGTTTTTCGATTAATGAATTCAATAGACCCGGTGCCTGCGACACTGCCAAGGAGAAATGGGTTAACGTAAAAGTTAATCATGAAGAGAAAACGCAAGTAAAGGAAACAGACTTGAGAAAGCTGGAGGAATCCTATGATGCCTTCAGAATTAGTGAGAACGAAGACATCTCAATGCCATAACACGGTTCACAAAGAGTATTAAGGAGATGATGTAGCTGGGTGAGGTGCTCGCAGAAGCAAAAGCAATTGGTAATATCATTATGGGACATGTACGATGAAAGAAATTTTATGTAACGCATTCCACTGTTTAAGGGCGGAAATTACTTGCACTGGAAAACAAGAATAAGATACTTCATGAGATTCCATGAGTCTGATGTTTGGGATATTGTAAGGATTGGCTATTCTGCACCCACAAAGGTTGAAAATCGTGTAATTGTGCCGATGGCAAAGAATAAGGCTACCCAGAGAAAAGAAGTTAGAACAATTAAATGAGAAGGTATCACAAACATATTTTTCTATAGTCTTTCGATTAATGAATTCAACAGACCCAGTGCCTGCGACACTGCCAAGGAGAAATGGGTTAACATTAAAGTTACTCATGAAAACAAAAAGCAAGTAAAGGAAACAAAGTTGAGAAAGCTGGAGGAAACCTATGATGCCTTTAGAATTAGTGAGAACGAACACGTCTCAGATGCCATAACACGCTTCACAAAGATTACTAAAGAGATGAATAAGCTAGGTGAGGTACTCCCACAAGCAAAAACAATTGGGATATTTCTTTGGGGACATGTATGATGAAGGAAATTTTGTGTATCGTTTTCCACTGTTTAAGGACAGAAATTACTTGCACTGGTAAACAACAATAAGATACTTCATTAGATTCCATGAGTTTGATGCTTTGGATATTGTAAGAAACGGCTATTCCGCACCCGCAAAGGTTGAAAATGGTGCAATTTTGCCGGAAGCAACGAATGGAAGGCTACCTGGTGCAAAGAAGTTAGCGCAATTAAAATACATGGTATCATAAACATGCTTTTTTTTAGTCTTTCGATTAATGAATTCAATAGACCCAGTGCCCGCGACACTGCCAAGGAGAAATGGGTTAACGTAAAAGCTACTCATGAAGAGAAAAAGCAAGTAAAGGAAACAGAGTTGAGAAGGCTGGAGGAATCCTTTGATGCCTTCAAAATTAGTGAGAACGAAGACATCTTAGATGCCATAACACGGTTCACAAAGATTATTAAAGAGATGAAGAAGCTGGGTGAAGTGCTCCCACAAGAAAAAACAATTGGGAAATTCCTTAGGGGACATGTATGATGAAGAAAATTTTGTGTATCGCATTCCCCAATTTAAGGCCAGAAATCACTTGCGCAAGAAAAGAAAATTAAGCTACTTCATGAGATTCCATGAGTCAGATGTTTGGGATATGGTAAGAAATGGCTATTCTGCACCCACAAATGTTGAAAATGGTGCAATTGTGCTGAAGGCAATGAATGTAAGGCTACCCGGAGAAAAGAAGTTAGAGCAATTAAATGACAAGGTATATAAACATGCGTTTCCGTAGTCTTCCTATTAATGAATTCAATAGACCGAGTGCCAGTGACACTGGCAAGGAGAAATGGGATAACATAAAAGTAACTCATGAAGACCCAAAGCAAGTAAAGGAAACAAAGATGACAAAGCTGGAGGAATTTTGTGATGGCTTCAGAATTTGTGAGAACGAATAAATCTCATATGTCATTACACGCTTCGCAAAGATTGTTAAAAAGATGAAGAAGCTGGGTGAGGTGCTCCCAGAAGCAAAAACAATTGGGAATATCATTATGGGATATGTATGATGAAGGAAATTTTGTGTAACGCATTCCACTGTTTAAGGGCGGAAATTACTTGCACTGGAAAACAATAATAAGATACTTCATGAGATTCCATGAGTATGATGTTTGGGATATTGTAAGAAATGGCTATTCTGCACCCGCAAAGGTTGAAAATCGTGTAATTGTGCCGAAGCCAAAGAATGTAAGGCTACCAAGAGAAAAGAATTTAGAGCGATTAAATGACAAGGTATCATAGGCATATTTTTCTGTAGTGTTTCGATTAATGAATTCCACAGACCCAGTGCCTACGACACTGCCAAGGAGAAATGGGTTAACATTAAAGTTACTCATGAAGACACAAAGCAAGTAAGGAAACAAAGTTGAGAAAGCTGGAAGAATCCTATGATCCCATCAGAATTAGTGAGAGCGAAGACGTCTCAGATACCATAACACGCTTCACAAAGATTATTAAATAGATGAAGAAGCTAGGTGAGGTACTCCCACACGCAAAACCAATTGGGAAATTTCTTACAGGACAGGTATGATGAAGGAAATTTTGTGTATCGCTTTCCACTGTTTAAGGGCGGAAATTACTTGCAATGGAAAACAACAATAAGATACTTCATTAGATTTCATGAGTCTGATGCTTTGCATATTATAAGAAATGGCTATTCCACACCCGCAAAGGTTGAAAATAGTGCAATTCTGCTGAAGGCAAAGAATGTGAGGCTACCCGGTGAAAAGAAGTTAGAGTAATTAAATGACAAGGTATCATAAACATCCTTTTCAAGGTATCATAAACATCCTTTTCTGTAGTCTTTCGATTTATGAATTCTACAGACCTAGTGCCTGCGTCACTCCCAAGGAGAAATGGGATAATCTAGAAGTTACTCTTGAAAACACCAAGCAAGTAAAGGAAACAAAGTTAAGAAAGCTGGAGGAATCCTAGGATGCCTTCAGAATTAGTAAGAACGAAGACATCTCAGATGTCATAACACGGTTCACAAAGATTATTAAAGAGATGAAGAAGCTGGGTGAGGTGCTCCCAGAAGCAAAAACAATTGGGAATATCATTATGGGACATGTATGATGACGAAAATTTTCTGTAACGTATTCCACTGTTTAAGGGAAAAAATTACTTGCACTAGAAAACAAGAATAAGATACTTCATGAGATTCCATGATGGCTTCAGAATTAGTGAGAACGAAGACATCTCAGATGCCATAACACGCTTCACAAAGATTGTTAAAGAGATGAAGAAGCTGGGTGAGGTGCTCTCACAAGAAAAACAATTGGGAAATTCCTTAGGGGACATGTATGATGAAGGAAATTTTGTGTATCGCATTCCACAATTTAAGGGCGGAAATTACATGCACTGAAAAACAACAATAAGATACTTCATGAGATTCCAAGAGTTTGATGTTTGGGATATTGTAAGAAATGGCTATGCTGCACCCATGAAGGTTTAAAATGGTGTAATTGTGGCGAAGGCGAAGAATATAAGGTTACCCGAAAAAAAGAAGTTAGAGCAATTAAATGACAAGGTATCATAAACATATTTTTCTGTTGTCTTTCGATTAACGAATTCAAAAGACCCGGTGCCTGCGACACATGCGAAGAAAACAAAGCTGAGAAAGCTGGAGGAATCCTATGATGCCTTCGAAATTAGTGAGAACGAAGACATCTCAGATGCGATAACACGGTTCACAAAGATTATTAAAGAGATGAAGAAGTTGGGTGAGGTGCTCCTACAAGAAAAAACAATTGGGAAATTCCTTAGAGCATATGTATGATGAAGGAAATTTTGTGTAACGTTTTCCACTGTTTAAGGGCGGAAATTACTTGCACTGGAAAACAACAATAAGATACTTCATTAGATTCCATGAGTCTGATGCTTTGGATATTATAAGAAATGGCTATTCCGCACTCGCAAAGGTTGAAAATAGTGCAATCCTGCCGATAGCAAAGAATGTAAGGCTACCCGATGAAAAGAAGTTAGAGCAATTAAATGACAAGGTATCATAAACATGGTTTTTCGTAGTCTTTCTTTTAATGAATTCAACAGACCCAGTGCCTGTGACACTGCGAAGGAGAAATGGGATAACCTAAAAGTTAGTCATGAAGACACAAAACAAGTAAAGGAAACAAAGTTGACAAAGCTGGAGGAATCCTGTGATGGCTTCAGAATTAGTGAGAACGAATAAATCTCAGATGTCATAACACGCTTGACAAAGATTAGTAAAGAGATGAAGACGCTGGGTGAGGTGTTCCCAGAAGCAAAAACAATTGGGAATATCATTATGGGACATGAATGATGAAGGAAATTTTGTGTATCACTTTCCACTGTTTAAGGGCAGAAATTACTTGCACCGGAAAACAACAGTAAGATACTTCATTAGATTCCATGAGTCTGATGCTTTGGATATTATAAGAAATTGCTATTCCGCTCTCGCAAAGGTTGAAAATTGTGCAATCCTGCCGAAGGCAAAGAACAAAGGCTACCCGGAGAAAAGAAGTTAGAGCAATAAAATGACAAGGTATCATAAACATATTTTTCTGTAGTCTTTCGATTAATGAATTCAAAAGACCCAGTGCTTGCGACACTGCCAAGGAGAAATGGGTTAACATTAAAGTTACTCATAAAAACACAAAGCAAGTAAAGGAAACAAAGTTGAGATAGCTGGAGGAATCCTATGATGCTTTCAGAATTAGTGAGAACGAAGACATCTCAGATGCCAAAACACGCTTCACAAAGATTATTAAAGAGATGAAGATGCTAGATGAGGTTCTTCCACAAGCAAAAACAATTGGAAAATTTCTTAGGGAACATGTTTGATGAATGAAATTTTGTGTATCGCATTCCACTATATAAGGGCGGAAATTACTTGCACTGGTAAACAACAATAAGATACTTCATTAGATTCCATGAGTCTGATGCTTTGGATAATGTAAGAAATGGCTATTTCGCACCCGCAAAGGTTGAAAATGGTGCAATTCTGCCGAAGCCAAAGAATGGAAGGCTACCCGGTGAAAAGAACATAGAGCAATTAAATGAGAAGGTATCATAAACATGCTTTTTTGTAGTTTTTCGATTAATGAATTCAATAGACCCAGTGCCTGCGACACTGCCATGGAGAAATGGGTTAACGTAAAAGCTACTCATGAAGACAAAAAAGCAAGTAAAGGAAACGGAGTTCAGAAAGGTGGAGGAATCCTATGATGCCTTCAGAATTAGTGAGAATGAAGAGATCTCAGATGCCATAACACGGTTCACAAAGATTATTATAGAGATGAAGAAGCTGGGTGAGGTGCACCCACAAGAAAAACCATTGGGAAATTCCTTAGAGGACATGTATGAAGAAGAAAACTTTGTGTGTCGCATTCCATTGTTTAAGAGCAGAAATTACTTGCACTGGAAAACAAGATTAAGATACTTCATGAGATTCCATGAGTCTGATGTTTGGGATATTGTAAGAAATGGTTATTCTGCACCCACAAATGTTTAAAATGGTGTAATTGTGCTGGAGGCAAAGAATGTAAGGCTACACGGAGAAAAGAAGTTAGAGCAATTAAATGACAAGGTATCATAAACATGCTTTTTCGTAGTCTTTCTATTAATGAATTCAACATAATAAGTGCCAGCGACACTGCCATGGAGAAATGGGATAACATAAAAGTTACTCATGAAGACACAAAGCAAGTAAAGGAAACAAAGTTGACAAAGCTGGAGGAATCCTGTGATGGCTTCAGAATTAGTGAGAACCAATAAATCTCATATCTCATAACACGCTTCACAAATATTGTTAAAAAGATGAAGAAGCTTGGCGAGGTGCTCCCAGAAGCAAAAACAATAGGGAATATTATTATGGAACATGTATGATGAAGGAAATTTTGTGTTACGCATTCCACTTTTCAATGGCGGAAATCACTTGCACTGGAAAACAATAATAAGATACTTCATGAGATTCCATGAGTCTGATGTTTGGGATATTGTAAGAAATGGCTATTCTGCACCCACAAAGGTTGAAAATCGTGTAATTGTGCCAAAGGCAAAGAATATAAGGCTACCCGGAGAAAAGAAGTTAGAGCAAATAAATGACAAGGTATCATAAACATATTTTTCTGTAGTGATTCGATTAATGAATTCAACAGACCCAGTGCCGGCGACATTGCCAAGGAGAAATGGGTTAACATTAAAGTTACTCGTGAAAACACAAAGCAAGTAAAGGAAACAAAGTTGAGAAAGCTGGTGGAATCCTATGATGCCTTCGGAATTAGTGAGAACGAAGACGTCTCAGATGCCATAACACGCATCACAAAGATAATTAAAGAGATGAACAAGCTAGGTGAAGTACTCCCACAAGAAAAAACAATTGGGAAATTCCTTGGAGGACATGTGTGATGAAGAAAATTTTGTGTGTCGCATTCCACTGTTTAAGAGCAGAAATTACTTGCACTGGAAAACAAGATTAAGATACTTCATGAGATTCTATGAGTCTGATGTTTGGGATATTGTAAGAAATGGTTATTCTGCACCCACAAATGTTAAAAATGGTGTAATTGTGCTGAAAGAAAAGAATGTAAGGCTACCCGAAAAAAAAAGTTAGAGCAATTAAATGACAAGGTATCATAAACATGCTTTTCCGTAGTCTTTCTATTAATGAATTCAACAGAATAAGTGCCAGCGACACTGCCAAAGAGAAATGGGATAACATAAAAGTTACTCATGAAGACACAAAGCAAGTAAAGGAAACAAAGTTGACAAAACTGGAGGAATCCTATGATGGCTTCAGAATTAGTGAGAACCAATAAATCTCATATGTCATAACACGCTTGGAAAATATTGTTAAAGAGATGAATAAGCTGGGCGAGCTGCTCTAGAAGCAAAAACAATTGGGAATATCATTATGGAACACGTATGATGAAGGAAATTTTGTGTAACGCATTCCACGGTTTAAGGGCGGAAATTACTTGCACTGGAAAACAATAATAAGATACTTCATGAGATTCTATGAGTCTGATGTTTGGGATATTGTAAGAAATGACTATTCTGCACCCACAAATGTTGAAAATCGTGTAATTGTGCCGAAGGAAAAGAATATAAGGCTACCCGGAAAAAAGAAGTTAGAGTAAATAAATGACAAGGTATCAGAAACATATTTTTCTGTAGTGTTTCGATTAATGAATTCAACAAACCCAGTGCCTGCAACACTGCCATGGAGAAATGGGTTAACATGAAAGTTACTTATGAAAACACAAAGCAAGTAAAGGAAACAAAGTTGAGAAAGTTGGAGGAAGCATATGATGCCTTCAGAATTAGTGAGAAAGGAGACGTCTCAGATGCCATAACAGGCTTCACGAAGATAATTAAAGAGATGAAAAAGCTAGGTGAGGTACTCCACAAGCAAAAACAATTGGGAAATGTCTTAGAGGGCATGTATGATGAAGGAAATTTTGTGTATCGCATTCCACTGTTTAAGGGCGGCAATTACTTGAACTGGAAACAACAATAGGATACTTCATAAGATTCCATGAGTCTGATGCTTTGGATATTATAAGAAATGGCTATCCCGCACTTGCAAAAGTTGAAAATAGTGCAATCCTGCCGAAAGCAAAGAATATAAGGCTACCCGGAGAAAAGAAGTTAGAGCAATAAAATGACAAGGTATCATAAACATATTTTTCTGTAGTCTTTCGATTAATGAATTCAAAAGAGCCAGTGCCTGCGACACTGGCAAGGAGAAATGGGTTAACATTAAAGTTACTCATGAAAACACAAAGCAAGTAAATTAAACGAAGTTGAGAAAGCTGGAGGAATCCTATGATGCCTTCAGAATTAGTGAGAACGAACACATCTCAGATGCCATAACACGCTTCACAAAGATTGTTAAAGAGATGAAGAAGTTGGGTGATGTTCTCCCATAAGTAAAAACAATTGGAAAATTTCTTAGGGGACATGTATGATGAATGAAATTTTGTGTTTGGCATTCCACTGTTTAAGGGCGGAAATTACTTGCGCAGGTAAACAACAATATTATACGTCATTAGATTCCATGAGTCTGATGATTTCGATATTGTAAGAAATGGCTATTCCGCACTCGCAAAGGTTGAAAATGGTCCAATTCTGCCGAAGGCAACGAATGGAAGGCTTCCCGGTCAAAAGAAATTAGAGCAATTAAATGACAAGGTATCATAAACATGCTTTTCTGTAGTCTTTCGATTAATGAATTCAATTGACCCAGTGCCTGCGACACTGCCAAGGAGAAATGGGTTAACGTAAAAGCTACTCGTGAAGACAAAAAGCATGTAAAGGATACAAAGTTGAGAAAGCTAGAGGAATCCTATGATGCGTTCAAAATTGGTGAGAATGAAGACATCTCAGATGCCATAACACGGTTCACAAAGATTATGAAAGAGATGAAGAAGCTGGGTGAGGTGCACCCACAAGAAAAAATAATTGGGAAATTCCTTAGAGAACATGTATGATGAAGAAAATTTTGTGTGTCGCATTCCACTGTTTAAGAGCAGAAATTACTTGCACTGGAAAACAAGATTAAGACACTTCATGAGATTCTATGAGTCTGATGTTTGGGATATTGTAAGAAATGGTTATTGTGCACCCACAAATGTTTAAAATGGTGTAATTGTGTGAAGCCAAAGAATGTAAGGGTACCTAGAGAAAAGTAGTTAGAGCAATTAAATGACAAGGTATCATAAACATGCTTTTCCGTAGTCTTTCTATTAATGAATTCAACAGACTAAGTGCCAGCGACACTTCCAAAGAGAAATGGGATAACATAAAAGTTACTCGTGAAGACACAAAGCAAGTAAAGGAAACAAAGTTGACAAAGTTGGAGGAATCCTGTGATGGCTTCAAAATTAGTGAGAACCAATAAATCTCATATGTCATAACACGCTTCACAAATAATTTTAAAGAGATGGAGAAGCTGGGCGAGGTGCTCCAGAAGCAAATACAATTGGGAATATTATTATGGAACATGTATGATGAAGGAAATTTTGTGTAACGCATTCCACGATTTAAGGGCAGAAATTACTTGCACTGGAAAACAATAATAAGATACTTCATGAGATTTCATGAGTCTGATGTTTGGGATATTGTAAGAAATGGCTATTCTGCACCCACAAATGTTGGAAATCGTGTAATTGTGCCGAAGGAAAAGAATATAAGGCTACCGGGAGAAAAGAAGTTAGAGCAAATAAATGACAAGGTATCAGAAACATATTTTTCTGTAGTGTTTCGATTAATGAATTCAACAGACCCAGTGCCTGCGACACTGCCAAGGAGAAATGGGTTAACATGAAAGTTACTCATGAAAACACAAAGCAAGTAAAGTAAACAAAGTTGAGAAAGCTGGAGGAATCTTATGATGCCTTCAGAATTAGTGAGAAAGAAGACGTCTCAGATGCCATAACAGGCTTCACGAAGATAATTAAAGAGATGAAAAAGCTTGGTGAGGTACTCCACAAGCAAAAACAATTGGGAAATGTCTTAGAGGGCATGTATGATGAAGGAAATTTTGTGCTTCGCATTCCACTGTTTAAGGGCGGCAATTACTTGCACTGGAAACAACAATAGGATACTTCATTAGATTCCATAAGTCTGATGCTTTGGATATTATAAGAAATGGATATCCCGCACTCGCAAAGGTTGAAAATAGTGCAATTCTGCCGAAGGCAAAGAATATAAGGCTACTTGGAGAAAAGAAAATAGAGCAATAAAATGACAAGGTATCATAAACATATTTTTCTGTAGTCTTTCGATTAATGAATTCAAAAGACCCAGTGCCTGCGACACTGCCAAGTAATTGTGCCGAAGGCAAAGAATGCATAGCCACCCGAAAAAAAAAAGTTAGAGCAATTAAATGACAAGGACATAAACATGCCTTTCTATAGTCTTTCCATCGATTAATTCAACAGAGATAATGCTTGCAACACTGCCAAGGAGAAATGTGATAGCCTAGAAGTTACTCATGAAGACACAAAGCACATAAATGAGACAAAGTTGAGAATGCTGGAGGAATTCTATGATGCCTTCAGAATTATTGAGAACGAAGACATCTCAGATGCCACAACACGCTTCACCAAGATTATTAAAGAGATAAAAAAAGCTGGGTGAGGTGTTTCCAAAAGTAAAAAGAGTTGGAAAATTCCTTAGGGGACATGTATGACGAAGGAAACTTTGTAAATCGTCTTCCACTTTCGAAGGGCGGAAATTACTTGTACTGGAAAAAAAATGATAAGATACTTCACAGGATCCCATGATTCTGATGTTTGGGATATTGTAAGAAATTGCTATTTTGCACCCACAAAAGTTGAAAATGGAGTAATTGTGCCGAAGGCCAAGAATGTATTGCGACCCGGAGAAAAGAAGTTAGAGCAATTAAATTAAAAGACCATAAACATGCTTTTCTAAAGTCTTTCCATCGATGAATTCAACAGAGATAGTACGTGCAACACTGCCAAGGAGAAATGGGATAGCCTAAAAGTTACTAATGAAGACACAAAACACGTAAATGAGAGAAAATTGAGAATGCTAGCGGAATCCTATGATGCCTTCAGAATTAGTGAGAACGAAGACATCTCAGATGCCACAACACGCTTCACCATGATTGTTAACGAGATAAAAAAAAGTTGGGTGAGGTGTTTCCAAAAGTAAAAAGAGTTGGAAAATTCCTTAGGGGACATGTATGACGAAGGAAATTCTGTGAATCGCCCTCCAATGTTCAAGGGCAGAAATTACTTGCACTGAAAAAAAAAGAATAAGACACTTCTTGGGATCTTATGATTCTGATGTTTGGGATATTGTAAGAAATTCCTATTCTGCACCGACAAAGATTGAAGATGGAGTAATTGTGCCGAAGTCAAATAATGTATGGCCACTCGGAGAAAAGAAGTTAGAGCAATTAAATAGCAAGGGCATAAACATGCTTTTCTGTAGTTTTTCCATCGATGAATTCAAGAGAGATAGTGCCTGCAACACTGCCAAGAACAAATGGGATAACCTAGAAGCTAGTCATGAAGACACAAAGCATGTAAATGAGACAAAGTTGAGAATGTTGGAGGAGTCCTATGATGCCTTCAAAATTTGTGAGAACGAAGACATCTCAGACGCCATAACACGCTTCACCAAGATTATTAAAGAGATAAAAAAGCTGGGTGAGGTGTTCCCACAAGTAAAAATAGTTGGAAAATTCCTTAGGGGACATGTATGACGAAGAAAATTCTGTAAATCGCCCTCTACTATCGAAGGACGGAAATTACTTGTACTGGAAAAAAACAATAAGATACTTCATAGGATCCCATGATTCTGATGTTTGGGATATTGTAAGAAATGGCTATTCTGCACCGACAAAGGTTGAAGATGGAGTAATTGTGCCGAAGGCAAATAATGTATGGCCACTCGGAGAAAAGAAGTGGGAGCAATTAAATAGCAAGGGCATAAGCATGGTTTTCTACAGTCTTTCCATCAATGAATTCAAGAGAGATAGTACCTGCAACACTACCAAGAACAAATGGGATAACCTAAAAGCTACTCATGAAGACACAAAGCACGTAAATGAGACAATGTTGAGAATGCTGGAGGAGTCGTATGATGCCTTCAGAATTTGTGAGAACGAAGACATCTCAGACGCCATAACACGCTTCACCAAGATTATTAAAGAGATAAAAAAGCTGGGTGAGGTGTTCCCACAATAAAAATAGTTGGAAAATTCCTTAGGGGACATGTATGACGAAGAAAATTCTGTAAATCGCCCTCTACTATCGAAGGACGGAAATTACTTGTACTGGAAAAAAACAATAAGATACTTCATAGGATCCCATGATTCTGATGTTTGGGATATTGTAAGAATTTGCTATTCTGCCCCCACAAAGGTTGAAAATGGAGTAATTGTGCCGAAGGCAAAGAATGTATGGCGACCCGGAGAAAAAAAGTTAGAGCAATTAAATTAAAAGGCCATAAACATGCTTTTCTGAAAATTTTTCATCGATGATTTCAACAGAGATAGTGCCTGCAACACTGCCGAGGAGAAATGAGATAACCTAGAAGTTACTCATGAAGACACAAAACACGTAAATGTGAAAACAAGAAAAAGGTACTTAATGGGATCCCACGATACTGATGTTTGGGATATTGGAAGAAATGGCTAATCTGCACCCACAAATGTTAAAAATGGAATAATTGTGTTGAAGGCAAAGAATGTATGGCTACCCGGAGAAAAGAAGTTAGAGTAATTAAATGGCAACGACATAAACATGCTTTTCTGTAGTCTTTCCATCGATGAATTCAACAAAAATAGTACCTGCAACACTGCCAAGGACAAATGGGATAACCTAGAAGCTACTCATGAAGACACAAAGCACGTAAAGGAGACAAATTTGAGAATGCTGGAGGAGTCTTATGATGCCTTCAGAATTTGTGAGAACGAAGACATCTCAGACGCCATAACACGCTTCAGCAAGATTATTAAAGAGATAAAAAAGTTGGGTGAGCTGTTCCCATAAGTAAAAAGAGTTTTAAAATTTCTTAGGGGACATGTATGATGAAGGGCATTCTGTGAATCACCCTTCTCTGTTTAAGGGCCGAAATTACTTGCACTAAAAAAAAGAATAAGATACTTCATGGGATCTATGATTCTGATGTTTGGGATATTGTTAGAAGTTGTTATTCTGCACCCACAAAGGTTGAAGATGGAGTTATTGTGCCGAAGGCAAAGAATGTATGGCCACTCGGAGAAAAGAAGTTAGAGCAATTAAATGGCGAGGGCAATAACATGCTTTTCTGCAGTCTTTCCATCGATGAATTCAACAGGGATAGTACCTGCAACACTGCAAAGGACAAATGGGATAACCTAGAAGCTATTCATGAAGACACAAAGCACGTAAAGGAGACAAAGTTGAGAATGCTGGAGGAGTCCTATGATGCCTTCAGAATTAGTGTGAACGAAGACATCTCAAAGGCCACAACACGCTTCACAGAGATTGTTAAAGAGATAAAAAAAGCTGGGTGAGGTGTTACCAGAAGTAAAAAGAGTTGGAAAAATCCTAAGGGAACATGTTTGACAAAGTAAATTCTGTGAGTCGCCCTCCACTGTTTAATGGCAGAAATTACTTGCACTGAAAAAAGAAGAATAAGATATTTCATGGGATCCTATGATTCTGATGTTTGGGATATTGTAAGAAATGGCTATTCTGCACCCACAAAGGTTGAAAATGGAGTAATTGTGTTGAAGGCAAATAATGTATGGCTACCCGGAGAAAAGAAGTTAGAGCAATTAAATGACAAGGCCATAAACATGCTTTTTTGTAGGCTTTCCATTAATGAATTCGACAGACATAGTGCCTGTAACACTGCCAAGGACAACTGGGATAACTTAGAAGTTACTCATGATGACAAAAAGCAAGTAAAGGAAATAAAGTTGAGAATGATGGACGAATCATATGATGCCTTCAGAATTAGTGAGAACGAAGACATCTCAGACGCCATAACACGCTTCACCAAGATTATTAAAGAGATAAAAAAGCTGGGTGAGGTCTTCCTAGAAGTAAAAAGACTTGGAAATTTCCTTAGGGGACATGTATGAGGAAGGAAATTCTGTGAATCGCCCTGCACTGTCCAAGGGCGGAATTACTTCCACTGGAAAGCAAGAAAAAGATACTTAATGGGATCCCATGATTCTGATGTTTGGGATATTGTAGGAAATGGCTATTCACCACCCACAAAGGTTCAAAATGGAGCAATTGTGTTGAAGGCAAAGAATGTATGGCTACCCGGAGAAAAGAAGGTAGAGAAATTAAATGAAAATGCCATAAACATGCTTTTCTGCAGTCTTTCCATCGATAAATTCAACAGAGATAGTGCCGGCAACACTGCCAAGGAGAAATGGGATAGCCTAGAAGTTACTCATGAAGACACAAGGCATGTAAATGAGACAAAATTGAGAATGCTGGAGGAATCCTATGATACCTTCAGAATTAGTGAGAACGAAGACATTCCTGACGCCATAACACGCTTCACCAAGATTATTAAAGATATAAAAAAGCTGGGTGAGGTGTTCCCACAGGTAAAAATAGTTGGAAAATTCCTTAGGGGACATGTATGACGAAGGAAATTCTATAAATCGCCCTCCACTGTGGAAGGGCGGAAATTACTTGTTATGAAAAAAAACAATAAGATACTTCATAGGATCCCATGATTCTGATGTTTGGGATATTGTAAGAAATTGCTATTCTGCACCCTCAAAGGTTGAAAATGGAGTAATTGTGCAGAAGGCAAAGAATGTATGGCGACCCGAAGAAAAGAAGTTAGAGCAATTAAATTAAAAGGCCATAAACATGTTTTTCTGAAGACTTTCCATCGATGAATTCAACAGAGATAGTGCCTGCAACGCTGTCAAGGAGAACTGGGACAGCCTAGAAGTTACTCATGCAGACACAAAGCACGTAAATGAGACAAAATTGAGAATGCTGGAGGAATCCTATGATGCCTTCAGAATTAGTGAGAACGAAGACATCTCAGATGCCACAACACGCTTCACCAAGATTTTTAAAGAGATAAAAAAAAGCCGGGTGAGGTGTTTCCAGAAGTAAAAAGAGTTGGAAAATTTCTTAGGGGACATGTATGATGAAGGAAATTCTATGAATCGCCCTCCACTGTTCAAGGGCAGAAATTACTTGCACTGAAAAAAAAAGAATAAGACACTTCTTGAGATCCCCTATGATTCTGATGTTTGGGATATTCTAAGAAATTGCTATTTTGCACCGACAAAGGTTGAAGATGGAGTAATTATGCCGAAGGCAAAGACTGTATAGCCACCCAGAGAAAAAAAGTTAGAGCAATTAAATGACAAGGACGTAAACATGCTTTTGTGCAGTCTTTCCATCGATTAATTCAACAGAGATAATGCTTGCAACACTGCCAAGGAGAAATGGGATAACCTAAAAGTTACTCATGTAGACACAAAGCACATAAATGAGACAAAGTTGAGAATGCTGGAGGAATTCTATGATGCCTCCAGAATTAGTGAGAACGAAGACATCTCAGATGCCACAACACGCTTCACCAAGATTATTAAAGAGATAAAAAAAGCGGGGTGAGGTGTTTCCAGAAGTAAAAAGAGTTGGAAAATTCCTTAGGGGACATGTATGACGATGGAAATTTTGTAAATCGCCCTCCACTGTCGAAGGGCGGAAGTTACTTGTACTGGAAAAAAACAATAAGATACTACATAGGATCCCATGATTCTGATGTTTGCGATATTGTAAGAAATTGCTATTATGCACCCAAAAAGGTTGAAAATGGAGTAATTGTGCCGAAGGCAAAGAATGTATGGCGACCCGGAGAAAAGAAGTTAGAGCAATTATATTAAAAGGCCATAAACATGCTTTTCTGAAGTCTTTCCATCGATGAATTCAACAGAGATAGTGCCTGCAACACTGCCTAGGAGAACTGGGATAGCCTAAAAGTTACTCATGAAGACACAAAGCACGTAAATGAGACAAAATTGAGAATGCTGCAGGAATCCTATGATGCCTTTAGAATTAGTGAGAACGAAGACATCTCAGATGCCACAACACACTTCACCAAGATTATTACAGAGATAAAAAAAGCTGGGTGAGGTGTTTCCAGAAGTAAAAAGAGTTGGAAAATTCCTTAGGGAACATGTATGACGAAGGAAATTCTGTGAATCACCCTCCACTGTTCAAGGGCAGAAATTACTTGCACTGAAAAAAAAGAATAAGACACTTCTTGGGATCCTATGATTCTGATGTTTGGGATATTGTAAGAAATTGGTACCTGCAACACTGCCAAGAACAAATGGGATAACCTAGAAGCTACTCATAAAGACACAAAGCATGAAAATGGGACAAAGTTGAGAATGCTGGAGGAGTCCTATGATGCCTTCAGAAGTTTTGTGAACGAAGACATCTCAGACGCCATAACACGCTTCACCAAGATTATTAAAGAGATAAAAAAGCTGGGTGAGGTGTTCCCACAAGTAAAAATAGTGTGAAAATTCCTTAGGGGACATGTGTGACGAAGGAAATTCTGTCAATCGCCCTCCACTGTCCAAGGGCAGAAATTACTTGGCCTGGAAAACAACAAAAAGATACTTAATGGGATCCCATGATTATGATGCTTGGGATATTGTAAGAAATGGTTATTCTGCACCCACAAAGGTTGAAAATGGAGTAATTGTGTCGAAGGCAAAAAATGTATGGCTACCCGAAGAAAAGAAGTTAAAGCAATTAAATGACAAGGACATAAACATGTTTTTCTGCAGTCTTTCCATCAATGAATTCAACAGACGTAGTGCCTGCAACACTGCCTGCGAGGAATGGGATAACGTAAAATTTACTCATGAAGACACAAAGCACGTAAAAGAAACAAAGTTGAGAATGCTGGAGGAATCTTATGATGCCTTAACAATTAGTGAGAACGAAGACATCTCAGATGCCATAACACGCTTCACCAAGATTATTAAAGAGATGAAGAAGTTGGGTGAGGTGCTATAAAAAGGAAAAACAATTGGGAAATTCGTTAGGGGACATGTATGATGAAGGACGTTCTGTGGATCACCCTCCAATGTTCAAGGGCAGAAATTACTTGCACTGAAAAACAAGAATAAGATATTTCATGAGATCCCATGTTTCTGATGTTTGGGACATTGTAAGAAATTGCTATTCTACACCAACAAAGGTTGAAAATGGATTAATTTTGCCGAAGGTAACGAACAGACATAGTGCTTGCTACACTCGTTAGGAGAAATGGGATAACCTAGAAGTTAGTCATGAAGACACTAAGCACATAAATGAGACAAAGTTGAGAGTGCTAGAGGAATCTTATGATGCCTTCAGAATTAGTCAGAACGAAGACATCTCAGATGCCATAACACGCTTCACCAAGATTATTAAAGAGATGAAGAAGTTGGGTAAGGTGGTCCCACAAGCAAAAACAATTGGAAAATTCTTTAGGGGACACATATCATTAAAGAAAATTCTGTCAATCGCCCTCCACTGTTGAAGGGCAAAAATTACATGCACTGGAAAATAAGAATAAGATACTTCATGAGATCCCATGATTCTGATGTTTGGGATATTGTAAGAAATGGCAATTCTGCGCCCACAAAGGTTGAAAATGGAGTAATTGTGTCAAAGGCAAAGAATGTATGGCTACCCTGAGAAAAGAAGTTAGAGAAATTAAATGACAAGGCCATAAACATTCTTTTTTTTAGTCTTTCCATTAATGAATTCAATAGACATAGCGTCTGTGACACTGCCAAGGAGAAATGGGATGACCTAGAAGTTACTCATGAAGAAAGAAATCAAGTAAAGGAAACAAAGTTGAGAATGCAAGAAGAATCTTATGATACCTTCAGAATTAGTGAGAATGAAGACATCTCAGATTCCATAGCACCCTTCACCAAGATTATTAAAGAGATGAAGAAGTTTGCTGAGGTGCTCCCACAACCAAAAACAAATGGAAAATTCCTTATCAGACATGTTTGATGAAGGAAATTCTGTGAATAACCCTCCATTATTCATGGACGGAAATTACTTGCACTGAAAAATAAGAATAAGATACTTCATAACATCCCATGATTCTTATGTTTGGGATATTGTAAGAAATGGCTATTTTGCACGCACAAAGGTTGATAATGGAGTAATTGTGCTGAAGGAAAAGAATATATGGCTAACAGGAGAAAAGAAGTTAGAGCAATTACATAACAAGGCCATAAACATGCTTTTCTGTAGTCCTTCCATTAATGAATTCAACAGACATAGTGCCTGCAACCCTACCTAGGAGAAATGGGACAACCTAGAGGTTACTCATGAATACACAAAGCAAGTAAAGGAGAAAAAGTAGAGACTGCTGGAGGAATCCTATGATGCCTTCAGAATTTGTGAGAATGAAGACATCTCAGATGCCATAACACCCTTCACCAAGATTATTAAAGAGATAAAGAACCTTGGTGAGGTGTTCCTTTTAGTAAAAATAGTTGGAAAACTCCTTAGGGATTATGTATGATGAAAGAAATTCTGTGAATCGCCTTCCACTATTCAAGGACGGAAATTACTTGCACTGGAAAACAAGAATAAGATTCTCCATGAGATCCCATGATTCTGATGTTTGGCATATTGTAAGAAATGGCTATTCTGCACCCACAAAGGTTGAAAATGGAGCAATTGTGCCGAAGGCAAAGATTGTATGGCTAGTTGCAGAAAAGAAGTTAGAGCAATTAAATGACAAGGCCATAAACTTGCTTTTCTGCAGTTTTTCCATCAATGAATTCAACAGACATAGTGCCTGCAACACTGCCAAGGAGAAATGGGATAACCTAGAAGTTACTCATGAAGACACAAAACACGTAATTAAGACAAAGTTGAGAATGCTGGAGGAATCCTATGATGCCTTCAGAATTAGTGAGAACGAAGACATCTCAGATGCCATAACACGCTTCACCAAGATTCTTAAATAGATGAGGAAGTTGGGTGAGGTGCTCCCACAAGCAAAAACAATTGGGAAAATCTTTAGGGGACATGTATGATTAAAGAAAATTCTGCCAATCGCCCTCCACTGTTCAAGGGCAAAAATTACTTGCACTGGAAAATAAGAATAAGATACTTCATCAGATCCCATGATTCTGATGTTTGGGATATTGTAAGAAATGGCAATTCTGCGCCCACAAAGGTTGAAAATGGAGTAATTGTGTCGAAGGCAAAGAATGTATGGCTACCCTGAGAAAAGAAGTTAGAGAAATTAAATGACAAGGCCATAAACATTCTTTTCTTTAGTCTTTCCATTAATGAATTCAATAGACATAGTGTCTGTGACACTGCCAAGGAGAAATGGGATGACCTAGAAGTTACTCATGAAGAAAGAAATCAAGTAAAGGAAACAAAGTTGAGAATCCAAGAAGAATCTTATGATACCTTCAGAATTAGTGAGAATGAAGACATCTCAGATTCCATAGCACCCTTCACCAAGATTATTAAAGAGATGAAGAAGTTTGCTGAGGTGCTCCCACAACCAAAAACAAATGGAAAATTCCTTATCAGACATGTTTGATGAAGGAAATTCTGTGAATAACCCTCCATTATTCAAGGACGGAAATTACTTGCACTGAAAAATAAGAATAAGATACTTCATAACATCCCATGATTCTTATGTTTGGGATATTGTAAGAAATGGCTATTTTGCACGCACAAAGGTTGAAAATGGAGTAATTGTGCTGAAGGAAAAGAATATATGGCTAACAGGAGAAAAGAAGTTAGAGCAATTACATAACAAGGCCATAAACATGCTTTTCTGTAGTCCTTCCATTAATGAATTCAACAGACATAGTGCCTGCAACCCTACCTAGGAGAAATGGGACAACCTAGAAGTTACTCATGAATACACAAAGCAAGTAAAGGACAAAAAGTAGAGAATGCTGGAGGAATCCTATGATGCCTTCAGAATTTGTGTGAATGAAGACATCTCAGATGCCATAACACCCTTCACCAAGATTATTAAAGAGATAAAGAACCTTGGTGAGGTGTTCCTTTTAGTAAAAATAGTTGGAAAACTCCTTAGGGATTATGTATGATGAAAGAAATTCTGTGAATCGCCTTCCACTATTCAAGGACGAAAATTACTTGCACTGGAAAACAAGAATAAGATTCTCCATGAGATCCCATGATTCTGATGTTTGGGATATTGTAAGAAATGGCTATTCTGCACCCACAAAGGTTGAAAATGGAGCAATTGTGCCGAAGGCAAAGATTGTATGGCTAGTTGCAGAAAAGAAGTTAGAGCAATTAAATGACAAGGCCATAAACTTGCTTTTCTGCAGTTTTTCCATCAATGAATTCAACAGACATAGTGCCTGCAACACTGCCAAGGAGAAATGGGATAACCTAGAAGTTACTCATGAAGACACAAAACACGTAATTAAGACAAAGTTGAGAATGCTGGAGGAATCCTATGATGCCTTCAGAATTAGTGAGAACGAAGACATCTCAGATGCCATAACACGCTTCACCAAGATTCTTAAATAGATGAGGAAGTTGGGTGAGGTGCTCCCACAAGCAAAAACAATTGGGAAAATCTTTAGGGGACATGTATGATTAAAGAAAATTCTGCCAATCGCCCTCCACTGCTCAAGGGCAAAAATTACTTGCACTGGAAAATAAGAATAAGATACTTCATCAGATCCCAAGATTCTGATGTTTGGGATATTGTAAGAAATGGCAATTCTGCGCCCACAAAGGTTGAAAATGGAGTAATTGTGTCGAAGGCAAAGAATGTATGGCTACCCTGAGAAAAGAAGTTAGAGAAATTAAATGACAAGGCCATAAACATTCTTTTCTTTAGTCTTTCCATTAATGAATTCAATAGACATAGTGTCTGTGACACTGCCAAGGAGAAATGGGATGACCTAGAAGTTACTCATGAAGAAAGAAATCAAGTAAAGGAAACAAAGTTGAGAATGCAAGAAGAATCTTATGATACCTTCAGAATTAGTGAGAATGAAGACATCTCAGATTCCATAGCACCCTTCACCAAGATTATTAAAGAGATGAAGAAGTTTGCTGAGGTGCTTCCACAACCAAAAACAAATGGAAAATTCCTTATCAGACATGTTTGATGAAGGAAATTCTGTGAATAACCCTCCATTATTCAAGGACGGAAATTACTTGCGCTGAAAAATAAGAATAAGATACTTCATAACATCCCATGATTCTTATGTTTGGGATATTGTAAGAAATGGCTATTTTGCACGCACAAAGGTTGAAAATGGAGTAATTGTGCTGAAGGAAAAGAATATATGGCTAACAGGAGAAAAGAAGTTAGAGCAATTACATAACAAGGCCATAAACATGCTTTTCTGTAGTCCTTCCATTAATGAATTCAACAGACATAGTGCCTGCAACCCTACTTAGGGGAAATGGGACAACCTAGAAGTTACTCATGAATACACAAAGCAAGTAAAGGAGAAAAAGTAGAGAATGCTGGAGGAATCCTATGATGCCTTCAGAATTTGTGAGAATGAAGACATCTCAGATGCCATAACACCCTTCACCAAGATTATTAAAGAGATAAAGAACCTTGGTGAGGTGTTCCCTTTAGTAAAAATAGTTGGAAAACTCCTTAGGGATTATGTATGATGAAAGAAATTCTGTGAATCGCCTTCCACTATTCAAGGACAGAAATTACTTGCACTGGAAAACAAGAATAAGATTCTCCATGAGATCCCATGATTCTGATGTTTGGGATATTGTAAGAAATGGCTATTCTGCACCCACAAAGGTTGAAAATGGAGCAATTGTGCCGAAGGCAAAGATTGTGTGGCTAGTTGCAGAAAACAAGTTAGAGCAATTAAATGACAAGGCCATAAACTTGCTTTTCTGCAGTTTTTCCATCAATGAATTCAACAGACATAGTGCCTGCAACACTGCCAAGGAGAAATGGGATAACCTAGAAGTTACTCATGAAGACACAAAACACGTAATTAAGACAAAGTTGAGAATGCTGGAGGAATCCTATGATGCCTTCAGAATTAGTGAGAACGAAGACATCTCAGATGCCATAACACGCTTCACCAAGATTCTTAAATAGATGAGGAAGTTGGGTGAGGTGCTCCCACAAGCAAAAACAATTGGGAAATTCTTTAGGGGACATGTATGATTAAAGAAAATTCTGCCAATCGCCCTCCACTGTTCAAGGGCAAAAATTACATGCACTGGAAAATAAGAATAAGATACTTCATCAGATCCCATGATTCTGATGTTTGGGATATTGTAAGAAATGGCAATTCTGCACCCACAAAGGTTGAAAATGGAGTAATTGTGTCGAAGGCAAAGAATGTATGGCTACCCTGAGAAAAGAAGTTAGAGAAATTAGATGACAAGGCCATAAACATGCTTTTCTTTAGTCTTTCCATTAATGAATTCAATAGACATAGCGCCTGTGACACTGCCAAGGAGAAATGGGATGACCTAGAAGTTACTCATGAAGAAAGAAATCAAGTAAAGGAAACAAAGTTGAGAATGCAAGAAGAATCTTATGATACCTTCAGAATTAGTGAGAACGAAGACATCTCAAATTCCATAGCACCCTTCACCAAGATTATTAAAAAGATGAAGAAGTTTGCTGAGGTGCTCCCACAACCAAAAACAAATGGAAAATTCCTTATCAGACATGTTTGATGAAGGAAATTCTATGAATAACCCTCCATTATTCAAGGACGGAAATTACTTGCACTGAAAAATAAGAATAAGATACTTCGTAACATCCCATGATTCTTATGTTTGGGATATTGTAAGAAATGGCTATTTTGCACGCACAAAGGTTGAAAATGGAGTAATTGTGCTGAAGGAAAAGAATATATGGCTACCGGGAGAAAAAAAGTTAGAGCAATTAAATAACAAGGCCATAAACATGCTCTTCTGTAGTCCTTCCATCAATGAATTCAACAGACATAGTGCCTGCAACACCACCTAGGAGAAATGGGACAACCTAGAAGTTACTCATGAATACACAAAGCAAGTAAAGGAGAAAAAGTAGAGAATGCTGGAGGAATCCTATGATGCCTTCAGAATTTGTGAGAATGAACACATCTCAGATGCCATAACACCGTTCACCAAGATTATTAAAGAGATAAAGAAGCTTGGTGAGGTGTTCCCTTGAGTAAAAACAGTTGGAAAACTCCTTAGGGATTATGTATGATGAAAGATATTTTGTGGATCGCCCTCTACTGTTCAAGGGTAGAAATTACTTGCACTGGAAAACAAGAATAAGATACTTAACGGGATCCTATGATTCTGATGTTTGGAATATTGTAAGAAATTGCAATTCTGCACCCACAAAGGTTGAGAATGGAGCAATTGTGCCGAGGGCAAAGAATGTATGGCTACCCGGAGAAAAGAAGTTCGAGCAATTAAATGACAAGGCCATAAACATGCTTTTTTGATGTCTTTCTTTTAATAAATTCAACAGACATAGTGCTTGTAAAACTGCCAAGGAGAAATCGGATAGTCTAGAAGTTACTCATGAAGACACAAAGCAGGTAAAGGAGACAAAATTGAGAAAGCTGGAGGAATCCTATGAGCTTTCAAAATTAGTGAGAACGAAGACATCTCAGATGCCATAACATGCTTCACCAAGATTATTAAAGAGATGAAGAAGTTGGGTAAGGTGCTCCCGCAAGCAAACACAATTTGAAAATTCCGTAGGGGACATGTATGATGAAGGAAATTCTGTGAATCGCCTTTTACTGTTCAAGGGCAGAAATTACTTGCACTGGAAAATAAGAATAAGATACTTCATCAGATCCCATGATTTTGATGTTTGGGATATTGTAAGAAATGGCAATTCTGCACCCACAAAGGTTGAAAATGGAGTAATTGTGTCGAAGGCAAAGAATGTATGGCTACCCGGAGAAAAGAAGTTAGAGAAATTAGATGACAAGGCCATAAACATGCTTTTCTTTAGTCTTTCCATTAATGAATTCAATAGACATAGCGCCTGTGACACTGCCAAGGAGAAATGGGATGACCTAGAAGTTACTCATGAAGAAAGAAATCAAGTAAAGGAAACAAAGTTGAGAATGCAAGAAGAATCTTATGATACCTTCAGAATTAGTGAGAACGAAGACATCTCAAATTTCATAGCACCCTTCACCAAGATTATTAAAAAGATGAAGAAGTTTGCTGAGGTGCTCCCACAACCAAAAACAAATGGAAAATTCCTTATCAGACATGTTTGATGAAGGAAATTCTATGAATAACCCTCCATTATTCAAGGACGGAAATTACTTGCACTGAAAAATAAGAATAAGATACTTCGTAACATCCCATGATTCTTATGTTTGGGATATTGTAAGAAATGGCTATTTTCCACGCACAAAGGTTGAAAATGGAGTAATTGTGCTGAAGGAAAAGAATATATGGCTACCGGGAGAAAAAAAGTTAGAGCAATTAAATAACAAGGCCATAAACATGCTCTTCTGTAGCCCTTCCATCAATGAATTCAACAGACATAGTGCCTGCAACCCTACCTAGGAGAAATGGGACAACCTAGAAGTTACTCATGAATACACAAAGCAAGTAAAGGAGAAAAAGTAGAGAATGTTGGAGGAATCCTATGATGCCTTCAGAATTTGTGAGAATGAAGACATCTCAGATGCCATAACACCCTTCACCAAGATTATTAAGGAGATAAAGAAGCTTGGTGAGGTGTTCCCTTAAGTAAAAACAGTTGGAAAACTCCTTAGGGATTATGTATGATGAAAGAAATTATGTGGATCGCCCTCCACTGTTCAAGGGCAGAAATTACTTGCACTGGAAAACAAGAATAAGATACTTAATGGGATCCTATGATTCTAATGTTTGGGATATTGTAAGAAATTGCAATTCTGCACCCACAAAGGTTGAGAATGGAGCAATTGTGCTGAGGGCAAAGAATGTTTGGCTACCCGGAGAAAAAAAGTTAGAGCAATTAAATGAGAAGGCCATAAACTTGCTTTTTTGAAGTCTTTCCATCAATAAATTCAACAAACATAGTGCCTGTAAAACTGCCAAGGAGAAATCAGATAGTCTAGAAGTTACTCATGATGACATAAAGCAAGTATAGGAGACAAAGTTGAGAATGCTGGAGGAATCCTATGAGCTTTCAAAATTAGTGAGAACGAAGACATCTCAGATGCCATAACACGCTTCACCCAGAATATTAAATAGATGAGGAAGTTGGGTAAGGCGCTTCCACAAGCAAACACAATTTGAAAATTCCGTAGGGGACATGTATGATTAAATAAAATTTTGTCAATCACCCTCCACTGTTCAAGCGCAAAAATTACATGCACTGGAAAACAAGAATAAGATACTTCAAGAGATCCCATGATTCTGATGTTTGGGTTATTGTAAGAAATGGCTATTCTGCACCCACAAAGGTTGAAAATTTCGTAATTGTGTCGAAGGCAAAGAATGTATGGCTACCCGGAGAAAAGAAGTTAGAGAAATTAAATGACAAGGCCATAAACATGTTTTTCTTTAGTCTTTCCATTAATGAATTCAATAGACATAGTGCCTGTGACACTGCCAAGGAGAAATGGGATGACCTAGAAGTTACTCATGAAGAAAGAAATCAAGTAAAGGAAACAAAGTTGAGAATGCAAGAAGAATCTTATGATACCTTCAGAATTAGTGATAACGAAGACATCTCAGATTCCATAGCACCCTTCACCAAGATTATTAAAGAGATGAAGAAGTTTGCTGAGGTGCTCCCACAACCAAAAACAAATGAAAAATTCTTTATCAAACATGTTTGATGAAGGAAATTCTGTGAATAACCCTCCATTATTCAAGGACGAAAATTACATGCACTGAAAAATAAGAATAAGATACTTCATAACATCCCATGATTCTTATGTTTGGGATATTGTAAGAAATGGCTATTTTGCATGCACAAAGGTTGAAAATGGAGTAATTGTGCTGAAGGAAAAGAATATATGGCTACCGGGAGAAAAGAAGTTAGAGCAATTAAATAACAAGGCCATAAACATACTTTTCTGTAGTCCTTCCATCAATGAATTCAACAGACATAGTGCCTGCAACACCACCTAGGAGAAATGGGACAACCTAGAAGTTACTCATGAATACACAAAGCAAGTAAAGGAGAAAAAGTAGAGAATGCTGGAGGAATCCTATGATGCCTTCAGAATTTGTGAGAATGAAGACATCTCAGATGCCATAACACCCTTCACCAAGATTATTAAAGAGATAAAGAAGCTTGGTGAGGTGTTCCCTTGAGTAAAAACAGTTGGAAAACTCCTTAGGGATTATGTATGATGAAAGAAATTTTGTGAATCGCCTTCCACTATTCAAGGATGAAAATTAATTGCACTGGAAAACAAGAATAAGATTCTCCATGAGATCCCATGATTCTGATGTTTGGGATATTGTAAGAAATGGTTATTCTGCACCCACAAAGGTTGAAAATGGAGCAATTGTGCCGAAGGCAAAAATTGTATGGCTAGCTGGAGAAAAGAAGTTACAGCAATTAAATGACAAGGCCATAAACTTGCTTTTCTGCAGTCTTTCCATCAATGAATTCAACAGACATAGTGCCTGCAACACTACCTAGGAGAAATGGGACAACCTAGAAGTTACTCATGAATACACAAAGCAAGTAAAGGAGAAAAAGTAGAGAATGCTGGAGGAATCCTATGATGCCTTCAGAATTTGTGAGAATGAACACATCTCAGATGCCATAACACCCTTCACCAAGATTATTAAAGAGATAAAGAAGCTTGGTGAGGTGTTCCCTTGAGTAAAAACAGTTGGAAAACTCCTTAGGGATTATGTATGATGAAAGATATTTTGTGGATCGCCCTCTACTGTTCAAGGGTAGAAATTACTTGCACTGAAAAACAAGAATAAGATACTTAACGGGATCCTATGATTCTGATGCTTGGAATATTGTAAGAAATTGCAATTCTGCACCCACAAAGGTTGAGAATGGAGCAATTGTGCCGAGGGCAAAGAATGTATGGCTACCCGGAGAAAAGAAGTTCGAGCAATTAAATGACAAGGCCATAAACATGCTTTTTTGATGTCTTTCTTTTAATAAATTCAACAGACATAGTGCTTGTAAAACTGCCAAGGAGAAATCGGATAGTCTAGAAGTTACTCATGAAGACACAAAGCAGGTAAAGGAGACAAAGTTGAGAATGCTGGAGGAATCCTATGAGCTTCCAAAATTAGTGAGAACGAAGACATCTCAGATGCCATAACATGTTTCACCAAGATTATTAAAGAGATGAAGAAGTTGGGTAAGGTGCTCCCGCAAGCAAACACAATTTGAAAATTCCGTAGGGGACATGTATGATGAAGGAAATTCTGTGAATCGCCTTTTTCTGTTCAAGGGCAGAAATTACTTGCACTGGAAAATAAGAATAAGATACTTCATGAGATCCCATGATTCTGATGTTTGGGTTATTGTAAGAAATGGCTATTCTGTACCCACAAAGGTTGAAAATTGAGTAATTGTGCCGAAGGCAAAGAATGTATGGCTACCCGGAGAAAAGACCTATAAATCGACTGTGCACGTTTGTTTAATTTTTGCACTTTAATTTTGCTTTTGTAATTATTTTTAAATAGTCTAAGATTCCCAGTCACCCCCCTCTTGTGTTGGTCCACCCAAGAGGGGAGTGAATTGGGTGCAATGGTTAATTTTAAAAATATCTTCCAATTACTTGAAGTTCATAGAATCTATTAGATATCAAACATCACAGCCAATTGATGCATACAAAATGTGATATTAAAGAGCAACATCAATGGCATGTGAGATGGAAAATTGTAGACTTTCCATAGTATAGACGTGTGAAGATATATATGATAGACATGCTGATACCAAGTATCAAAGTCTAAACATGTTGAATATATGATGAAATATATAGATATCATTCTAGCAACAACAGACATTCATTCTTCTATTCTATGCTTAAAATTTCAATTGAAGCATGGCCTAGAATGATTAATACACTGATTCTAATGAGAGAGAATTTGGAGGGATATGTGCTCATTAGAAATCAGATATCCGAGTTTGATGCAAACATGATATAGTATGAAGTAGATGCATCAAAAT
This sequence comes from Paratinospora sagittata, assembly GCA_035771175.1. NCBI lineage: Eukaryota > Viridiplantae > Streptophyta > Magnoliopsida > Ranunculales > Menispermaceae > Paratinospora > Paratinospora sagittata. The sequence goes on along the minus strand of CM069611.1, from coordinate 11,312,913 downwards.
CATGAAATCATTGAAAGAATAATGCCAAAGGATACTAACCATGAGTGTAGGCACTATTTTGTTTAAGAGATAGGCGTATGATATGGAGTTGTATACATGGCCTATATACATTTGAAAAAACATGAACTAGCATGATCATGATATGAACTAGCATAGGCAAAAATAAACACTTAAAACATAGCCTAGTTGTTGTGTCACCTGATCATCAGATAATCAGATATCACAAGTTCAAGATTAGCATAAATAATCATGATATTATATGAGATGCGAGATAAGTATATAATCATGATATTTATCAGACAGTCACAGATAGGCATATTAAATACTCAAGATAAATGTGACAAGTCAAGAAAGATGTCACCAATAAACTGATAAATGCATTAGACATAGTAGGATTTCATCATGATGCAGTTTATTAGGAAATATGAATAAGATAACATTAGTATGATGACATATAATCATGTTCAAACAAGTAGCATATTTATGCAATAGAAATATTCAAAAATAATTTTGTAAACATAGAAGCAGGCATATCAGAGTATAGATCAAGCAGATTGTGAATAGTGATTAGTGTGTGTAGTATGAATATGAAATATAGCAATCAAGCAAATTCAAGTAGATCAATCATTCAAATATAGTAAACCACTAAAATAGGAATGAAAGATAGAAAGATAGCTTAATACAAGCAAGCAAGCAACAAAGTAGTGAGATGTGCAGAACTCATTGTGTAAGTGAAGCAAGGGAAACGAACAGAGTATACACAAACACTTTGAGTTAGAAGAGATTCAGTTTAAACATCAAAAGGAGTATTGTAGAAGTGTTTTAAACAACAATCCAAAAAATGGATTAAACAAAATTTAAAAAAAAAAATTGCTTGGGTTGACGGGGATTGCAGAGAGGTTTCTAGACATTCCTAGAAGAGTCTAGAGCAGAGTCTTTAGGGCAAGGAAAATCATGAAGGATATTAGTCCTGTGAGCCATGGGAGTGGCGGTGCTCACATGGACAACCTTTTCAATTAATGCTTGGAATTCCTCATTTTCCTCAAATAATGCCATCATGAGATCTCTCTGATGTTTTTCCTTGGCTTCAAGCTCTTTCAGCCTATTCTCGTGCTCGTTTAGCATGTCAAAAACGACCTAGACGTTGGGGGTTAAGGAATCACTAAGTTTGGCAAATTCTTCCTCAAGAGGCGCTGCAGCAGGAAGCGGTGGCAAAGGTTCTTCGGCACGAAATTTGAAATGCATGGTTTTTCCTGGGAGTAATTTCCCAAGAGGATTCTTCATCAGATCCATCTGATGAAGAAGACGATAGAGAAAAGTCACTAGAAACTTGGAAGATGATTCCATTCTAGCTCTTCTCCTAGACTCAAGAGCTTTGGATGCCATTAGGGAGACGAAGATGGAGATGTAACGAGGGAGATGAATGCGGAATATCAAATGTGTGAAGCAAGCTAATGGGCATCGAAAATAGAGTCTGCAATTAATGTAAAAATGACATAGAGTCATGCGCCGAAGAGTATGATTAAACAGGGAATATATTTAAGAGAAAGCATAATCATACTTGAGAGGTTAAAGCTAGGTGGCATAGAGTTCTAGGAAATCTATCCTAAGACAAGAAATGCAAAGACAACCTAAATTGACCAATGAATCTAGACTCTATGTTGTTAGACCATAATTTCAAAGAACCCGCTCTGATACCAATTGTTGGTCCACCCAAGAGGGGGGTGAATTGGGTGCAATGGTCAATTTTAAAAATATCTTCCAATAACTTAGTGATTTACATGTGTGTATTGGAATATGATGCAAATTAGAACACAAACTAAATTGCAAACGTTTGACACATAGATTTATAGTGGTTCGGCCAAGCCTACATCCACTACTTAATCTCTCGATTAGGATTTTCTCAATCCACTAATTGATTCTCTTACAGGTGAGAACCAAAACGTTACAACTGCCCTTTTACAGGTTAAAGCAAACCTATCCTTTCACAGGCTAAAGATGAACCATTTTCCTTTTTTCGGGATTAGGAAAAAACCCATGTTTCCATTTGCGGGCTAAGGAAGAACCAAATTTTCTTTTTTCGGGATGAGGAAAAATCCATGTTCCTTTTACAGGCTAAGGAAGAACCATTATCCTTTTGCGGGATAAGGAACAACCATTTCTCTTTTATAGGTTAAGAGATAATCTATCCTCTTACAGGTTGAGGACGCACCTATCCTTTTACGAGATGAGGACGAATCGGTTTCTCTTTTAAAGGCTGAGAGATAACCTATCCTTTTTAAGGTTAAGGACACACCTACCCTTTTGTTGGATGAGGATGAACCGTTTTCTCTTTTAAAGGCGAAGAGATAACTTACCTGATTTCAATCCTGAAATCATCAAGTGAACTACCTTCACTTGTGCTAGTTGTTTCAATCCAGAAACACACCAGCATTACAATACTAAGATGTTGGGTGGTTCTAACGCAATAGAACACTTTACATTAAGCTCATGACATAGCATTACAAAGATATGAAATATGAAATAGGTAATGCTAAGAGAAGATTCACTTACACTCCTTTACCTTCCAATGTTCGGTATTGCTCAAGTGCAGTTTCGAAAAGCATGAATGATGTGTTATGAAGATCAGTGCTTCTTCGAAGATAATAAAATACCATAAAACATTGAAGTTGAAAATCGAAGGACTAGTGTATACATAGACACTGGTAGTTTTCAAAGTAAATATAAAATATAGGTATGAAAACTTATGGTTCGTTGATCAGTAGTTAACCAACTACTAATATAGTTCAATACAATACTTAAGATATGAAATCATGTACAAATGTATACCTTGAACTATTTCTCAAATTTTATCTTCAGCAAAAATGATGTCAAATATGAATCAATGCTGAGAATTTGAGTTGATACCAATAAAGATAGATTTTCAAAGATAAAGTATAATTGAAGCTCAATATGAAAATCTATTATAATCGTAATCAGTAAAAAATACTTTGAAAGATTAGAAAATGAAATTCATTTTGACACAGACTAACTTTCAAAAAGTATTGGCACAACACAAAGTGATTGGCAAGTTGTTTGATCCTAAGTGCTGGTATTTATAGACTTAGTGGGACATAACCGTTAGACATTTGAAATTCAAATAATGTGAACGTTTTCACACAACGGCTAGAATGTTATAGGCAAATAGCAACTGCGATTTTCACTAACATTCAGGTTCTTTTCAGATTTCATGAAAGAGGAAAGGTTAAAAGAACTTCTTTCATGTATCAGAAAGGGTTTCTGATAAGCCTGAAAATGACTCTGTGCAAGTGTCTGTTCTGAAAAAGTAAATTGACGTAGTGTACTCATTCGAACAGTGACGGTAGTTGAATTAGCGTCCTGATTCCGTAATCAGTGTCCTAACGAATAATATCAACTTTGTAGTTTTGTTCCTTGAGGGCGCTTACTACGTATAAACATCCTGCCGAACACTTAAATGAGGGCGCTACTAACTCGTAAGCTTCCTGACTTACTTATGACTTTAGATGACTTAAACATTGAAGGCGCTAATGCACAGTTAGTGTCATGTTATGTTTTAAAACTATTAAGTGTATGAGAGCTCTACTATCCGAGTAAGCGTCCTGCTTTTAAAACATAAAACAAAACATGAGGGCGCTACTACTATGTAAGCGTCCTGCAAGTTAAGACAATTAAAAACACGTTGAAAGACAATTAGCATCTTCAAAGTTATTAAGTTGATTTCCAAAGGTGAGGGCGCTCCTATCCAGAAAGCGTCCTGATAGTTTAATCAACTTATAACCATCAGCGTCCTCAAAGAAACATTCTTTGAAAAACTTTAAAAAGATCTTTCAGTGAGCTGATGCCGAGTCAACTTCCAGACAACTTCAGAGGTTGACTAATATATAAGACGGCTACTATACAAGTACGCATCCTGATTAATCAGTTAATTTCAACCTTGAGCGTTATCAGCGTCCTGACTTAACAAGTTCTAGAGAGCGCTACTATTTCATTAGCTTCCTGAAAGACTCTTTGAAAACAGTTTTGACTAGCGATAAAATATTTGATATATGCAAATAAAAACTTGGTATATTTCAAATTAAATATATAGTATTAAATTTCTTGAAATGTAGTTAAGACATCAAAACATGCAGATTTAGAAAACATGTGAAAATGATATACGCATGGTTTTGAAAAACATTTTGAGCAATAACGATTAGAGAAAGATATACCTTAAATACTTTGTGTATTTTTCTTTTCTCATAACTGTTAAATCCAACTTTTCATTATGAGATCTTCAATAAGGGCAATTCGGAGTTGAATGACTTGAACGTTGATCGAGAGATGTCGACATGAAGCTTGATCGAGACGTTCGAGTAAAGTGGTCTTGAAATCAAAATGTGATCGTTGAAGTATATTCGTTGAAACGAGCTTGGCCGTTGAATATAAGCTTTAAGTTCCATGATCGAGTCGTACCTTTGCTTTTTGCTTTTCCTTTGGTGCAGAGATGAGATCTTGATAAACATTCGTTAGCACCGAGAAATACTTTGTTTGTGATCATCAAAATATACCTCATCAAGTATACTTTATGGAGGTGCTAATGATGAACCATATAGGTTAACATCTTGGGCATACATAGGCCAACAATTGGTATGAGTGTAGTGTTGCTCTTTAAAGAAACTTCACAATTTCTTTGATATCAATGGCAATGACCAGAGGCACTGTCATAGAAGTAGGTCAACCTTTAGATAGACCACTTATGTTCAATAGAGGTTGGTTTGAAAATTGGATGATAAGGATTATCTTTTCTACGATCTAAGGATATCAGTCTTTGGGAAATGGTTTTAAATGGCTACACCATGCCCAACAAGTTATCTATGCCTTGTATTATTCTCTACCTGAGGAAGAAGTAGAAAGGGTAGTTCATCTTGAGAGTGCCAAGGAGATTTGGGAAACACTTAAGTCACTTCATTGTGAAAGTTTTAACATTCAAGATGAAAAGCTCAAAGAGTCTGATAGACTATTTGATGCCTTTGAGATATCAGAGAATGAATCTCTCGATACGACATGCAACAGATATCAATCTATTCTTGATGGAATGCAAGAATTGAATCAGGAAATACTTGCAGAGATATCTCTACTATATTTCTATGATAAGCTTCCAAAGAAATAGAATGATAAGCTGACTATGTTAGTTGAATCTGTTGAACCATGTGATATGAGTTTAAAAGAGTTATGTGATCTCTTGCAAACCGTGGAAAGAAGGGATGAGACTAGAAACCCAGTTAGAACATTAGAAGAGCCACTCATTCACTTTAGGGTTTTAGAAAGTGAGTCAGTTCATGAGAATTGCAACATTTTATACGTCTAGTAAACGAACTTGAATACTTTGAAAAAATCATTTCATGAGAAGAGCCACTCATTCACTTTAGGGTTTTAGAAAGTGAGTTAGTTCATGAAAATTGCAACATTTTATACGTCTAGTAAACGAACTTGAATACTTTGAAAAAATCATCTCTCACTCTACTTTAGTACAATATTTTTTTAACAGTTTTCCTGAGAACAAGAAATATAAAGTAGATTTTCTAAACTAGTTTTCAAATCCATTTGAGATCAGTTTTCAAGAAATTGATTATATTTTGAGTGGGTTAGAAACCTCATTTGAGAGAGAAGACATTCTTGCGAATGCACCAAGCAGGAACGAAAGTGAAGTTGTTGATGAAATATATACAATGAGTCAACAATCCTCAGCAAGCACATCCAGGACGCTCCATGAAAGATCTCCTGATAGAATGTCGAGAAAAAGTCAGCATGGAGAACGAATATAATGAATTATCTCAGCTGCTTCAAAATGAGACAGAGTGCTCAAGTCGAGGACTTTGCAATACCTTGAGGTCAAAGTCAAAAATTATGCAAAGGTATAAAAGGCACTCTCGTCACTAATATCATTATCAGAATATACTTATCTGTGATAAATGATTGTCTTTAATCATGCAATGCTTTGAATGCTTAAATATTTTCGCTCATGACTAAATTATTGATGATTGGTTGATGAAATATAACTTGTGATATTCTTTATTCAACCATACGTTATTTAAGTTTAATTGGTCAAATCTGATTAATAGTAGTGCTTAAATGTCCTGAAGCAAACTAATAACAAATGAGGACACTAACGCGCATATTAACTCTAATCCATCAAGAATGTTAGTGAGAAGAACGACGCTAATCGGTCGCAAATGTAAGTTAAACTAAACCGCCTTTAGAGACTTGGATGCGACACGTGCTGGTGTGTGTCAGGAGTGAGCTTATTGCTTCTTTACTATAAAATCAAACTTTTTGTAACCTAGCAGTCACTTTTCACTTTTTGTGCCCTAGGACGCTTCGACGAGAACTTACCAGGAATCGTTCCAAAAATTACCGCTGAATCTTCATCTTTAACCTTTGGTAAATCTTGTTCTCTGTTCATTTTTTAATCCTCTAATTCCTATTGTATCAATATTTGCATTGTTGCCTCAGTTCTTCATATCTTTTCATTTAATTTTTTCAATGGCCCCCAAACCCGAAAAGTTTTGCCCCTTCTCTGCAAGAAAGCGAGTTGTTTCACCATCATCACCTCCAGATAGGAGTGTGAGACCAAGAACTGAACCAACTCAGGCCAAACTGGCTAAGGAACCCACACCATCTGTACCCAAATCCTATTGAGACTGCGTCTGGACCATCTCACCCACCTTCTTCTTCTCAGATGAGAAGAAAGGGAGATAAAGCCGAGAAGCTCATTAATCGAGCTGTAATTGATGGATGCTATGTTTATTTTGGTTTCTTCATTAACTCCAACCTGGACATTTTATCTCTATTTGAATTCCAAGGCTGGATGGATTTACTTACCTAAATTTTAAATGGTACCCCAGTCTCGTCAGTCAATTCTATTTGAATTTGGTTGATAAACTCGGCTCTGAATTCACAAAACAATCTATGGTAAGGGGAAAATCTGTTAAGATTTCTCCCAGATTCTTTTCTGAAGCATTTTCCTTGCCGAGTGATGAAAGTGCCCACATACTTTTATTCACCAAAAATAAAGTCCAGTATCCAGGCTATAACAACCATTCTGCTCTTAATCTTATTTCAAAGAAAAAGGACCACTCAAGTGTTGATAAGAAACTCACAAATCAGTTCTTTGAACTTATTCCCAAAATAATCCACATCATTCAGCCTAAAATCGACAGCAGGGTTACTGTGAATGAATTAGACTTATTCTTAATCTGGTGCATTTTGGAAAAGAAGAAAGTGAATCTCGTCCACATTCTCATGCATGTAATGAATATAGTGGTTAGTAGAAGAGGAGGTCTGCCACTTGGTATGTACCTCACCACTCTGTTCGAGAGATGTGGTATCGATTTTAGTGGAGAAAGCTTCAAGGAGACCAGCAGATACAATTGCATTGGTCAAACAACTATGAAATTGATGAGATACACTTATGTCTCTACATTGGACAAATGGCTTCCAATGTCAGAAGTTCCACTTGAGGGAGAATCCAGTGAAAAAGATGAAATAAGAGGAGAAGATGTCTCAGCAATGGAGAAAGAAGTTGCCCAAGCTTCAATTGCTCAAAAAGAACAGGCTGTGTAAGAGGAAGCTGCCCCCACAGCTAACATTGAGCATGTTTCAATTGATAATGTGGAAATTGAACATGCAGAGCAAGTTGTTTATGTTGAAGAACATCTGATGGAAGAGGTGACCCAGGATCCTCAGGCCATTGTTGAAGAACATTTGCATGAGTCAAAAACTGTTGATGCAACCTTGGAAGATTTCACAGGAGAAAGAGTCAGTGAGGACTCAGATAAAGCCATCTCTGAACCTCCATCTCCATTTGATATTCCTATATCAATGGAATCTCAAGACCCAAAAAAGACTGGGTCTGATGGTGAACAATGTCAAGATACAAAGGGCTGTGATCTGGCTATCATTCCCTATCAAGGAGATGACATGAATGAGAAAGTTGATGAAGAGGATCATATTGAAGATTTTCATGAGGCCTATGCTGAATCTCCGGCAGAAGGTGAAATGGAAAATGTTCATGAGGAAAGCTCATCTGATCAAGAGTCACCTTCCTATCCATCTACAAATAGGCCAAATGATGAATTCTTTAGAGAGGAAGATTTTCTGAGAAGAGTGAGAGAAGATCAGATTTTGGTCATGTCTCAGCTAATGACTCGTCTAGAACATAATCAAGTTCAACTGAAAAATGAGATATTGGCAGAGGTCCAAGACTCTCTGAAATCTCAAGAGAGAGTTGAGATTAATGAGATAAAAGAATTTAACTCTCACATGATCAAGGCAACTGAATTGCTCGAGAAAGTGATACAACAAATGGACCAAAAGTTACGTGTCATGTGATCCTTGTCTGCTTTATCGATAGCTGATGATCTGGTTAAGGACATTCGAGATAACATGCAGCAGATGCAGCCGTTCATGAAATCATTCGCTTCATCTGTTAGTAAAAGATCATCAAGCTCTCAACCTTCTCAAGCCACACCTCAAGCATCATAGAGTCACTCAGCCTATCATACTTCAAGTGTTGTGACTGCAAAAGCTTTGCAGAAGATTTTTGAAGAACTTCAAAGCTTAAGAGGTAACATGGTTGAATCTTCTAAAGATAAGTTTGTTTCTGACTCTCTGCAATCAATTTTGGACGCTATCTTGGATCAAGTAACCAGCAAGACAACATTTGATCCGGTGTTGCGAGCCATCTCTAGTCTAAAAGAGAATCTAGACACTGCAAGGCCAGCACAACCAGAGGATGATAGACTAACAAAGATTCTCGACTTGGCTACTCGTGCTTTTGAAAAACTACAAAACTTGGAGAACAAGATGCCTTTCCTTGCCACAAGTATTATGGATCTATCTTATACTGTCATCATAGCTGTAGATCGAGTGGAAGGAGTAGTAGGCTTCTCTGAATACCTCTTCAAGGCAGTAAACAGTAGACTGCATTTTACTGTGTTGTATATTGCCTTTTGCATGAAATGTTTTGCAATGTTTTTTCATCTGTTGGAGAAGAAGGGTGTTAAAGTTTCACCTACACCACGAGCTCCAGCCTTCACACGCCCTCAAGGGTTGATAAGTTGAGTTTTAGTTGTTAGTTTACATATTAATTTCATAGGATTTTAGGTGCATTTAGCTAGTTTTTAGATATATTTGGATTAATAAGTACTCATATTTAGCATTTTAGGTCCATTTAGATGTTTTTATGAATTTTAGAAGTTAGTTCTAGGTATTTTCATGAATTGCATGCATTAGGCTAGCTTAGGAAAATAATCATGATTTTTAGGTATCTTTTCTAAAGTCAATTGCATCATTTTCATATTAATATTCTCATATTTTACATGTTAATACATACATACTTGCATATAGTTTTATATTAATTTATTAATATAGTTTGCTTACATTTGTTTTTGCTTTGTTTGTAGGTGAATAAGGAGCTTAATGAGTAATTAAAGCCAAAATGAAGTCAAGAACATACCCAAGATGTGACGCCCCGAAAATTATTTCATCTAGCCCATTACCCAATTATATTTTGCCCAAACTCTATGTGTTTGCCTTTATATGTTTAGTGTTTGTTTGATGGTTTTTTAATGTTTGTTTAATGTTTGTATATTTGATGCTTGATAATGTATATAAATATGTGCATTATAAACTGTATATGGATCATGTTAAATTAAAGTGTAATGCATGTGTTATTATTTATTCATGGGCCCATTAACCCATGAATTGATATGGGTTAGGATTGCTTGAATAAAAGGATAAATGAGAATAAAATTTTGGTGTATTAGATTGATTGGACATCTAAAATACATGGGAGCATGAGATCGGTTAAAGTGCATGTGGTTGGTATAGGTAGTATGAGACCAACACATGTGAAGTTGGTGCATGAGAATGGACAAGTGTCTCATGCTCCATTTCTCTTCTCCAACACATGTCAAGTTGGTGCATGAGAATGGACAAGTATCCCATGCCCCATTTCTCTTCTCCAACACATGTCAAGTTGGTGCATGAGACCAACACATGTCAAGTTGGTGCATGAGAATGGACAAGTGTCCCATGCCCCATTTCTCTTCTCCAACACATGTCAAGGTTGGTGCATGAGAGTAGGCAAGTGTCCCATGCCCTACTTCTCTTCTCCAAGGAAGTCCTAGAGGGTCAGATGAGTGGAGAGAAAGGAAAAAAGAAGAGAAAGGAAAGAAGAAGAGAAAGAAAGAGGAAGTTGCTTTGAGAAAAGTCTCAGCAACGTTTTCATCAAAGACCTTGATCTTGGGGATATATGGTTAGATTGAGCTCAAACTGTGTCAGAAAGTTCTTATCTTATGGTATTTATTCAGGTCGGTGGAGATCTTGATTGGATTTTTCGTTTGAAAGATATAACCTCCCAAACAAAGTTGGTCGAAAAGTCTAGATTTCTCATAAATATACCGTTGGATGGATATGATATTTGATAAGGTGGTTCAAAACAGATCGTTCTGCATTATGAACGGTTAAGACGTTGGTGGGTAAAGTATTTTGTGTGATATAGTCATTTGAGTTCAAGTATTTGCAGCAGGAAAAAAAAATTGTCTGATTAGAGACTTGTTCATCAAAGAACTTACCTTTTCGGTCCACCGTTGGATTGAGCTGATTGTTGGACATAAGGTTTGACTCTTAACATACTTCAATCGTTACGGTTGATTTTGTGATTAAAATTTTCTATTGGCAGCTTGATACATCTGAACAGAATATTAAATGGAAAATTTGTAGGGTTGTTTGTATTAGACCTAAATTTAGATTATGAACTTAGACCTTTCCAAATAGCTTGCATGTCAACTATGTTGACTTAGTTGCCATTGTTGATGAACCCATGATGCAAAATCAGTGATATACATGGCTGAACATGTTGACATAGTGTAAATAGGTAATATGACCTAAGTATGGAAAATTTCATATTTTAGGGCTTTTGATGCTTTTGGCCTAGAATCATTGAATTGATGCAATTTATGTCTAATTAAGCATGATTAGGGTTGATTATGCTACTTATTTGGTGGTTGTGACCATATCATGGGTTAGGCCTACTTGTGATTAAATGACCCAATTTGGGCATGTTTATGCCTAAGGAATTGAAAATTAGTATTTTTGATTAATTGAATGGTTTATGAATGAGAACTATGCATTAGAGGCCTAAGTCATGTGATTTGAGTTGAATGATAGGATTAGATGGGATTTAGGCCTAATGTCTATATGTGGGTTAATTTAGGGTTAATGTGTAATGTCTATGTGATTGAGCATAGAAATTGATGTATGGTTGGATATTGATGAACGTTTCAGGACCTTGATTGGGTTGATTCAATTGGGTGTCCGTGTGTGGTTAGATACTCTCGCGAGGCTTGGTTGTGAGTAGACTTCATTTATGATTATATCTTTTATGTCATCATATCACTTATATATATTGTATGTTAAAAGCATGAATGTTTCCTAATGTTTTGAATGATGCATTGATTTGAGAAAACCTTATGACTTTGGTTGGGCCCATCTATATGGCTAATAGGGAGACTTAACCTTGTCAAAGGAGGGTTTTAAAAAGGAAATATTTGGGGATGAGAATGGTACGGTGAAATAGACGTGCACTAGTAACCCCAATGCATGTGGAATGTGGATCGAAATTGATAAGCTTTTACTTGCATCGAACTTATTATAAATGTTTCATATCTATATGTTATGAGCTTTTAATCATGCTACACATTAACATGCATACACGATATTTATTGATGAGTATTGATAGCATATTTGAATTCTATTCACTAGGCACCGTTGGCTCACCCTCATTTTCCTCTTTCAGGTCCTTCTGTCCCGAATAATGCCAAAGAAGTAGTCATATCTTGAGGGCCTTGCCGGCAAGAGAATCCAAGGTCTCGATGTGAGCTGAGAGTCATTTGATTGAACTGTGTTTTAAATTATGAAGTATTATATTTTGGATTATGTAATTATAACACTTACCACATTGTAGTATGGGTGAGTTGGAACTTGTTAGATAGACCATGTGGGCATATGACTATTTTTTTTTTTGTACCCATAATTTTGGACTTTATGTGTATGTCAATCTTGATGGACTGTAGGGATTATGGTTTTATTTATGGTTCATTTTTATGGTGTATCTCTTGTCTTGGATGATTAATATGGTTAGTAGTTTTGTTTAGTACATTTTTATATTATGTTGTTGTTCGGGATAAGGCTCGTAGGGTCTCAACCACCTAACGGGGGTTGAGGAGTGGTTGGAGATGCCTACGCCGAGCGTCCCGCCCTGGCATTCTGCACGCCATTCCTTGCGGGGTTGGTGGTTTGGGGTGCGGGGTCCCCACACAAGAAGTGGACCAAAAGCCAATAAAAAGCCAAGAGAAGAATGCACAAAATGTGCATTTTTCACGTTTTGGGCGCCTTGGCGCCAGGGAACGGCGCCATTGCAAAATGAGAGAGAGGTTCTGGGCACCGTGGCACCGTTACTATTCATCATGCAGGTTTTTGTTGCCCATTTTGGTCTTTTGACTCCTTCTTGTATATAAACATTTTTTAGGGTTTTAATGAGGTATCTTAGATTTTATCTTACAGTTTTTACACTTTATTTTGGATTTAGAATTGGAATAGAAGATATTAAGTTAGGGTTTTGAAGGAGAGGCAAGTGAAGGAATGTAGAAGAAGAAGAGTTGCAGGTTCGAGACAAGAAGAAGAAGGAGAGTCCACCATTGACAAAGGGGGTTTCTTCATTTGTCTTCTAATCTTAGTTTGTTTCCATGTTTTCTTCTTTAACTTTTTCTCTTGTATCTATGGATTTGATTATGAACTAAATAGATAATCTAGATATTTGATTTAGCTTTGTTGGATCTTGTGATTGAATCATTGTTTGTGTGTTTTTGAGTAATCTTTTGGGTTTATTTATGATTCTCCATGCTTAATGCTTTCAAATTGTTGATCACTCTTTGAATGAACTTAGATTTGGTTTCTATCACTCGAGAGAGGGGATATCGAATTGGAGCAAGGGATTTGTAACCTAGGGTAGAGTAATGACTCGAGAGACCTACAAAACCTTTTGAAATCCATTAAAATGAATCATAGAACCTAAGGCATTCTTGATCTAAAGGTTTATTACTCGAGAGAGGGAATTGATAGATGTGAGTAGATATTTAAGCTATCACTCGAGAGAGGGGTTTGAATGAAAAAGTATTCAGGATTTATAAATTTCAAAAATTAACTCATTAACACAATTATTAGAAATCATGAGAGATAACATAGTGAGATCTAAACTCTAGAACTATAAATCCATTGATTTCTCTCCAATTTTCATTTATCTTGTTTGTTTTTATTTGCCTTTGTTTAATTTGCATTTTATCATTTAATTCATTCTACTTTTATCACCTAGATAAAATTACTAATCATTGTAGAATTGGGAACTAAGATTAGTAAAATTACCTTCTCTGTGGTTACGATAACCCACTCACCATGGGTATTATAACTTTGATAATTCGTACGATTGCAAAGTTAAATTTTTCACTATCAAGGACCAAAGGAGTCTGACAGACTTCGTGGCATATTAGAATGTGAAGATAAAGAAGAATCTGATGAAGAGCCATTACATAGAATCAGTCGAAGAGTGTCTCCACCCCTAGATCCCTCATCAAAAACCTTTCCTGATCCTAAACGCAAGCTACCAATCAAGCTAGAATTTAAAGGTCATACACTTTCTCCTGATTTTGCTCACAGTCTTGCGGCACTAAAAGCTAAAGGCTTTAAACCCAATCCACCTCTTGATTCATTTAAATTTGGCATTTTCAAGCATGCTCACGAAAAATTCATTGAAAAATCTATGAAGGGTATTGTAATTGATGAATCTGTCAGTAGTGTGAGGCAAAACACACATTGTTCTTCAAGACTACGAGCACCAAGGAAACCCAAGAATTATGCACCTAGTTCTAGTGGATCCAAGAAGGATGAGGAAGCCGAAAGAAAGAGGAAAGGGAAGGGTCCCAATACCAGCTAAACCTACCCACTTTTTTATGTTTTCAAATGTGGGAGAAGAGAAAATGCAGATATTAAGGTTAAGTTAGCTCAAGAGAAGGAAAACTACATGTAAGGGGGAGTTCTAACTAAGTTATTATATTCATTCTTGTATATTGTACTGTTTGCAACTTATCATGTAAATTTTTTTATGATTGAAATCAGATAAAACTGACATGTCTGCAGATACTATTTTAAATTTGATATATGTTTGAGTCCATGAATATATTTTTCTACATGATATATGAGTATTTGAAATCATCAAAAAGAGGGAGATTGTTATTTCAATAAACCCCATGACATGAATGTTTTGATGATTCCAAATATCTCTAATCTGTGTATCTAATGATCTTGTCAAGTGTTTCAGATTTATCAAGAATCAAGATCAAGGAATTGAGCTTACAAGTCTATTGATCATCTCAAGTAAAGTTCTGAGTCTATCAGTACTTAGAATGTAAAGTCTATTGATCAACTAACTCTTAACAAGATCATATCGTTTGCATATTTTGATCGTAACATTCTAATCGTACCTTATGATTTCTAAAGTATTTGATTCAATCCAGAAACATTATGTTTTATCGAGTTTTAATCGAGAAATCAAAAATCACTTTTATAAAGTCTTTTCAGACGCTAATGTTTTAGCAGTGCCCTCTTGGACTTGATGAGTCAGGACGCTGATAAAATATTAGGACGCTCAAGGTTGAATTGAACTGATTAATAAAGACACTTACTTGTAAGTAACGACCTTTTTTTTATCAACCTTTGAGAATGTTAGAACGCTGACTTAGTTTCAGCTCGCTGGAAGTTCTTTTTGCTTTTAATTGATTTCTATCTTTAAGGACGCTAAAAGTTATAAGTTGAATAAATTATCAGGACGCTACTTGTGTAGGAGCGCCCTCATCTTTAGAATTAACTTAATAACCCTCAGGACACTTACTGTCCTTCAGCGTACTCAACATTGCTTTAAAACTATTTTTAAATTTCAGAACGCTAACTCTTGAGTAGCACCCTCGTGTGTTTAATGTTTTAAAACAAAGCAGGATGCTAACTGCAAAGTAGTGCCCTCATGTTTTAAGTCGTTTAATTGTCAAAGAAAGTCAGGACGCTTATGATTCAGTAACTCCCTCACTTCATTATTCAGTAGGACGCTGATGCTCTACAAGTGCCCTTAAAGGAACAAAACGACAGAAATAATATTTTTGTTGTTCTGACATGTACATTCTTTTTAGCTACCTTTTCAAAATAACTTTTTGTACAAAATAATTTTTTTGTATTTGTAAGAGATATTCTCTAATTCACGAACCAAGCTTTCTAAAACTTTTCTTATTCGTGTGTCGGGAGACAGTCAAAATATTCATGAAATGTGCAGTTGTCATTTTCATGATATATTCTAGTTGTTGTAAGTAAACGTTCATATTTGAAATTCAAATTCAAATGAACAACAGCTTCATCTCTACAAGTCTATAAATACAGGCACTTAACAAACTGATAAGACACCGAAAATTCTCTGAGCCAAAACACTTTTTGAAAGTTAGTCGAATTTTCATCTGATTCAAAAGGCTTAAGTTATTCTAGTTTCATAGCAATTTTTTTGAATCATTACTTATTCAAAATGTGACGCCCCAAAAACTATTTCATCTAGCCCATAACCCAATTGCATTTTGCCCAAACTCTATGTGTTGCCTTGATATGTTTGGTGTTTGTTTGATGGTTGTTTAATGTTTGTTAATTTGATGCTTGATAATGTATATAAATATGTGCATTATAAATTGTATATGGGTCATGTTAAATTAAAGTATAATGCATATGTTATTATTTATGCATGGGCCCATTAAACCATGAATTGATATGGGTTAGGATTGATTGAATAAAAGGATAAATGAGAATAAAAAATTTGGTGTATTAGATGGATTGGACATTTAAAATACATGCAAGCATAAGATTGGTTAAAGTACATGTGGTTGGTACGGGTAGTATGAGACCAACACATGTCAAGTTGGTGCATGAGAATGGACAAGTGTCCCATGCCCCATTTCTCTTCTCCAACACATGTCAAGTTGGTGCATGAGACCAACACATGTCAAGTTGGTGCATGAGAATAGACAAGTGTCCCATGCCCCATTTCTCTTCTCCAACACATGTCAAGTTGGTGCATGAAAATGGACAAGTGTCCCATGCCCCATTTCTCCTGTCCAACACATGTCAAGTTAGTGCATGAGAGTGGACAAGTGTCCCATGCCCTACTTCTCTTCTCCAAGGAAGTCCTAGAGAGTGAAATGAGTGGAGGGAAAGGAAAAATGAAGAGAAAAGAAAGAAGAAGAGAAAGAAAGGGAAGTTGCTTTGAGGAAAGTCTCAGCAACGTTTTTATCAAAGATCTGGATGTTGGTGCTATATTGTCAGATTAAGCTCAACCTTTGTCAACATGTTTGTATCTTACGGGTATTCATTCAAGTCGGTGGAGATCTTGATTGGAGTTTTCGTTTGAAAGATATAACCTCCCCAAACAAAGTTGGTCGGAATGTCGAGATTTCTTCGGCAGTTTAGATCAAACAAAAAGATCTCCTAATTCTATCGTTGGATAGATATGATATTTGGGAAGGTGGTTCACAACAGATCTTTCTGCATTATGAACGGCTGAGATGTCGGTGGGTCATGTATTTTGTGTGATATAGTCATCTGAATTCAAGTATTTGCTGCAGGAAAGGAGAAATTGTCTGATTTGAGACTTGTTCAACAAAAAACTTATCTTTTCGGTCCTCCATTGGATTAAGCTGAGTTTTGGACAGAATGTTTGCCTCTTAGCATACTTTAATATGTACGGTTGATTTTGTGATTAAATATTTCTGTCGGCAGATTGATACAGCTTAAATGGAAAATTTGTAGGGTTGTTTGTATTAGACCTAATTTTAAAATATGAACTTAGACCTTTCCAAATAGCTTGCATGTCAACTATGTTGACCTAGTTGCCATTGTTGATGAACCCATGATGCAAAATCAGTGATATACATGGTTGAACATGGTGACCTAGTGTAAAAAGGAAAAATGACCTAAGTATGGAAAAAATCATATTTTAGGGCTTTTGATGCTTTTGGCCTAGAATCATTGAATTGATGCGATTTATGTCTAATTAAGCATGATTAGGGTTGATTATGCTACTTATTTGGTGGTTGTGACCATATCATGGGTTAGGCCTACTTGTGATTAAATGACCCAATTTAGGCATATTTATGCCTAAGGAATTGAAAATCAGTATTTTTGATTAATTGAATGGTTTATGACTGAGAACTATGCATTAGAGGCCTAAGTCATGTGATTTGAGTTGAACGATTGGATTAGATGGGATTTAGGCCTATTGACTATATGTGGGCTGATTTAGGGTTGATTTGTAATGTCAATTGATGTATGGTTGGATATTGATGAATGTTTCAGGACCATGATTGGGTTGATTCGGTTTGGTGTCTGTGTGTGGTTAGATACTCTCGCGAGGCTTCGTTGTGAGTAGACTTCATTTATGATTATATATTTTATGTCATCATATCACTTATATATATTGTATGTTGAAAGCATGAATGTGTCCTAATGTTTTGAATGATGCATTGATTTGAGAAAGTCTTATAACTTTGGTTGGGCCCATCTATCTGGCTAATAGGGACACTTAACCTTGTCATAGGAGGGTTTTAAAAAGGAAATATTTGGGGATGAGAACGGTACAGTGAAATAGACGTGCACTAGTAACCCCAAGTCAACATGATTAGGGATGAGAACGGTATGGTGAAATAGACGTGCACTAGTAACCCCAATGCATGTGAAATGTGGATCGAAATTGATAAGCTTTTACTTGCATCAAACTTATTATAAATGCTTGATATCTATATGTTATGGGCTTTTAATCATGCTACACATTAACATGCATACATGATATTTATTGATGAGTATTGATAGCATATTTGAATTCTATTCACTGGGCACCGTTGGCTCACTCTCATTTTCCTCTTTCAGGTCTTGTCCCGAATAAGGGCAAAGGAGTAGTCATATCTTGAGGGCCTTGCCGGCGAGAGAATCCAAGGCCTAGATGTTAGTTGAGAGGCATTTTGATTGAACTGTGTTTAAAATTATGAAGTATTATATTTTGGATTATGTAATTATAACACTTACCACGTTGTAGTATGGGTGAGTTGGGACTTGTTAGATAGACCATGTAGGCATATGACGGTTTTTTTTTGTACCCATAATTTTGGGCTTTATGCGTATGTCAATCTTGATGGATTGTAGGGATTATGGTTTTATTTATGGTTCATTTTTATGGAGTATCTCTTGTCTTGGATGATTAATACGGTTGGTAGTTTTGTTTAGTACATTTTTATATTATGTCGTTGTTTAGGATAAGGCTTGTAATGTCTCAACCACCTCACGGGGGTTGAGGAGTGGTTGGAGATGCCTACGCCGGGCGTCCCGCCCTGGCATTCCTCACGCCATTCCTTGCGAGGTTGGTGGTCCGTGGTACAGGGTCGTCACACAAAAGATTGTCATATTGTGCTAACATTTTATCTTTATCTTAAAATCTATTTGAAAGTTTGAACTATTTTCACTCAAATCGTTCAGCACTGTTTTAACTTTTATCATTCTTGTTGAAAGAGAAATTTGAGAGATAGTTCACAGGATACAGTTGTACTCAATTTCATATCTTGTATATTGTATCAAAGTTGTAACAGTAGTTAGATAAACAACTGAGTTGATATTCCTATATTCAACAAGGTCAGGACTTCTCACACCCGTAAGTTGAGAAACGATAGTTCTCACACCCATAAGTTGTGAAAGCTTAGGTCTGGCTCACACCCGTATGTTGGGATAGGTTGGTCTCAAGCTTGCAAGTTGAGCAGTGTAACAGTTGTTCTCACACCTGCAAGTTGAGAAAAGGTGTAACGGTTTTATTGTCACCCGTAAGAGAACCCCTTAGTGATAAGTTTCAAAATTCTAAATGAGGAGGTTAGGTAGTGGACGCAAGCAAGTAGCTGAACCACTATAAATCTACTGTGCACATTTGTTTAATTTTTGCACTTTAATTTTGCCATTGTAATTATTTTTAAATAGTCTAAGTGTCCAATTCACCCCCCTCTTGGACATACTTGGACCAACACTCCTAACGTTGAACCTCTTACACAAAGATTTCCCAGTCCCAACAGAAAGCACCCTATCAAACTTGAATTTGAAGGACATGGGTTTTCTCAAGAGTTTGCTCAAGGTCTTGATGCAAGATGTGCAACAGACTTCAAGCCACCCAAACCTTCTTCAAATCCATACAAGTTTTTTCTCCCTAAGGATGTCCTTACTCACTTTATCAAAAGTATCAACAAGGCAGGACAAGCCAAAGAGAAGGGAGCAAGCTTCAGTGGCTTTAAGAAGAAAGAAGTTGGCACAAAAAGAAAGTGGAAGGGAAACAAGGATTGAGCCAACCTTTTTGATGTTTTCAAAAGGGGGAGACGGACATGGAACATATTTGGCTTAGGTAGTGCATTAGAAGCATAGTTTTTAGTTTCATAGGGAGAGTTTATCTGATCATGTTTATTTTTGTGTATGTTGTTTTATATGTGTGACTTAAACCTTTAATATTTTATGTTAACTACATCTAATTTAAAATTTCTATATTAATCGGATCATGTTTGCATTGATATACTAATCACTATGTTTGCCTTGAGTTTTAATTGTTTATCAATCTTAAGCGTTTGCAAACTGTGATGTACCATGCTAATGTGATTTGTATGAAAACTGCTTATATCTATCTTTATGTCACATAGCCAAAAGTATTTTGAGTGTATGAAATCATCAAAAAGAGGGAGATCGTTGTTTCATGAAACCCCATGATGTGAACGTTTTGATGATTCCAAACCGCTCACTTGTGTATCTAATAATCTTGTTAAGTGTTTCAGTCAGATCAAAATCAAGACGTGAATTACAATTGAGACAATGTGCTTCAAGTCATCATGATCAAGACCCAAGAGGAATTTGTTCGTTTAGGATGTAAAGCCTTTTCTCAAACAAATTCTTGCAAGTCATACATATTTTCGCTTTTGCATCTTTTTCAAGTATTTTTATTTTGAAAATCTTAATCAAGTTTCTAAAGTTTGAAAAATTATTTTGAAAATTAGTTAAGTGTTTTATTAGGATGTTGACTAAACACTTGGAAGATGATGGTACTTAATTACTACTTCCATCAGGACGCTTCCTGTCTGGGGGTGCTCTCATGTATCAGCCCAATGGTTATGTTAGGATGCTAATCGTTCGTTAATCCGCTCAACAAGTTCTGAGTGTTTTTAAAGTATTTAAAAACATGATGTTAACGTCGTTATAAGCGCCTTCATAAAACCTCATGCTTAAAATAGTTGTTTAAAATGACAGGACGCTACTCCTATATCAGTGCCTTCATTGATCTCTAATTTTAAAAGTTTATTTGAGCCTCAGGACGCTGATTTATCATCAGTACACTCAAAGAACAAAGTCAGACAAACTTAAGTCTTTCACTCAGTGTGTACCGGGACGCTAATGGTTCGATCTGTACACTTATACACTTCAATCAAATATCTGAAAAGTAATCTTGCAAATCCAGCTACTGACATTTTAGATAAATTGATCGTGTCGTCCTAGACTTTCCTTATTCATGTATTCTAAATCAAACTAGACTTTTTCTTATAAACCTGAACATACTATATTCATGAAAGATTAAGGTCGTTGTGAGAAAACGTTCGAATTTGAAATTCAAATCAAACGCTCGACAACTTTATTTTCATTAAGTCTATAAATATATGTATCTTCAAAATAGAAAAAAGAACACAAAAAATTCACAAAGCCAATACTAATGAAAGTTAGTCGAATTTTCAAATTGATTTCAAAGTTCAAAACTACTTTAGTTTTTAGAGTGTTATTTTTTAAACAACTTTTATTCAAAAAAATTTCATATTGAGCTTATCTTACATCTTTCATTGAAAATATGTTTGAAGTTTATTGAACTGTTTTTACACAAATTTTCAGCACAATTTTAAACTCATATCATTCTTCCTGAAAGATAAATTTGAGAGATGGTTCATAGGATACAGTTGTACTTCATTTCATATCTTGTATATTGTATCGAGTTGAAACAGTAGTTATATAAACTGTTGAATACTTATTTTTGTTTGTTCAACAAAGTGGTCATTCTCAAGCCTGTAAGTTGAGAAGGTTTTAGGTTAGTCTCACACTCGAAAGTTGAGATAGGTAGTTCTCTAGCTTGTAAGTCGAGAGGTGTAGGTTGGTCTCAAGCCTGTAAGTTGAGTAGCGTAACGGCGGTTCTCACACCTGGAAGTTGAGAAAAAGTTGTAACGGTTTGGTTCTCACCCGTAAGAGAGTCCCTTAGTGAAGAGGTTTGAGAATCCTAACTAGGGAGGTTAGGTAGTGGAGGTAGGCAAGTAGCCAAACCACTATAAATCTATTGTGTCAATTGATTTACTTTTTCACACTTTGTCATTGGATTAATTTTCAATTATCTAAGTGTCCAATTCAACCCCCCTCTTGGACATACCTGGGCCAGCAAGTTGTATATATATGGTTTTGAGAACTTGTTCATGATAATGGAATGTATAGACATGTGAGAGAAATGGATATGTTGTACATGGTGATTATTTGATTCATGTGTTTGGATTTGTGAATTAAATATGTGTGGATTATCAGGATTTTTGGAAACCTTGTATTTATGGGGAGGTTCTGCCAAACTTTTTAGTGATTTTCGTGTATGTTGTTAAAAACGATGGCTGGCATGGTATCATATACTTCTATGTATGGCGTATATCGCAATCTGTGTCGGTCGTGACGTCACCCTACAGAGGGGGTCGTGATAGTGAGATTCCTTATAATAGAGGTGTCCTCACCGATAAGAAGGACAGGTTGTGATGGCTTTTAGCCCTTGACAGTCACCCAAGAAATGGGGATGAATTGGTTGACTTGGCCAATTTGTACAATTTTAATTTTCTTATGTTGATCTTGTGTGAACCTTAAATTTGTTAAGACATTTAATCAAATGATCATCTACAATAATAAAGTGCAAAAATTAAATGTTAAGACACAAGATTTTTACATGGTTTGAAAATCTAATTTCCTACGGCCACACCTAGAGAAAACCTTTCTAGGATTCCACTATCTCATATTCACTTATCGGGTGTGAATCAAACCGTTACACTTTCCTTTTTACAGGTTCAAGACAAACCTATCCTTTTACGGGCTCAGGATGAACCGTCTACTTCCTTTTGCGGGATAAGAAAGAGCCTAATATCCTTTTACCAGGCTAAAAATAAACCACTTGTCCCTTTTTACGAGCAAAGGAAAAGTCAGTTTATTTTTCAAGGCCTAAGGAATAACCATTTGACCCTTTCCAAGAGAAAGGGTGAAACTAAACCTAGATTCCAACATAGGAATCCTAAGTGAACTATATCATAAATGTTTGTTCCAAATATTTGGAACAATTACAATAGAGCGCAGGATATTACAATTTCATTCAATACGAGATATGAAATTAAAGTTCATGGAATGAGAAAACTTACAACCATGTACCTTTCATGTATCCATGTTGCTCATAGGAAGGTTGTTAAAAAAACGTCCATGATTGATGCAAAAATGAAGCTTCAAAATCACCAAGATGAATTTCATTCAAACTCTCTCTCTCTCTAGGTGTTTTGAAAATGAGAAAAGATAGAAGATATAGATAAAAGCTCATTCTCTAATTTTCTCACAAAACACTTAAACTCTAGGAAAACTTTTGGATTTAAAATCAAGCATACAATTTCCCTGAGAATCAAGATAGGTTTCACTTAAAAGAAGATTTCAAATTGAAGCTTGAAGAGAAAACCCAAAATAGAGATATTGAAATGTTTGTAAAAACATTTGAATACTTTTCGAAAATAATTTGGACACTTGAATGATTTTTCTCAAAACCAAGTTAAAAAGATTTTGTAGAAACTTCGATTTTCTTTTTGAAAATAAGAAGAGCAAAAATATTAACACAAGTTTCAAAACACCAAGTGCTAGAAATCTCACGAAATGATCTTCTCAAAGATTGAAGATTAAAGCATAGGAGATTTCTTCGAAGTAAAGAGAAAACTTAAAAGATGATGAACACTTGGAGATCAAAACCTTTTTTTCTCAAATAAAAAAAAATACTTGAGTTTGTGAAAACTTGTTTGATTTTGAAAACCAAGAGAAAAACACAAATGCACAAGTTTCTAAAGATTTTTGCAAAAATTGAAATGAATGAGCGAAGTGTTAACATGAGAGGTTCATCTCTTAGCACATCCCTAAGTATACTTGATGAAGTATATTTTGATGATCTCAAACAAAATCACTTTCGGTGCTAATGAGCTTTTATCAAGAACCTATCTCAGAACCTCAGGAAAAAAAAGAGTCAAAGAACGATTCGATCAAGGAACTCAAGGTCATATCAGACGTTCAAGATCGTTTCAATCAAAAGAACCTCAATGATCATATCATGATTTCAAGATCACTTCCCACGAACAATTCGATCAAGCTTCAAGTCTACATCTTTCGATCAACGTTCAAGACATTTAACTCAAGCTCGAAGTTCATTGAAAATCTGATAATAAAGAGTTAGATTTAACGATTATGAGAAATATGAAAAATATACAGTATTTAAGGTATATCTTTCTCTAATCGATATTGCTCAAATGTTTTTCAAAACCATGCACGAATCACTTGCATATTTACGTGTTAGTAGCGCCCTCACTTTATTGTTCAATAGGACGCTTATACATAATGAGCGCCCTTAAGGAACAAAATGACAAAGTTGATATTATGCGTCAAGACGCTGATTGTGGAATCAGGACGCTAATTCAACAATCACCAATATTCTAACAAGTACACTATATCAGAACGGATCTTTGGACAGAGTCCCTTTCAGATTTATCATAGATCTTTTCTGATACATGAATAAAGTTTTTCTAAAACTTTCCTTTTTCATATAATCTAAATAGAACCAGAATGTTAGTAAAAATTACAGTTGTCATTTTCATATAACATTCTACCCGTTGTGTGTAAACATTCACACTATATTTGAATTTCAAATTTCTAACGGCTATTGTCTACCAGGTCTATAAATACCAACATTTTGAATCGAACAAATTGCCGATAATTTTATTGTGCCGAAAACATTTTGAATGTTAGCCGTTTTCAACTGTTACAGTTTACAAAGTATTTTCACTAATACTTTACGTATTCAAAAGATTTTCATATTGTGCTTCAACTATATTCTATCTTGGAAAATCTACTTTGATCTGGTTTCTACTCAAATTCTCAGCACTGATTTATACTTGATATCAATCTTGCTGAAGAAAGAATTTGAGAAGTAGTTCATGAGAGATACATTTGTACTTGATTACATATCTTAAAGTATTGTATTGAACTACATCTATAGTTATGTTACCTACTAAATACTGAACCAGAAGTTTTCATACTTTTATTTTTTATCTATTTTGAAAACCTTCTGTGTCCATGTTTTACACTCGTCCTTCATTTTCTACGCCAATGTTTCATTGGTATCATATTATTTTTGAAGAAGCTTTGATCTTCATTACACATCATTCATGTTTTTCGAAATTGCACTTGAGCAATACCGAACATTGAAAGGTAAATGACTGTAAGTGTATTTTCTCTTAGCATTACCTTGTGCTTAAATTTCTATATCTCTGTAATGTTATGTATTGAGCTTAATTGTGAAGTGCTCTACTTAGTTAGAAGCAACATTATAAGTTTGTGTTGTAATGCTGGTGTGTTTCTAGATTGAAACAACCAGGCCAAGTGAATGTAATTCACTTAATGATTTTAGGGCTAAAATCATGTTAAGGTTCATCCTCATCTGCAAGTAGGAAAACGGTTGTTCCTCATCCCGTAAAAGGGTCACGGTTCTTCCTTATCCCGTAAAAGGAAAACGATTCTTCCTTATCCCATAAAAGGAAAACAGTTCTTCCTTATCCCATAAAAGGAACATGGGTTTTTCCTCATCCCGAAAAAAGGAAATACGGTTCATCCTTAGCCCGTAAAAGGATAGGTTTGTCTTTAACCTGTAAAAGGGCAGTTGAAATGGTTAGATTCTCACCCGTAAGAGAATCAATTAGTGGATTGAGAAAATCCTAATAGAGAGATTAGGTAGTGGGCGTAGGCTTGACCGAACCACTATAAATCCTAGTGTGTTTTATGTTATGTATTTTACTTTAATGTTAGTATATGCATTTAGTTCCAATATACCATTGTATATCACTAAGTCATTGGAAAAGTTTAAAATTGACCATCACACCTAATTCACTTCCCTCTTGGGTGGACCAACACAAATGGGGGGTCATATTTATAGAAAAACTATGTTCAAAAAGTAGGAAACATGTTTCTTGTGAAGGAACCACGTTTCTGTTCACAATGAACTACTCTATTTTCTAAGAGGAAATGCGTTTCTTCATAAGGAAGCGTGTTTCTGTCAAAATCAAAGATTCAACAAAAAGAGAGAAAGACGTTTCTGTTTGAATTTTAGAAATACCCAAAAAGAGATAAACGCATTTCTCTGGTGGAAGCGCGTTTCTTTGTAAATTTCTAGAAATGCCCAAAAAGAGAGAAGCACGTTTCTTAGAGAATAAGTGTGTTTCTGTTCAATTCCATAGGGCATCAATTTCAGGACATTTTAAGAAGTGTGTTTCCTTGTCTCTGAGAAAGGTTCATCATTCTGGGAATATAAGAAAGCGTGTTTCTGTTTAAGGAAGCACGTTTTTATATGTCCAGTTGAGAAACTTCTCTCTGGACAACAAGGAAGTACGTTTCCTAAGGAAGAAACGTGTTTCTGCTTACACAAAAACTTGATTTTTGATTTTGCAAAAATTTTCTAAGTCCACAATATGATTTCTTGAAAAACCAAACTTAAATACATTTGAGAAACATTTTGATCATAGAAAAAATTATGATTTTAAAGTATGATGCATGCATGTAGATAATTTGAAAGTAAATGAGCATATATATAGACAAGGAAAGATTACAACCTAGTTCTAAGTACACTTGTAAGCTCTCATCCTTGTCTCCAAGTCAACACGTCCAATCTTTTCCTTTGACTTTGTTTAATCCACTTGAGTTGACTTGAAATCACTTAAATATTGTATTGGCCTTTTACCTTTGATCTTTGGTGCTGAAACAAACTCAATTAAACCATTAGCACCAACTACTATATTGTTTGTTAGCATTAAAACACTAGAAACAGTCTAAGTGGATAACCACGTTGGTCCACCCAAGAGGGGGGTGAATTGGGTGTGATGGTCAATTTTAAACTTTTCTTCCAATAACTTAATGATGCACATAAGTGTATTGAAATTAAACGCATAAACAAAACTTAGACTAAATTGCAATACGTGAAACACACTAAGATTTGTAGTGGTTCGGCCAAGCCTACGTCCACTACCAGATCTCCCGATTAGGATTTTTTCAATCCACTAACTGATTCTCTTACGGGTGAGAACCAAACCTTTACAACTGCCCTTTTACAGATTAAAGACAAACCTATCTTTTTACGGGCTAAGAATGAACTGTATTTCTTTTTTTGGAATGAGAAAAAACCCATGTTTCTTTTACGGGATAAGGAAGAACCATTTTCCTTTTACGGGATAAGGAAAAACTGTTTCTCTTTTACATGTTAACAGATAACCTATCCTTTTACAAGTTAAGGAGGCACATTTCCTTTTGCTGGTTGAGGAAGAACCATAACATGATTTCAACTCTAAAATCATTAAGTGGATTACATTCACTTGTCCTGGTTGTTTCAATCCAGAAACACACCAGTATTACAACACAAGATAATAATGTTGGTTCTAACTGAGAATAACACTTTTCAATTAAGCTCATGTGCATAACATTACAAAGATGTATAAGTTGAAGTACGTAATGCTAAAAGGAAATGCACTTACAGTCCTTTACCTTTCAATGTTCAGTATTGCTCAAGTGCAGTTTTGAAAAACGTGTATGATATGCAAAATAATTAAGTGCTTCTTCGAAAATAATATTGTTAACCTATGCGGTTCATCACTTAGCTCATCCCTAAATATATTGTGATAATGTATATTTTGATGATCACAAACAAAGTACTTTTCGGTGCTAAACGTGCGTGTATCAAGATTTCATCAAAGCACCTAAGGAAAGCAAAAAGCCAAGAAACGACTTGATCAAGGAACTCAAAGATCACATCCAACGGTCAAGTTCCTCTCAATCAAAAGGACTTCAATGTTCACTTCATGATTTCAAGATCACTTCACTCGAACGATTCAATCAAGCTTTAAGACTACATCTTTCGATCAACATTCAAGTCATTCAACTCTGTGCAAAGCTCTTATTGAAGATCTCATAATGAAGAGTTGGACTTAATGATTATGAGAAATGAGAAATATACAAAGTGTTTAAGAAATATCTTTCTCTAATCAACATTGCTCAAACGTTTTCCAAAACCATGCACAAATCACTTGCATACTTGCATGTATTGATCTTACGTTTTAAGGTATTTCAAATGATTTAATTTTCTATATTTAATTTGAATCTTATCAATTTTTTACTCGCATATATCGTATATTTTATCGTGAGTCAAAAATGTTTTTAAAGAGACTTTCAGGATGCTAATGAAATAGCAGCGCTCTCCTAAACTTGATAAGTCAAAATGTTGATAGTTCATTAGGACACTGATAATGTTCAAGGTTGAATTGAACTGATTTATCAGAACGCTTACTTGTATAGTAGCGACCTCCTTTATTAGTCAACCTCTGAAATTATCAGGAAGCTGACGCAGCATCAGCTCACTGAAAGATTTCTTAAGTTTTTCAAAGAATGTCTCTTTTAGGAAGTTGATAGTTATAAGTTGAATAATCTATCAAGACGCTACCTGGATAGGAGTGCCCTCACCTTTGGGAATCAACTTAGTAACTTTCAGGACATTGATTGTCCTTCAGCGTGCTTGTGTCCTTGTTTAAAATGTTTATAATTGGTAAGACGCTTACACTGTTGTAGTGCCCTCATGTTTTGTTTTATGTTTTAAAGGCAGGACGCTTACTCAGATGGTAGCGCCCTCATACATTGAATTGTTTTAAAACATAACAGGACGCTACCTTTGCATTAGCACCCTCAGGTTTAAGTCGTTTAAGTGTCAAAGTAAGTTAGGACGTTTACGAGTTAGTAGCGCCGACACTTAAGTGTTTAGCAGGACGCTTATACGTAATAAGCCCCCTCAAGGAACGAAACGACATTGTTGATATTATGCGTTAGGACACTAATTACAGAATCAAGACGCTAATTCCACAACCGTCACTGTTCGAATAAGTACACTACATCAGTTTACTTTTTCCGAACGAACCTTTGCACAGAGTCCTTTTCAGACCTATCAGAGACCGTCTCTAATACATGAAATAAGTTTTTCTAAAAATTTCCTTTTTCATGAAATATGAAAAGAACCAAAATATTGGTGAAAATTGCAGTTGCCATTTTCATATAACATTCTAGCCGTTGTGTGTAAACGTTCATATTATTTGAACTTCAAATGTTTAACGGTTATGTCCCACTAAGTCTATAAATATCAGCACTTAGAACCAAACAACTTGCCAATCCGTTTGTATTGTCCCAATACTTTTTGAAAGTTAGTCTGTGTCAAAATATTTTTCAATCATCTAAACTTTCAAAGTATTTTTACTGATACCTTTACGTCTTCAAATGATTTTCATACTGAGCTTATTTTCATTCTATCTTTGAAAATCTATTTTATTGGTATCTACTCAAATTTTCAACACTGATTTACATTTGGTATCATTCTTGCGGGAGATAGAATTTGAGAAATAGTTCAAGATTGTAGTTGTACTTGATTTCATATCTTAAGTATTGTATTGAACTATATCAGTAGTTGCGTTAACTACTGATCACTGAACTAGAAGTTTTCATACTTATATTTTATATCTATGTTGAAAACTATTTGTGTCTTTGATTTACACCAGTCCTTCATTTTATATGTTAATGTTTATTTGGTATATTTTATTTTCGAAGAAGCATTGATTTTCATATCATATCATTCATGCTTTTCGAAACTACACTTGAGCAATACTGAACATTGAAAGGTAAAAGACTGAAGGTGTATTTCAACTTAGCATTACGTATTCATATTTCATATCTTTGTAATGCTATGTAATGAGCTTTATTGTAAAGTGTTCTACTATGTAACCAACCAGCATCTTAGTGTTGTAATGCTGGTGTGTTTCTGGAATGCAACAACCAAGACAAGTGAAGGTAGTTTACTTAATGATTTCAGGATTGAAATCATGTAAGGTTATCTCTGAACCTATAAAAGAGAAATGGTTGTTCCTCATCCCGCAAAAGGATAGGTGTGTCCTTAACCTGAAAAATGATAGGTTATC
Organism: Paratinospora sagittata; assembly: GCA_035771175.1. Lineage (NCBI taxonomy): Eukaryota > Viridiplantae > Streptophyta > Magnoliopsida > Ranunculales > Menispermaceae > Paratinospora > Paratinospora sagittata. The sequence goes on along the minus strand of CM069611.1, from coordinate 11,283,394 downwards.
TCTTAACCTGTAAAAGAGAAACGGTTCTTCCTTATCCCGTAAAAGGAACATGGGTTTTTTCTTATCCCGAAAAAAGGAAATACGGTTCATCCTTAGCCCGTAAAAGGATAAGTTTGCTTTTAACCTGTAAAAGGGCAGTTGTAACTATTTGGTTCTCACCCGTAAAAGAATCAGTTAGTGGATTGTGAAAATTCTAATCGAGAGATTAGGTAGTGGACGTAGGCTTGGCCGAACCACTGTAAATTTGTTGTCTCGCGTTTGCAATTTAGTCTGTGTTCTATTTTGCATCCAATTCCAATATACTCATGTACATTACTAAGTTATTAGAAGATAATTTTTAAATTGACCATCGCACCCAATTCACCCCCCTCTTGGGTGGACCAACAATTGGTATCAGAGCGGGTTTCCTGAAATTATGGTCTAACAACCTAGAGTCTAGATCATATGTCATTTTAGGGTGTTTCATTCTATCTTTGAAAATCTATTTTATTGGAATCTACTCAAATTCTCAGCACTGATTCATATTTGGTATCATTCTTACTGGAGATAGAATTTGAGAAATAGTTCAAGATACACAGTTGTACTTGATTTCATATCTTAAGTATTGTATTGAACTATATCAGTAGTTGCGTTAACTACTAATCACTGCACCAAAAGTTTTCATACTTATATTTTATATTTATGTTGAAAGCTATATGTGTCTTTTATTTACACCAGTCCTTCATTTTATACGTTAATGTTTATTTGGTATATTTTATTTTTGAAGAAACGTTGATTTTCATATCATATCATTCATGCTTTTTGAAACTGCACTTGAGTAATACTAAACATTGAAAATTAAAAGACTGAAGGTGTATTTCAACATAGCATTGCGTATTTATATTTCATATCTTTGTAATGTTATGTAATGAGCTTTATTGTAAAGTGTTATACTACGTAACCAACCAACATCTTAGTGTAGTAATGCTGGTGTGTTTTTGGATTGAAACAACCAGGACAAGTGAAGGTAGTTCACTTAATGATTTTAGGATTGAAATCGTGTAAGGTTATCTCTGAACCTGTAAAAGAGAACCGATTGTTCCTCATCCCGGAAAAGGATCACAGTTCTTCCTTATCCCGTAAAAGGAAATACAGTTCATCCTCATCTCGCAAAAGGATAGGTGTGTCCTTAACCTGAAAAAGGATAGGTTATCTTTTAACCTGTAAAAGAGAAACGGTTCTTCCTTATCCCGTAAAAGATACGTGGGTTTTTCCTCATCCCAAAAAAAGGAAATACGGTTCATCCTTAACCAGTAAAAGGATAGGTTTTCCTTTACCCTGTAAAAGGGCAATTGTAACGATTTGGTTCTCACCCGTAAGAGAATCAGTTAGTGGATTGAGAAAATTCTAATCGGGAGATTAGGTAGTGGACATAGGCCTTGCCGAACTACTATAAATCTGTGTGTCTCACATTTATAATTTAGTCTATGTTCTATTTTGTATCCAATTCAAATATACTCATGTACATCACTAAGTTATTAGAAGATATTTTTTAAATTGACCATCGCACCCAATTCACCCCTTCTTGAGTGGACCAACAAATATGAAGCCAATGAAACATTGACGTAGAAAATGAAAGACCAGTGTAAAACATGGACACATAAGGTTTTCAAAATAGATATAGAATATAAGTATGAAAACTTCTGGTTCAGTATTCAGTAGTTGACATAACTACTAATGTAGTTCAATACAGTACTTAATATATGTAATCAAGTACAACTGTATCTCTCATGAATTACTTCTCAAATTCTTTCTTCAGCAAGATTGATATCAAGTATAGATCAGTGCTGAGAATTTGAATAGATACCAGATCAAACAGAGTTTCAAAGATTGAATATAATTGAAGCACCATATAAAAATCTTTTCAATAGGTAAAGTATCAGTGAAAATACTTTTAAAAAATATAACAGTTGAAAACTTTTGAAAGATTTAACAACGACTAACATTCAAAAAGTTTTTGGCACAATAAAAATTATCGGTGAGTTGTTTGATTCAAAGTGTTGGTATTTATAGACCTGGTAGACAATAGTTGTTAGACATTTGAAATTCAAATACAGTGTGAACGTTTACACACAACGGCTAGAATGTTATATGAAAATGGCAACTGCATTTTTTACTAACATTCTGGTTCTCTTCAGATTACATAAAAAATGAAAGTTTTAGAAAAAACTTAATTCGTGTATTAGAGAAGAACTCTGAAAAATCTGAAAAGGACTTTGTACAAAGATCCGTTCTGAAAAAGTAGGCTGATATAGTGTACTTGTTAAAATAGTGACGGTTGTTGAATTAGCGTTCTGATTCCATAATCAGAATCCTGATGCATAATATCAACTTTGTTGTTTTGTTCCTTGAGGACACTCATTATGTATAAGCGTCATGCTAAACAATGAAGTGAGGGCGCTACTAACTCGTAAGCGTCATCACTTTCTTTGACACTTAAACGACTTAACCATGAGGGCGCTAATGCACAGTTAGCGTCCTGCTTTATTTTAACACAATTAAGTGCATGAGGGCGCTACTTTCCTAGTAAGAGTCCTACAAGTTAAAACATAAAACATAACACGAAGGCGCTACAACTATGTAAGCGTCCTACCACATTTAAATACATTTGAAGAACATTACTAAGTAAGCTGAAGAACAATCAACATCCTCAAAGCTATTAAGTTGAGTTCTAGCAGTTAGTTTGTGTGTTAATTTGATAGATTTTTAGGTTCATTTAGTTAGTTTTTAGGTGTTTTTACATGATTAGTATACTTAGTTGTTTTAGATGCATTTAGGTTTTATTTTAGGTTTTTATCATGAATAAATGACTTTTTAATACATGTTAATATCATAGAAGTCACATGTTTTGAGTATATTCAATTATAGTTAATACCTGGATTAATTGCATAGAATTTACATTTGTTCTCACTTTGTTTTGTAGGTGAATAAAGAGCTCAAAAGTGGGTTGAAACAAGGTTCAAATGGTGTTCAAAAGAAGTCAAGAACATATGCAAAACTTGTGCAAGAAGTGTGCAAAAAAGTGGAATAATCGGCGAAGTCCACAAATCAGCACCACATAAACCCAAGATTGGGCGCTGCGGCGCCCAGATGCAGAGAAGGGGGCTGGAAAGCAGTGTGTGGGAGTCGCAGCGCCAGTGTTCGCAGAATTGCGGGACTTCATTTTTTGAGCGAGTTTTCATGCCCATTTTGGTCTTTTGACCCACTTAAGTGTAAAACACGTTTTAACGTTTAATTTGATGATTATCAAGGTAGAGAATTAGGTTTAGGGGGTGAAAAAGGAGGCAAGAAAGCAAGAGGAAAAAAGGCTTTAGATTGGATGCTTAAAGGAACCAAGGAGAAAGAGAATATCAAATCCACTGTCAAAGGGGGATTCTACCCTTTAAATTCAGTTTCTTGTGTCTTGAAATGTTTTTATCCATGGTTTTATTTCTTTTGCATCTTGCATCCATGAACATGAATATGAGCTAAACTATTAATCTAGAGGTTTGAATGATTTATATTTGATTTCATGGGTTAATATTCATGTATGTGTTATTGAATTGATTTATGAATTTATTTGCAATTTCATATGCTTAATGCCTTCAATTTGCTAGCCACTAATTGAATAAAGTTAGATTTGATTTCTTACACTCGAGAGAGGTGTTATCAAATCGGATCTGGGAATCTGTGACCTAGGTTAGTAGTACTGAGTCGAAAGACCTACGAAATCCTTTGAAATAAGATAACATGAATCACAAATCTTAAGGCATGCTTGACTTGTTAGTTTACACTCGAGACAGAAAATTAATAAGTTAAGTATAGATTTTCAAATTGACGCTCGAGAGAGGTATTTGATTGGGTTAGGATTCATAATTTATAAATTCAACAATTAATTCAATAACAAACTCATTTGAAACCCATGAGGTAAAATATAGTGATTTCAATCCTCTACAATTTTCATTCAGTGATTTATACCCATTTTTAATTAATTTGCATTAATTAGTTTTAATTTGTTCAATTTATATCCAGCACATAAAATCACCCATTTTGATCACCTAGATAAGATTAATATCATAGTAGTTTTGGGCATTAATTTTAGTGAAATTACTATTCCCTGAGGACGATAACCCAACTCATCTCGGTATTTATAACTTGACAATTCGTGCACTTGCGAAAGATAAAATATTCACGATAAATTCCCAAAGGTGTGGGCATTCCTATCCAGGTAGCGTCCTGATAGTTTATTTAACTTATAACTATCAGCGTCCTCAAAGATACATTCTTTGAAGAACTTTAGCAATCTTTCAGTAAGCTGAAGTTGAGTCAGCGTCCTGACAACTTTCGAGGTTAACTAAAGGGAGGCCGCTACTTACAAGTAAGCGTCCTAATGAATTAGTTCAATTCAACCTTGAATGTTATCAGCATCCTAATGAACAATCAGCATCCTGACTTATCAAGTTTAGGAGAGCGCTACGAACTCATTAGCATCCTGAAAAACTCTTGAAAAATAGTTTTAACTCGCGATTAAAAATACGATAAATGCTAATAAAAACTCAATAAATTTCAAGATAAACAAAGAAAATTAAATCATTTGAAATACCGTAAATCGTAAGATTAAAACATGCAAATATGCAAGTGGTTTGTGCATGGTTTTGAAAAACATTTGAGAAATATCGATTAGAGAAATATATACCCTAAATACTGTGTATTTTTCATATTTCTGATAATCATTAAATCTAACTTTTTATTATGAGATCTTCAATAAGAACTTTGTGCTGGAGTTGAATGTCTTGAACGTTGATTGAAAGATGAATATTTGAAGCTTAATCGAATCGTTCGTGTGAAGTGATCTTGTAACACCATGTAGTTTTAATTAAATACATTCGTTGAATTTTTACGTATATCGAGATGTATAATATGCGTATTTTATAAGAGGAGCCAAATATACGCGCGTATAAAAATACATGCGAGATTTAAGTGGTATTAGTAAATAAATAAAATTATTAAATGAAGATGATACATATGGGATCATCCTATATGGGTGCTTACAAGTGAAAAAATGGAGTTGAATTAAATTGATTAATTTATGGGGTTGGTTAATTAAATATGTGGATTGTAGTATGATTTAATGAATTAATGAATAATATGATTTAATAAATGAAAGTTAAATATTAAGGTGGGGAAGTTGCTTTATTAAGTTAGATGAGGTGCATAAGATCATTTTTTGATATATACTTATCATCTCTCATTTCTAATCTCTCAAACTCTCGCCAACGTCAAAAAAAAAAGAGAGAGAGAGAAAGAGAGAGAAGAAAGAAGAACGGAGAAGAAGGAAGAGGAAAAAGAGGTGGAACACCGATTTTGCGCCAAATCGGGAGCCGCGGTAAGTGATTTTCACTTTAGTTCTTCGTGAAATTGATATCTAAACTAGATGTAACGAGTCTCTCAGATTAATTTTTGCTATGGGAGTCATTTTACAGCGTTTTTAAAATTGGGGTTTTTACCTGACTTGAATAAAAATTTACTCGAAGGGTTAAAAAATACTCTTTAGACTGTAGAAGCCCTGAATATGTGGTTAGATTTCATTTATTTGTTCATTTGGAATTTTATGGCTGTTAGAAGTTTGTTGGAAGTTAGAGTTTACAATGGAAACCTTTCGAATCATATTAAAACCCGATGAAACTCCAATTTAAGGCTATAGAATGGTAGAATGAACTGTTGTGAGTCCATCGATGCTAATTTCATGATTTTTGGAGACCATTTGACAATTTTAGTAAAATTTATCCATGTTTCTAATGAACAGTGACGTGAACAGTACTGTGATTATTTCTAGTGAATAAAATGGAATTGGAATCCAGTGAAACTCCGATTTGAGATCATAGAATCATAGAAAACTGAATTTCGAACGTTTTGATACTAAGATTTTGATTTTTGGATATGATTTGATATTTTTAGTAACTAAATATATGGTTTTCGTGAGTAAAATTTACTTTCGTGACCTTCACGAACATGTAAAACCTTAGTAAAATACCTGTTGAAGGTAGTAGAATGGTAGTATGATTGATTTTACACGTGTCAATGTGGACAGAATAATTTTAGGAATGTATTATATTTTTAATAAAATTGATATATGTTCCAGGAGAAAAATAAAACTGAGAACTAATAGAAATATGAATTGAAAATCTATTTTCACTGTTCTTTCTTGTGAAAATATCTAGATTGACCACAGAAACGAGATAATAGTTTTTCAACTGCTTATGAGTCCTAAATTGAGTTGGAATCTAAATTCACAGAATGTGTATAAGATTTTTCAGGTTGATCTTTATTATTAGTGATTTGAAGTGAGTTGAGAAATTAAATATGTAAATAGATATGAATAAATGAAATTTAATTATGGAGTGGTTGTAACAGGTTGAGTTAGTTGGATTTAAATTGGGACTGCACTCGAAAGCAACGATGATTGTATTTAAGTTGGAAAGTCTTGTACTGTGAGTATATTTTCTTGATTTGGTTCTTGTATGGCATTATATATATATATATGAAATGTTTGAATGTAAATATTCTATGTATATATTGTTGCATTATGTTTTAATTTGCATTCATAAATGATTTTTTTTAGCATTGGAGCATGTGAGACTTGCAAAGGCAAGTTGGTGTAATTTCGTCAGGAATTAGACCCGTATGAGTGTTATGCGTAACCTCATTGTCAGTAGGCCTGTCCTAACAAAGATTAGAGATCTTTGAAATGACTGTGAATTAAGTAATGTGAGGTCCGAGCGTAGGCTCCTTATCGGTGCATAATAAGGAGTTCGTACCCGCGTCATTACGGGAAGGAAGGAGATTGTGGTTTTAGTTGAAAATGATGCATTGTTTTCTTGAAAAATCATGAAATTTTTGTTATTGACATGTGTGATATATTCGTTGAATGATGCATGTCTTTAATAATTGTTTTAAATGATTTTAAATGTCATGTTTCCTTAAATGCATATAATTGTCATATCAAGAGATATATTCACTGAGCTTGTTGATTGCTCACTCCATTTCCTCCAATATTTCAGGTACCGAGTCGAAGGGAAAAAGAAAAATTTGTGAGTGATAATCACGTGAATGCATTCGTCTGGTATGTATGCATTGGAGGATATGGGTTATTTTTCTTTATTTTGATAAGTATAATTATCACATTATTATTTATATACTATCACATAGTTGGGTTGAATGGGAATATGGGTTTTGTTATTTGGATTATGAAATGTTTAATGATGATATATTTCATCATATAATCATGGTGGATGAAATGGCTTGAGAAATAAATAGTATTTGAACATTTTGGGTTATGAAGTGCTTGTGATATTAGGAGAATTATTTATTGTAGAAGGACGCGAATGGATATTGTGAATGAGTATATATATATGTAATACCCTAGGATTGCACAAAAAAAAAACAATTTTTAGGGGCAACACCCGAACGTTTAGGCGCCAAAAATCTCTATATAAGGAACCCTCCTCATTTCTCATTTCTCACACCAAAATCACTCTCCTTGTGATTTTCCTTCTCTTTCTCACTCATTTTGAGTTTTAGTCTTTTGAGACTCTCAGTGCGGTGCGACGAAGTTCTGTCCTGAGGAAAGCGCCAGATCTGAAAGAAGAAGTTCTTATCTGAAGGTGGGGAACAAAGCATAGGTTTGCATGTTTATAACTTTTATTAAAGTTTACATTCAATTATTATTATGTCTATTGTTCATTTACACTGCATTATGTCATATAATGTTTATACTGCCGCACTTATGCCTGTATATTTGAAATTCATGTATTGCACTGTTATAATGCCGGATTTGTGGTCAATCTGACTCAACTAGACTCGGTCTTGTCCTCAGGAACTTTAAATAGTGAACAGGAGGCAGCGGGCTGCTCTTGGCGATTGGTATTTAAGCATACCTTGTGTCTCACATCTCAACTGGGGACTGATCTAGTTGGTCTTATTGAAAGCTATCAGCTTATACAAGTAATACTGAATGTCCTAACCTTGCACGTAGTGATACCAACTCTGATAAGGATCACCAGATGTTGTCAAAGTCAGTCCAAATGTCAAGAAAAAACCAGACCAGTAGACTAGACCAGTTCATGCATTGGCATCATACATATCACCACCTAGGGACGTATGTGGTTTATGACTCATAGAATAGTTAGGAGCATTGCTCGCTATTCATTATATTTCTCTGGAGAGGGACGTACATGAGAACCCTGCTACGCCTGGGGAGGGACATCAGTACGTGAATCCAGAGCATCGTTCCTGAGGAGGGACGTACAATAGAACCTGGCTACGCCAGGGGAGAAAAGTCCGGACGGACATTTGTACGTGAACTCAGGCGATGTATGTTCATCAAACCATTACGAGACGGTGTCATGCATACATATATATTGATTGATTATGATGCTCTCATGTGTATTTAAGACATTTGATATTGAAGTATGCTTTATTAATTGTTATACTCACGAACTATTTACTCACTGAGCGCGTTAAGCTCACTCCATTATTATCCAATCTTTCACAGGAAATTAGGGTGGACTAGGTGTAGGTTATGAGGCCCACATTTTGTATCCTTTGTACGATTCATTAGGGATTTTGGGAAGTATGTTCCCTTGACCATTTTATGTACAAAAATATTCTGAATAAAATGAAATCAGATTTGTACTATGTTATATATTTCCGCTGCGCACTATGTTGTTACCATTGTTATTATTCCAAATGCGCGCCCCGTCCGAGAGTGTACCGCCAGTTTAGGCGTGTCCGGGCGGGGTGTGACATTTAATGGTATCAGAGCGTACGGTCCACTGCCCGCCCAAGTCCACCAAATTAGGGGAAGAAAATTTTTATTAGATATATATATATCTACAACTATATATATATATGAATTGTATGTAGTTGAGATTTATATTAAATATATATCTAGAAAACTATATGATTTCTATATAGTTTGATTTGAATATATATATAGTTGTGATTTATGAAAACTATATATATTGTTATGATTAAATATATATCTATATATCTATGCATATAGGAGATATATATGTACCATGTAACTAGTGAAAAATTTTGGATAAAAAAAAATTTATTAGATATATATATATATATCTCTGGAACTATATATATATATGTCAATTATATTATATATATATATATATCTAGAAAACTATATGATTATTATATAGTTTGATTTAAATATACATATAGTCATGATTTATTGAAAACTATATGTATAGTTATGATTGAATATATATATATATATATATATATATATATATATATATATATATACCTTAGTATATATGAGATATATATATATATATATCATATTATTGATGAAAAAATTTGAATGAAGATATATATATCTTTAGAACTATATATATATATATATATATGAAATATATATAGTTGAGATTTTTATTAAATATATATCTAAGAAAACTATATATGATTTTTATATAGTTTAATTTCAAATATATATATATAGTTGATTTATGAAAACTATATGTATAGTTATGATTAAATATATCTATATATATCTATACATTCATATATGAATACAATATATATTATATCATATTGCTAATAGAAAAATTTTGGATTAAATGATGACATAAACATCAAGAGAAAAACAGAAAATACTGTCTAAAAGACAAAGAATAAATCTTAAAAATATTAGGAATTTATTTTGTGTCTTTCACAAATTTATTTTCCTTTCAACAAAGAATGACCTCAAGTGAAGGAGCCACTTCCAGTAGTAGGGAACCAATTCCCACTAGACTCAAGGAATTGTCCAAAAAGGAGGTTATTACTATGAGGAGCATCGACAACAGAGATCTCCGCCTCCGCCCAATCCTTCACGACAAACTCGCAACTCTGGGTTGGTTGAACATAACAAAAGTGGAGGGTCACGTCTCTTACAGCTTGGTGAGATCTTTCTATGAAGTCATGAATTGCGTGGGACTTCAAGGAGATGAGATCAGCCCTATTTTGGAGACAACAGTCATGGAAATGAAAATTTCTATCAAAATCGAGACAATTGCTCGACTTATGGAGATTCCGATTGAGGAGAGAATTATTGATCCACACGAACCCCAGACAGTTGCAGAAATCGCGAAGTCTAATGAACAATTGTTCAATTCCCTCGCCAAAGATCCATACACTCAATTGACGTACACCAACCTCCCAAACAATCATATTAAGCCATCTCTTGCCGGCCTCGGAAAGATTGTATACGGCAACATCTAGCCAGAAAGGGGGACTAGAGGCACTATGTCAAGGGCCCAACTTCTTGTGTTGTATTGCATAGAGAAGAAAATAAAGGTCTCCCTACCACACATCATCATCCAACATATGTTGAGGGTGATTCAAAACCCTTTGAGAAAGGAATTCCTCGGCTACGGAGTCTTGATTATGAGGATGGTATACGAGGCGAACGTCAACACTTTTGATGGGACGTCGAAGCAGATCGCTGAGCTGGTTACAACATCCTCTATCTTCAAGACATATGGCACAAGTGGAGGGGTAACTGACGAGGAAGTATTCGGTACGATGATAGGAAATGTCAAGAGAATGAGAGACAAGCATGGACGTTGCCTTCGAAAAAGTCAACACAAGATTCCCGTCAGAGAAGCACCAAATAATGAGTCAAATTAAAATCCCACGTCAAACCCAGCCCCAAATAATGATCCAACCAATCATCTATTCACTGAGGAAGATTTATTTAACAACCTAAATCAACTTCAAAATAGATAAAGTACTCAAGCAAATCTACCTGCTTGGAACATGCCAACTCAGGGCAACACGTCGTACCAAAGGTTTCCAACACTTGAGGTACCATGTCAACCATTCCCGCAAGTTCCTATAACCCAACAACAACAGTATTGGGCGGCACCAAATTTTGGAGGGCAGAACATCCCAATGAGCCCACTGTTTCAAAACAATTACCTTTCACCTATGAATCACCCGTACAACCAATACTCTCCCCCAATGCCAATGACCTACCTTCCACCTATGGGACAATCGAGCCATCAACCGCCAATGGGCCAATCGACTAACCTTTTTGAACAGTTAAATGAAATGGCATCCAATATGGCGGAAATGAGAGAAACTCAAAATAATATATTAACACATGCAAAACTCTGAAGCAGAGCGAGCAAACTCTCAACCTTCTGTTTGTAGTCGTTCTGTACCTAGCAGGAGATTTAGAAGGAGCGGTAGTAGGCAGGAAAATCAAAATTGATTACTGGCATTGTAAACTTTTCTTTTAAATATGAATGAAATATTTTGTTTAATACTATCTTTGGTAGGCCGACTTACAACCATTCTTTCTTTTATATCACTAACTTTGGTGTGACGCCCCGAAAATTATTTCATCTAGCCCATAACCCAATTGCACTTTGCCCAAACTCTATGCGTTGCCTTGATATGTTTGGTGTTTGTTTGATGGTTGTTTAATGTTTGTATAGTTGATACTTGATAATGTATATAAATATGTGTATCATAAATTGTATATGGGTCATGTTAAATTAAATTATAATGCATATGTTATTATTTATGCATGGACCCATTAAACCATGAATTGATATGAGTTAGGATTGATTGAATAAAAGGATAAATGAGAATGAAAATTTGGTGTATTAAATGGATTGGACATTTAAAATACATGGAAGCATGAAATTGGTTAAAGTACATGTGGATGGTATGGGTAGTATGGGACCAACACATGTGAAGGTTGGTGCATGAAAGTGGACAAGTGTCTCATGCCCTCAAGGAAGTGTTAGAATGAGTGGAGGGAATCAAGGAGAGAATCAAGGAGGGAATCAAGGAGAGAATCAAGGAGGGAATCAAGGAGAGAATCAAGGAGGGAATCAAGGAGGGAATCAAGGAAGTGCTAGAAAGAGGTGAGTGGAGAGAAAGGAAAGAAGAAGAGAAAGGAAAGAAGAAGAGAAAGAAGGAGAGAGTTGCAGGAGGAAGAGGTGGATCTTTGGAATATATGGTCAGATTGAGCTCAAAATTTGTCAGCAAGTTCGTAGCTTATGGTTATTCATTCTGGTCGGTGGAGATCTTGATCAGAGGTTTCTTCTAAGAGATCTAACCTCTCAAACAAGGCTGGTCGGAAAGTCTGGATTTCTCGTACCATTTTGCTCAAACTTATAGATCTCCTTAATCTACCGTTGGATGGATATAAAATTTGGGTATGTAGTGTACAACTGATAGTTATGAATTCTGAACGGTGAAGATCTGGATTTAGGGTTTCTTCGGAGAGATCTAACCTCTGAAACAAAGCTGGTCGGAGATTCTAAATTTCTCGTGGTGTTTCGCTCAAACTTGTAGATCTCCTAAATCTACCGTTGGATGGATATAAAATTTGGTTATGTAGTTTATAACTGATATTTCTGTATCCTGAACGGTGGATATGTGTATTAGTTTAGTATTTTGTGTGATATAGTCATCTGAGTTTGAGTATTTGCAGCAGGAAAGGAGAAATTGTCTGATTAGAGACTTGTTCATCAAATATACCTATCTTTTCGGTCCACCGTTGGACTGGGCTGATATTTGGACAGAAGGTTTGTATCTTCACATACTTCAATCTGTACGGTTGATTTTGTGATTACATATTTCTGTTGGTATATTGATACATCTGAACAGAATAGTAAATGAAGAATTGGTAGGGTTGCTTGTATTAGACCTAAATTTAGAATATGAACTTAGACCTTTCCAAATAGCTTGCATGTCAACTATGTTGACCTAGTTGTCATTGTTGATGAACCCATGATGCAAAATCAGTGATATACATGGCTGAACATGGTGACCTAGTGTAAATCGACAATATGGCCTAAGTATGGAAAATTTCATATTTTAGGGCTTTTGATGCTTTTGGCCTAGAATCATTGAATTGATGCAACTTATGTTTAATTAAGCATGATTAGGGTTGAGTATGCTACTGATTTGGTGGTTGTGACCATATCATGGGTTAGGCCTACTTGTGATCAAGTGACCAAATTTGGGCATGTTTATGCCTAAGGTATTGAAAATCAGTATTTTTGATTAATAGAATGGTTTATGTATGAGAACTATGCATTAGAGGCCTAAGTCATGTGATTTGAGTTGAATGATGGGATTAGATGGGATTTAGGCCTATTGTTTATATGTGGGCTGATTTAGGGTTGATCTGTAATGTCTATGTGATTGAGCATTGAAATTGATGTATGGTAGGATATTGATGTATGTTTCAGGATCTTGATTGGGTTGATTCGGTTTGGTGGTCGTGTGTGGTTAAATACTCTCGCGAGGCTTGGTTGTGAGTAGACTTCATTTATGATTATATCTTTTATGTCATCATATCACTTATATATTGTATGTTGAAAGCATGAATGTGTTCTAATGTTTTGAATGATTCATTGATTAGAGAAAACCTTATGACTTTGGTTGGGCCCATCTATCTGGCTAATAGGGGGACTTAACCTTGTCATAGGAGGGTTTTAGGAAAGGAAGAGATTGGGGTCAACGGTACGGTGAAATAGACGTGCACTAGTAACCCAAAATAAACATGATTAGGATCAACGGTACGATGAAATAGACGTGCACTAGTAACCCAATGCATGTGGAATGTGGATCCAAATTGATAAGCTTTTACTTGCGTCGATCTTATTATAAATGCTTGATATCTATATGTTATGAGCTTTTAATCATGCCACACATTGACATGCATACATGATATTTATTGATGAGTATTGATAGGATATTTGAATCCTATTCACTGGGCACCGTTGGCTCACCCTCATTTTCCTCTTTCAGGTCCTTCTGTCCCGAATAAGGGCAAAGGAGTAGTTATATCTTGAGGGCCTTGCCTGCGAGAGAATCCAAAGCCTCGATGTGAGTTGAGAGGCATTTTGATTGAACTGTGTTTTAAATTATGAAGTATTATATTTTGGATTATGTAATTATAATACTTACCACATTGTAGTATGGGTGAGTTGGGATTTGTTAGATAGACCATGTGGGCATATGACGGTTTTTATTTGTACCCACAATTTTGGACTTTATGTGTATGTCATTTTTAATGGACTGTAAGGATTATGATTTTATTTATGGTTCATTTTTATGGATTATCTATTGTCTTGGATGATTAATACGGTGGGTAGTTTTGTTTAGTACCTTTTGATATTATGTCGTTGTTTGAGATAAGGCTCGTAGGGTCTCAACCACCTCACGGGAGTTGAGGAGTGGTCGGTGATGCCTACGCCGGGCGTCCCGCCCCGGCATTCCGCATGCCATTCCCTGCGGGGTTGGTGGTACAGGGTGCGGGGTCGCCACATTTGGAGTGGTATGGGACACAACAAAATTGGAAGATACTAAATAAAATGTGGAAGTAAGAAAACTCATGACCTTGTGTGAAAAGAAACATTTGGAGAAAGTTGCATTACTAACATTATCACTAAGTTTACACGGTATGGGATGAGTAAACTTGGAAGATACTATTGGTGAACTACTATTCAGTCGATGTTTTTAGAGACCGTGTTCATACAACTTAACTTGGTTGACACCCTTATTACCAAATTCATATGGTATGGGACACACGAATCTGGATAACGATCGAAAAGACTAAGAGTAAGAGTTTGAATACATAAGTTGCTATAGAACGTTAGATCAGGATATTTACCGAGGAAAATCTTAGAATTCTTATGACTCGTATGGATTTTCAACGAAATGTATATGTATGTTCACAAAGACCAAAACCAAATCATTTGAAATACTTGCAAAGTTTTGTACTTATTATATAAACATTCTAACATTGTTTTTACACCATGGCCAAACATACGAGGCACATAAAATTCTTTGATTCCTCAACAAAAACCTTACACTATACTTAGAAAAATAAGTGATTTTAACATTGCAGTACTCTCGAAATTGTTGCTGAGCATACTATAACATTATACTTGGCTACAGTTCCTAAATCTTGGTTTTATTTTCTCCTTGCCAATGAGAAAATGCAAACTAGGAAGAGAGGAAACGCTGCCTCCGACGACAGCACGAGTCATACCCGACACTGCCACTACATCTGGGCAGGAAATACCACCACCACCCGCACCCTTTGCCATGCCTTCGAGCATGGAAACCTTCTTTGCCAGATTTATTGAGGCGATGAAAGTCACTGTTCAAAAGGCCGTTCGTGAGACCACGACTAGTCAGGTTGCCACTGTTCAGGCAACTGTAAGATTTGGGTCGGAATCTCAAACCGATCTGATTACTAAGTACAAGAGGCTACAACCTCTTACTTTCGCTGGCACCATTGAGGCTGATGAGGTACAAAAGTGGCTGGATGAGTCAAAGAAGGCTCTTGATGCAATGGGAGTCGATGAGACTCGAAAAATTCCACTAGCGACCTACCAACTTGTTGGTGGGGCAAACACATGGTGGATAACAGTGAAAGAGGACCCAAGGGTCAACATAGCAAATATGACTTGGCGTTGGAGTCATTATTTATTGATGAGTATTTCCCCGGCGCTATGAAGATACAGAAGCGCCAGGAATTCGCTAAGTTATACCAGGGCAACATGACTGTCAGGGAATATGCTGGCAAGTTCAAAGAATTATCAGTCTACTCTCTCTCCACCATCTCAACGGAGCAAGATAAGACTGGGAAATTTTATAATGGCCTTCGCCATGATATTCGACAAGCCTTATCGATCTTGGATCTCAAGATTTACAAGGAGGTTGTTTACAGGGCCATGAGCTTCGAACAAGAGAAGATCATACAGGAGCAGAGAATGAATAAGGGAAAACGACCTGCAACATTTTTCCAACAGGGCAACAAGAAGAAGCCCTACTATAACCAAAACCCAGCCCTCCCAGCCCCTGTTTCGAAGAATGAGGCCACAACACTTGCGGCTGAACCTTCTAACCCTAACCATCAGGGTTTCCAAAATCATGGCCGTGGAGGTCGTTATGGAAGGGGTGGCCGTAGAAACGGCAATGGCAGAGGTGGTGGTCGACACCACAATCAGCATGGCCAGCAAAACAATCAGCATGGCCAACAGAACCATCCATAGTATCACCCAACGTGTTTCAACTGCGGCCAGAAGGGCCATGTAAAATATCTCTGTCCGCACCTTCAGCAACCTATTCCCGTTATTCCAGTCCAACAAGCACCACTTGCTGCTAATGCCCAACCCTGGCAGAACCAGTAGAACCAGGGTCAACGGAATCAGGGCAGAGCATTTGCCATCGCTCAACAACCCCTCCCAGACAACAATGTAGTTGAAGGTACCTTTCCTTTGTTCAATACAATGGTGCATGTTTTGTTTGATTCAAGTGCTATGCATTCTTTTATATCATCGGCATTGGTAAGACATTTAGGCCTACATCCTGAACCCACAAACATCACACTTCATGTCACATCACCGTTCGGATCTGGTACTGACGTGAATTTGCAGTGTTCCCGATGTGAGCTTCGAATGTCAAAACAAATAATATATGGAAATCTTTTTGTGATGGATATTGATGACTTTGACATCATCCTCGGCATGGACTGGCTAGCACCACTAAATGCAAAGATCGACTGTATGAAGAAGCAAGTTCAGTTAACCTCGCCTATAGGAGAGTTTGTCAAGATTCAGGGAACAAGGAAATGGATACACAAATCAACAGTTGCACTTCTCAAGTCACAACTTCGAGCATTATCCCTTGGTGACGGAAACGAATCACTAACACTGTACCCTCTCGAAGTACATGATGTTCCAGTCATATCTGAATTCCTAACAGTTTTTCTAAATGACCTTCTTGGTCTACCTCCAGTTAGGGAATTCAATTTTGAGATCAACCTCATACCTGAGACAGGGCCTATCTCAATTCCACCATACAAAATGTCAAATGTCGAGCTGGTCGAATTAGACAAACAACTGAAGGAATTAGAGAGTAATGGCTTCATCAGAAAGAGTTCATCACCCTGGGGCGCTCCAGTTCTGTTTGTTCGCAAAAAGGATGGTTCGTTACAACTTTGCATCGATTATCGCAAGTTGAATAACGTCACCATCAAGAACAGATATCCGTTTCCCAGGATCGATGACTTGTTTGACCAACTTAGAGATGCCAAATACTTCTCTAAGATTGATTTACGGTCCGGTTATCACCAACTCCGGATCCGAGAGTCGGACATTACCAAGACGGCATTCAGGACTCTGTACGGTCGCTACGAGTTCTTGGTCATGTCGTTCGGTCTAACAAATGCACCTGCTGCATTCATGGATTTGATGAATCGCATTTTCAGGTTATACTTAGACAGATTTGTGGTGGTTTTTGTGGACGACATCTTGATATACTCCTCAACCGAGGAAGACCATAAGATACATTTGAAGATAGTCCTCCAGACCTTGAGAAGCCACCAACTGTATGCAAAGTTGAGTAAGTGCAAATTTTGGGCGAAGAGAGTTCAATTCCTAGGCCATGTGGTTTCATGCAATGACATTGAGGTAGATCATTCTAAGGTTGAAGCAATTTTAAATTGGAAGCAGCCTACCACTGTTACTCAGATTAGGAGTTTTCTTGGTTTGGCTGGCTATTACAGACGTTTCATCAAGAACTTCTCAAAGATTGCTGAACCTATGACCAAGCTCACTCGAAAAGACGTGCGATTCATCTGGAATCCCGCCTGTGAAGCATCATTTCAGGAATTGAAGAAACGCCTCACGACGACACCTGTACTTATCACTCCAAGAAATGCAATTGGATTTTTACTATACACCGACGCCTCTCTTCAAGGCTTAGGTGTCGTAATAATGCAAGAAGGACAAGTTGTTGCATATGCCTCGAGGCAACTGAAGATTCATGAGGGTAATTACCCAACACATGACTTGGAACTTGCAGCTGATGTGTTTGCACTAAAATTATGGCGTCATTACCTATACAGTGAACGGTTTGAGGTCTTCTCAGTTCACAAGAGTCTTAAGTACATATACACTCAGAGATACCTAAACCTCCGCCAAAGACGATGGTTGGAATTCTTGAAAGATTATGACTTTCAACTCCAGTTCCATCCCGGAAAAGCCAATGTTGTGGCTAATGCCCTGAGTAGAAAATCGTATGTTGCTTGCACTCTTAACTTTGAAACGGGGAAGTTGGCTATAGAGATGGAGAACTTGAACCTACAACTGATCGAAGAGGGAACAAAATCACGACTCTCTCAATTATCAGCCAACTCTGAGCTCGTTCGAAAGATTTCAGCAGCTCAAGCCAATGACCCTATGTTAATAGAAAAATGACAACTTCTACTCAACGGACAGGACCTTCCTCACTGGTCGGTCGCTGAAGACGGGACCATTTTCTATAAAACACGTCTCTGTCTACCGAACGATCCTAAAGTTCAGAAGGAAGTGCTTACTGAGATGCACTGTTCGAGGTACGCTATGCATCCTGGGGGTGACAAGATGTACAAGGATGTCAAGCGACAATTCTGGTTTTCTGGAATGAAGAAGGCAATTGCAGACTTCGTTGCTCGATGTCTCGTTTGCCAGAAAGTTAAGGCAGAACGAAGACTTCCCTCTAGACTTCTCCAGTCATTACCTAATAGAGAATGGAAATGGGAGGACATCGCAATGGATTTTGTTATGGCCTTACCTCGAAATAATAAAGGGCAAGATGCTATCTGGGTTATCATTGACAGACTTACAAAGTCTGCACACTTCTTACCAATAAAGTTCACGGATAATCCCGCCAAACTTGCAAAACTATATGAAAGAGAGATCGTACGCCTTCATGGCATACCACTCATGATCGTCTCTGATCGAGACCCTCGATTCACATCAAACTTTTAGAAAAGCTTCCAGAGTAGAATGGGTTCTAAGATCACTATGAGCACAGCCTTCCACCCTCAGACTGATGGGCAGTCAGAGCGGCTTATCCAAATCTTAGAAGACATGTTACGATGCTGCATTTTGGACTTTAATGACGAATGGGCAAAGTATTTACATTTAGCTAAGTTTGAATACAACAATAGCTACCAAACTAGTAGCGGCATGGCACCATACGAGGCTCTCTATGGTCTCCCTTGCCAATCTCCGGTATGCTGGTTAGATATGGCAGATCGACCGCAGTTAGGCCCTGAACTAGTTCAAGAGACTTCTAAGAAGATCACACTAGTAAAGGAACGACTTCGTGTTGCACAAAGTCGACAGAAGAGGTATGCCGACAAGCGGAGACAACCTCTAGAATTTGATAAGGGGGGCTTTGTTTTTCTAAAAGTCCAGCCCACAAAAGGTGTCAAACGCTTTGGGATCAAAGGAAAGCACTCCCCGCGGTACATCGGTCCATTTCAGATCATTGAATGTATTGGCAAACTTGCTTATCGTTTGTCTCTTCCATCGTCCATGCCTAAGGTTCATGATGTTTTTCACGTATCTATGCTTCACAAGTATCGTCCTAATCCTTTGCATATAATCCATTTAGTCGAGGTTCGGGTTGAGAAAGGAAATAAGTATCAGGAGAGAGCGATACAGATTTTAGATAGAAAAACTCAAGAACTACGACGACGTAGCATACCACTTGTGAAAGTGCTCTGGGATCACCACGGCGTAGAGGAAGCAACATGAGAACTAGAAGCAACAATTAAACAGAAATACCCCGAATTGTTTCTTAGCACCAACTGATGATGTGATATATTGTATTATTCTCACTTATCAATAAAATGATGAAACTTTGTTTACACCTATCTTAATACATTGTTTCACTTGAATAACTACGCAGATGTCTGAAAATAATATCAATGGATATAGTGATGTACACTCGCGGTGGCCTCATTGGCAACCTGTGGCTACTTCTCAAGAAGTAGAGTCAAGTCACAACTACTTTCCATCACCAACTCCATCACCACACTGACAGCGATCCATATCGCCAAAGCGTGCATGGATTTTTCGTAACAATCCGGTGCCATCATCTTGGCAGGACCTTCTACCAAAATTGTCAGGCGGCCGGATTTGAGTAACAGCACGAAAAAGTATTCCACCGCTCAACCTACCTCCCCTCAAACGATGTAACCAGCACCCTCCACCACCATCTGTTATGCAAAGGTTGGAATCTTCAGAGGATGAGTCTGATTCCATTTGCTCTCCATGGTTTTATGATGATGAGGATTCCACCGCCCACAGTGCTATTCAGGGACCATACAAGCACTACCCTGAACTCGCAAAACATGACACCGACAGTGAATCTCAAGCAGATAACCATCATAACTACTTCAATTGATTTCGAGGAAGAAATACCCTAGGATTGCACAAAAAAAAGAAATTTAGGGGCAACGCCGAACGTTCAGGCGCCAAAAATCTCTATATAAGGAACCCTCCTCATTTCTCATTTCTCACGCCAAAATCACTCTCCTTGTGATTTTCCTTCTCTTTCTCACTCATTTTGAGTTTTAGTCTTTTGAAACTCTCGGTGCGGTGCGCCGAAGTTCTATCCGGAGGAAAGCGCCAAATCTGAAAGAAGAAGTTCTTATCTGAAGGTGGGGAACGAAACATAGGTTTGCGTATTTTATAACTTTTATTAAAGTTTACATTCAATTATTATTATGTCTATTGTTCATTTACACTGCATTATGTCATATAATGTTTATACTGCCGCACTTATGCCTGTATATTTGGAATTCATGTATTGCACTGTTATAATGTCGGATTTGTGGTCAATCTGACTCAACTAGACTCGAAATTGTCCTCAATAACTTTAAATAGTAAACGGGAGGCAGCGGGCTGCTCTAGGCGATTGGTATTTAAGCAGACCTTGTGTCACACCTCTCAACTGGGGACTGATCTAGTTGGTCTTATTGAAAGCTATCAGCTTATACAAGTAATATTGAATGTCCTAACCTTGCACGTCGTGATACCAACTCTAATAAGGATCACCAAATGTTGCCAAAGTCAGTCCAAATGCCAAGAAAAAATTAGACCAGTAGACTAGACCCGTTCATGCATTGGCATCATACATATCACCACCTAGGGACGTATGTGGTTTATGACTCATAGAATAGTTAGGAGCATTGCTCGCTATTCATTATATTTCTCTGGAGAGGGACGTACATGAGAACCCGGCTACGCCTGGGGAGGGACATCAGTACGTGAATCCAGAGCATCGTTCCGGGGAGGGACGTACAATAGAACCTGGCTACGCCAAGGGAGAAACGTCCGGACGGACATTTGTACGTGTACTCAGGTGCTGTACGTTCATCAAACCATTACGAGACGGTGTCCTGCATACATACATATTGATTGACTATGATGCTCTCATGTGTATTTAAGACATTTGATATTGAAGTATGCTTTATTAATTGTTATACTCACTAACTATTTACCCACTGAACGCGTTAAACTCACTCCATTATTATCCAATCTTTCACAGAAAATTAGGGTGGACTGGGTGCAGGTTATGGGGCGCACATTTTGTACCCTTTGTATTGTATATTGTAAATGGGTATGTAAAGTGTATAGTACACTATGCCGGTCATGACGTCAGCCTACATCAGGGGGGTCGTGACAGATCTTGAAATCATGATATGATCATTGAAGTCCTTTTGATTGAAATGATCTTCAATGTCTGATATGACTTTGAGTTCCTTGATCGAATCGTTCTTTGGCTTTTTGCTTTCCTGAGGTGCTGAGATAGGTTCTAGATAGAAACTCGTTAGCACCGAAAGTGATTTCATTTGTGATCATCAAAATATACTTCATCAAGTATACTTAGGGACGTGCTAAGTGATGAACCTCTTAGGTTAACAAACTCCCCCTTTTTATGATGGCAAACAAATTGAAAAATTACACGCATTAAGCAAAAAGATCAATGTGAATTTCTTTTCCCATTCTAATTTTTTTATTTTTTTCTATTTTTCTTCTCCCCCTTTTGTATCATAAAAAACGTGAAAAAAAGAGACTAAGATCTCCCCTTGTGACGTAGTAGAGTAGTGAAGCTCCCCTTACATGGAGACTCCCCCTTACTTTGTGCATTCATCCTCAAGATGATTTATGATGATGTGGCATAGTTAGGTACGTGAGAATGCGGAAGGTCGACTGTACTATTAGTCACATGAGAAACAGATCTTATCTTTAAGCACAGTGAGAAATAGTTTGACTTATTCGTAGGCTATAAGATTTAGAAACACTAGCGTAGCTCAGAATAGTAGTCATAGGGGAATGAGAAAGAATTGCCGAAAGATGAATTCATATAAAATTTTTAATCGTGGGCAATTATTCTCTTAGTGTTTGGCATAAATATAAAGTTGATAATTAATCCAAACCAAACACATAGTATGCTTTAAAATTTGTAAATAATCAAGTAGAAGCATACTTATAGCATTGGCAAAATGATTTATGATTAAGCAAGGCCTAGCTATTATGATTCTAATAAGATGCAAAGCATATAGTTTGAAGTACATGACATTTATTAGATATCAAAAATCACAATCAATTGAAGCATACAAGATTTAATATTAAAGAGCAACATCAATGTCATGAGAGAGTGAAAGTCGTGGATTGTCCATAGTTTAGGCATATGGAGATATAAGATGAAGAGCAATGCCTAAAGATATTGAATATATGCAAAATTTCATAGATATCATTCAAGTAGCAACATATATTCATATTCATATACTAGGCAAATAATCTCAATTAAAGCATGGCCTAGATAGTTTTGATTTTAATAAAAATGATTTTGAAGCATATGCACTCATTAAAAATCAAATATTCAAGAGTTTGATGTTTATGATGTAAGATGAAGAGAATGCATCAAAATCAGGAAATCATACAAAGAGAATGCCAAAAGATGATAATCATGAGTATAGGCAATATTCTCTTCAAGAGATATAGGCGTAGGATATGAAGTGGTGTACATGGCCTATAATCATTTGCATATTCATGAATCATGCATAGATATGATTTTTTAAGTTCAAAGCAAACATGATCATGATATGAACTAGCATAGGGAGAAATAAATTATTAAAGCACAACCTAGCTATTGTGTACCTGATCATTAGATAGTCAAATATCACATAAGTTCAAGATGAGCAGATAATCATAATATTCGTTAAACATCAAATAGTCACAAATTATAAACAGATAACGATGAAAGATGTGAATAACCTCAAGAAAGATACCACAAACAGATAATAGCCTTAGTTATTAAAAGATTTCATCATGATACAGTTTATCAGGAAATATCCGAATCAAAATGAGCAAGACATCATTAGTATGATAACAAATAATCATGTTCATGAAAGCAAAATAGTTATGTATAAAAAATAGTCAGAATTAATTTTGCAATCACATAATCAGGCAAAATAATATAGCATAAACAAGCAAGCATCAACTAAGTTGTGAGATGTGCAGAACTCATTGTAAGTGAAGCAGGGGATGAAACAGAGCAATCACATATAGTTGAGCGTAAAGAATATTTAAGTTGAGCTAATCTTCAAACTTCTTGTATTAAAGTTTTGAAAGGTCCGGAGGACCAGTTTAACAAAAGGATTAACTAGATTACAACAACCAGACGGAGGATAAGTCGACAACATCAAGCTTTGGGTGGAGTGCCCTGTGCGTTGCGAGGTTGAGCCTGTCTCACCGAGGCCATGGGAGAATGTCTCACCGAGGTCGTCAACAGATCACGGCAGATGAGATTGGTCATCTATTTTCTTCTTTAAGACCAAGCCTTTTCATCTGGCTCATTGTAAAGGCGGAACTCCCTCTAATTTCTTCTTGAAGATCAGCTTGAGACTTGTCTAATTTCTTGAGAAGAAGCATCAGCATATCCTTCTGAAGTCTGGTGACCTTCTCAAGTTCCTTCAGTTTCTGCTCTTGTTCGCAGAGAAGCTCTACAACCAACTGAAAGCTCGCAGAGTTGGACTGGGAAGACAGACCAAGGAGATTCTCAACTGAAGACACACGGGGTCGCTCAGGCTTTACACGAGATATGGAATAGGTTTTCAGATACATAATACATCTGACTTCTTTGATAAAATCATCGGACGATGAGGAGAAACCACTCGAGGAAGAAGATGATTCTTCCCTTGGACATTTTTGAGGCACTGGGGTTCTGGAAGCCATGGGAGACTGAGAACATGAGGAGACTAGGGCATTTCACTGCAAATGGTGCAAGTGATGATGAAGCGAAGGTTTTCATCAAAACATCTCTAAGGCGGTCATGCATTAAGTGCAAGGTGGCGTACAGGAGCATGTTGACGTCATCGAGATAACTACACAAGGAATAAAATATTCAAAAAGTGAAGATCGATGATGTTAAGCTAGGGTTACTTATTCTAAGACTCGATATACAAGATACCTAAGACGAACCCTACGAATTGACTAATGCATCTAGACTCTAGGTTGTTAGACCAAATATTCAGAGAACCCGCTCTGATACTAATTGTTGGTCCACCCAAGAGAGGGGTGAATTAGGTGTGATGGTAAATTTTAAACTTTTCTTCCAATAACTTAGTGATGTCCGTGAGTGTATTGAAATTGAATGCATAAACAAAACTTAGACTAAATTGTAACACGTGAAACACACTAAGATTTATAGTGGTTCGGCCTAGCCTACGTCCACTATCTAATCTCCCGATTTGGATTTTCTCAATTCACTAATTGATTCTCTTACGGGTGAGAACCAAACCATTACAACTGCCCTTTTACAAGTTAAAGGCAAACCTATCCTTTTACGGGCTAAAGATGAAATGTATTTCCTTTTTCCGAGTTGAGGAAAAACTCATGTTCCTTTTACGGGATAAGGAAGAACCGTTTTCCTTTTACGAGATAAAGAAGAACCGTTTTCCTTTTACGGGATAAGGAATAACTGGTTCTCTTTTACAGGTTAAAAGATAACCTTTCCTTTTACAGGTTCAGGACGCACCTTTCCTTTTACTGGTTGAGGAAGAACCATAAGTGAATTACATTCACTTGTTCTGGTTGTTTCAATCCAGAAACACACCAGCGTTACAACACAAGATAATAATGTTGGTTCTAACTGAGTAGAACACTTTACAAATAAGCTCATGTGCATAACATTACAAAGATGTATAAGTTGGAATACGTAATGCTAAAAGGAAATACACTTACAATATTTTACCTTTCAATGTTCGGTATTGCTCAAGTGCAGTTTCGAAAAGTGTGTATGATATACAAAACAATTAAGTGCTTCTTCGAAAACAATATGATACCAATGAAACATTGATGAAGAAAATGAAGGACCAGTGTAAAACATGGACACAGAAGGTTTTCAAAATAGATATAGAATATAAGTATGGAAACTTCTAGTATTCAGTAATTGACATAACTACTGATGTAGTTCAATACAGTACTTAAGATATGTAATCAAGTACAACTGCATCTCTCATGAACTACTTCTCAAATTCTTTCTTCAGCAAGATTGATATCAAGTATAGATCAGTGTTGAGAATTTGAGTAGATACCAAATCAAACAGATTTTCAAAGATAGAATATAATTGAAGCACAATATGAAAATCTTTTGAATACGTAAAGTATCAGTGAAAATACTTTGAAAAAATATAACAGTTGAAAACTTTTGAAAGATTTAATAGCGACTAACATTCAAAAAGTTTTCAACACAATAAAAATTATCGGCGAGTTGTTTGATTCAAAGTGTTGGTATTTATAGACCTGGTAGACAACATTTGTTAGGCATTTGAAATTCAAATACAGTGTAAACGTTTACACACAATAGCTAGAATGTTATATGAAAATGGCAACTGCAATTTTTATTAACATTTTGGTTCTTTTCAGATTACATAAAAATGAAGGTTTTACAAAAACTTAATTCATGTATCAAAGAAGATTTCTGATATATCTGAAAAGGACTTTGTGCAAAGATCTGTTCTGAAAAAGTAGACTGATATAGTGTACTTGTTAGAATAGTGACGGTTGTTGAATTGGCGTCCTGATTCCAAAATCAGTGTCCTGACGCATAATATCAACTTTGTCGTTTTGTTCCTTGAGGGCGCTCATTAGGTATAAGCGTCTTGCTGAACAATGAAGTGAGGGCACTATTAACTCGTAAGCGTCTTGACTTTCTTTGACACTTAAACGACTTAACCCTGATGACGCTAATGCACAGTTAGTGTCCTGGTTTGTTTTAACACAATTAAGTGCATGAGGGGGCCACTTTTCGAGTAAGCATCCTACTAGTTAAAACATAAAACATAAGACGAGGACGCTACAACTATGTAAGCGTCCTACCACATTTAAATACATTTGAAGAATAATACTAAGTACACTGAAGGACAATCAGCATCCTGAAAGCTATTAAGTTGATTCCCAAAGGTGAGGCTACTCCTATACAAGTAGCGTCCTGATAGTTTATTCAACTTATAACTATCAGCGTCCTTAAAGATACATTCTTTGAAGAACTTTAGGAATCTTTCAGTAAGCTGAAGCTGAGTCAGCATCCTGACAACTTCAGAGGTTGACTAAAGGGAGGGTGCTACTTACAAGTAAGCGTCCTAATGAATCAGTTCAATTCAACCTTGAATGTTATCAGCGTCCTAATGAACTATTAGCGTCCTGACTATCAAGTTCAGGAAAGCGCTGCTAACTCATTAGTGTCCTAAAAGACTCTTGAAAAAAAGTTTTGACTCGCAATTAAAAATACGATAAATGCGAATAAAAACTAAGTAAATTTTAAGATAAAGAAAGAAAATTAAATCATTTTAAATACCATAAATTGTAAGATTAAAATATTCAAATATGCAAGTGGTTTGTGCATAGTTTTGGAAAACATTTGAGCAATATTGATTAGAGAAAGATATACCATAAATATTGTATAGTTTTCATATTTCTCATAATCGTTAAATCCAACTTTTTATTATGAGATCTTCAATAAGAACTTCGCGTTGGAGTTGAATGTCTTGAACGTTGATCGAAAGATGAAAACTTGAAGCTTGATCAGATTGTTCATGTGAAGTGATCTTGAAATCATTATATGATCATTGAAGTCCTTTTGATTGAAACGATCTTGAACGTCTAATATGACTTGGAGTACTTTGATCGAATCGTTCTTTAGTTTTTTGATTTCCTGAGGTGCTAAGATAGGTTTTAGATAGAAACTCGTTAGCACTGAAAGTGTTTTCATTTGTGATCATCAAAATATACTTCATCAAGTATACTTAGAGACGTGCTAAGTGATGAACCTCTTAGGTTAACAAACCACTTAGGTCAACTGTCACACCCTGGGTTGCACAGCGTGCCCCCTACCCAGGTGCGGGCGCACCCCCTCGGGGCGAACGCCTAGCCATTATGGATCCATAATATTGTCCCATCTCGGCCAGCCACGCCACACAAGGACGCCGGTCACCGAGATCATTTATCCATATTATTCACACTCCCATGAATAATATAGGGCCTCCCCCAAGTTCGAACTCGCAACCTCTTCCTCATAAGGTTAGATTTCGCAACTTGAATATCCATTGAACATTGGTTCAATTGAACATTGGTTCAATGGATACTCAAGTTGCGAAATCTAACCTTATGAGGAAGAGGTTGCGAGTTCGAACTTGGGGGAGGCCCTATATTATTCATGGGAGTGTGAATAATATGGATAAATGATCTCGGTGACCGGCGTCCTTGTGTGGCGTGGCTGGCCGAGATGGGACAATATTATGGATCCATAATGGCTAGGCGTTCGCCCCGAGGGGGTGCGCCCGCACCTGGGTAGGGGCACGCTGTGCAACCCAGGGTGTGACATCAACAGTCCTCACCTGAAAGTAGGATCATTGAGAGAAATTTAGACAAGTGTGTCCAACCCATGGATATAGGCAAGGATTTGTCAAACCACACTAAAACTGATGTGCATTATTCATATTTACTTTTTTGCACTTTTTATCCAATTTAAAATAATAATAATAAGTGAACATTTAAATCTTGCAAGGAAACCTCATTTACTCCCCTCGGAGAATTTTTCTCCTTGGCCAGCACTATAACCTATGTTTCTTGTTGTTGCCACCTTTTTCCTCTTTCTTCTATTACTCAACTTCAATTGTTGCACCGTATACTATTTCCACAACTGATGATTGCTCCATCCTCCTCTTTTTGCATTTTTCCTTGTGTTTTCTTTTGTTTTTTCCCTTGTGTTGCTATATTTTTCTTCCCTTTTATACCTTTTTCCTCTTCTTGATTAGGTTTATATATATATAGATATATATATTATTGGTGCAATAAATCCAATCTCTAATGTAACATTACCAAAATAAAAGTAGACAAAATGAATAAAATCGAGCAACCCAGTTTCCAAAATATATGGGTATAGACAAAAGAAGTGTTCACCATGTTTTAAAATCGAGCCGAGTATGATTAAGGACGGACAAAATAGATAGAAAAAGTGCATGATGAACAAAACTTGCATGAGATGTCAAAGCTTTCTCTTTAAATAGACAAAATTAGGGTATCGTGTTTTTAAATCACACAAGTATAAACAAAAGTTGTTATTTGTCCATAAATGTTTATGTCAATACCCACATTTTTTTGATCCTCTACACAAACTAGGTAAAAAGTGGACGTTGAACAAAACTTACCAAGACTCTTTGTTTCAGGATATAGGTATAGATAATTAGACCTAAATGTTACACCCAAAAACGGACAATAAGAAAATCGGCTAAAAGTCAAACTTAACGAAGAAAACGGCCGAAAGAAGGCAAAAAGAGAATCGAAAGCAAAACATCTGCCAGTGCTTCACAAGAATCACCCAGTCGTTGCCAAGGGAAAACTCCTGGCCCGGCAGTCAAAAAGACCACGACCACGGCTTAAGGAATGACCCTTGGAAAAAACCCACGACGCCCCTCGACCATGACCAAGGGGCCTCTCCCTAAGCCATGGCTGAGGAACCTCTCTTAGCCCTGGCCGAAGACCTCTCCCTCGGCCATGACCAAGGGAACCCATTCTCTACCTAGGCCGAGGAAACCCCCTCGACCCAAGCCAAGGACACACTCCCAGCCATGACCAAGATCATTTACCTAAAACGATCCGACCAGTAAACCCATACAACACAACCCAAAACAAGGATCTCCCAAACTTGAGATTGAACAAAGCAGAATCTCGACACACAAGATCAATGATCCATTCCTGATAAGGAAGAATTCAAATCACTCCTCTAATAGAGCAAAGGCATTAAATGTCGGAGCTCACCCCCGCCCCCTTCCCCCTCCCCCCTCTCAACTATAAAAAGGGGGCTCACTCTTCAAAGCAGGTATGCTTTAAGCCTCCGCTTCCCTACATACTTCTACTTTTTCTCCTACAATATCTAACTTAGGCATCATAGTGGTTTTGGTGACATCCACTCGATATCACCACCTTTGCAGGTTCAGAGCAAGGAAATCTCGTTAGAGGATTTTGGAGGAGGAGCAGATAGATTCACATTCAGTCAGCTAGCATTATTCCACGACCAAATGCAGGGTTTTTTTTTTGTTGAAACACTAAATGCGGCAACGTAGACTCCTAATAGATTCTATAGATATAAATAAACTCAAATGCAATCTTATATAGATACCCAATAGACTAAAATAATCTGAATATGCTTTTATATATAAAAGCCATAGCCTTTAGATAGGCGACTTGTTCATAAATTTAGGCTAGCTATATGCACACTTGAGATATTGACACCATATACTTTTTGTAAAGACTATATGTTTATAGAATGCCATATCTCAAGGCCGGTTGACATGACAACTACTATTGCATCTCTAGAAAGAGAGTGAACAGTTACACTTGGAGAGAGAAAACAAGGGTTTGGGCTTTGGTTCTTCGCTATTTTTTTATCTTATTAGTGATTTTTGATTTTGGGGTTTTAATCTCCAATATTCAAGCTTTTTATTTCGATCGATCTCCCCAAAGTTTATGTGAGATTCTGGATTTTTTTCTTTTTCTACATTGATTTTCCTATTTAATTTTTTTTCCAAGTTTGGAGCTCTACCTTGATTGCAAGGTCGTCTTCTCTTATCGATTTCGTTATAGTTTCTTGTCTTATGTCCCTTCTAACTAGACAAATTCTCAATTCTTATTTCCACTAAACCATTGTTTCTGTACACCCATTATATGCTTAATTAAGTGTAGGTGATTATATATGTTTTGTGTTTATTTTTATTTTATTTTTTAATGGATTGCATGTAATAGGACCAAGGTTAACTCAACTCAATACTATAAATGATATTGTTGTTTTAGCTTTTTGACCTTTTTGAGTTTTTAAACCATATAATTGACCATGTGCTCTAAACAAATTTCTCAATTTTTTAATATTTTCTTACTCAACTCAACCGTACCATTAAATCAATCATGTTATTTACATTTTTTTAAAAATCAACGTAAGTTACTTTTACTCGACTGCTATATATTATTCTTACTTCTCGTTTTGGCTATTATTCTTCCTAGTGCGCTGCTTCCTTGTAAAAGGACGAAGCAGAACCAATGGTTCCACAAGCTTTCACATCTACGTAGAATCATGCATCTTTGGTGGGTCCATGACTTCTATCAACCGCAAGGCCAATGGTTCCATGGAATTTCAAGCTTTTATGCCTTGGTATATATAAGAAAAAGATCAGAATGGAACAATGGTATCACTTGCCATAAAGTGGTCACTAATTAAAGATTAAAGAATGAGATTCTCCCACTTTCTCAAAAGAGAAAAAACGGATATATATATAAGCATGTCACCACCATTCCCCTCTCCCCAAAGTAGATCATCAGCACTTGCCAAAGCCAAAGCTCTCTTCTTCACTCTGTTTAATCATCAATATGGTATGGGTCATGAACATATACGTTTTTTGGTTTCCTTCTTCGTTCTAAGAGATTTGCTGGATTGATTAACATGTATATATGTGCGCATATGGATGCAGGAGCGTGAGAAGAAGCAGCAGGTTGGAGGGACAAGGAGGAGCATTCAGGTGGGTCCGTGGGGAGGTGGTGGAGGGACTAGTTGGGACGATGGCAGCTACAGTGGAGTCCGAGAAATTGTGCTTGTTTATGACCGCTGCATCGACTCCATCAAAGTCGAGTATGATAAGAATGGAAAGCCAGTTTTAGCAGAGAAACATGGAGGCAACGGAGGCAGCCGTACTGCCAAGGTAAGTTAGTTTTGTCAACCATCTTCAATCCTTAAGAGAGTCGTGATGTTGAACTACTAAATCTATCTTACGTGCGATGCCAAAAGTTTTATTAGTAACACATTTTTCAAACATTCACATTGTTCTTGGAGGTATTGGATCGCCTCGAATCTCATACTGATGCATGATTCAAAACGATCCAACAACTTTGAAGGATAATGTCAACAAATTATATTTAAAAAATATATTTCTAAGTTTTATAGCTTGTTTATTTGTCATTCTTTGACAAATGCTTTACGATTCCATTATTTTCGCATTTAAAACCCAATTTAGTGATACAATAATAGCGATTTAATTTTTTAACTATTTTTCACTGTTACCACGATGACTTCTTCACTTTTTAAAACATAAATTGGTATTTTATAATTTTACCCTTTTAACTATTGCATTTTACCTAATTTGTCCTTGTTTTAGTCTAATTAAATAAATAAGTCAATTTTAACTTTATATATAATATTATATATAATGGTACCAAAGATTTATAATTTTTTTTTTTCATAAATAGATAAAATTACGTGCAACACACATGAATATATGTTAGTTATTTTAATGATTAAGGATTATTTTAGTCATTTAACCAAATTAACTTTTTCTCCACTATTTCCTGCCTTTTCTCCATATTTTAAGGCTTATTTGGAATTTTCCTATCTTGTCTTCGTTAGTGATAGCATTTTACCTTTATTTAACTCCTTTTATTTAAAACAGAAAAAAAAAAAGATTTTGCCTTTATAATTTCATTACAAGTATAATATTTTTAATAAAAAATAGCAATATTCAAAAAAAATTAATCCTAAAAAATTTATAATTTTTTATGTGCAAAATATAAATAAATGAACAAATACTGTCATTTTCATGAGATTAGATAGATTCGATGTGTGTATATATACAAATTTTAAAATGTATGCATACGAGGATGAATGAATTATTCATGTAATTTGGGTGCTTGATTAATATAATACAACAATTCAGATAAAACTGAGATACCCGGAGGAGTTCCTGACGCATGTGAGCGGGCATTACAGTCCAGTAGTATACGGGGGAAGCCCAGTGATACGATCACTGAGGTTGAAGAGCAACCAGAAGAGCTACGGGCCTTTTGGTATAGAAGAGGGCACGCCCTTCTCATTTCCAATGGAAGGAGGTTTGATTGTGGGGTTCACGGGGAGGTGTGGTTGGTACTTGGATGCTATTGGCTTTCGCTTGTCACGACACAGCACTTCCAATGGTTTCCTCAACAAAGTTTCAATGAAGCTCCAGAAACTGCTTAGCCAAGTGAATAATGGGGATGAAACTCATGATGCCAAGGCCAACAAGCCTCGTGTTTAATTTGTTTATTCTAATTAAACCTCTGAGTCTTTTCCGTGAATGAAAAACTATATGAATCGCTAGCTCACACTCTCTATCACTTTCTTCTCTTTATTAGCGTTGTGTTCTGCTGTCTAGTGGTGGTGAATTTGGTTACTTTTGTAGAGATCTGTCGTTGACAACCAATGAACAATGTTCACCTGTCTGTTTCTTTTGCCTAACCCGTTGTTCCACTTGTGAAATATTCTTTTTCTTAAAAGTTGCTGCTTTGGTACCCTACTATTATTGTGTTTTTCGGGAGGACCTTTAGGTTAATTTTAATGAATATATACATTTAAGATAACAGATTCAAATTGGGCAGGAAGTGTCATCCACATTTGATTCACTGTCTTAGAACTAATTACGACTCGATCAAAACATTTATTTATCTTTTCTTTTTATTTATTTATTATTTATTTGTTTTGGAAGGTGGTCAAATCATTTATTATTTCATGAGATCACAAATGCAATTTAAGACCGATTTTTAATTGATTTAATATTTTTTTTTATTTAACAAGAAAACCCTACTGGTACGCATAAATCTCCTCCAGCTTTAATAATTCAAGAAACAACTTAATCATCAACCTAAAATATGATTCTTATACGTCCTAAAACGAACGTTTGATTTTATTCCGATCCTCATAAACGGTTGCAAATTCGATCAGAAACCATCTGAGTTTTCAAAAAACTAAAAACCACCCGTAAAGTTTGCTTCACTGATACGATCCTTTTTTGTAAGAGAAATGATTGGTAAACGTGTTCATTTTTCCTAAGAATGAAATCACTATTACTGGATTTTCTGAAACTTAATAAGAACACATCTGAAAATGCAAGGGAATTAACAATATTCAATTTAATTGTACGGGGATGAAAATGCCCGACTTCCTGAACAGTTTCAGTAAGAGATTGGTCCTTTTCCATTCCTAAAATACACCCCTTGAAGCAGCTATTAGAAATATTGAGAACCATAACTCATGACCTACTACATCATGAGAAATATATCTTGACAAGAAAAAAGACTTTTAGTCGCGAGAGAAGTCATAACTAAAAATCCCTAAACTCGTAAGTAAAAGTATTAGTTACGAAATCCCCGTCGTGTGCCACTCGTAAGCAAAGAATTGTAAGTGAAAAGATTTTGTAACGACGGAGTAGTACAAATTTTACTTTTGCTCACGACAGATAGATGTCGTAACTAAAAACATTTGTAGCCAATAGTATTTCTTTACTTACAGCAGTGCTCGTAAGTAAAAGACTATATTTCGTAAGTAATATAAACATTTGCTAAGGCCTCATTTGTAAGTAAAAGTTTTGCGCTTTTTTAAAAAAAGTTTTACTTACAACTGTTTAGTCATAAATAAAGCCCAAGACTCGTAACTAAAAGTGTATTTAAATTTTGACATTAAATTTATCATTCAATGAAATAAATAGTAACAAATAAAGAAAAAGTAGGTAAAACTAAAATTTAATAGTAATTGACAAATTGATATAACAAAAGTATTCTCATTATAACAAAAAGAGTATTCAAAAAGTACACTTAAAAGTTTTACCAACAAAAAGATTTCACCAAATATATGTAGCAAACAGTGGACTTGACATAACAAAAAAGAAAATCCTTATTAATCAACCATGTAATCAACTGGGAGAGAATTGAGATCCAGAATCTGACGAAGCAACACCTGATGATGAAAATATTTCTGGATGTAACTGTTGCATGAGCTCCCACAGTTTGTTACTTCCACATGATACGCTGTGAGCCGTTGATCCAACTCAATGTTGCTTGGGCCGTTACTTGTAGTTGTTCTTATACTATAGCTTCCTTCTAACATGCCTCTTGCAGCCTTAACATATTCACGTAAATATCTCAAACGATGACAAAGAGAACACGCTCCATAATCTCAAAGTCTAAAAGAAATGACATATCTTTGCGGTCCTCTATTGGAGGCCACAAGTGGTCCAACTAAAAATAAAGAATTGTAATAATAAGATATAAACAATAGAAAAAATAACATTAATTAAATTTACATCTATTTAAAAACTCACATATGCATTTTCATAATCTATGTTTAACCAGTGTCCGTGTCCATTACAATGAACCCGTCTAAAGGTCTCGATCACTCCAATTGGTGAGTAGATGTCATTGTGTTGGCATAAGTGATGGTTAGCTGTAGAGACTGAACCATTGATCGGCATCTATGCTCTATGTGATCGATTCTTGGAGTTGGTTGTTGACTTTTTCTGCAATAAAACATTACTAAGAATTACATGTTCAGGCATTTTGAAAAAAAAGAAATTTGACAAAGTTTCCCCTGTATTTTTAACATAAATTTTTCTTAGAACCTGTAAGAGACATATAAAACATTCTAATATATATTTTAATCATCCCACTTACACATGAGCTTCATATCTTATAAAATGAATGTAATTTAATCATAAAAGTGTACAATTACATAAATAATGCAACACAAAAATGCTATAACATAATACAAATCTTGTAAAAACGCAACAAACTAGAATTTAGGCACTCATGAAAAGTAAGACAAAAGTGAAGTTATCTTACTTGAAACACGTCAGAAGCAAAGTACTCACACAACCATTTCCAATCTTCATTTGAATCAACTGAAGTGTGTTTCTTTTCCTTTGCACCATTCAAATCACCAACCCCTCCTACTTTTTTAAAATATTTATAAAGCTGGCTTCTCCATGTTCGATAACAAGAATTCATTTGAGCGTCGACTGTATCTCGAACATGCTTAAGTTGTAGGTCTACTTGAAACCTCCCCTATTTCACATACATAAAATTACATGAGAATAAAAACTAAAAGAAATAAATAATAATAAAAATCGATTAACATACCAAAATGTTGTGATACATGGCTTCTTTCTCTTGAGGAGGTATCTCTTTCCATTCTTTCACTTGTAGGGTAGCGAATTAACGAACCGTGTTACCACAAAGATTGTTAAACTTGCTTGCATTTTCCCTTAGGGCTTGATTGAGAGAGGGGTCAAAATCCAATGGTAGTAGACCATGCTCTGCAACCTCTTTATCTAATGCCACATTGCATGATGGCCCTCTACCTCATTTTCTCTTTGTGGTAACCCCTACACAAAAAACATAATTAGTGATTAAAGATTATGGAATCTTGTGATTAAGCTTGAATAACAAAGAAAAATTAACATGTAGATAATAATAATTAAGTGGAAATGTCCAGACCTGTGGATGGAGGCGAATTCTCTTCTTGTGAAGATGACATAAGGAATCTATAAACATTATCATCAAAATTTTATGAGTTTGAGTTACACATTTAATATCTTCTCTATGATTCTAACATTCAAATAAATTAATTACAAGATTTCTAATTTATATAAAAAGGGAGGCCACCAAAAAAATAATACTAAGCATTGCAAAGACTTGAGAATAATCATTAATTACAATCATTGCAAATAAATATAACACACGAATAAAGATATCAAAACTTTTATTGAGAATTATTATCATCACTATTAAAACTATCATCAGTTAGTATTGTTCCATCATTATCACTTTGTCCATCTAATGTTGGCCCAGATATGTCAAAGAGGGGGGTGAATTGGACACTTAGCATATTTTAACCTTTCTTAATAATGTGCGAATTAATGAAAGCAGATTAAACAAAGTATAACAACTAGATATAGTAAATGTAAATGAGACAATGCAATCAAGATTTATAGTAGTTCTGTCTCGCCTACATCTACTACTTAACCTCCTCAGTTTGGATTTGTTCAAACTCCACTATGGACCTTCTTATGGGTAAAGATCAAACCGGTACACTTTCTCAACTTACAGGTGTGAGAAGACTGTTTCTCAACTTCCGGGTGTGAGAAGACCGTTACAACTTTGAGCAACACTTGCTCTTAGCCCAGTGACTAACCTAACCAGTCACTGCGAATTGAATACAAGATGAGATATGATTCCCTTTACTCATAATCAAAGTGATACTTACAAAGCTTTGGATTGAACCTTCTGTTACCACAGATTCAACAAAATATGTATGATGAAGTTTGGCTGAAAATAGTTTCAAAGAATTTTTGTCTTCTTCAATGGATTTTAAAAATAATGAAGATGAAGATCAATCAATTCAGAAGACTTGATGTTTTTTCTTTCAAAATGATCTTAAGTTCAAGCACAATCGAAAGACGACTAACTTTCAAAAAGTTTTTGACAAGTGAAAACCGTTAATACGTTTTTGAATGAATATCAGTTTTTGTATTGATTCGTTATTTTTGCACTAAGACAACACATATATATATAGAAATAACAGAGGCGCAATGGACTTGGTGATTTTGGCGCTCTAAGTTATTTCAAATACAACATTTATATTCTTTCCAAAAATGGATCGATTCAGCTCTGTGCATATTACGGCGATAACACCTGAATCATCTGATCATTCACGAAAAAGGAATGTTCTAACAAAGTATCAGAACATTCAAAAAGGTTTGAAAAGTTTTTGTACGGTTCTGAAAAGTTTTTGTACTGTCCTAAAAAAGTTAACAGAAATAGTGACAGTGTCAGAACATTAACATTGTTGAATTAGCGTCCTGAAGCTTAATATCAACATTGTTGTTTTGTTCCTTAAGGGCGCTCATGAAGCATAAGCGTCCTACTGAACAGTGAAGTGAGGGCGCTACTAAATCATAAGCGTCCTGACTTTCTTTGATGATTAAACGACTTAAAACATGAGGGTGCTACTTCGACAGTTAGCATCCTACTTTGTTTTAAAAACACATATACGTACAAGGGTGCTACTCACAAGTAAGCGTCCTACTTTGTTTTAAAACAAACTTAAATAGTATTAACTGCGTTGAAGAACAGTAAGCGTCCTAAAGTTGATTCTAAAGATGAGGGCGCTCCTACACAAGTAGCGTCCTGATAGTTTATTCAACTTATAACTATCAGCGTACTTAAAGATAGAAATCAATTAAAAACTAAGAGAACTTTCAGCGAGCAGCAACTGGGTCAGTGTCCTGACACTTTCAAAGGTTGACTAAAGGGAGGTTGCTACTTACCAGTAAGCTTCCTATTGAATCAGTTCAAATCAACCTTGAGCGTCCTAATATTTTATCAGTGTCCTGACTCATCAAGTTCAGGAGGGTGCAGCTAAAACATTAGCGTCCTAAAAGACTTTATAAAAGCGGTTTTTGATTTCTCAATTAAAGTTTGATAAGACATGATATTTTTGGATTAAATCAAATATGCAAACGATTGAAAATCAATTCGATTAAAAACATGCAGTCATGCATATTGCTGAATCAAATGGCATAGAAGGTTCTACAACCTATCATAATCTAATTATACTACCGAACATCTTCAAATGATCATGGTCTTCAAGTAGATCTTTAATACGTTCGCCATGCATCATTGATTCTTTGAAACCTTCAAGTAAGATTAGATATGCCATGTATGCAATATTATCAAAAACAGAATGTGGTTTGTAATCATCAAAATATATTTCATATTAGGGACATGTTCTCATAAGGGACATGAGGATAATTGGTTCAACATCTATATCTTCATCAAGATCACTACATAAAAAGTCATTATCTTCATTTCCCGCTTACTTTTATATAAACTTACACATGACTTGAACCAATAAGGGAAGGTAGCTTCTTGTAATTTGCCCAAGTCATGAGAATGATCTCGCTTTAGGATTGTCATTTGTTCACTACATATGAGAAGGACATAGTTAACTTATTATAACAAAAAAATTAGAAGAATATTTAATTTATACGAATAGTAACTCAAATCTTACTCAAGATATGGTTGAAGTTCCGGAGTATTGTTGAGTATATACTGTCACACCCCACCAGGACACACCTAAACCGACGGGACACTCACAGGCGGGGCGTGAATGCATTATAACAGTTATCGAGTGCGCAGGTACATAATTCAAGTACAAGTCCATTTTCATTGATTTCTTAATATATTTTTGTATAGGATTTAGGCGATCTAGAGACTGCCAATAATAAGGGAACATGCTCCCAAAAATCTCCCCAACTAATTTAAACAATTATGTAAGGGGTACAAAACGATGGCCCAAAACACCTCCACCCAATCCACCCTAGATTCCTCTAAAATGGTTAGCAACGAGATGAGTTATTGCCCAGTGGGTAAAATAGTTCATGAATATGACAATTAATAAAGAAGACATCATACTCATACATCAAATATACACAGCAATGCATCATAAACAGTGCACAATGGCTTAACAGGAAAGTGTACATAACATCGTCTCGTAATGGCTCTGTGACCGTATATCGCCCTAGGTTCACGTACAATGTCCATCTCTAGGTAATCTTGGGTTCATATTGTATGTTCATCTCCAGGGGAAGCATAAATAATAGTGGACACAATTGCACCAGTAAATAATTCATAGATCACGGACCACTTACGTCTCTGGGTGGTTCTTATTTCATGTATGATGACTATGCATGTGCGGGTCCAGTCTTTACTTACATTAGACAGCGCCTGGTAATGCCTATCAGGGTCGGCATCATCGCGTGCATTATTAAGATGTCCAGTACCATCTATACAAGCGGGCCACCTTCAATAGGACCAATAATACCAGTCTCCAAGTCGAGAGGTAGAATCACATGGTCCCATCTAAATACCAAGTCTTCTAGAGTAGCAAGTTGCCTCTCATTCACTATTCAAAGCTACCGAGGACAAAAATAAGTCTGGTTTAGTCAAATTGACCGCTAATCCAACATAGTAACAGTATAATACATGGACTCACTACAAGAAAAAACACTTTCAACAGCTTGTCAAACAAGCAGTGAAAACGTTTTAACGGTTTGGGTACACAAGCAGTCGTTGAAGAAGTCGTGGTAACACTCTGACTATTAACGACGCATATTTCATCTTCCACGGCTTATCATATGCGCCATTAAATGTCGTTTTAACGGCTTGTCTCTAGCACACCGTAAATATCTCATTATTAATGACACATATATACCTTTAACGGTTTGTCTAGCACCCCGTTAAACTCTTTTTAACAGCTCGTTTGACATGTAAATACACGTGTCTATCCAATGATTTAACGACATGCACTGCATGCCGTGAAAAATATATGACATATTTTAATATTTTAGTGTTTAGGATACTATAATGCACACTAATTAGTATCTGATAATCATTAATACAAAAACTTTTATAATTTTTAACAACTCATAAAAAACCATATTTCAATGAAAACAAATACATCAAAGTGTAAAATTATATAAGATACCATAACAAAAATTGTGTGTACAACCACAAATTTCATTTACACTTAGAAAATAAACTCAAAAAGTATACTTGTCAAAAAATTCTAAGAGCTAGGTCTAAAAATATATCCTAGTCAAAAGTTCAATGTAGGTCTTTCATCATTTTAATCTTCACACCTACATAAAAATAAAAATGGACTCAATTAGACAAATTAAATAAACTAAGATATTACAAACGAAGATATTAATCTTATAGAGGTAAAAATAAAAATTAAGTATTTCATATGTCTATACGATTTTTGAGGTATGTAAAAAAAAATTAAACAGAGTTTCACTTATATTTTTTACATCTTAAAATTTAATCAACCTGTAAATAACTAGTTCAAACAATTCAGATATAAAGAGTCACATCATCACATCAAAGTAAACCACATTGTCATAATAAATCAAGACTATAAGCTACCTAAGAATGATATATATATATAATTGTCCACACAGTACCTGATAGTGTTAGAATCACTTCTTGTAAAAAGCTTTTTTGTTTGTTATAACATGGTAGAAAGAGATTCTGCCATTTTTGATAGTTGTACAACAACAACAATTAATTTTCCTTGTTTATTGAGTGAAAACCAATACTATCATATTCAAATATATGCCATACACACATCATATTATCATATTCTAACAAAATAACAATATATAAGAAATATCATTACCCTAAAAAATGATGTAAAAGATTGAACTAGGACTTATAATTTGATTTCCCTGTAAAAAGAAAAGAAAACCAAAAATAAATTAGATACATTGTATTATTATATTAAATTCATTTCAAAGACAAAGCAACAAAATAAATAGATAAGATATTTATTACCTATAATGAAATCAATCAAGCACAATATATTTTTGTGGCCAAACAATGGTACTTTTTAGTGCATCAAGGAGAATAAAAGGTAGTAATTAGACATATACCTGTTGGGTAGGTGAAGAGCTTTGCAATTTTTCATCACAAACTCTACCTTTTCCATGTGAAACTTATCTAGAAAGTATTAATTTGTCATCAAATTAAATAATATTAACTAACAATTCATAATATGGAACTACCTTGATCTTGGTGCAGAAGAACGAGTCATATCATAATTACCATCTCCATTATTGTCCTATAAAATCAAAATGTTAATTTATTAATATATACAGAAACATATAAACCTATAACAACTAGACTAATTGATTCTAAAATAACTTACAATATTTGTATTGCTTTTTTGCAACAAGAGACTTCAAAGTTCATTAACTTGATCCTTTAGTTCTTTAACCTTATTTTCAAGTGTTTGTACTTTTGTATTGCTTTGGGTTTGAATTTTTAACTTAGAAGGAGTTACTCCAAATCCAAGACCTCCTACCCACCCGAGACGTTCAGAACCAAAAAACTTGTGTGAGTGCCATTTGTAATAGATTCTGGCTCTTGAGAGTTAATCCCTTAAGAGCATGCTTCTAATTTACTCTTAGTAAAAACATCAAATAAGATTTAAACCAAATATATTTATAAATACTTGCAATTGTAAAAAGTGTTCATATATAATACCAATGACTCCTCAACAGCTTCATTACTAGGTTTTCCATCTTTCCTCATGTGTCCCTTAATCCATGCGTCAACTCTAGTGTTGATGGATCCTCTTTTTTCTAAGATATATTTAGGTAGAAACATATGGAGAGAAAATGAGTCTCAAAAAAAACATGTTGCAAATACAGTTAAATAAATATTACCATTTCTCAGCATCTTCCAATTTTTCCTTAAAATTTTCAGAGGCCATTTCTTCCATAAGTTCTTCATTACCATACTCTTGGGCATATACAATTTCATACATTTTATGTACTTCAAACGTACCAATGTCTTCATTTATTTGGGATTTATCCACGGCTTCTCCATGTAGAACCCAATTTTTGATTTGTAAGTAGGATCCATCCCTTTTATCACCAAATGTTTATAAACCATGTCAACATATTCGCAAGTGCACGACAGTCAGGTTATAATATACCGATTGTGAGTCGGGTTATCGTGTCCACAGGGAATTGTTAGCTTATCAACTACCGTTTCACAGGTTTTAAACTTTATCTAGAAAATCAAATGGAGATATTAAATGAATTAAAGTGATAGAAATTAAATGACACTAAAGAAATTTAAAGTAAGGAAAATTTAATTATGGAATGGATCTAGAGAATCGACTTCACTTAGTTGCAGATCAGAATTAATTGGAATCATTCATTGTTAAATTCATTTTCCAGATTTATAAATCAAATCCAATGGTCATCAATCCCTTCTCTCGAGTGTCGAATTGAAATCTATAATTGAAATTGGGTCTCGATCTCTCGATAAAGATCCCTTTTTAAATGATCTCATAAAATCTTATAAATCTCTCGATCCTATAGAAATTTCATGTCACAATTATCATTTTCCAACCCAAAGAACCCTCTCTCAAGTGCCGCCCCTTAGATCTATGTTCATTCAATTCATAATCAGTAAATCAAAAGCATTAAATACAGAAAATCATGAACAAACCATAGAAAATTGCATTAACAATGAAATAAATCCATAATCAATCCATCAAAAACAACTAAGATCCATCTATTCTCTAGAATTCAAATTTAGTTCATAGCTTGGAGAAGAAAATACAAAATGAGATAGAAAACATGAAAATCCTCTACAAAATGTGCTAGAAATACTGTAGATCTTCGATCCACCGTGGTTCTAAAGCCGATTTTCGACTCCACAGTAACCTGGCCATCTTGCTTCCTTCTCCAATGGATTCCCCCCAAAAAACCCTAAAAATGATATATAATATGCCCTACTTCGCATAAGATTTGAATTGTCGAAATTACCCAAATACAATGATGAAAAATCTGAAATTTTGCGGTAGTGCTCAAGGGGGTAGCGCTGCAGCACTCTGAAGCTCACTTAAAACACTGATTTTCAGTATTCTGGGAGTTGCAACGCCCTCCCAAGCGCTACAGCGCCCAGAACAGTATTTTCCCCCCTTTTTTCTCTTATTCAACCTTCATTCTTGCGCACTTCCTTGTATACTTATCGCACATGTTCTATAATATGCCGTACTTCGCATAAGATTTGAATTGTCGAAATTACCCAAATACAATGATGAAAAATCTGAAATTTCGCGGTAGTGCTCAAGGGGGTAGCGCTGCAGCACTCTGAAGCTCACTTAAAACACTGATTTTCAGTATTCTGGGAGTTGCAACGCCCTCCCAAGCGCTACAGCGCCCAGAACAGTATTTTCCCCCCTTTTTTCTCTTATTCAACCTTCATTCTTGCGCACTTCCTTGTATACTTATCGCACATGTTCTTGGCCACTTTTCTTCATCCTTTTAACCTCGTTTCACCACACTTTAAAGCTCTTATTCACCTACAAAACAAAACACAAAAGCAAGTAAATCCATCATACTAATTACATGCTAAAACTCGAAATGCAACTATGTACTAAAAATGCAAC
This sequence comes from Paratinospora sagittata, assembly GCA_035771175.1. Classification (NCBI taxonomy): domain Eukaryota; kingdom Viridiplantae; phylum Streptophyta; class Magnoliopsida; order Ranunculales; family Menispermaceae; genus Paratinospora; species Paratinospora sagittata. Next base: position 11,240,125 of record CM069611.1, on the reverse strand, counting down.
ATGAAACGTGATAACACGCAAATGATACTAATAACTTTAGGAAAAATTCCTAAAAATCATATTTATTTTCGTAAACAAACCTAAAGTATTCTATTAATGAAAACAACTAAAATTAACCTCTAAAACACAAAAGTATTAAGATGTACCTAAAACACTAAATATTCAAATTAAGCCAAAACACCTAGAAATTAGTAAAATATATCTACAAACCTAACAAAATTCCTACAAAATAGTATGTATAAACTCAACTCATCAAATACCCCCAAACTTAAGACTTTGATCGCCCCGAGCAAAGGAAAAAAAAAACTAAACTAAACTCATGATTAAGACTTCCCTTCTAAAGTCACAATCTCGCACAAATATAGACTTAACTCAACAATGTAATATGGCCTCTAAGATTACACCAAAAAGAACATTCAATTCTAGGAAGAACTTCAAGAGTATAAATTTGTCTAGAATTTCAACCCAACTCTCACCAAGTTTTTTCTTTGATTCTTTCACACGAGTACATAGCTAATCACATCAAACTAATCATGTAACTCATGAAGAAGTGCAAGCAAGTGTTAAGTGTAAGATCTCAAACTATATGATTTAGATTAGAACTCCATAGGCAAGTCATTCATTCCACTCTCCACTAATGTAGGTCATACACCATTCAAAATCAATAGGACTTTCATAGGTTGTAATGTAAGGCTTAAGTTCAAAGGTAAGAAAGAATAGGAACATTGTAGCTCAAAACACCCTAAATACTTTGATCAAATACTAGTATCCACTACATTACCATTGAAACCAAAACTTCTATTCAACCCTTATATTCTCTCAAATATTTAACTCTTCTTTCATTTAGTCCCCATTCTTTTGTTTGCATCTTATCATCATTCACTTTTGTTTTATAGAGTGCTACACCCCCAAACTTACTTCTTTTCATCTTATAGATGCAACACCCTCTACTTCTCTTTTTCCTCTTTTTCTTTTTCTTTTTTTTTTCAATATAATTCATAAGCATCTTTTTTGTTCTTTGTCACTTTTTTTCATCTTTTTCTTTCCCATTGTTCTTCTTTTTGAATAATAACACTCCAACATGATCAAAGTGTATAAGGTACATAAATTGAAAAACAAAGAATATAAACATGACTAGCTCTAAATTCATGATGTATGGTAACAAAGAAAAAAAAATTCAACTCAAAATGGGAACTATGGATACAATAAAAAGTAGGGTAGGCTATTTGGCTCAAGCGTTTTCAAACATGGCCTAAATCATTTTCCTCATATTGTGTTTTCTAGGATTTCGCCTCGAGTGGTGATCAAACTTGTTCTAGAATCCCTAGAGATCTAAAATATGACTTAGCAAGCAAAGGTCCATTTCAAATAATCTTAGTCTAATGATCAAAACCATGTACAAATGGTTAAGTCTCTCCAACAAAACCCAGCAACAAGTTGGATCAAGCACACAGACATATAGGTCACTCTCTCATTCTCCTATTGTTTCATGTCTCTAAAGTGTTCTCTTTTCATTGACCCTCAATAAGTAAGTCTAAAGTTGTAAAAGAATGTGACTACCTAACCTAAACTAATGCATACTTAAATGACGTACCATGACCAAAAATTCAAAACTCTCCCCCCAAAATTAAAGCAAGCATTGTCCTCAATGCAAAAATTAGCAAAAAAAAACTAGTAGGAAAAACAAAGGCAAATAAGATAGAAAGAAGTTTAGAAAACCACCTGAACCCAAATGGGTGAAGATGGCACATGATGCACGCCATTTGTCTTTTCGAAATGCTCCATAAAGACTCCCAAACTTGCTTTAGAACCTAAAAAGGACAAAAGAAACAAATCTGTCAAGGTATGAAATTCAAATACTATACTACAATGACTAAAAAATATAATAAAGAACTAAAGAAATAAAGCATAAAAATTAATAAAACTCCTAAACCAATGGGTTGCCTCCCATCCAGTGCTTGGTTTATAGTCGTCAGCCTGACTTTCGCTTTCTCATCAAGGTGGCTCATCATGAAGTATCGCCTTGACTTTTGTTGGATTTTTTCTGAAGTGTTGCTTGAACCGCGTCTTCTTGGCCCAAAGGAGACAACCATTATTATGCTTGACATCCCCTATATGATGATGCAATGTATTGTCTTCTTCGTGTGGTAGCCAATATGAGTCTATCCACACTAAAGGAGGGGGGTCATCTAAAAGATATCTTTCTTTGTAGGCTTATCATAAGCCTTGAGAGAACAATTGTTCACTTGTTTCCTTCACATCTATCCAGTGGCAACTAGTCTTCTTTTCAGGAGCTTTGGGTGTATTATAAATGTTGAACATCATTTTTTCTTCGTTCACCCTTAAAGTAAGTTCACCAAGCTTCACGTCTATTAAAGCTCGCCCGGTAGCAAGGAACGGTCTCCCAAGTATAAGAGGAACATCTCCCTCCTCTTCCATATCTAGCACTACAAAATCCGTTGGGAAGATGAATTTGTCCACCTTCACAAGTACATTTTCTATAATCCCCCAAGGATAGGTGATTGATCTGTCCGCCAGTTGCAATGAGATTGTGGTGGGCTTCACCTCACCAAGTCCAAGATTCCTGAAAATGTACAGAGGCATTAAGTTAATGCTAACACCTAAATCACATAACACATTATCAAAAAAAGAATCAATGCCATACATTGCTCCTTTGGGTTCACCTCTGTGTTGCTCGGGAAGGAGCCTCTTTGTTGGGCACTTATGCCTGAAGCAAGTTGCCCAATTTGAAATTCCATATTCTTCATTAAAGCTTCCAAGCTATCTATCCTTCAATCGGTCCTATCTTGCTTCGCCTCAGATTTTGCTATATACCCACGTAAAAGCTCCTCCAAAGAAGGTTTCTTCTCTTGTGATGGCATAGATATACCTGGTGGTGGGTTCAGAACATTCCTAGTGTTGGAATATGAGAAATTTTCATGATTCCTTATCCCCGGGTGATATTGGTTTGGAACTTGAACATTGCTCCTATAATTGTATCCCCGGTTATTCAAGTAGTTTACTTGCTCTTCAGTTCCTCCACCCAAGTATCTCATGCTTGCTATCGCTACACTCTCAATGGATGGTTGTTGTGCACTTTGCATCGAAGCTATTTGGTTAGACAATGTGGCTAATTGTGCCGAAATTGCAGTCATCGGATCAAGCTCAAGCACTCCAGCTCAAGCTCAAGCACTCCAGTTTCGTATGTATTGGAAGCCATCTCTTCCAATAAATTAAGAGCTCTCTCAGCCGTCTTACTCATAATAGTGCCACCACCTGCGACATCTACCAAAGTACGCATCGAAACAGTCATCCCATTATAAAATATATGAAGTTGCATCCACACTTGAAAGTCGTGTTGTGGACACTTCCTCAACAACTCCTTAAACCATTCCCACGCCTCATAGAGTGACTCAGTGTTCAATTGCCTAAACTGACCAATCTCAACCCGTAGTTGAGTTATTTTTGCCGGTGGGAAAAACTTTTGAAGAAAATTTTGTATCAACTCGTCCCATGTGGCAACACTCCCAGGTTGCAAGCCTTGCAACCATGACTTAGCCTTATCCCTCAAAGAGAATGGGAACAATCTCAGTCGAATCACATCTTCAGCCACGCCATTGAACTTGACCATATCGTACTTCTTCAAGAATGATTGTATATGGGTCATCAGATCTTCTATTGGAGAGCCCCCGTACTGATGTTGTTGAACCATTGTGATTAACGCCGACTTCAACTCGAAATTGTTGGCTACAATTGGTGCTCTCACTATCCCGGAGTAGTTCTCATAAATGAAGGGCTTGAAGTAGTCCTGAAGAAGAAGTTGATAATTTTCTGGCTCCATGGCTTCTTGTTATACTCTTATTTCTCTTTGCCTCTATCCCAAAGTATGTTCAATCTCAGGATCCAACAGTACTAGTTCAACACTTATGGATCGTCGCATATACCACGTGTCCTGCCAATCACAATCAAAGAGAAAAATTCAGAAAAATAAAAGTCTAAATTAAAATCAAACCTATTACTTGATCCAATAAATTTAGATTCTCAAGTGCACGACAGTCAAGTTATAATATACCGATTGTGAGTCGAGTTATCGTGTCCACAGAGAATTGTTACCTTATCAACTACCGTTTCACAGGTTTTAAACTTTATCTAGACAATCAAATGGAGATATTAAATGAATTAAAGAGCTAGAAATTAAATGAAACTAAAGAGATTTAAAGAAAGGAAAATTCAATTATAGAATGGATCTAGAGAATCGACTTCACTTAGTTGCAGATCAGAATTAATTGGAATCATTCATTGTTAAATTCATCTTCCAGATTTATAAATCAAATCCAATGGTCATCAATCCCTTCTCTCGAGTGCCGGATTGAAATTTATAATTGAATTAGGGTCTCGATCTCTCGATCAAGATCCCTTTCTCAATTATGCTTGAAACTCTAGGGATTTTTAAATGATCTCATAAAATCCTATAAATCTCTCGATCCTATAGAAATTTCATGTCACAATTATCATTTTCCAACCCAAAGAACCCTCCCTCGAGTGTCGCCCCTTAGATCTAGGTTCATTCAATTCATAATTAGTAAATCAAAAGCATTAAATAGAGAAAATCATGAATAAACCATAGAAAATTGCATTAACAATGAAAAAAATTCATAATCAATCCATCAAAAACAACTAAGATCCATCTATTATCTAGAATTCAAATTTAGTTCATAGCTTGGAGAAGAAAATACAAAATGAGATAGAAATCATGAAAATCCTCTACAAAATGTGCTAGAAATACTGTAGATCTTCGATCCGCCACGCTTCCGAAGCCGATTTTCGTCTCCACAGCAACCTGGCCGTCTTACTTCCTTATCTAATGGATTCCCCCCGAAAAACCCTTAAACATGATATATAATATGCCCTACTTCGCATAAGATTTGAATTGCCGAAATTGTCCAAATACAATGATGAAAAATCTAGAATTTCGTGGTTGCACTGCAACGCTCAAGGGGGTAGCGCTGCAGTGCTCCGAGGCTCACTTAAAACACTGATTTTCAATATTCAACAGTATTTGCCCCCCTTTTTTCTCTTATCCAACCTTCATTCTTGCGCACTTCCTTGTATATTTATCGCACATGTTCTTAGCCACTTTTCTTCATCGTTTTGACCTCATTTCACCACACTTTAAAGCTCTTATTCACCTACAAAACAAAACACAAAAGCAAGTAAATCCATCATACTAATTACATGCTAAAACTCGAAATGTAACTATGTACTAAAAATGCAACATGAAACGTGATAACATGCAAATGCTACTAATAACTTTAGAAAAAATTCCTAAAAATCATATTTATTTTCGTAAACAAACCTAAAGTATTTTATTAATGAAAACAACTAAAATTAACCTCTAAAACACACAAAAATGCTTAGATGCACCTAAAACACTAAATATGCAAATTAAGCCAAAACACCTAGAAATTAGTAAAATATAGCTACAAACCTAACAAAATTCCTACAAAATAGTATGTATAAAACTCAACTCATATGTTTTCCATCTTTCCTCATGTGTCCCTTATCCATACGTCAACTCTACTAGTTAATTGATCCTCTTTTTTCTAAGATATATTTAAGTAGAAACAAATGGAGAGAAAATGAGTCTCAATAAACGCATGTTGCAAATACAAATAAATAAATATTACCACTTCTCAGCATCTTCCAATTTTTCCTTAAAATCTTCAGAGGCCATTTCTTCCATGAGTTCTTCATTACCATACTCTTGAGCATATACAGTTTCATACATTTTATGTGCTTCAAACGTACCAATGTCTTTATTTATTTGGGATTTATCCACGGCTTCTCCATGTAGAACCCAATTTTTGATTTATAAGTAGGATCCATCCCTTTTATCACCAAATGTTCATTAACCATGTCAACATATTGGTGATTGAGGCAAATACATCTTAGAAAAGGAAAAAAAATCTTTTCAACATTTCCAGCATTCTCACTAGCAATTTTGAAAAAAAATTTAGCTCCATCTTGATATTCTTTTGAAAGTCTATTAAACTACCCGAAGCAATCAATGTGAGCGTGATACGCCGCCAGCCAATCCATACCCAAAATGGCATCAAACTCTAGGAACTCTAAGACTATAAGGTCAACAAACATCTCATGGTCCTCGAATCTCACAATGCATCCCACACATACCATATTAGGGTAAATTCTCTCACCGGCCGCCGTACTCAAAATCAACGGCGTACTAGTCCTAACAGTAGACAATCTCAATCTATCTACTACACCACCAGAAATAAATGACAGAGTAGAACCAACATCAATCAAGACATACATCAAAGAATTGCAAATGCTGACTGTACTTTCTATTAGTTGCATGCTAGCCTCAGGATCTGCCTGCGTAACAGCTCTTGCCTGCTCTCTGGTAGGTGCAGTTGTGGGACTAAACTGACCAAAAGGCATCCTCTGTGAACACCGGTTCCTCTTATGCCCTGGAGTCCCGCAACCATAACACACAATCGGCCTCGGTACTCTAGGTGCAGAAGATACAACCTGTGACTCGGGCCCCGGCTGTCTGCTGTCACACCAGATTTGACAAAACTCTGTTGCTGCTGCTGGGATCGACTAGAAATCTAAACACTCTGGCCCGCAGCTGGTGGTAACACTGATACTGGAGCAGAGGCTATAGATGCCTCATATCCACTGCCGCTGAATCTCGGCCTCTTATTACGTCGGCCTCTCCTGCCACTGAAATACTGTGCCTCTGACCTTGCCTGTTGAGTCTGAACTGTAGGAGCTACGGGTGCTTGGACTGCTGCAGGTAATCTCATCCGAGAATTTGCCTCTGCGGCCTCAAAATCTGCAGCCTGCCCCATAGCCTGCGCATAGGTCTACACGCCAGCCAGTGCCAAACCCTGACGGATTCGCTCTCGAAAACCATCCCGTATCCTCTGCATCCTCAGCACATCGGTAGAAACCATCTCTGGAGCTTAAAGTGCCAACCTGTTGAACTCTTGCTCGTACTCTCTCACGGACATGTTGCCGACAGATGTAGAAACTGGATCCGACATTGATCCCTCTCGGCCCATGGATAGAACTCTACAAAGAAAAACTCCTTGAATCTAGTCCAAGTCCGGACCTCGCCCTCGAGACGCTCCACTCGTTCCCACCATTTGTTAGCCTTGTCAATCAGCTTAAACCTGGCAAGCTTGACCTTATCATGCTCAAGCGCCCTCATATCACTAAAAATGTTCTCCATCCGAGTCAACCATCTCTCAGCAAGCTCTAAAACAAAACCTCACGGACACTCGGTAGGATTTTGATTCTTGAAGGCTTTCATAACCCTCTCATAGTGGTCCTTCTCTGCCCGCTCAACCTCAGTCTCCTCAACTAAGGCATGCTAGACCCCAGCTGGTCCTGCCTGATCCCCTACTACTGCTGCCACACTACCGTGTTCTACAGCCGCTGCTACATCACCCTGCGGTGGTGGCTAGCAACTCGAGAATCTGGGCCTGCTGCTGCTGAGTGGCCTCTAAGACTGCCTCTAGACGCCTAAGGCGTTCCTCTGGGTCCATGACTGATCCTGCTCTTTCCTCTCTTGTAAGTATCTGAAATTCACAATAAGGAAAAGCTCAATCAGGATCACAATTCAGGAAAAAAGTTACCCCTAAGATAACTACCTATAATTATACTCATAAAGGCAATCATAATGTCATATAAGTCTTTTATTCTTTTTAAGGATTTTAAACTTAAAACACTCGCTCTGATACCATAGTTGTCACGACCCACTCTACGTGACGTCATGACCGGCACCAGGACCTTCGAGTATACCCTCCATCGGTACACCCGACGCTCCGTCAGCTCTCGAATACAAATACGAATCCCCAAAAAGAAATAAAAGTACATCCTTAACAACCAACTAACATGATCATAATGAAATAAAATATTACTTCTCCAAATTTTTACAAATATAAAATTCTAGAGTCTTCAAAATGATACAAAACCCAACACATCCCAACTATGTGTTAAATATACAATTACTAGGTGTTATCATGTACATAATTATCAAAATACAAAACTAAATGTACAACACCTACATGAAACAAAAACAAGGGTCGCTCTGCAGTCAAGCCTTCCCTTTTCCTTTTCTGTCAGATCCTGAAAGAAGATGGTGAGGTGTGAGCTACAGCCAGCTCAGTGAATGTTATTTACAAGTGGCATATATGTGCATTTATAAAACATGGTAAGATCATAAAATAGTTGATATATCATGATGGTGAAATAGATTACATACATGCTAACATAATGGATCAAGTCATACATAAGACGATGCATAACATTTGTAGTCATGTTCATGCAATCCTAACACCTCCTGAGTACGGGGGTTCAAGGCTAATGCGCTACACACAGTACCTGAACACACACAATACTCGTATCCTAATAAGATTTCTGGGGTTGTGCAACACGTAAGAATAGCCTAAACTAACCTACCCATATGCAAGCCATAAAACCCTCTGCCAGGTACACAACTGGGATCGCCGCTAGACTTATAAGAATTCCCAAAAAGAGGAAATTCCAACTAGGAGCCTCAACCCAAATTGTCATCCCAATGAATTATGCTCAAATGTATTTCATGGAATATTAAAACATGCATACCATCATACATAAGCATTTAAAACATTTCTATACTACAATGTCACATATAAGTAATCCAAAAGTAAAAGAACACTCACACTTGATTGGCTAAGTCTAGCCAATCCAATCGCCAAAACTCTCCAATTGACTAAACGGGTTCAAGATCAATCACAAGACCTGGAAATAACACGGTTCACACAACTGAAAATCAGTCATAAAGTGTGTCAAAACCCCATGTTCAAACTCAATCTAAAGTCAATTAGATTCTAAATTGATTACCCCCTTGAGCTAATTTCCATATTGCCCAACTTGATCATTAAGACTCAATTAAACTAAGATTGACCTAAATTGAATGTAATAGGGTGATCCCATGAACCAACCACTAATATACATGAAATTAAATTATAATTAGGGTCAATTAGACTATACATCAAGTCAAATTCATCAATTGACTAAGTCTTGGTCAAAATCCCCAATTAGGCCAATATAAAACATAAGGTCAAAATGAACTAAGTCATATCAATTTAACATAGGTTCTAACATTTTAAACCCATGATTCTACTCAATTTGGGTCCAATTAAACAATCCCCAAGTCAATTTCATAAATTGACTTGCTTTGGGTGAAAAGTCCTAATTTGGGCAAAATCCCCAAATTACATGCAAAATTGTCAAAGTACATGAAAAATGTCAAATACTTAGCGTAGATCAAAATTAGTCAACCTTAGGGTGTCCATTATGAGAACCCACTGAATTCAATCATCAAACAACCCTAATCATGTCCAATTAGACCTACATTGCATAATTTTCCAGATTTTATATCAAGAGTATCAAAAGCCCCAAATCTGGAAATGTTCATACATAGGCCATATTGCCAATTTTACACTAGGCCACCATGTTCAGCCATGAATTTTATTGATCTTGCAACATGGAATCATCCACAATGGCCACTAGGTCAACATAGTTGACATGCAAAGATTTTGAAAATGTCTAAGGTCATAAACTAAGTATAGGTCATTTCTAACCCTTTCAATTTCTTACTAGAAATTGGGGGTTTCACCATTAGAGTACTCCTAACACTCTCTAATCACACATATGTGACATGCAAGACTCAACTCCAACTTTGGTCTTCCACCCATCCAAGGTTCATCACAATGCATGCATCAAAATGAAACCCTCATGCTCAAAATGAAACCCTCATGCTCAAAATAAAGCTATCATGCAACTAATAGAGAGATTCAAGGAAGAAATGGAGAAAAAAAATGCAAACCTTAGGTGTTCTTGAGCAAGAAACCACCAAACCCTAATTTTTCTCTCCTTTTTTCCTCTCCAGCTCCTTGCTCTCTTTTCTGGCTGAGAAATGAGCAAATGAACCTAAAATTACGTTTTGGTTGCTTAAATAGACAAGCTTGGGCCCACAACTAAAAGTTGCCAAAAACTATGAGTCAAAATGACGTCACCTAAAGGCACGGGTGCTACATTCACTAAGTATAAACACGAAACGTGTTTCAAAAGAAAAAACACATTTATGTTCTCAAAGAAACTTAAAACATGTTTTTCTTTGATAATTTTGCGATCAAAACATATTTTCATGATAAACCAATGTTAAATACATATGTATGAACTTTAAAACATTGTAATTGAAATACTTTTGAGATCAACACATAAATCAAAATCATTTTGATTAAACAATCAGATTTTGACTTTTATGAAAACTGTCGACTTATCAAAACAAGTATGATTTTCAAAATCATTTTGAAACATATGCATGACTTTGGAAATAAGTAAGCAATATAGAGACAAGAAAGATTACAACCTAATTCTACTTATACTTTGAAGCTCTCATCCTTTATCATTGAGTCAACCTATCCAAGCTATTAACTGACTTAATTTAATCCATTTGAATTAACTTTTGAGATCACTTGAATCTTGTATTGGCCTTTTGACTTATCCTTAGTGCTGAAACATGCTCAATTTAACCATTAGCACTATGATTATATTGTTTGTTAGCATCAAAACACTTAAGAGATAAAGATATGCATGAACTTGAAATAACTGACCAACAAATAAACATAACTTGTTTGAGCTTCAAATATAAATCATGGAAAATTGATAAGATAAAAAACAAAAGTTCAATCATTTGAAGGTCTTCAAACCAAGCTTTAAAATAAAACCTCAGTAATTAATTTTCCATTTCCCTCCATAGAAGAAACTAAAGAGCCTCCACAAATTAGAACAAAAAGTAATTTAACCATCACCTTCTTCTACGACCTTTGTGCCCAACCCCTTGAGACCCTCTGGGGGAATTTTTGTACCTGTGACCAGGGAGTAAAGCTTTTCCTTGGCATCTTCATCATCATTCCTCTTGTGTGCAATATGAACCCTAACCCTCCTTGGGACACTTCGAATGCCCCTGCTCCAGATGTGTTTGTTCAACTTCACGTCCACCCTCACATCCTTTGTTTCCATCTCCTTTTGAGAAAACTTCCTCATTTCTTTGATGGCCTTGGGTGCCTTCTTCTTGAAGGTGTTGTCATTTATGAAAATAACACAAGCAATTATTATGATGGAAAACTTATAATCATTAACATATTAACTAGATGAAAGGTAAAATGCACAAATCCATGAAAATATAATTTTTAAACCTAGCACATTGAAGAAAAATGTCCTTCATGTCAATGAATCAATCACAACATATTATTACTTCTTCCAAATCTACTCAAACAAACCAAATTCACTACATCATAAAAAAAAAACCAAAAGAAAGGAAAGATCTCAACCTTGAAAGTAATTATGTCATGGTATAACATTCCAAAACAAAAATACAAATAACAATTCGTATACATGAAAAAATATGCACATCAATTAAGTTCAAATTTATTCATAAGAAAGAAAATAAGTCTTACAAAAGAAATCATTTACATGGGAATACTTACCAAATTAGATGACAGAAGCCTTCAGATCAAAGTGAAGTGAAATAAAAGCAAAAACAAAGGTAGAAAAATTGAGGAAATTTACCATTGGAGTAGAAATAATGCTTTCTCTTCGAGTTTTTTTTTAAGTTTCCAAAAGAAATGAAGTGAAGTAATAAATTTGCAAATCCAAATGGAAAATATCAGGATAAAAAAAGGTAGGAATCATCAAAGAAATGGTAGCAGAAATATGTTCCTCCTACAAGATGAATATGAAGGGATACCAGATACCAAATCAAGATACAATAGAAAGCATCTCAAAATTTCTCAGCTATGTGTCACCTCTCATCCTACTCTCTTATAGCTATCTTCCACTATTACTAAGTTCTTCCCTTAAGCATTTAAATGCTTACTGTAGGTACTTTTTTTTTTTGCAAACATAGATGACTTCCATGTGCTATTTTACATGTCAAGTTGGATCATCTAGGAGATTGATTATAAGAGAAAAAAAAACAAAAAGAACTACAGCGAGCAGTAACTCTTCACTTTTAATTTACCATGGAAGAAAACACACATCAGTTCTACCATGCACAGAACATTGAAATTAAGAAATTCACAATCTTACAAAAGTTGCTGCTGTAGCTTAATTTCAAATAGTTAAGAACCAGTAGTAGTTAGGGCTTCCAATATTATTTATTATTATTTATTATAACCGCACAAAGATCCTAGTAATCTTCACTCAACATTAACAACGTAGTTATTTTATTAGATTAAAACATAATAAATTTCTACTTTCCGAATAAACAATACTTCAAAAGCTCAAGATTTCAACAACGAGCATCTTTTCATATCATAAAACTTCAAGAATTAGAAAAGTTTCGTGATTTTTGCAAGCAGAACTGAGATTTGTATTAAAGAAGCAAATATGGTATTTGATTTGGGGCTCAAAAGTAAACATGAAAGGGAGATTCTCGAAGTTTACCAGCCATGGAGGCGTTTGTGAAGGTTAATGGTGTACTCTCTTCGTTCCTTCCCTTAGCTTTTTCCACCATTTTTAAGCGTCCTTCTACAGAATCTCTCCAGGATTTCAAATCTAGTTTTATATCCAATGCTAAAAGAAATCAATTAGGAAGAATGAAACCAAAGAAGGATGACAAATAAATGAAACCCTAGAGGTAGAAAAAAAAGAAGAAAGTGTACCTGAGAAAGGAGGCGATAATTGGGCGGCAAGTTGAGTAAGGGATCTAGAAAACCCTACCAGAGAAACGAAACCCTAATAAAGAAAATGGCTTGGGCATGGGCCTAGGCCAAGAACAAAAGTGTAAGGAACGCAATCCGGCCCAGGCTAGTCGCCCAGCATGTTATGCCTAGCCGACATTTAAATTGCCAAAACACCCTTCGAAGTTTCTATTCCAAAATGGACTGAAGTAGGTTGGCAAGGGCACGAGCAAGCACTTTATTAATTACTTTTTTTTCTATATTAATGGTTTATCACATATTTGTATTAACATTTTTGTTTCTGATATACTTAGTTTGTTTATATGTTGTTTTTTATTTCCAACATTATGTTTCATAGAGCATGGTTGGCCTAATAATGGTTTTATAAAATTATTTTTCCAACTTAAATGGGATGCCTACATCACACAATACTCCAAAAGCACTCCTTCACTGACTCTATAGTTAAAATACTCACATATTTGTCATTTTTGCTTAATAATAGATCCCAAATGACTAAAATTCTCACTCCTTGATATCTCTTGGCTTTTAATGTTCCTTGTTTCTTCATTTATTTTCTACATTCATTAAAGTTAGATTTAATGCATTTATTTTTACTCCTACCAATCTTAAACCTTTTAGATTCTTGAGCTTCTCTCAAAATCTGGTCCCAAATAACATATATCATAAAACATCTTAAATATATTTAGTCAATTTATTCACAACAAATATAAAAGAAAGGCTCAAGGTAGATATTGGTGTAAACATATTGTGAGTGGGAACTCAACTAGTTTTTCATATAGTTGATTTTTACAACGGTTATCAGCCGTCAGACATATCTTTTTATCAAGTAAGTATACCTATTTGTAATCATGGCATGAAAATTGAACATAATTCCCTAAATTTTCATCTAATTTATTGGATTTTTAATCACTAATTATAAATTAGATGTAATCAAATTATTACAAAAGTTTCATCAAAGTTAGGTAAAGTGTAACACCCCTGAAAAATGAACCACCTTTTAACCAAATAATGTAGAAAACATGCACAAAAACACCCAAACATTGTTCTGGAAAACCCTAAAAAAACTCAACGAAATCGAACGCTGGGCAACGAAGTGCTAGAGAGCACGTGCCTAGGCACTTCCCTGGGTCCCTTTCCTTCTTCCAATTTTTCTATAAATAGGGGCTCTCCCCTCCACTTTCAAACCCTGGAACCACTAAGCACTTGACCCTCAGAGATGCCAAATCGTTGACTTGCTGTGTTTGTGCGTAAACAACCCTCTCAAGGTGGGGATGAAGGCCTAGATCTACGTACCATTTAGATTATGATAATCATGGCATTGCATTGTTTATTTACATTATACCATGTTATATTACTTCATGTATATGAGCAAACTAATTATATATTGATGGGGTTGAATCTAAGAGTATCTTTTGACTGTGGACCCAAAAGCAGCCTGTAACATAAGGTTAAGTCATTGCTTGTGTGACTTATATTTGTTTTGTGCTTCATCCGTGATTTCAAGGGGGCGTCGCATTGTGATATACGATTGATTTGTTGCTTGCGTGACCAATAGCTGTTTTGCGCTCGGTCTCGCGATTTGAAGGAGGCCATCACACGATGATACTAAGCACTCGACCCACAGTGTTTTTGTAGTTGCTTGATGATACTGCATTTAATGATTGTACCGTATTGTTGTGGATTGAAATGCATTTGATTTGTATACTGTTATTATTATCCTTCTGTAAATGCTACGTTTAAGTTGCTTGATCCACTAAGTTGTTGTGTCATGCCCTGACTGCAGCCAGAACGCGGGCGCACCACCGCAGTGGAGAACGCCAGCCCCGTATCTCACAATATTGTCATATTGCCATGTAGCAACCTAACCGCAGCTTGTCTACATCGAAATGATTATTTGTCTGCCACTATTCATGAATAGTGCAGGGCCTCCCTAGGAATCGAACTCAAGACCTCCCTTAAGGAATTAGATTTTGCATTCCTAGTAGCCATTGGCTCAGTGATTACTAGGAATGCGAAATCTAACTCCTTAAGGGAGGTCTTGAGTTCGATTCCTAGGGAGGCCCTGCACTATTCATGAATAGTGGCAGACAAATAATCGTTTCGATGTAGACCAGCTGCGGTTGGGTTGCTACATGGCAATATGAAAATATTGTGAGATACAGGGCTGGCGTTCTCTACTGTGGTGGTGCGCCCGCGTTCTGGCTGCGGTCAGGATAGTGCAGGGCCTCCCTAGGAATCGAACTCAAGACCTCCCTTAAGGAGTTAGATTTCGCATTCCTAGTAGCCACTGAACCATTGGCTCAGTGGCTACTAGGAATGCGAAATCTAACTCCTTAAGGGAGGTCTTGAGTTCGATTCCTAGGGAGGCCCTGCACTATTCATGAATAGTGGCAGAAAAATAATCGTTTCGATGTAGACCAGCTGCGGTTGGGTTGCTACATGGCGATATGACAATATTATGGATCCATAATGGCTTATGCGTTCGCCCCGAGGGGGTGCGCCAACACCTGGGTAGGGGGCACGCTGTGCAACCCAGGGTGTGACAAAACCTAGTAAAATCAGGCTCTGATACCAACTGTGGCAACCCTGCACCCCGGACCACCAACCCCACAGGGAATGGCATGCGGAATGCCGGGGCGGGACGCCCGGCGTAGGCATCTCCGACCACTCCTCAACTCCCGTGAGGTGGTTGAGACCCTACGAGCCTTATCTCAAACAACGACATAATATCAAAAGGTACTAAACAAAACTACCCATCGTATTAATCATCAAAGACAAGAGATAAACCATAAATAAAATCATAATCCCTACAGTCCATTAAAATTGACATACACATAAAGTCCAAAATTGTGGGTACAAATAAAAACCGTCATATGCCCACATGGTCTATCTAACAAGTCCCAACTCACCCATACTACAATGTGGTAAGTATTATAATTACATAATCCAAAATATAATACTTCATAATTTAAAACACAGTTCAATCAAAATGCCTCTCAACTCACATCGAGGCTTTGGATTCTCTCGCAGGCAAGGACCTCAAGATATGACTACTCCTTTGCCCTTATTCGGGACAGAAGGACCTGAAAGAGGAAAATGAGGGTGAGCTAACGGTGCCCAGTGAATAGAATTCAAATATGCTATCAATACTCATCAATAAATATCATGTATGCATGTCAATGTGTAGCATGATTAAAAGCTCATAACATATAGATATCAAACATTTATAATAAGTTCGATACAAGTAAAAGCTTATCAATTTAGATCCACATTCCACATGCATTGGGTTACTAGTGCACGTCTATTTCACCGTACCGTTGACCCCAATCATTTCCTTTCCTAAAACCCTCCTATGACAAGGTTAAGTCCCCCTATTAGCCAGATAGATGGGCCCAACCAAAGTCATAAGGTTTTCTCAAATCAATGCATCATTCAAAACATTAGAACACATTCATGTTTTCAACATACAATATATATAAGTGATATGATGACATAAAAGATATAATCATAAATGAAGTCTACTCACAACCAAGCCTCGCGAGAGTATTTAACCACACACGACCACCAAACCGAATCAACCCAATCAAGATCCTGAAACATACATCAATATCCTACCATACATCAATTTCTATGCTCAATCACATTGACATTACACATCAACCCTAAATCAGCCCACATATAAACAATAGGCCTAAAACCCATCTAATCCCATCATTCAACTCAAATCACATGACTTAGGCCTCTAATGCATAGTTCTCATTCATAAACCATTCTATTAATCAAAAATATTGATTTTCAATTCCTTAGCAATAAACATGCCCAAATTGGGTCACTTTATCACAAGTAGGCCTAACCCATGATATGGTCACAACTACCAAATCAGTAGCATAATCAACCCTAATTATGCTTAATTAAACATAAGTTGCATCAATTCAATGATTCTAGGCCAAAAGCATCAAAAGCCCTAAAATATGAAAATTTTCATACTTAGGCCATATTGCCGATTTACACTAGGTTACCATGTTCAGCCATGTATATCACTGATTTTGCATCGTAGGTTCATCAACAATGGCAACTAGGTCAACATAGTTGACATGCAAGCTATTTGGAAAGGTCTAAGTTTATATTCTAAATTTAGGTCTAATACAAGCAACCCTACCAATTCTTCATTTAATATTCTGTTCAGATGTATCAATCTACCAACATAAATATGTAATCACAAAATCAACCGTACAGATTGAAGTATGTGAAGAAACAAACCTTCTGTCAAAATATCAGCCCAATCCAACGGTGGACCGAAAAGATAAGTATCTTTGATGAACAAGTCTCTAATCAGACAATTTCTCCTTTCCTGCTGCAAATACTCAAACTCAGATGACTATATCACACAAAATACTAAACGCATAAACATCTCCACCGTTCAGAATATAGAAATGTTAGTTATAAACTACATACCCAAATTTGATATCCATCCAAGGGTCGATTGAGGAGATCTACAAGTTTGAGAGAAATGGCATGAGAAATCCAGACTTTCCGACCAGCTTTGTTTGAGAGGTTAGATCTCTTAGACGAAACCTCTGATCAAGATCTCCATTGACCAGAATAAATAACCATAAGCTACGAACTTGCTGACAAATTTTGAGCTCAATCTGACCATATATCCCAAAGAGCCAGCTCTTTGATGAAAACGTCGCAGAGATCTTCATCCTGCAACTCCTTCCTTCTTTCTCTTCTTCTTTCCTTTCTCTTCTTTTCTTTCTTATCTTTTTTCTTTTCTCTCCACTCACCTCTTTCTAGCACTTCCTTGACTCCCTCCTTGATTCTCTCCTTGATTCCCTCCACTCATTTTAGCACTTCCCTTGAGGGCATGGGACACTTGTCCACTTTCATGCACCAACCTTCACATGTGTTGGTCTCATACTACCCATACCAACCACATGTACTTTAACCAATTTCATGCTTCCATGTATTTTAAATGTCCAATCCATTTAATACACCAAATTTTCATTCTCATTTATCCTTTTATTCAATCAATCCTAACTCATATCAATTCATGGTTTAATGGGCCCATGCATAAATAATAACATATGCATTATAATTTAATTTAACATGACCCATATACAATTTATGATACACATATTTATATACATTATCAAGCATCAACTATACAAACATTAAACAACCATCAAACAAACACCAAACATATCAAGGCAACGCATAGAGTTTGGGCAAAGTGCAATTGGGTTATGGGCTAGATGAAATAATTTTCGGGGCGTCACATGTTGAGTTCATCCCGTTGCTTCACTTTTCACGAATTTGAGATGGGTTAGGGTCGATCTGTACAGGGGGCAATTGTCAGTTCCAACTCACGTTAAGACTTACCTTTTAGTGTCAAGAGGCTGATGGTGTAGCTTCATTTTTTTGTGGCATTGGTCACTTTCTTTTGTAAGGGCATGCTTGTTGGTGCACCCAAGAGGGGGGTGAATTGGGTGTGATGGTCAATTTAAAACTTTTCCAATGACTTAGTGGTATACATTGGTACATTGGAATTAAATGCACATACTAACCGTAAAGTAAAATGCATAACTTAAAGCCCACTAGAATTTATAGTGGTTCGGCCAAGCCGACGTCTACTACCTAATCTCCCAATTAAGATTTTCTCAATCCACTAACTGATTCTCTTACGGATGAGAACCAAGCCGTCATAGTGCCCTTTTACAGGTTCAAGGCAAACCTATCCTTTTGCAGGCTAAGGATGAACCGCATTTCCTTTTTTTGGGATGAGGAAAAACCCATGTTCCTTTTACGGGATAAGGAAGAACCGTTTTCCTTTTACGGAATAAGGAAGAACCATTTTCCTTTTATGGGATAAGGAAGAACCGTTTCTCTTTTACAGGTTTAGAGATAACCTATCATTTTACATGTTAAGGATGAACCTATCCTTTTACGGGGTAAGGATGAACTGGTTTTCCTACCTTCAGGTGAGGATGAACCTTAACATGATTTCACCTTAAAATCACCAAGTGAACTACATTCCCTTGTCCTGGTTGTTTCAATACAGAAACACACCAGCATTACAACACAAAATAATAATGTTGGTTCTAACTGACTAGAACACTTTATAATTAAGCTCATATGCATAGCATTACAAAGAGGTAAATTTGTATACGTAATGCTAAGAGACATACACTTACAGTCATTTACCTTTCAATGTTTGGTATTTATCAAATGCAGTTTCGAAAAGCGTGAATGATATGTAAATCAATTAAGTAATTTTTCGAAAACATTATGATACCATTAAAACATTGAAGTTGAAAATGCAAGACCAGTGTAAAACATAGACTCAGATAGTTTTCAAAATAGATAAAATATATAGCGTGAAAACTTCTGGTTCTTTATTCAGGAGTTAACACAACTACTGATATAGTTCGATACAATACTTAAGATATGAAATCAAGTACAACTGTATCTCTCATGAACTATTTCTCAAATTCCTTCATTAGCATGATTGATGTTAAGTATAAATTCAGGCTGAGAATTTGAGTAAAAACTAGTTCAAATAGATTTTCAAAGATAGAATATAATTGAAGCTCAATATGAAAATCTTTTGACTAAGTATTGTATTAGTGAAGAATACTTTGAAAACTTAGAACATTTGAAAACTTTTGAAAGATTGAACAATGACTAACATTCAAAAAGTTTTTGGCACAATAAACATTATCGGCAAGTTGTTTGTTTCAAAGTGTTGGTATATATAGACCTAGTAGAAAATATCCATTAGACATTTGAAGTTCAAATGCAAATGAACGTTTACACACAACGACTAGAATGTATCACAAAAATTACAACTGCAATTTTCATGACCATTATTATGGTTCCTTTCAGATTACATGAATAAGGAATACCTTAGAAAGCATAATTCATGCATCAGAGAAAATCTCCGATAAATTTGGAAAGGATTCTATTCAAAGATTCGTTCTGAAAAAGTAGACTGATATAGCGTATTTGTAAGAACAGTGATTGTTGCTGAATTAGCGTCCTGATTCCGTAATCAGCGTCTTGACGCATAATATCAACTTTGTTGTTTTGTTCTTTAAGGGCGCTCATTATGTGTAAGCGTTCTGTTGAACAATAAAGTGAGGGTACTACTAACTTGTAAACGTCCTGACTTTCTTTGCGACATAAGTGACTAAACCCTGAGGGTGCTAATGCACAGTTAGCGTCCTGTTTTGTTTTAAAACAATTAAGTACATGAGGGCGCTACATTCCGAGTAAGTGTCGTACCTTTTAAAACATAAAACACAAGGGCGCTACAACTGTGTAAGCGTCCTGTCATTTCAAAATATTTGAAAACAAAACCAAGTGCATTGTAGGACAATCATCATCTTGAAAGTTATTGAGTTGGTTCCCGAAGATGAGGGCGCTCATTTCTAGGTAGCGTCCTAATAGTTTATCCAACTTATAACTATCAGCGTCCTCAAAGATAAATTCTTTCAAGAACTTAGAAATCTTTCAGTAAGTTGATGCTGAGTTAGCGTCCTGACAACTTCAGAGGTTGACTAAAGGGAGACAGCTACTTACAAATAAGCGTCCTAATGAATCAGTTCAATTCTCATCAGCGTCCTAATGAATCATCAGTGCCCTGATTTATCAAGTTTAGGAGAGCGTTGCTGAATCATTAGCGTCCTGAAAGACTCTTGAAAAGTGGTTTTGACTCGCAATTAAGAATACAATGAATGCGAATAAAAACTCGATAAATTTCAAATTAAACATAAAAAATTAAATCATTTGAAATACCGTAAAGTGTATGATCAAAACATGCAAATATGCAAGTGATTTGTGCATGGTTTTAAAAAACGTTTGAGCAATATCGATTAGAGAAAGATATACCTTAAATACTGTGTATATCTCATATTTTTCATATTCTTTAAATTCAACTCTTCATTATGAGATCTTTGATGAACTTCGAGCTTGAGTTGAATTTCGTGAATGTTGATCAAATGATGTAGTCTTGAAGAACTTGATCGAATCGTTCGCGTAGTGTGATCTTGAAATCATGATATGTTCTTGAGGTCCTTTGATTGAAACAATCTTGAACGTCTGATATGACCTTGAGTTCCTTGATCGAATCATTCCTTGACTTTTTCCTTTCTTGAGGTGCTGAGATAGGTTCTTGAATAAAGCTTGTTAGCACCGAAAGAGATTTTGTTTGTGATCATCAAAATATACTTCATCAAGTATACTTTGGGACGTGCTAAGTGATGAACCGCTTAGGTCAACAATGTCCTTTTTGTTTTGTCTCTTGGAGAGACCCACCTGTAACCCTTATTATGATACTTTTGAACAATTTATTTTATTATCAATGGAATATCTTTATTTTGAAATGGCGTGTCGTATATGGCCCCACGGTTCTATTTCAAATCACTTATTTTCATACCCCGTTGGCAGAATGTTGTAATATATGTTCAAGCGTTGGACTATTTTCGAGCTCAGCAAGGTGTGGCATAAAGTGTTGAAATGATTTGTAAGATCAAGAGTCCCTTACTATTTTTTTTAACTTTTCAAACACAAAGTTTTTAAAAAAAATAAGAAAGAAAGAAAAATCAATGCTAACTTAAACTTTTGTTATTTTCAAGGAAAAAAAGTTATATGAGAATGAAATATAATTTCATATGTAATGGATAGAATCTTGTTCGTGAATTTTCTCAAGCTCACAATGTCAAGTTATAATATATCCGGTTATCGTCCTCAAGGATCGATTACCTCTCACTAGTTATCGTAATTAATAACCCTAACTTTATCTAGATGATCAAATTCGAGAATAAACTTAATTAAAACAATGCAAATAAAATTAGGAAATAACAAGTAATAAAAATCAAGATAAATCAATGGAGAGAAATTTCAGAGGCTCAACTTCACCTAACCTTCAACTATGTCTTTTATATATTTTTATTATTAATTTATTCTTCTAGTTTATAAGTCAAATCTCTAACTTCTTCTCTTGAGTGCCAAGTTAGAACATATTTACATGAATTAATTTCGACCTCTCGATAAAAACTAAAATCATGTAAACTCCTTACACTTTGTGATTTTTTCCAGAACTTTAAAGAATATTATAAATCTCTATTCTATAATATTTCTAGGTTATATTTTTCCCATTTCAATCTAAAGTTCCCTCTCTCGAGTGTCGAACCCAAGATCTAAAAACATTCAATCTATGATCAGTAGATCAAAAACATTAAGAACTGGAAAATATAAATAAACTATGGAAAATCTATTAATAATAATTAAAAATCAATCTAAAACATAGTATCAAAGTTTAGGATTTATCTATCCTCTAGACAAAAAACTCAGTTCATCATTGAAAAAAATGAAAATACAAAAATATTGATGAACATTATATATATAAACAAGAAGAAACTAAAAAACCAATCTCTAGATCCGTAGATTTGCTCCCTGGTCTCCAACTTCGCAATCTTTGTATCGTTCAATCCGATTCAAATTTTTCTCCTCTCTATTAAGCTTCAAAAACCTCTCTTAATGATGTATTTATAAGTAGGAGGAAGTAGAGAAAAACCTCACGAAAATCGGATTTGATATGAGAAAATTCGGTCAAAATCCTACATGGAGTAGGAGAAGGATTCTTCTGGGCACTGCCGCCTCCACTGTGGGCATCGCGGCACCCAAGTTCTGTTTCCTTTTTTCTTTCTCCATCACCCAGCGCCGAGGCGCCCAGTCTCGGGTATGGTGATTTTTTTTACTCGTTTTCAAGTCGATTTTCACCTTTTTTTGTTTGATTTTGTACGGGTTTCTTCCTTCCAATGATTGGTCAGTTGTTCATCACTTCAAGACCATTTTAAAACCTACAAAATAAATCATGAACTAAGTATTAAACTCATCAAAACATGCACCTAAAGTAACATATAAAAATGCAAACCGAAATATAACTATACCGAAACTATAACATAAAATATACCTAATTAAAAATCTACTTATCAAAGCTAAAGAATCACTCAAGGAAGAAGCAAAATGAAATTTATAAAACTAGAATTTAAAAACAAAATTGAACATGTAATTGATAAACTTCTTGATGTTAAGCACAAAGTTATAAAATACTTTGTTACTCATTGTTAGTGAAAGTGTTTCCAGGTAGTTTTTCATGTATATTGGCACCAAGGTTGGTTATGTTAGTTATTGTATCTTAGTTGTCATAGTCTTCTAGATGGATTTTTTATTTTGTTGAGAGCTTGTATACAAATGCTATGGTCTATAGTCTTAGATAGCTTGCTGAGGAAGCTTTCAGCTCAATCCTTTATAAATAAAGACTCTGCAATCACTTATTCATTCTTGAATAAGATTAGACGTTACCGAGATATTTCTTTCTCTGTTTATTGTTTTATGCTTTTCTTGGTTTGTTGAATACTCTTACACATATGCAATATGTTTGAAGTAACGTAAATATTATATGTTGTGACCTACTCCGTAGAGTGACATCACAACAGGCATAGAATACCATATACGTCATGTAACGACGTACATAATACACTTTCACCCTCAATAATCACATCACATTTATTTTTTTCAAAATTTTGACCTAATATCCTTTGTTTATTCACGATATCACAACCTGATTTCCTCACAAAACATACCAATCACAATATATATATATAATCATCTCATTTGCATTCACACATATAAACCTCAAGACTTATATATAATTCCATATACAACTACTCATAACGTCCATACCCATCTATGTGATACAAATACCATAGATAGTGTTATATATGTAATTACAACTCAAATAAGTAATTAAACTTTCTCAAACATATACACAAATATCAAAAGTAGAAGGATCCTCTATCCTTCGTGTGGTTTCCCCTTGCCTTTCGGGTCTGAACCTGAAATGTTTGAGAATAGATTGAGCAACCACAGCTCAGTGAATATTTATAACAATGGCATCACATATGCATTTAAAGAAATATGTGATTTAAACATATTCAAATTTCATTCAAAACACATATGTAACATTTCATAATATATACATGTTCATGACATAATTCCAATGTAATCAATTTCTAAAACCTACACATTTCCATCGAAAACATATCCATCTTTGTCCTACTGGTATTAGAGCGCGTATTCACTCCTTATTATGCATTTATAAGGAGTCTACGCTCAGACCTCTTATTACCCAATTTTCTGCTATGTTGATCATTTCAATTAGGATTTTATTCCCAATTCCATTCAAGAACTGCCAAACAGACCATGAGTTCACTCATCACTCATGCGGGACTATTTCCTGAAAATGATCTCATGTTTTAACTTGCTCTAGCAAGTCTAAAACATGCTCCAATGTCAAATATTTCATGAATTTAAAACAATGCATATACATATACATATTCATGATTTATAACACAATTTTTATCATACAATGCCATACATAGAAAACCAAAGTAAGAAAATACTCACAGACAACGCATAGCCTATTGTTCAATACACTAGTTGCTTACTCACCACTCGCCCAAATCACCAATTCAACCGATGATTCTCGCTGTAAATTACATACAATAACCAATCATTTCCCAGCTTATTTCCAGATCAAAACACATTCAAAAACACAAGAAACCATCTTCCAAACTCTTAGCTGCAGAGGGGAGATTTCCTCTGTAAAAACTCGTTATTTTTGCACAATTTCAAAAACAATAACATCTATTCTATCCAACATTCATTTACCTATTGAATTCACACGAAAATCCTCATTTTCCAGCTCCCATTTCGTTTCCCTCAATCCACCAAATGAACTGTTGAAAATCAAGAAAAATAACATATGTTATACAACTTTTCGAAATGAACAAATCTACACAATTTTTATTGAAAACGGAGCAAATCTCACCTTGGAATCGCAATCCCTAGGTTTCGTTTCCTGTTTCCCTTCATTTCCCTCTTTTCATACGCTGAAATGAATGATATTTGTGTTTTAAAACAAATAAACTGTAGCACCCATGCCTTTAGGTGACGTCATTTTGACCCATAGTGTACCCGCAGTGTGACGCCCCGAAAATTATTTCACCTAGCCCATAACCCAATTGCATTTTTGCCCAAACTCTATGTGTTGTCTTGATATGTTTGGTGTTTGTTTGATGATTGTTTAATGTTTGTATAGTTGATGCTTGATAATGTATATAAATATATGTATCATAAATTGTATATGAGTCATGTTAAATTAAAGTATAATGCATATGTTATGATTTATGCATGGGCTCATTAAACCATGAATTGATATGGGTTAGGATTGATTGAATAAAAGGATAAATGAAATTGAAAATTTGGTGTATTAAATGGATTGGACATTTAAAATACATGTGGTTGGTATGGGTAGTATGAGACCAACACATGTGAAGGTTGGTGCATGAAAGTGGACAAGTGTCCAATGCCCACTTCTCTTCTTCAAGGAAGTGCTAGAATGAGTGGAGGGAATCAAGGAGAGAATCAAGGAGAGAATTAAGGAGAGAATCAAGGAGGGAATCAAGGAAGTGCTAGAAAGAGGTGAGTGGAGAGAAAGAAAAGAAGAGAAAGGAAAGAAGAAGAGAAGGAAGGAGAGAGTTGCAGGAGGAAGATCGCTGCGACGTTTCCATCAAAGAGGTGGATCTTTGGAATATACGGTCAGATTGAGATCAAATTTTATCAGCACGTTCGTAGCTTATGGTTCTTCATTCTGGTCGGTGGAGATCTTGATCAGAGGTTTCTTCTAAGAGATCTAACCTCTCAAACAAAGCTGGTCGGAAAGTCTAGATTTCTCGCACCGTTTCGCTCAAACTTTTAGATCTCTTAAATCTACCGTTAGATGGCTACTAAATTTGGGTATGTGGTTTAAAACTGATATTTCTACATTATTAACGGTTAAGATCTTAATTAGAGGCGTTTTCGAAGAGATATAACCTCTCAAACGAAGCTGGTCGGAATTTCTGGGTTTCTCATGCCGTTTCGGTCGAACTTCTAGATCTCCTCAATCTACCGTTGGATGGATATCAAATTTTGGTATGTAGTTTATAACAGATATTTCTGTATTCCGAACGGTGAAGATGTTTATACGTTAAATATTTTGTGTGATATAGCCATCTGAGTTTGGGTACTTGCAGCAGGAAAGGAGAAACTGTCTGATTAGATACTTGTTCATCAAAGATACATATCTTTTCGGTCCACCGTTGGATTGGGCTGATATTTTGTGATTACATATTTCTATTGGTAGATTAATACATCTAAACAGAATATTAAATGAAGAATTGGTAAGGTGCTTGTATTGGACCTAAATTTAGAATATGAACTTAGACATTTCCAAATAGCTTGCATGTCAACTATGTTGACCTAGTTGCCATTGTTGATGAACCTATGATGCAAAATCAGTGATATACATGGCTGAACATGGTGACCTAGTGTAAATCGACAATATGGCCTAAGTATGGAAAATTTCATATTTTAGGGCTTTTGATGCTTTTGGCCTAGAATCATTGAATTGATGCAACTTATGTTTAATTAAGCATGATTAGAGTTGATTATGCTACTGATTTGGTGGTTGTGACCATATCATGGGTTAGGCCTACTTGTGATCAAGTGACCAAATTTGGGCATGTTTATGCCTAAGGAATTGAAAATCAGTATTTTTGATTAATAGAATGGTTTATGTATGAGAACTATGCATTAGAGGCCTAAGTCATGTGATTTGAGTTGAATGATGGGATTAGATGGGATTTAGGCCTATTGTTTATATGTGGGCTGATTTAGGGTTGATGTGTAATGTCTATGTGATTGAGCATAGAAATTGATGTATGGTAGGATATTGATGTATGTTTCAGGATCTTGATTGGGTTGATTCGGTTTGGTGGTCGTGTGTGGTTAAATACTCTCGCGAGGCTTGGTTGTGAGTAGACTTCATTTATGATTATATCTTTTATGTCATCATATCACTTATATATATTGTATCTTGAAAGCATGAATATGTTCTAATGTTTTGAATGATACATTGATTTGAGAAAACCTTATGACTTTGGTTGGACCCATCTATCTGGCTAATAGGGGGACTTAGCCTTGTCATAAGAGGGTTTTAGGAAAGGAAATGATTGGGATCAACGGCACGGTGAAATAGACGTGTACTAGTAACCCAAATAAAAATGATTGGGATCAACGGCACGGTGAAATAGACGTGTACTAGTAACCCAAATAAACATGATTGGGATCAACGGCACGGTGAAATAGACGTGTACTAGTAACCCAAGGCATGTGGAATGTGGATCCAAATTGATAAACTTTTACTTGCATCGAACTTATTATAAATGCTTGATATCTATATGTTATGAGCTTTTAATCATGCTACACATTGACATGCATACATGGTTTTTATTGATGAGTATTGATAGCATATTTGAATTCTATTCACTGGGCATCGTTGGCTCACCCTCATTTTCCTCTTTCAGGTCCTTCTGTCCCGAATAAGGGCAAAAGAGTAGTCATATCTTGAGGGCCTTGCCTGCGAGAGAATCCAAGGCCTCGATGTGAGTTGAGAGGCATTTTGATTGAATTGTGTTTTAAATTATGAAGTACTATATTTTGGATTATGTAATTATAACACTTACCACATTGTAGTATGGGTGAGTTGGGACTTGTTAGATAGACTATGTGGGCATATGACGATTTTATTTGTACCCACAATTTTGGACTTTATGAGTATGTCAATTTTAATGGACTGTAGGGATTATGATTATTATTTATGGTTCATTTTTTTATGGATTATCTCTTGTCTTGGATGATTAATACGGTGGGTAGTTTTGTTTAATACCTTTTGATATCATATCGTTGTTTGGGATAAGGCTTGTAGGGTCTCAACCACCTCACGGGAGTTGAGGAGTGGTCGGAGATGCCTACGCCGGGCGTCCCGCCCCGGCATTCCGCATGCCATTCCCTGCGGGGTTGGTGGTCCGGGGTGCGGGGTCGCCACACGCAGAGTACCCGTATACGTATTCGTATACGTATGTGTATATGTATTTTGATGCTCAAAGCATGTAAGTTCGAGTGTCTTTGCATGATTTTAGGTCATAAAGAGTGCGCATAAAGTTTTGGAGCCATCGGAGACCCGTTCGACGTCAAAACATGTCGAGACGGTGTTTTGGATCCAGTGGAGCTCGCTCCATTGAGGAAGAAATTTCTGTCACAAATTACATCAATGGTTTGATCTCCTAGATCAGTGGTCCGATTGAGCTGAAATTTTTTCAGCTCATTCTTATATGATAGATCTTAATTAAGGAAGGTGAAGATCTTGATCAGAGTTACCTACTATGAGTTATAAGACTCCAAACACTGTTTCACGGATTTTCGGATTTTCTTACGCAGTTTTGATCAAACAGTTAGATCTCGTAATCCCACCGTTGGATTGAGTTGAAAGTTTACCAGAATGTTGGTAACTGACTCATGCGACTTTTTAACAGTTAAGATGTTAAATTGGTGGGTATTTTGCAAGAAATTGATTATCTAAGTGCAAGTATTGTAACAGGAAAACTGATTTTTTGATAGTTTTTTGCAACTTTTAATTGTGGGCCCAAGCTTGTCTATTTAAGCAACCAAAACGTAATTTTAGGCTCATTTGCTCATTTCTCAGACAGAAAAGAGAGAAAGGAGCTGGAGAGCAAAAAATGAGAGGAAAATTAGGGTTTGGTGGTTTCTTGCTCAAGAACACCTAAGGTTTGCATTTTTCCTCCATTTCTTCCTTGAATCTCTCTATTAGTTGCATGATAGCTTTACTTTGAGCATGAGGGTTTCATTTTGATGCATGCATTGTGATGAACCTTGGATGGGTGGAAAACCAAAGTTGGAGTTGACTCTTGCATGTCACATATGTGTGATTAGAGAGTGTTAGGAATACACTAATGGTGAAACCCCCAATTTCTAGCAAGAAATTGGAAGGGTTTAGTTCAAAAGAGCTATACTTAGTTTATGACCTTAGACTTTTTCAAAATCTTTGCATGTCAACTATGTTGACCTAGTGGCCATTGTGGATGATTCCATGTTGCAAGATCAGTAAAATCTATGGCTGAACATGGTGGCCTAGTGTAAAATTGGCAATATGGCCTATATATGAAAATTTCCAGATTTGGGGCTTTTGATGCTCTTGATATAAAATCTGGAAAATTATGCAATGTAGGTCTAATTGGACATCATTAGGGTTGTTTGATGATTGAATTCAGTGGGTTATCATAATGGACACCCTAAGGTTGACTAATTTTGATCTAGGCTAAGTATTTGACATTTTTCATGTACTTTGGCAATTTTGCATGTAATTTGGGAATTTTTCCCAAATTGGGACATTTCACCCAACGCAAGTCAATTTATGAAATTGACTTGGGGATTGTTTAATTGGACCCAAATTGAGTAGAATCATGGGTTTAAAATGTTATAACCTATGTTAAATTGATATGACTTAGTTCATTTTGATGTTATGTTTTATATTGGCCTAATTGGGGATTTTGACCAAGACTTAGTCAATTGATGAAATTGACTTGATGTATAGTCTAATTGACCCTAATTATAATTGAATGTCATGTATATTAGTGGTTGGATCATGGGATCACCCTATTACATTCAATTTAGGTCAATCTTAGTTTAATTGAGTCTAAATGATCAACTTGGGCAATATGGAAATTGGCTCAAGGGGGTAATCAATTTAGAATCTAGTTGACTTTAGATTGGGTTTAAACATGGGGTTTTGACACACTTTATGACTGATTTTCAGTTGTGTGAACCATGTTATTTCCAGGTCTTGTGATTGATCTTGAACCCGTTTAGTCAATTGGAGAGTTTTGGTGATTGGATTGGCTAGACTTAGCCAATCAAGTGTGTGTGTTCTTTTACTTTTGGATTATTTATATGTGGCATTGTAGTATAAAATTGTTTTAAATGCTTATGTATGATGGTATGCATCTTTTAATATTCCATGAAATACATTTGAGCATAATTCATTAGGATGACAATTTGGGTTGAGGCACTTAATTGGAATTTCTTCTTTTTGAGAATTCTCGTAAGTCTAGCGGCGATCTCAGTTGTGTACCTGGCAGAGGGTTTTATGGCTTGTGTATGGGTAGGTTAGTTTAGGCTAATCTTACGTGCTGCACAACCCTAGAAATCCTATTAGGATACGAGTATTGTGTGTGTGTTCAGGTACTGTGTGTAGCGCGCCAACCTTGAACCCCCGTACTCAGGAGGTGTTAGGGTTGCATGAGCATGACTACGTATGTTATGCATCGTCTTATGTATGAGTTGATCCATTATGTTAGCATGTATGTAATATATTTCGTCATCATGATATTTTAACTGTTTTATGATCTTACCATGTTTTATAAATGCACATATATGCCACTGGTAAATAACATTCACTGAGCTGGCTGTAGCTCACACCTCACCATCTTCTTTCAGGATCTGATAGAAAAGGGAAAGGGAAGGCTTGACTGCGGAGAGTCCCTTGTTTTTGTTTCATGTAGGTGTTGTACATTTAGTTTTGTATTTTGATAATTATGTACATGATAACACCTAGTAATTGTATATTTAACACATAGTTGGGATGTGTTGGGTTTTGTATCATTTGAAGACTCTGG
The DNA here is from genome assembly GCA_035771175.1 of Paratinospora sagittata. NCBI lineage: Eukaryota > Viridiplantae > Streptophyta > Magnoliopsida > Ranunculales > Menispermaceae > Paratinospora > Paratinospora sagittata. The sequence continues at coordinate 11,209,704 of CM069611.1, read as the reverse complement.
AATTTTATATTTGCAAAAATTTGGAAAGGTAATATTTTATTTCATTACGATCATGTTAGTTGGTTGTTAAGGATGTACTGTTATTTGATTTTGGGGATTCGTATATGTATTCGAGAGCTGACGGGACGTCGGGTGTACCGACGGAGGGTATACTCGAAGGTTCCCGTGCCGGTCATGACGTCACGTAGAGTGGGTCGTGACATAAACCACCTCACTGTCCATTTCAAAAAATGCATTCAGGCTTCAAGGAACGCGTTCTTCCTTCACAGGAGCGTTTTCCTGCTCTGCCCAGAAATTATTTTTCTCTATTTTTCCCGTGAGGAGCGCATTCCTCCCTTAAGGAGCGCATTCCTTGAGAAAACCTAAAAAACAATGCTATCTGGAATTCATCTCAGGAGTGCGTTCCTTGGAGTCCAGTTTGAAATTTCTCAAAGTATGGGACATTTATGACACAACTAACATTCTAGTGTATGAATGACCCTACCATACTTATATTTTCACTATTCTAAGGCCAATATACATACATATATGTGTATAAATACATCTTACAATACGTATAAGTCAACATATGCATTTGACCAATTTATAGGGCATTGCAATGTCGATCTTACTTTAAATCATTATATCTAATAGTTTAATGAATTTTAATGATATAATTATGTTTGTTTTTGTTGATGTAACTACTCTCACTCAGTTTTGTTTTGATGATTGCAAACAATATACATGTGTTACCTAATCTCTTTGACGTAATTGTTTCAGTGCTAACTAGATACATCTAATGGATTCAACTACAATGTCAAAGCATGTGAAAGGAACAGTATTTTCCGAAGATTCAAGAGCTTCATGGTTGTATTACTTTACTAGAATCTTAGTGTTGTAGAGTAACAGTTACTTGTTCCAACCACACATGATTTACATCTTTTCAAAAATCATTCATATAGTTTAATACACTCATGCATATACATTACTATATGAATAAGCATGTATGTACTTATTTTAGTTTGATAATTATGCTATCACTTAGCCATAATTGTTTATCATACATATAATGATCAATGTTTAACATGCATCCATCATGTCAACTTTGCATGGTTTTATCGTCTCACATGTTTTTTTACTTATTGCTTTTATCATTAGTTTAATCGATTAAATTACTCATGTTTAAACTGTGTTAATTGTACCTTAATCGTGTTAAAAATGTTTTAAAATGTTTTTAAAATATCACTCTATGTTTTTGACAATGTCCTAAACCTAAAATGATAAAAAATCAAGTCTCTTTCACTTGTCAGTGAAGGAACACGCTCATGAGCTTTTTCCGAAACTCAGTGATTTTTTATCAAGGTTTAAGGAGCGTGCTCCTTGTAAGAGGAATGCACACCTGTGGCATTTCTCGAGACTCAAATTTTTCTGATCAGGGAAAAGGAACGCGTTCCTGTTGTCAAGGGCAAAATGGAAACAACTTTAAGAGTCAGTAGTTCTTATTGAAGGAACCCGTTTCTATGCCCAACAAACATATTGAGGAATGCGCTCCTTAATTGAAGGAAAATCTAAATTTTTGTAGGATTTCAAACCAGAAACACGCTCCTTTGTTAAGGAATGTGTTCCTATGCCTCGGTGTGGTGTTTATTTATAAATACCACACTTGCTCATTTGAAGAGCAACTTTTGCAAAATCAAGAAAACTTATGTGATTTCCTCTACATCATTTATACTCGTCCAAAACAAGTTCTTGAGCCATTTAATCCTTCTTTCAAAGCAAAAGTCCACTACATTTGAGTTTTTGATTCAATCTTTTGAAGAGTTCTCCTAACAATTCCAAAATCTTTAAGAAACTAGAAAGGAGTTCTAGAGGGTTTGATCAAGGTGTTCTTGAGTGTCTTTCATCACATACTTGTTGATCTTGATCATCCTTGGAAGAAAAGTCTCTCAACCACGTACACCTTGGAGAATCGACGAACTTCATCTTACCTAAGTTGGATAACTTTTCTTTTTCGATTCTAGTGTTTGTGTATTGAGTAGAAACGGTTTTTATTGCTTCTTTTAATATATTATCAAAATTGTTTTCTCTTGTGTGTGAAACCATACTTGTGTTTTCATCTTATATTATCTTGATAATGGTTTCATGTTGTTTGATTAACATCAATTCTTGTGCTTAATACATATATTGTTTGAATCGATTGTTTTAATTATAACTTGTGTATATTGATTCACATGCTTGAACATTGATAATTTTGAATCAATAAGTTTTGGTCAATAACTTGCATATTGATTCTTGTGCTTCATTAATCATACTTAGAATCAATATTAAAAAATACATGTATGCATACAATTTTTGAACTTGCATAAAAATACTTTGAATCAACTGCATGTATTTTTGAGAAACTATTTCAACATTGCACTTCATTTAAAATCATAATTGTTGGAATAGTGATTGTTGACTCAATCAAGATTGGAAGCTTCAATTGTTAAGAGTGTTGTTATTCACTTCTCTATATCTTTGTAATATTGATGTATTGTTGACTTGGTTAAGTTAACCGGGACTATACCTTATTTGTACGGCACGTAAACACGGTCGTAAGTTGTAGCTTACTAGCTAAGCCCTGGTGTAGGCTAGATTGTAGCTTTCTAACTGAGCCCTTGTGTAAGTTAGCGTTGTAGTGGCTTTCTAACCAGACCCTGGTGTTGGTTAGTGTAAACGGCTTCTAATCCTCCAGTAAGTAATTAGTCAATAGTGGATTGGAAAATCCTGATCGGTGTGATTGGGAGTGGACATAGGTTTAAGGGGAACCGAACCCACTTTAAATATCTTGTGTTCATTTATTTTCCTGTATTTGTTATTTGAATTGTTACCAACTGCACACTCTACTTGTTTAATTAAAATATTGGAAAGGTAATGCGAAAATCTGCCAAGTCCAATTCACCCCCTTCTTGGACTATAATACTGGGCCAACAGTTTTAGCATATCTAAAAGACACGTAAATAGTTACAACATTCAAATAAAACTCCTTATACTTCTCGATATTGTCGAATTTTCACAAAAAAATTTCATGTTGAATTGGATTTCTCTGAATTAAATCCAAATTTTAAGGGGAGCAAAGCTTATGACAACTTGAAATTTCAATCCTTGTTACTTGTATCTGTTGGTCAGATGACCCCGAACTTTATGTATTTTGATGATTACAAAAAACATTCCAATATATCTAATAATTTTGATTAAGTGTTTTAGTATAACTTAAACAATTCTCAAAGTCAAGTTCAAAGTCAAAGTCCACACATGTGAATGATCAAAAGCAAAAAAGCTTCAAGATTATTTTTGTTTTTGATGTAATTGCTTAGATTATCATAAGGTTGTAGATTCCTTGCTAGTTTAGTTTGCCAGGAGTCTTTACATGCATGCATTCAAAGTTTTTCACTAAGTTAAAATGTTTTTGAAGTCAACCATTTTTAAAAAAAGTCAAGAGTTTGACTTAAGTTCTAAAATCAATCATGAAATAGTTTTGAACATCAATTATGTCTTCTACATTTCTTTTCATATGTATTTGAGCCAAAATGTTTTAAACAACTAGTTTTGGACTTACATTTTTTAAGAAAATTGAATTTTGAAGAATATAAGTCATAGAAACGCATTCCCATAGAGATAAACGCATTCCCGCCTAGCGATGTGACAAAATCAATCTTTTAGGCATAAACGCGTTTCTTCGTAACCATGTTTCTAGGCAAAATAAGCAATTTTCACATTTCACAGCTAGAAACGTGTTTTGATTTTGAGAATTTCGTCTTTTAAGACAGAATGGATGAAAATGCACAGAAACACATTCCAATTTTAGGAAATGCATTTTCATGTTTTTTGGCAGAATGGGTCACTTTGTACACTTTACTGCCTAGAACGTATTCCCACTTTCTAGAACGTGTTTTTGTGTTTTTGGACAAAATGGTCATTTTGAGTATGAATTTTAAAAATGATCCATTGTAATCATTAACTCAAGTCCTAGGTGTTGGCCCAGATGTGTCCAAGAAAAGGATGAATTGAATACTTAGCATATTTTAACTTTCCTTTAAAACATATGAAGTAATGAAAGCAGATTAAACAAGTATGGTAAATCAAACACAATAATAGTAAAGAATACAAGACACACAAGATTTAGAGTGGTTCGGTCTCGCCTACATCCACTACCTAACCTCCTTAGTTAGGATTTTTCTAAACTCTACTAAAGATCTTCTTACGGATGAAGATCGTACACCTTCTCAATTTACAGGCTTGGGAATAACCTTTCTCAACTTTCGGGTGTGAGAACAAACATTACAACTCGAGCAACACTTGCTCTAAACTAGTGACTATCCAGTCACAAATACCAAGTTACAAGATGAGATATGATTCCCTTTACTTAGAATCAAAATGATACTTACAAAGCTTTAGATTGAACCTTCTATTACCACAGATTTAGCAAAATATGTATGATGAAGTTCAGCTGAAAACAGATTTAAAAGGCTTTCGTCTTCTTCAATGAATTTTTGAAAAGATATGAATGAAGATCAACTAATTCAGAAGACTTAACGTATTTCAAAATTGATCGAGAGTTTAAAGTAGTGAGTAGAAGTATAACTTTCAAGAGTATTTGCACAAGTGAAAACTATTTAAAGATTTGAGAATAGGTTATCAGTTTTCTCGTTTTTGTATCTGTGTTTTTAATCTGCACTAAGGCAACATATATATAGAGATAGCAATGGCATAATGGACTTAAACTTTTCAAGTAGAGTTTTGGCGCTCAAAGCTATTTCAAACGACATACACATTCTTTCCCGAAAAGGATTGATTTAGTCTGTGCACTTACCGATGACAGCACCTGAACCTTTTGATCATTCATGAAAATAGATTGTTCTGATAAAGTGTTGGAATGTTCTGAAAAGATTCAAAAAGTTCTGAAAAAGGTTTTGAACAGTTCTGAAAAGTATATCAAAAAAAGTGCAAATAGCAACTTTATGATGGTGTTGGATTAGCGTCCTGATTTGTCAATCAGCATCCTGACGCATAAAGCCAACTTTGTCGTTTTGTTCCTTGAGGGCGCTTAAAGACTGTAAGCGTCCTGCTGAATTGTGAAGTGAGGGCTCTACTGGAAAGTAAGCGTCCTGACTTACTTAACATTTTAAAAATGAATAAATATGTGAGGGCGACGTTTAAGGATAAGCGTCCTGACTTATTTTTGAAACACTTAAAATCACAAGGGCCTACTAATATTGTAAGCATCCTAACATTCAACAATGCCCGGCGTAGGCATCTCCAACCAGTCCTCAACCCTCGTGAGGTGGTTGAGACCCTACGAGCCTTATCCCAAACAACAACATAATATAAACAGGTACAAAACAAAACTACCAACCGTATTAATCATCCAAAACAAGAGATACTCTATAAAAATAAATATAATCGTCATAATCCCTACAGTCCATCAAGATTGACATACACATAAAGTCCAAAACTATGGGTACAAAAAAACCCTCATATGCCCACATGGTCTATCTAACAAGTCTCAACTCACCCATACTACAATGTGGTAAGTGTTATAATTACATAGTCCAAAATATAATACATCATAATTTTCATTTTCATTTATCCTTTTATTCAATCAATCCTAACACATCAATTCATGGTTTAATGGGCCCATGCATAAATAATAACATATGCATTATACTTTAATTTAGCATGACCCATATACAATTTATGATGCACATATTTATATACATTATCAAGCATCAAATATACAAACATTAAACAACCATCAAACAAACACCAAACATATCAAGGCAACACATAGAGTTTGGGCAAAATGCAATTGGGTTATAGGCTAGATGAAATAATTTTTGGGGCGTCACATCACACCCACCTTAGAATGAACTTCGTCCTCGAAGTTTTAAGGTTAAAAAATTACCTAAGCCCATGAACTCGGCAAAGTGCTCCATCATGTAGTCCTCACGCTCCCAAGTAGCCTGCTCCTCGCCATGGAACTGCCATCTCACCTTAACCATCGGAATCTCGCGGTTACGTAACCTCTGGACCTTCTGGTCAAGTATCTGAATAGGTTCCTCATCATAAGTCCCATCCTGCCTTAGCTCAATGTTCCTCCTGTCCAAGACGTGATCAAAATCACTCTTGTACACTCTCAGCATTGACACATGAAAGACATTATGGACTGCTGCTAACTGAGGTGGCAAGGCTAATCGGTAAGCGACGGGGCCAATTCGTTCTAAAACCTCGAACGGCCCAATAAATCTCAGAGCGAGCTTGTCTTTTATCCCAAATCTCGTCTGGCCCTTCTGAGGAGAGACCTTCAATAAAACTTGGTCACCCACCTTGAACTCTACGGTCTTTCGCTTGGCATCAGCGTAACTCTTTTGCCTGTCTTGGGCTACCTTCATATTATGCTTGATCATCTTAATCTTCTCTGTGTGTTCTTGTACAAACTCTGGTCCCATCACTGCAATATCCCCTACCTCCGTCCAACAGATCGGAGATCTACATGGTCGACCATACAATGCCTCAAAAGGATTCATGCCAATACTGGACTGATAGCTATTGTTGTACGCGAACTCACACAGATGTATGTACTCCTCCCAGTTACCACTGGACTCAAGGACACAAGCTCGAAGCATATCCTCCAAAATCGATATCAACCTCATCCGTCTGAGGGTGAAAAGCGGTACTGAGATCTAGTCTAGTGCCGAGCTGCCTCTGCAACCCCTGCCAAAATACCGATGTAAACCTCGGATCCCTAGCTGACACAATTGAAACTGGCACTCCATGTAATCTGACTATCTCCCGCATATAGAGTCTACTCAGCTTGTCCATAGAATCCCTAGTGGTCATCGATAGAAAGTGAGCGGACTTAGTCAAGCGATCAATAATAACCCAAACAGCATTATGTCTCCTCGGGGTGTTGGGTAATCCCACAACAAGGTCCATAGTGACATGCTCCCACTTCCACTCAGGAATGACAAGCGGTTGCATTTACCCTCCAGGCCTCTGATGCTCAGTTTTGACCCTCTGACAGATCTCGCACCTTTGAATGAACTGAGCTATCTCTCTCTTCATGTCGGGCCACCAATACATTCTTTTCATATCATGATACATCTTGGTTCCGCCAGGATGAATAGCATAATGAGATCTGTGAGCCTCTTGGAGAAAACTCTGTCTGAGTCGTGGATCTGCGGGAACCCATAAACGTCGCCTAAATCTCAAGGCACCATCAGATGACAAGTGCCAATCAGTAAAATCACAGCTCTCAGCCCAAGACTTGTACATCACAAAATCAACGTCAAGTCTCTGTTGGTCAATCACCTCCTAGACCTATGTAGGCTGAGCTCTCATCTGAGCACATATCATAATCTGATCTGAAGGGGTAGCACATATACTCATAACTGTAGCCGCCTCAAGTAGTCTCTACTCATGAGACATCTGGCGTGCTACCATAACTGTCTCTACCCGCTCCCTGCTCAACGCATCAGCCACTACATTGGCTTTACCTGGGTAGTATTCCAATGTAAAATCATAGTCTTTGAGGAGCTCTAACCACCTTCTCTGCCTCATGTTCAATTCCTTCTAAGAGAACAAATACTTGAGGCTCTTATGGTCAGAATACAAAGTGAATCTCTCACCATAGATATAATGCCTCCAAATCTTCAAAGCAAAAACCACTGCGGCCAGTTCTAAGTCATGAACAGGATAGCTTTTTTTATGCACCTTCAACTGCCTCGATGCATAAGCAACGACCCTATCCTTCTGCATCAACACGCAACCCAAGCCGATACGAGAGGCATCAGTATAGATAACCAACTCCTGATCAGGCTCTGGCAAAATCAACACTGGCGTAGATGTCAATCTTTTCTTAAGTTCTAAAAAGGCATTCTCACACTCCTCGGTTGGACAAAGGACACATCTTTCTGGGTGAGCCTAGTCATAGCCGTAGCTATCTTAGAGAATCCCTGAACGAATCTCCTATAGTAACCAGCTAACCCAAGAAAGCTTCTGATCTCGGTCACTGTGGTAGGCCTAGGCCAACTGATAATGGCTTCAACCTTAGACGGATCAACTGAAATCCCCTCAGAACTCACCACATGACCTAAGAACTTCACTTCGGTGATCCAAAACTCGCACTTGCTCAGCTTTGCATATAGCCTATGCTCTCTCAGGGTCTGCAAAGTCACTCTAAGGTGTTCCTCATGCTCAGCCCGAGTCTTGGAATACACCAATATGTCATCAATGAAGACGATGACAAACTTATCCAGATACTGCCTAAAGACCCTCTGCATCAGGTCCATGAACATCGCCGGTGCATTAGTCACACCAAATGGCATCACAAGGAACTCATAATGTCCATAGCGGGTTCTGAATGTTGTCTTAGGCACATCCTCCTCCCTGATCCTCAGCTGATGATACTTGGAGCGCAAATCAATCTTTGAAAAATACCTCGCTCCCCTCAACTGATCAAACAAGTCATCAATCCTTGGGAGAGGATATTTGTTCTTGATGGTCACCCTGTTCAATTGGCGATAGTCGATGCACAATCGCAAGTTCCCATCTTTCTAAAAAGAACTGGAGCTCCCCAGGGTGACACGCTCGGGCAAATAAAGCCCTTAGCCAATAACTCCTCGAGTTGTTTCTGCAACTCTCTCAACTCGGCTGGCACCATTCTATATGGTGCCATGGAGATAGGTTTCATGCCAGGGACTAGTTCAATAATGAAATCGATCTCTCGCTTCAGTGGTAATCCTGGAAGATCCGCAGGGAACACATCTGGAAAGTCCCTAACAATGGAAATATCCTCAAGTATCACCTCACTAGTCTCTTCCTCATCAGGCACTAACCATGCCAAAATCTCCCTATCTCCATGAGTCACAAATCTACCCCCTGTGACTGTTTGGTCTGAAGCTCTACCCTATAGTGTAAACACTGGGTGTCTGAGGATCTGGAAAATGATTTTCTTCGCAAAACACTCGACAACTGCATGATAAGCCGCGAGCCAATCCATCCCTAGAATTGCATCAAACTCTAAAAACTCTAGGACTCAAAAGTCAATAGGCATCTCAACATCACCAATCTGAACCACACACTGGCTACAGATCATGTTCGGGTAGATCCTCTCCCCAGCTACAGTACTCACCACTAACCATGTACTAGCCCTAATGGGAGTCAAATGCAAACTATCTACCATACGTCCAGATATGAATGATAATGTAGACCCAACATCAAATAATACATGCATAGAAGCACCACAAATAATAAGAGTACCTTCCACCAAAGTCCTGGATGTTGTCGGGTCTGGCTCGGTAGCTACCTTCGTTGTCTCTCTGGCACTGGACTGCTGCACAAATCCCTGAGCTCTCTGGAAACTCGGACACTCTAACTTCCTATGCCCAGCCTGCCCACATTGATAACATAAGAACGGAGCCCTAGGCGCAGATGATCCAGTCTGAGATGTCGCCATGTAACCTCTTCGGCATCTACCTCTGCCTTGGCCAACAGTCTATGGGAATGGGGGTCTTGGTGCACTCAGTGCCTGAATAGGAATCGGGACAGGAGAGGAAACCACTGGTGAGGCCATCACACAAGTCTGAATCTGGGATGCCCCACTTTAAGCACCCTCTGACTGTGCTCCTCCATAAAACTTTCTCTTCTTTCCCTATTTTCCCTTCTTCCATGGAGTCTGGAACTGTCCCCCGGACTCTACCTGTGAAGTCTGTACACCCGGAGCTGCCCGTGTAGACATACCATCAACCCACTCAGCCAACTCATACTGTTTGGCCCTCTGGACCACTGTGGCGAAATCAGTCATCTTCGTCACAGACAAGGCCCGTCGGATCGCAGGCCTTAGGTTCAAAGAGAACCTCATAATCTTATCACTCGGTGTCTGAACTAACCCAGGGGCATAAACTGCGAGCTGCCTAAATCTGAGCTCATACTCCCTGACTTACATGGTGCCCTATGCGAGATTCAAAAACTCGAGTTGCTTAGCCTGTCTCTCAGTCTCTGGAACGTAAGCTTGTAAGAACAATCGTTTGAAGGTGTCCCAACTCTTCACTGCCCCCTGTGTATCCAATACTGAAAGCCACCAGTCTTCTGCATCACTCTCCAGTGTGTGAGCAGCACAAAAGACCTGAGACTCCTCATCAAGCTCTAAAGAGCGACTGATCTTCTCAACATTCTTCAGCCAATCTTCGGCCTTCTTCAAGTCAACCCCACCAGTGAATTCCTTAGGCTTCAGCTTCATGAACTTCTCTAGCAGTCTAATCCGCCGATCAGTAGGGTCCTCCACAACAGTAGGAGCAGGTGTAGGCATAGGCTGAGGTACAGCCATCTGAGGTCCTGCTGCAGCTGCAGCTCCACTAGCCTCGGCCCCACCAGTGCCCGCCTCCTTAGGTGTTGTTTGAGGTGACTGTCAAGCAATAGCCTCAACCTGCTGCACCAACGCCTGTATCTGTGCAGTCTGGGCTACCATCAAGCGGCCCTGTGCCTGAATGATCTCCTCCATCCTCCCCATCTGGTCATCATCGGATGGCCCTGTGTGTGGCTGTCCCAATCTCTCGCTCCTCCTCATGACACTGAGAAGCAGAAATATGAGCAACCATCACACATTAAAGAATTTAAAACATTAACAAAGCCTCATAACTACCCATATCATATAATACACACAGAAAATATGATAGTAAGGCTTTTAAGTTAGTTCCTTTAAGCTTTTTAATCACCTAAATCTCTCACCCAATTCCTAGGTCAAAGTCATCTAGGTCCAATACATAGACCAAACCTAGTAAACATGGGCTCTGATACCAACTATGGCGACCCCGCACCCCGGACCACCAACCCCGCAGGGAATGGCGTGCGGAATGCCAGGGCGAGACTCCCGGCGTTGGCATCTCCAACCAGTCCTCAACCCTCGTGAGGTGGTTGAGACCCTACGAGCCTTATCCCAAACAACGACATAATATAAACAAGTACTAAACAAAACTATCAACCGTATTAATCATCCAAGACAAGAGATACTCCATAAAAATAAATATAATCGTCATAATCCCTACAGTCCATCAAGATTGACATACACATAAAGTCCAAAACTATGGGTACAAAAAAACTCTCATATACCCACATGGTCTATCTAACAAGTTTCAACTCACTCATACTTCAATGTGGTAAGTGTTATAATTACATAGTCCAAAATATAATACATCATAATTTTCATTTTCATTTATCCTTTTATTCAATCAATCCTAACACATATCAATTCATGGTTTAATGGGCCCATGCATAAATAATAACATATGCATTATACTTTAATTTAACATGACCCATATACAATTTATGATGCGCATATTTATATACATTATCAAGCATCAAATATACAAACATTAAACAACCATCAAACAAACACCAAACATATCAAGGCAACACATAGAGTTTGGGCAAAATGCAATTGGGTTACGGGCTAGATGAAATAATTTTCGGGGCGTCACAGCAATACTGGACAGTCAACGTCCTAATGTTTAAACATGATCAGCGAGCTAATGTTTAATCAGCGTCTTGATAAGTTCCTTGGTTGATTCAATGAGGGCGCTACTGACAAAGTAAGCGTCCTGATAGATATGAATCTTTCAACCTTGAACATCAATTATCAGCGTCCTAATGTATCATCAGCGTCCTGACTAACCAAGTCTACGAGGGCGCTGCTGAGACATTAGCTTCCTGATAAAACACATCAGCGTCTTGATGGACACTATAAAATAGTTTTGATTTTTTTTAACTTTTAAAGCTCGATAAAACAGGATTAACATCGGTATGTTTGATTTCAAAAAATACTTTGAAATCAAATCGACTAAACCATGCAGTCATGCATATTGCTAAAACATATGATAAAAGAGGTTCTACAACCTAACACAATCTAATAGCGCACAGATAAGACTTTGAACGATCATGGTCTTCAAATTGATATTGATAGCTCTTCACCATGCATTGTATATTCTTCGGATGAGCTTTCATGTGAGATTAGATAATGTGGTTTGCAATCATCAAAATATCTTTCTTATAAGGGATATATTCTCGTAAGGGACATGAGGATAATTGATTCAACACTAGGTACATTGAATCTGGAATTAAAAGTAGAAAATTAAGGTTTTCAAAGCCTAATACTATATAAATCCTTCTAAAACCATTTTTCACAACTTTTGGTACATTTTTTAAAGATCAAAATCATTTTCCAAGTTTTCACAATTTTCTCCTAAGATTTCAACTTCATTTTAAAGCTTGAGAGAAACAAATTTCTACTGAGATTTTCAAAGTTCACTTGAGTATCTTTCCTCTATGATTGAAAGCTTCATCTTTCATCTTCATCAATCAAAGATCGAGTAGAACCTTCCATTTTTAGCTTATGTCTTACTTCACCATATTTGGCTGATTTCGATCTAGGAAGTTATTCATTTTAATTTGTAAGCTATTTTAGAGGTATGTTTGTTAAGAACAATCTCATTTTCATTCAATCTTGATTATTGTATATTGATTGGCTTATGAGTCAATCGAGGAAGTTTTTCAAACCAAAAAGTGGTGCTTGTAACCAGTTTGATCATCACCCGTAAGTAGGATCAATTTAGTGGATTTGAAAAAATCTTGATCGAGGAGATCAAGTAATGGATGTAAGCTTGGGTAAGCCGAACCACTCTAAATTGTTTGTGTTCTTTCTACTTGCTTTTTTTGCATTCATTTTTAGTTTGCTTTAAATTTTATATTGAAAGGTTTAAATCTGAAAAACCTATAAAGTCCAATTCATCCCCCCACTTGGACTAAAATTTGGGCCAATCGTATTTTTCCTAAAACCTACTATATATTATTTCTCTAGGCGAGTATAGGTTTTCTCTAGATTCATAAAGTCCATGTAAATTTCTTTCTTTTTCTCCCTATACTTCTCCATCAATATCTTAATAAGTAAATAGCTTCTATAGTTGATCTTCCAAGCATGAATGAAACTGATTATTTGACATCAAGGTTTCAACCCTTACTCAATTCTCTATTGCTCTTTCCAACAATTTCATCATATGCTCATCAATTTAGTCATTCTATAGTTTATAGAAATTTGAGTATCTCCTTTATTCTATATGTAGGTACTAAGTTATTTTTTGTCCAATCATCTAGTATTCTTTTAGTTGCTATGATTTTATTACATAATTTGGTTAATCACGAGATCATTCCAATTTCCCTTAAGTGATCCTAAATCTCAATAGAAAAACATCTAGTCCTAGCGCCTTCGAATTTTTATTTTCCTCAAAGCATTTTTTATCTCAACATACTAGTTCTACGAAAGAATTTATTTTTATTAGTTACCTCTAAGTTATCATGTCCTTTTACACTTAATATTTCAAATAATTTTCTTTTTAATAATATTTTAAAATAAGTTTTTCTTCTTTCTTTAATCTCTTCTTAATTTAATAAGACTCTTTGATCTTCACTTTTAATACATTTAATATAATTAAGATATTTAGTTTTTCCTTTCCTTAGTTTTCCAAGTTTATATATAGTTTTCCACCTGATCTTATATTTACTCAAGTATATAAATCATTATATGCTTTCGATTTAGCATTACTTACCACTTCTTTAGTGTCTTTCTTTGAATCCATATAATTCTTAAACTTTCCTCATCCCTTACTCATTGCCAAGATTTATGATTTGTCCTTAAGTTTTATAGCAAACTTCTTTATTTCACCACCAAGGTTTTTTTTTTTTTTTTTTTCTAATGGACCTACCCAAATTAATTCTCCTAGAACCTCTTTTGGCACATTTTTTTGTTAATGTATTTGGTTACTTTATCCCACATTTGATTGGGATGACCATCTATATTTGAAGTCGTTTCTTTTACTAACTTTCCTCTAAGTAACTTTTCTCCTTTAAATTGCCACCATTTAATTTTTGGTTTGATAATTTTATGTTTTGACATAAAATTCATGTTTATTAATATATCTATTGTCATTATCCTATGTCATGGAGTTAAGTTTTCTCTTAAAATAACCTTACAAGCTTAACGTGCCTCTTTAGAAAAGTTGAGAAAAAAGACTTTCGCTTTTATTAGGTCCACTTTTAAATATTATTAATTGTTCATCTCTCTTTCTAAAATTAGTGTTTGCTTTTATTCCCACTCTTGCTTCATTCCTAGTTCCAAATTCATATTCTTCATGCACCATTGCTTATCCAACTCTCTCTTTGCGTATATTTCCATTAAAATCTCCTCCAGTATATACATGTCTTTCTAAAATTGTGTTTTAGTTTGTTAGTTTAATCTAATTTGGAGTGCAGATACATTGTTGTCTTAATTGTGTTATCATTAAATTTTATTTATATAATTCTCTCTTTTTCTACGTACCTTAACAACATATTCTTTAAACTTTATGTCTGCAATTATTCCTAATCTATTTTTTATTTTTGTGTTTCTCATTATGAATAACTTTTACCCTTTGGTTTATATTTCATTACATCTTTAACCTACTCATTTGATCTCTTGTCTTATATTATATTTACTTTTCTCCTAATAATATAGTATTTACTATCCCAATCCATTTACATGTTAACGTTTTCTATGTTCCAAGTTGTGACCTCAAACTTACTATCATGTACTACTTTGCTAGTTCTCTTCAAGAATAGTGCTCTCGCTTGGTTTTGATTAAGTTGATTCATGTCATAACTACTCTAACCGAACGCTCCTTTCTTAAACTCGGTATTAACTATGTTTAAAGGTATACAACTATTCTCAACACAACCGAATTATGATTTGAACAACTATCTGCCAAAGAAATCTCCAACACGGAGATCATTGGATCAATTTTTATGAGGACGACTCTATCACCTGAAGCCCCCCACCCATTTCACTTGCCACTTGTAGCAACTCAAGTTGCTTCTCTTGTGCGTTTAATAACTTTTACTACTTTTGTCTGATAACTTTTGTGAAGTTAGTATGTAATTACTAGTCTTTCTCACAATTACAGGTGTACAAATTATATATTCCATAAATTCCTTATAAAACTTCATTCAAACAGGCATTGGCAACTTCTTAAATATTATAAAGAACTTTCAAATATCTTTAGGGGCCATCCAGGATATCCTCCATAGACTAAACATCTCACTTTTGAAAGTTAAAACTATATGAACAAACACTGCATCTGCTAACAAATCAATGCGCTGTGCTGCCATAGGCGTTTCCTAAATTGAAAATTGAAATTGGACCCAGAAATCTGCATTTGGTAATTAGTAAAACAATGAGACCCTAGAGTGCAGTGTTTTACATGACAAAGCATCATGATATGATGCTTGGATTCCTCATTTGCAGAAGCATTTTGAGAACACTATTTGCACATTTACATATTAAAATTTAGACAAGAAAAGACGCCTTATACATCCCCGCTAACCCAAAAAGCAAATTTGGCCTGAGGTGTAACGATAATGATGATGATAACAGAGGCTTGAAATTGTACTACAGTACGATAGTAATTTCTACTAACAGATAGCTGAAGCAACAGGAACACCAAAAACAGAATATGGAACTCTCTTAAGTGATTCATAGTGATATCACTGGCTGGATACGGGAATATTTTCTTCACCAGGAGCTGATTCAGGTGCTGGTGACTTCTTTGAAAGGGACTTCGGGATATCAATATCATCTTGGACACAACGTTGCTGTGGATGGGACAGCAACACACAAATATGGCGGAAGAGAACACGAGAAAGACCTTGTCCACTCTCAAAGATATATCCTTCATACTCACTTACGTGCTCAAGAGCATCAACAAGTGTGTCATAAACCTTCTGGGGGCAGTTATCTGGACTAGGTTTGTCGTGGAGGTAGATTACATCCAGAGTAAAGAGCTTCTGATTTGCAGGCCACTGATGCTGTGGTTGCACATATGATCTGCAGTATATGAGGATCTGGAAGTGAAGAGTAAAATAATACTGTATGTCAGAGTTACATGAAGGACAAACCAAACATATTAACTCACGTTGCACAAAATATATATCTAACATAATATAAACAGATAATCTGGGGTAAGATTTAAGTCTTATACAAGAGATCCGGTTTACCTGATGCTAGGATGAGTGCATAGAAGATGAAAAAAAAAAAAAAGAGGATATGCATGCTGTACTTTACTGCAACTTAATTATCAAATAATTAAAACCATCCATTTATGCACATGGTATGCACTATGTTTTTAGAAGTTCTGCCTTGAGGCATGTGAGAAACTAAGCCAACACAGATCTCTTAAGCGATGATTGTTCATGAAAAGCTTATGTCATGACGAATTGATACTTGCTATAGGGTCTTCTCTTGGGACAACCATCTTCAAGGCTCATCAAACTGTTTTAAGGTAGATCTACAACAGGGTACATTGTTTGACTTGTTAGAGGAGGAAAACGGAGAGAAGTCAGGCAAAGAAAAACAAAGAATTAATGTAAACTTGAAGGTCTTAGGACGGCGCACTGCACAAATTTAGAGGGTGTCATTCCTCAAATTGAGCAACACTCCACAGGACCTTCTCAGTAAGTGGGTGATAAATCTTGAATGATTATCTCTAAAATTGGAAAGCAATCTCCTGGAATTCCTTTCTGGGCTAGGGAAGTTGTTGCCAATTGTACTAGCTATACAAGTAATAAACTTCAAAATGAGGATTGAACTAAGAACTAGTCAAATGGGATCTTCAAGATTATGATTTGAATCTGTAATCTTATAATGCAAGTAAATCAGGTAAAATTTCCAGCTTCAGTAAGAGTCACTTCAGGTAGATGGCTCAGCTTAGGTGACTCATTGACAGCATTTTTGGGTAGTTATGTTTTGTCTGTGGTTGCGACTTGCGATGCATCAAGATTTTATACACCCAGGTTCTTCCCTCATGTAATAACCTAATAGGTAAACCACCACCAAGTTATCCAACGGGTACCACCTGTTTTCTATGAGTTTTAAGTTCTCCAATGTATCTATCTTGAACATTTGGAAGAACTCAGCAACTCTCAAGCATGTGCTTTTTTTATCGTGAAAGATATATGAGATGTGTCCAACAGCCAGCTTGGGCTGTACAAGTGTACAGGCTTCTCCTTAAATTCAGCCAATTCATGGCACACCCATGAGGCCTCTTTAGGCCCAATGCTGAACTGGTTATATCATTGCATTTATGTAAATTAGATTTCTTTTCCATCATGTTTTCTTCTAATTTCTTCAATTTTGATATAAAAATACTTATTATGAATATATGTAAACTTATATGTACATTACTTATTTATCATCAGAACATCAATTATATAGTAATATACAATGGCATAATAGAAAGAAGTTGACTATATTATCTCACATGCAATCAAAAACTCCAAAATTTTAAACTAAAATTTTCTCACATGCAATTGCTCAAAATTTTCCCATGCAGAGCATTTCAGAGAAAGTATGGTTTCATGTAACTTATTTTCTTGATTTTTTCTTTTTTTTTGTTTTTTTTTAGGAGAAACAAAGCAATTGTATTATAATAAAGTTGAAACATAGACACAAAATACAACTAAGGAGTACCAGAGGTACTCAACCAACCTAGAGAAAAGTAAGAGACAAATCAAAAACCCAAAAGAGAATACAAATCATAACAAGCAACATTCCCAATTTCTAACCCAATCATTGATGGAAAAATCTTCATTGATTTTGAAGGCTCCCAACCAAGAACTAGCCAAAATAATAATACCATTCCATAGATTCTCAGCATTCCTAGCGACTCCATCAAAAATGTGTTGATCGCGTTCCATCCATAACATTCAAAGCATTGCCATAAAAGCCGATCTCATAACATCCAAACCTTACTATGAAGGCCGTGGATGTTCTCCAAGGATAAGCATTCGTTGCAAGACGTTGGGATCATAAACTTATCAACAAGCCTTGCATGCCATTCCCCCAGATTTTAGATGACAGGGAGCACCTGAAAAAAGAGATGTTCTGCATTATCTGTGTCCTTTAAGCAAAGAGGACAGCAGTGAGGAAGCAATGATATATTTGGTAAGCTCTTTTGAAGAATGTCACCCATATTAAGCTTATTATGGGCCAAAATCCACCCAAACACTAACTTTGTAGGGGACATAAACTTTCCAAATATAAGGGGTGGAAGGGAATGGAGGGTAGGTGGCATCATCAATCAAGAATTGGAAAAGAGATTTACTAGAGAACGTAGTGGAAGAATGAAGGGACCAAGGAAACCTATCTTGACCAATAAAGAGGTGAACCAGACTCAAAATGGATAGCAAAGATGATAATTCTAATTGTTGGCCACTTGTGAGAGTACTTGGTAGGAAAAGATTCCATTGGATGGGCTCCAAGTGAACCTATAGATTGAAATGAAATGGGCAATAGGAAATTTAGGGAAAGGCGAGGGATGGTACAGTCCAGGGTAGAGTTCGGCTAGAGGGGTGTCACAGATCCAAAGATCTTCCCAAAACCGAAAAGATCAACCATCCCCCACTCTCGGATGAAGATGAGGGATCATGTCGGGAAGCAAAGATGTCACATATTTCCAAGGGCTCTTGAAGGTGGATCTAATGGTGGGGGTAATTCTCCTACCAAACTCAATTGGCCCATATTTACTAGTGATAACCCGCGCCCAAAAAGACTGATGCTCCTTATATATCCTCCACAATCATTTTGCACAGATCGCCTTATTTCTTAGTCTGATGTTCCCAATGCCCAATCCTCCCTAAACCACAGGCCTTTAGAGAATTTTCCATTTGATCAAGTGCGATCCATTACTCTTGTCTACCCCTTTCCATAGAAAAGCTTTCATTTTCTTCTCAATGTCCTTGGCACTCGAAAGAGGGACAAATAATAAGTTAGAATGGCTGCCAAGACCGAGTTGATGAGAGCAAGTCTTCCACCTCTCGAGAGGAATCCTCTTTTTCATCCATCCAACCTACAAGAAATTTTGGAAACAACTAGATCCCAGAAATTCTTACACAATGGATTCCCTCTTAGGAGCATACCTAGGTATTTCGATGGCCAAGAACCAATAGAGCATCCCACTTTTGATGCCAACCTCGCCAACATGTTGTGGTCTATGTTTATTCCTGCCATTTAGCTCTTCATCATGTTAACTTTAAGACCAAAGAGGAAACTAAAGCATTGTAACAAACATATGGCATTCTCCACCTTTGTTTGACCTCCATAAAGGAAGAAGAGCGTATCATCCGCAAATTGAAGGTGGGACACCACAACCCCATTTTTGCACACAGAAAAACCTTGAACGGTAGAAGATAAACACGCCTTCGTCATCATGCATCTAAGAACGTCTGCTACTAGAGTAAAAAGAAAGGAAGAAATAGGGTCGCCTTGCCACAATCCCCTGTTGGCGTCAAATTTACCAGTGGGCTTACCGTTCAAGAGAATGGAATAGGTAACAAATCTCAAGCACCCACTAATCCACCTGTGCCATTTACACCCAAATTTCTTCTTTTCCATCACAAAGTCAAGAAAGTTCCAATCAACTGAGTCATACTCCTTTTGAAAAACTGCTTTGAACACTACCCCTTTAACTTTACGAGACCTGTAATCTTCCATAGCTTCATTAGCCACTAAAATTGCGTCAAGGATTTGGCGATCATGAACAAAAGTAAATTGGGTTTCCTCAACAATTTTGTGCAAGTTAAGATATGATTTTGTAGAGGCTTGTGATTAAGCTTATGGACCTCTAATCTTTTGGATGCCAAGAGTCCTTTTTCTTTGGAATAAGGCAGAGATAGGTTTCATTTGTCCTTATGTTGGTCACGTCATTCCTATGTAATTCATGCATTACGTTCATAACAATTCCATCTCGGTCACACCAATTGGATTCCAGCGATCCCATCAATTTCTAGGAATTGATCCCT
Organism: Paratinospora sagittata; assembly: GCA_035771175.1. NCBI lineage: Eukaryota > Viridiplantae > Streptophyta > Magnoliopsida > Ranunculales > Menispermaceae > Paratinospora > Paratinospora sagittata. The sequence goes on along the minus strand of CM069611.1, from coordinate 11,189,808 downwards.
TGGTGATGAAAAGACTTCTGAGAAATGATGAGTGAATGCCTCCGTAATGCCCTCCTCATCCTCCTCTAATGAATCATTGTCCCCATTCAACCTTTGAGATGAAACTTTTGCCTTCCTGTTACTGAGAATTTTGTGGAAAAACATAGAGTTAGCGTTACCTTCTTTAATCCAACGTAACTTGGCCCTTTGCCCGACCATTCTAGCCTCCTCCAAACAACTGTCAGCAAGCTCGGCCTTGGCCCGCATTCTCATGGCATTAAACTCCAATGAAAGCTCATTGTGACCCTCCAAGAAATCCAAACACCCAATCAGTTCCTCAAGATCCTTCTTTTTGTTAGAGATGGAACCAAAGATCTCCTTATTCCAAACTTTGATGAGATTTTCACTTCAGCCAGCTTAACCATAAATCTATGGCCCTCATGCCCATAAGCACAAACCGAAGACCAACATTTGTCAAGACACAAAGAAAAATCACTGTGGTCAAGCCACACATTTTCAAAACGGAATGGAGATGGGCCCTAACAAATATTAGCAGAATCAAGAACAATGGGGCAGTGATCTGAGACTACTCTTGGCAAGGCTTCTAGTCTACAATATGAGAACAAGGTCTCAACTAAGAATAGGAAACGATCCAGCCTATGGCATACAGGGGTCTCACGAAAGTTGGACCATGTAACACGAGCCTTCAACAATGGAGGATCAATTAGCTAAAGCACAGCAATAAGAATATCAAACATTTGCATGCTTGTAGTCAACCTAGAGCTGTTAATTTTCTCCCCTATGTTCCTTACCATGTTGAAATAACCCCCCCCCCCCCCCCAACCACCACACAAGACACTAATTATAGTCGCAGATGGCGCTAAGTCAAGCTAGCTCAATCCAAAATTGGACAAACGGCCCGTAAATACTAGACAACCACCAACTATCATTCCCTTCGCCCTTAATCTGAATGGAAACGAAGAACTCACCAATCAGACTTTGCACGACTTCCACCAATCTAGAGTCCCAAATAATAGCCCACCCACCAGAGGAACCAAGCGTCGGTGAAGCAACCCAACTCTTAAACCTAGAACCCCCAAATCTAATTGATGGTACCTCGATTCAACATTTCCTTCTTGGTTTCTTGCAGAATAATAATGTCTGGTTTTGTCTTTCCTAAAACTCTCTTGATAAGACATCGCTTCCTGCTCGACCCACAACATCTAATATTCTAAGAAAGGATCTTCATCTGTGAGCTCTGAAATTCCTTTTCATAAACTTGCTACAATTCGACCTATCCTTGATGATAATTTCACCATCTGATTGAGAACCCAATTTTGGAGGAGGATTCGACCTTTTTCCGAATTGAGATTTTGGATCTTTTAAGAAAGTGTGCGACAGGCTCCAAAGAACCAATCGAATCATCACTAAAACCAAAATCACTATCCGTAGCTTCTTCATTGACTTACCTCTAAGTCGGACCCACTTCACCTTTCGAATACAGCTTATCACAGTTACCGTGGGAGCACTACAAACTTTTATGGGCACAAGATTATCATTGCTAGAGTTCTGGTTTTTTTAAAGACAGGTAGTTTTGAAAGATGGAGATATGGATAAACGATCGAGGATCAAGTTGCTAGTAACAGGTAGAGACTCTCTACCTGGGTTTAATAGGAGAAATGTTAGAAGAAAGCTCAAATCACAAACCAAATTAGAGTGTAAAGGGCGTACCTGGGGTCCATCATCCGCCAAGCATAAGTGATCGTTATCCTCAAGAAAGTCCCCACCAAGAAATACCTCATAACCGTGCGTTCCGACCTTCTCCTCATCATCTTCAATATCATCCTCAGAGTTACTTCCAGAAGAGCAGTTGTCCCATAGCACCCTTTAACTTTTCCAAACAAAGTTGACGTTTTCGTTGTCAAGGGCATCAACAATTTGTTTCCGCCTTTCCTTCCGAAGACTTCGTTTAGAACGCGCTTTACTTTTGTCTTTCTTGAACTACCCCATCCACTTTCCTTGGGCGTCGTCACAGGTCAGCACCCCTTTCTTACTTTGTTTCTCCAAGGTTTCCATCCTATCTTCGTTTTCCTAAGAACAAATGATTTCCCCACAACGAAAGTCGGAGTGTTAAGGGAGGAAGGTTACGGCATAGTATGAAGAACCATCTTCGAAATACCACTTCTATGGCCTATATTGGTTTCCACATCATTCTCCTTGTGAGCCACACAATCGCCCAGATTGTAAGCCATGGTTTCAACAAGGATCGAAAATTCGATTTCGACTTGACTTCAATCATTTGAAAATTTGAATTAATTCGAAGAAGTTTAATTCGACATGGAAAATTTTTGTAAAAATTCGCTAAATTAGAGTTTAGAGAATTTTTGTATATATGCTTAAATATTTAATTTTGTGGTGGCTTGCTTCTCCACCATATACTTTGCTAGTTTGAATTCCACCATGCTCAATTTATTAGTTTATTATTTAAATGTATTATTTTTCAATCTTGTTTTATAAGAGTTATCTAAAAGAAGATGGCTTTAGGAACTCTTTTAATTGATTTTTAAGTTTTTCTCTTATTTCAACTTTATTTATTTATTTATTTAATTGCATCTTTTCTTCTCTTTTTGGTAAAATATATCTCAAAAACTACATAATTTGCTAGCTTGTTAAATTATTTTTTAAAATTTATATTGCTATGTTAGTTGATGAAGTTGAAAATAATACATAATTATTGGTATTTCATTGTTTTCTATAGATGAAATAACATTTTTTTACTTTTCTGTCGAATTTTGTTAAATTTTATCAAATTTTTCGTCGAATTTTTGCATTTTTAAATTGAAAAATATAAATTTTATCAAAATTTAACGACTTTCTCGAATTTTATCGAATTATTTCAGCGATTTTTTGCATTTTTTATTTTACATCCACTTCGCACTTCGGTGGTAAAAAAAAAAGGAAAATAATTCGTGGAAGTTCGCCGAATATCGAAAAAATTTTGAACCATAGGTTTCAGAGACATAACTAAAAGATTCACCATTGTTGAACTCATCGAGAACACCTAGCAGGTTTCTCCAAAACCTAAAGCATATTGAGAAGATTCTGGTTATTTCCTTAAATATTTTGTCCAAGATTTGGGTTGCGCTAGGTCGGAATCACCTGACAAGATCGATTATTTTAAATAGTCACAACGCCATTCCTCAAGCCCATTACATCAGAGTTGAGAGGTGGGCCTAAATGGAATTCGAAATCCATAATAGACAAAAAAAGCAAGCCGACCCATTTCAGCATTTATGGCTAGCCCATGATTCTCCTTCAATTTTTGGCTTTTAGGTTCATTTCCAGAGAGTGGCCCACCCAAAGTTAAGCTTGTTTCTGATATTGAAATTTCCATGCCCAAGTTTACGTTCTTTTTTAAATCCTCTTTTAAGCCGCCAATGACAAGAGCATGGGAATCGTGTTGAAATCCCATTGGAACCGTACCTTCAACATTCTGCACCACATCCTTCCACGATCTTGACAGATTTTGGCCATTGGAATTCATCATTATCGTAGATTTGCCTCGATCATCAGTCTTAGCATGGATATGGGAAAAAGTACGTTGCAACACCTTCATTCCCATGTTCGATGAACCTTCACCGGCGCCACCAGAGATCCAGCGACTATCCAATCTGAAAATTTTAATGTCAATTTTCATACCATCCAGAATGATGTGCAGTATCTTTGGAACAAAACCATCCATATCTCCCATAACCTTAAGTTTTACAAATTGAAGGAAAGAGAATTTTGTGGTTTCATCAGAGACCTTGATTAATCCCCCACAAAAACTTTCGATTTTCTGAAAAACCTCAGGTTTCCAATGTTCTAATGGGATATCGTCAACACCAATCCATCCTTGACGGCATCAGATTCGCCTTTTTTTCCATTGAAGTGAGGGGTGCCACTCAAATGATCGAAAATCTCCAGACTGTAAGGATGATAAGATAGCGTGTTTTTCGTTTCGATCGACACACCACAGCAGCGCGCGGTCATCCACCAATAAACAAAGATGGGCGGGGTGATGCAGAGTGGTAGAGATTCTTTCTTCTGCCGTTTTCCACCAAAGCGAAGAGTTGGCTCAAAAGATAACAAGGTCGAGGTCCCACCCGACATGCCCACTATCACTTGCAGTACCATCTAAAACTCCCTTCTTGGATCCACTGGTTTTGTAGAACCATTCTTCAAAAGCATACCACCCAAGCCCAGGAGAATCCTCTGGGATGAATATTGCCCAAGTTCTATTGTTCTCTACTTTGGAGACCTTCAGAAACCTACCTCGAGCATTATTAAGAGCCTTGATGATGATAGCCTCATCCATGTTTCTAAGTTGTTTTTTGAAGTTAATCTCCGCGCCAGCCTTGGATGCAAGCCCTAATTGATTAAGAAGCCATTCTGCAGAGGCAACCGACATTTTCAGGAAGAATACTTTCGAGCCAGAAGCCTCCTTGATTGTTAGATTCATTAGCCATCTTCCGTTGAGGCTTGGATCAAAAGAGAACTACTTATCATCTACCTTAAACGAAGAAGATAATGAGCTTATCCTCTTAAAATCCCCCATATTGATCCAGGCACTAAAACAAGAACAATTGGAATGAGAGGTGTTGCAAGAGGCAAAAACGAAAGTTTTGAAATGGAGGAGAGGAGGACAGGGGAGGTGTCGTTTGAGCTAGAAGAGGGAGAGAGGAGAAGAAGAGGAAGATAACGAAAAGTTGGAAGAGCAAGAACACTCAACTGGGTGTTGAGGACTCATGGCTGAGGAACACGATACAAGCGTAGGGTGGAACTAAACTTCAAACCTTTCTCATTCATTGTCTTTTGATGAGAAAATCCATTACTCAAAACAAACAACTTGGGAAAATTCAATAAAAAATAAGAATCCTAATTTGATCTTTCTGGGTATTAAAATTCACAACTACAAACTTATATAACAAGTAAACAAAATCCAAAAAAGAAAAAGAAGAAAAAAAAAAGGAAAAGAAAAAACATTATCACAAATCATGATAAAAAAAGAAAAATATAATGAACAAGCAATAAAAAAGATAATCACTTCCTAGTGTACACTTCAATGTTGCCAATTACCAATAGTTTAAAATCATTCGAAATATCAATAGGCCATAGCATAATTTTTTATGCAAATTACTAAACAAGAAACAGACATCAGAAGCTTACCACTCTAAGTATACGATTCTGTTGGCGGGATTTCTTCGCTTCATGTGCAGCTATTCGAAATAACTGAGTGAGATCTGCATGACCATATGATGAACTAGCTAAGAGCACCCGAAGCGCCGCAATTGCAGATTCAACCTCATTACTAAACTCTTTTCTATGCTATAAGCAAAAATTCAAAAAGAAAAGCAAAAATTAATGCTCACTCTATCCATCAAGAATACAGCTTGTCAGAGAATAAAAGAAAAGATTTGAAGAATAAAAACTATTTTTACACAAGAAAAAGAATATCCAAATGGATACAAAGTATAATTTATGTGGGAGAAGGTTATCTGGAGTAGGTATGGATTTTCATTGTTAGACAGGACACTAGGGCAGCATCTAGGACCACCTACCCAGTCCTTGGAAGTTTATTTCTTCTGTTAGAACTGTCTTCAATAATCTTATCTTTCCAAAGGTTGGTAAAGGTTGATCAAACGATATGATTTTGGGAAGATAATTGATGCGGTGAGCCAAGTATAGTTGTCTCATTCCCTAATTTATTTTTGTTGTCTAATCATAATAATGTCCCCATAGTTTCCTTTTTGTCTCAATCCTCCTCTCAGACTTCAAATCTACCTCGTTGGAATTTTAGCTTCCCAAGAAATCTCACCATTAGGTAGGAAGCCGAAGTCACTCCTTTCTTCACTACATTAGAATCTCCAATAATTGCAATCAGTTTGTTTGGTCCTTAGAACCATCAGGAAGTTTCTCTTGCAACTATTTCTTTGATGTCCCCATTGATAACTAGTCTTTTCATGTTTTTCCATATGCATACTTCATTTGGAAATCTCTTATCCCAATTAAAGTAAAGGCTTTTGGTTGGTTATTGGCCCATAGGAGGATCAACACTCTTGATATTCTTCAAAGGAGGTTTCAACGTTCATGCTTTCTCCACAATGTTGTTCGTTGTGTTACGAAGATGGAGAATCAATTGAACATCTCTTCTTTGACTGTGATTTTTTCAAAACAAAGCTGGGAGAAATGGGAAAGTGAAATGAATTAGAATTTCAAAGCAACTCAAGGAACCGAGGATTTCTTCCAACTTTATCAAGGTGATAGGATGTCTAGGTCTCCTTAAAGAAATTGGAAGGATAATTTCCTTTGCTGTAGCATGGCACATTTGGTCGGAAAGGAACTTCAGAGTTTTCAACAACAAATCTAAGGATGTTAACAGTGTTTGGGAGGCTTCAAAGCTCGCGATAGCAAGTTGGATTGGTTTTTCTTCTCTTTCAGGCAGTTATAGCGTCTCAACATGGTTCAAAATTTTTTCGAAATTCGGTGAACTTCTATGAATTATTTTCTTTTTTTTTACCACCGAAGTGCGAAGTGAATGTAAAATAAAAAATGCAAAAATTTGCCGAAATAATTCGATAAAATTCGAGAAATTCGACAAAATTCGTTAAACTTCGATAAAATTTATATTTTTCAATTCAAAAATGCAAAAATTCGAAGAAAATTTGATAAAATTCAACAAAATTCGACGAAATTTGACAAAGAAGTAAAAAAATGTAATTTCATCCATAGAAAACAAAGAAATACCAATAATTATGTATTACTTTCAACTTCATCAACTAACATAGCAATATAAACTTTAAAAAATAATTTAACAAGCTAGCAAATTATGTAGTTTATGATATATATTTTACCAAAACGAGAAGAAAAGAAGCAATTAAATAAATAAATAAATAAAGTTGAAATAAGAGAAAAACTTAAAAATCAATTAAAAGAGTTTCCAAAACCATCTTCTTTTAGATAACTCTTATAAAACAAGATTAAAAAATAATATATTTAAATAATAAATTAATAAATTAAACATGGTGGAATTCAAACTAGTAAAGTATATGTTCCAGAAGCAAGCCATCACAAAATTAAATACCAAAACAAAGTAAAGGAATTAAGACCAAAAGCCATCATTTCAAATTCATCAACCCACTTAACAAAATTGATTTTGTTAAGTCACTTATTGGTATTTTTATGTATTAAAAGTGACTATTTATATTATTTTTTTTAGCTTATACTGCAATAAATCTAGATATTTAAGCATATATGCAAAAATTCTCTAAACTTCTCTAACTTAGGAAATTTTTACAAATAGTCTTCATGTCGAATTAAACTTCTCCGAATTAATTCAAATTTTCAAGTGACCGAAGTCAAGTCGAAATCGAATTTTCAATCCTTGCGTCTCAGAATAGTTTAGGAATTGGTCCTATGTGCTTTTGTTCTAAGCTTCTCATAGTTGGTGTGTTGGTTTTATTTCCATTTTGGCTGATGCTTATGTTAAGCTTTTGCTCTGTTCTTCAATTTCCATTCCTCGTGTCTTGAATGAAGCACATCTAGTGCTCAACTTTATTTATGTACAAAACCTCTGTATTAATATTAATGTTTATCTCGTTTCCACTCAAATAAAAAAGATCTTATTTTTTTTACAAGAAACAATGTATAATATATAATATCAAATAAAAGAGATCTTAGACATTCAGATTTCCTCAGATGCAAAAACTCTTGTGAAAAATGTTAGCAACAAATGTCATTGCCTTAGGAGAATTATCCCAAAAGTAAAGCTAATCAAGAATCTCCTAGAAGGATTCCAACTCTTACACAACATACAAAAGAGATGGAGAGTCCAACTCAATAGCTAATGTTTTATGCAAATTTTTCCCATTTATGGAAAATCCATTTGGCCTCCCAAGGACCTCCCAAGTCCCAACCTCTATTAGACATTTATCATGAAGGAGAACTAGTGAAAATACATATACGTACATATATATTTACACACACACACACACAAATATTTACTATTGGACTAAAGCAGAAGATGACGTAAAAGTACATGTGAAGACTTGTCTTATATTTCAGTCAGCTAGACAAGACTAAAAGACAGAAGACTGTTGGATTGTTGGATTCCTTTTATCTATTCCAAAACGTCCTCGGCGAACTCTGTCAACGGATTTCAACAAAGGATTTATGAAGATCAAAGGGTTTTCTTCTATTCTGGTTATAATGGCCAGATTCTACAAGTATGCAACATTCATCCCTACCCCACATGCATGCACCAACAGAGGTAATTGCCCAATTATTCTTCAAACATGTGGTCAAATATTGGGGTATTTCGGAAAGCATTATAAGTGATCGAGATACATGATTCACCAAGAGATTCTAGATAGTACTTTTTGGGCTTTTAGGATCAGAATTGAAGTTCTCCAAAAGCAATCACCCCAAGACTTCCAAACTGAGAGAGTGAATGCTTTGTTGGAAGAATATATTTGACACGATGTCACAACAAGTCAGAAGAATTGGGTAATTATGGCATATTGCCCAATTTTGCTATAATCTACATCAGGGTTCCTTTACTAGGATGTACCTTTGAGTTGGCTAATGGATAACAACCATTGATACCAAATGAAGTGAAAACAGTGGTCTCAAGCAAGCTGCCATGTTGCTTTTAGATATGCTCGTGCTCAACAAGAGTTTGTTTAGGAAGCACAGGACAGCCTAGCAAAGGCAATTTGTTAAGTGAAGAAATTAACAGATGAAAATCGTTGGGATGTTGAATTCCAAGTTTAAGAAATAGTACAACTGAAATTACTTGACAACTATGGAGTAATAGATATGGATGATACCCCTCTTCAAAAACTTATCTTGAATGTTGGATGCACCTTCCAACACTTTGGCAGTACTAGCATATAAGTTGTCCTGTAATCAACCAATCCATCGGCAACAACCATTGCAGAAGGAAGATTTTTTGCTCTTTGTCTAAGCAATTCATCCCATGCCCATGGCTATAGATCAGACTGAAAGTTGAATACTTATCTTCCTCAGTCATCCTCTTGATATCCAACACGAGAGGAAAACTATTTCACATAGTCCCTCACAATTCTTGTATGCTTCAACTTTCTTAAAATTCCCTAGCAACCCATGTTGTGTTGCAACATAGATGATCTTTCAATTCTTTCTTCAAGGCTCACAAGTGTTAGCCCAGGTATGTCCAAGAGGAGGGTGAATTGGACCCTTAGATAATTAAAATTAATCAAATGGCAAATAATAAAGTGCGAAAAAGTAAATCAATTTATAGTGGTTCGGCTACTTGCCTACCTCCACTACCTAACCTCCTCCGTTATGATTTTCAAACCTTTTCACTAAGGGATTCTCTTACGGGTGAGAACCAAACCGTTACAATTTTTTGTCAACTTCTGGGTGTGAGAACCACCGTTACACTACTCAACTTACAGGCTTGAGACCAACCTACACCTCTCGACTTACAGGCTAGAGAACTACCTATCTCAACTTCCAGTTATGAAACTAACCTAAAACCTTCTCAACTTACATGCTTGAGAATGACCACTTTGTTGAACAAACAAAGATAAGTATTCAGCAGTTTGTATAACTATTGTTTCAACTCGATACAGTATACAAGATATGAAATGAAGCACAACTGTATCCTATGAACTATCTCTCAAATTTCTCTTTCAGCAAGAATGACATGAGATTAAAATCGTGCTGAAAATTTGAGTAAAAACAATTCGATAAATTTCAAACAGGTTTTCAATGAAAGATGTAAGGTAAGCTCAATATGAAAATCCTTTGAATAACATTTGCTTCAAAGATAATACTTTGAAAACTAAAACAGTTTTGAACTTTGAAATCAATTTAAAAATTCGACTAACTTTCAATATTATTGGCTTTGTGAATTTTCTGTGTGTTTTGTTTGGATTCTAAGTGCTGCATATAGACTTAGTAGGGGTAAAGTTGTTGATCATATGATTTGAATTTCAAAAAGAAAGTTAGCTCACAGTAGCTAGAATCTTTCGCGTAGATGGCAAAAACCATATTCATGAACATTCTGATTCTCTTCAGGTTGCATGAAAAAGGAAAGTCTCAAAGAACATGATTCATGCATCAGAAGAAATTTCTAACAAGTTTGAAAAGGGTTATGTGCATAAAAAATTCTGAAAAGATAATCTGAAAAAGTGCACAGACACAGCTTTATGACAGTGTTGGGTTAACGTCCTAATTTGACAATTAGTGTCCTGACGTGTAAAGCCAACTTTGTCATTTGTTCTTTGAGGGCGCTTATAGACTGTAAGCATCTTGCTGAACTGTTAAGTGAGGGCACTATTGGAACGTAAGCATCCTGACTTACTTAACGTTAAAAATTGAATAAAAGTTGTGAGAGTGTTATTTGAAGATAAGCGTCCTGACACATTTTTTGAAACACTTAAAATCACAAGGGCGCTACTAATGACGTAAGCGTCCTAACATTCAAAACTCGTAAACATAAGGGCGCTACTAAAGACGTAAGCGTCCTGATGTTTAAAACTTTTAAAACGACCAAAAACATAAGGGCGCTACTGGACCGTCAGCGTCCTAATGTTTAAAAACGATCAGCACTCTGATGTTCAATCAGCGTCCTGATAAGTTCCTTGGTTGATTAAATGAGGGAGCTACTGACTAAGTAAGCGTCCTGATAGATATGAACTTTTCAACCTAGAACATTATCAGCGCCCTAATATATCATCAGCGTTCTGACTTACCAAGTCCAGGAGGGCGCTGCTGAGACATTAGCGTCCTGATCAAATACTTAAAGACTGATTTTGTAAAATAATTTTGTCTTTCAAAACTTAGTCAAATCAGCTGGAAATTCGATCAAACTAAATACTAAAATGATTAAGAGAGTAAATGTTTCAAGAAAACCTTTCAAACACATCGATCAAAACATGCAAATATGTTAAACTTGCTGAGAGTTATTTGATCGAAAGTTTTACATCCCAAGTACTTGAAACTCGAGACATTGATCTTTTAATAGACTTGTAAGCTTTGCTCTTTGATCTTGGTTCTTAATAGTTCTGAAACACTTAACAAGATCATTAGATACACAAACATGAGTAGTTTGGAATCATCAAAACATTCTCATCATGGGGTTCCTTGAGATAACACCAAGTAGAATTCTCGGGCTTTTAGCCATGGCATTACCCTTGTAGACTATGGTAAGATAAGCGCTAGTGAGATTGACTTTCTACTTCTATAGTGTAAACAACACAAACATACTGTTTTTTTTTAGAGGAAACAAGGAAATTTTATTGATAGTAATTGAGAAAAAAAAGGGAGTACCAGTAGTACTCACAAGACAAAACAATAGAAAGGCCACGATTTACATACAACTTTCCTAATTCCAAAACCAATTCGAGATAGAAAAACCCCCTGAGAATTTAGATCCCACAACCCATGTAGCCGTGAGATGTATTTAATCCCATAATCTATCCCCCTCCCTAGCAACATTATCAAAGATCCTTCTATTACGCTCCAGCCACGTCAGCCAAAGCGTGGAAATGCTGTAATTCTAAAAAAAGCCCTCTATATGCCCCTGGCAAAGAAATTAAATGACTTAGAGAGATGCACTCCTCGCAACATGAGGTTAATCCAAAATACCCATTGGACAGCACAAAAATACTGTTGCATTATCCCACAAGAAATTCTCAAGATCCTTTTCATTCCTAGCTACAACAAAAGGCTTGGGTTCAAGAACTTTGATCTTGGGATTGCGATCAGTAGCGAATCACAACAAAAGGCTCCTTTCGTCACTTGCAAAATGGCATCCGAGGTCTGCAAATTTCCTATAAGAGTCCTCAATGTTCTCCACAATTGAAGTCAATGCTTCACAATGAGACATGCACACATTACTATCTATGTTCTTCCAATGAGTGTTCTAAAGACTCCATCCTTCAATCGTCTTAAAAAGAAGATATCTTCTTTGCTTCAATATAATTATTTTACTATCATAAAACAGTCTTTGATGCACATTGCATGACTTCAATTTTTCGGAATTTTCTCTTTCTTTAAAAACCTTTTGATTTTTTCCTTCAACTACTTACTACACTTAAATGCAAGGCTCAAACTGTTGTTCCTTTGCAATACAACGCTTACAAATATGGAGCTTGGTGTCAGTAATTTCAATGCTTCGAAGTAGATTCTTGAGTGAAATTGAAATCTCAAATTGTTCCATGTTGCAAAAGCAAAATTTGGATAAATTTGGGTCTTGCCAACATTCAACAACTTTTGCACTTAACCAATGAATAATCCATTGTGATAAAATCATGCAGCAAATTTTTGCACTTAAACAAACTACCAGATAACCTAGTGCAAGATATTACTGATGTCAAATGTAAGCCAGAAAAATGTTTGCAAAATCCAACACATCCAAGAACGCCAACTTATAGTTTCTCGACAAACTTAACCCGTGACACTTTCTAGAAACTTCTCTTTTCAAACCCGTTGAACATCACAAACCAAATCTTGTGCAACACTTTAACAAGTTGAGAATACATACGAACAACTTTTTTTTGTTGAAACAAATTAGGACCAAAAAGAAATGCTGCAAACAATCTTTCCTTCAAATAAATAGCAAACCTTCATGTTGGTGGATATATTGGATGAAGATTGCGTGACCTTGCTTATAAGCATGTGGAAGCAGATATATGAGCAGACCTGCTGAGCTTTTTCCGAAAGAATGGGTAGGATGAACACCATTTGACCTCATCTATGTTTCTATGAAGGCAGTTTATCATGTAGATTGGCCATGAACTTTACAAAAAAAAGGGGCAAGATGTACACATGCCCTTGTTTATAAGTACATGGAGGTAGTCCTATGAGCAAACTCGTTCGTGAGCTTTTAAGAAAGAAGGGTAGATGACACGATACCTTGTCCATAAGCACGTGGAGGCAATTGTACAAGCAAAATGAGCTCATGAGCTTCTAAGAAAGAACAAACAAGATGAAGACCAGTTGACCTTACCCATAAGCATGTGGATGCAGTTTTACGAGCAAACCTACATTTGAGCTTTTACGGAAGAATCGACAGGATGAATACCACATGACCTTACCCATGAGCATGTGGAGGTCGTTATACAAGCGGACTAGCCCGTTAGCTTCAAAGGAAGAACGAGCAGGATAAAGAATATGTGACCTTACACTTAAGGATGTGGAGGCAATTTTATGAGCGAACCCACACAGAAGCTCCCAAGGAAGAACGACCAAGATGAAGATCGTGTGACTACAAGTGAGGGCGATTGTACGAGCAAACTTGCCCGTGAGCTTCTAAGGAAGAGCAGGTAGAAAAAAATCTACAAAGCCACACATGCAGGAATAAATCCCTAAAGGTGTTGCTAGAAACACAGCCTTTCATGTGTTCGAGTCTTGTTCTTTTTCTAGGAGAATCTAGAGGAATTGGATGGTGTTCTTGAATGGGAAGTTTTGTATTCCCACTTCATGTGAGGAGTGCATGTCACTCTCACAGATGCCTAGTCTTTCGAGCAAGGAAAAGGATATCTTGAGAATTGCTAGCCTTGCATCTCTATGGGTGATCTGGATGGAACGAAATAGGAGAATATTTGATGGAGTACAGAAGAATTGGCTCGTAATTTCGGAAGAGTTGCTTTGGAGTGCATGCACTTGAATCACATGCTCACCTTTTGTTGCAAGCTTTTCCATTTCTGATTGGCACAGGAATTGGATTAATGGTATGTAAGGTTTAGGTTGTGTGAATGTATGACTTACTGCTGTTGAGTACCACTAGTGCTCGGATGTACTCTGCTTCCAAGTAATATAATTATGCTTTGTTTCGTCTCAAGAAGCCTATAAGGAAGAATGCGCAAGAAGAAAATCACGTAACCTTCTAAGTGAGCACATGGAGACTAAGGGATAAACAGAACTTGTGCATGAGCTTCTAAGGAAGAACACACAAGAAGAAGACCACGTAAACTTTTAAGTGAGCTCGTGGAGAATGGAATGACATACAAAACCATGTGTGAGCTTCTAAGGAAGAAGACACAAAAAGAAGACCATGTAACCTTCTGAGTGAAGCACGCGGAGACCAAACGACAAACAAAACCTGTGTGTAAGCTTTGAAGGAAAAACATGCAAGAATAGGACCACATGACATGCAAAGTGAGTGCATGGAGACCAAATGAAAATAGAACTTGTTGAGCTTATACGGAAGAATGCGCAAAAAGAAGACCACGTAACTTTCTAAGTGAGCACATGGGGATCAAGAGACGGACATAACCTATGTGTGAGCTTTTAACGAAGTACGCACAAGAAGAAGACCATGTGACCCTTTGAGAGAGCACATGGAGACCGAATAACGAGTACCACCTGCGTGTGAATTTTGAAGGAAGAATGTATAGGAAGAAGACCACGTGACCTTCTACATAAGCATGTGGAAACTGAGCCACGAGCAAAGCCTGCATGTGATCCTCTAAGGAAGAATGCTCATAAAGAAAACCATGTCTCCTAAGTAAGCAAGTAGAAACCGAGTGACAAGCAAAACCTAACGAGCTTGTAACAAGGAATGGGCAAAAAAAAGACTGTGTGACCTAAGGAAGCACATGGAGACAAAGCGACAAGCAGAACTTGTGTTGAGCTTCTAAGAAAGAATGCACACAGAAGCTAACATGAAATTCTAAACAAGCACATGGAAAACATGCAACTAGCAGAACCTGCATTGAGCTTCTAAGGAAGAATGTGCAAGAAGAAGATAACATGACCTAAGCAAGCACGTGGAAACTGGGCAACGAGCAGAACCTACACGTGAGCTTCTAAGGACGAATAAAGAGAAAGAAGACCGTGTGACCTTCAAATTAAGCATCTAGAAATCGAAGAAAAACCTACATATGAGCTTCTAAAGAAAAATGTGCAGGAAGAAGATCATGTGACCTTCAAAGTAAGCACATGGGGATTGAGCTATGAGCAAAACCTGCACGTAAACTTCTAAGAAAAAACATGCAACAAGAAGACCACAAGACCTTCCAAGTGAGCACATGGAGATCAAGCGAAGAGCAGAACCAGCGTATTACCTTTTAAGGAAGAACACACATGAAGAAGACGATGGACCTTCTAAGTACGCACGTAGAGACTGAACAATCAGCAAAGGCTATGTGAGCTTTTAATGTAGAACGCACTGGAAGAAGACCATGTGACCTTCAAAGTAGGCATGCAAAGACTAAGAGCGATGAGCAAAGCCCGCACGTGAGCTTCGGAGGAAGATGCGCAGAAAGAAGATTGCGTGTCCTTCTATGTAAGCATTTAGAGATTGAAATGAGCAAAACCTGCATGTGAGCTTCTGAGGAAGAAAACCATATGAGTTTTTAAGCAAGCATGTGAAAACCAAGCAGCGAGCAAAATCAACATTTAGCTTCCAAAGAAGAATGTGCAGGATGAAAACCAATTGACCTTCTAAGCAAGCACGTGCAAAACCTAGCGATGAGCAAATCTGCGCATGAGCTTCTAAGAAAGAACAAAGAAGAAGAAGATCGCGTGATATTCTAAGTAAGCACACACAAAAGAGTAACAAGCAGAACTTGTGTGAGAGTTTCTAAAAAACAACGTGCAAGAAGGATCATGTAACTTTTAAGTAACCACATGGAGACTAAGCGATAAGTAGAACCTACACATGAGCTTTGTAGAAAGAAGACCATATGACCTTTTAAGTAAGCATGTAGAGATCGAACCAAGAGCAAAGCCTACAGGTGAGCTTCAAAAGAAGATGGTGCAGAAAAAAGATCACATGACCCTCTAAGTAAATAGGTAGAGACCAGGCACAAGCAACAAGCAGAACCTACTTAAGAGCTTCTAAGAAAGAACTGATAAGAAGCAGACCATGTGACTTTCTAAGCAAGCATATGGAAAGTAAGTGATGAGCAAAACTTGCATTGAGCTTCTAAGGAAGAGAGCGTAGGAAGAAGACCACGTGACCTTCTAAACAAGCATGTTGAAACCAAGTAATAAGCAGAATTTGCAATCGAGTTTCTAATAAAGAACGCAAATGAAGAAAATTGCATGACCTTCTAAGTAAACACGTAGAATTGACGAAGTGACGAACTGTGATGCCCCGCTAAAATATTAAGACAAATTTTCGTTCATAACTCTTATACTTTGAAGAAAGTGCAGACTTTGAACTCATTGGAATCCAAAATTAGTGGGATTGAGACCTTAGATTTACGAATTGGAAACCCTTGAACACTAAATTTTAACCTCGAAGTTTGTGTTGGGAAGTCGAAAGTGAAGACCGGACTTAAACGAATGAAACACATCGGGAAAATGCCCAAAACATCAAAAATTTGAACCAAAAATCCTAATTCCATAGAAAACGTAGAAGATGGGACTCAAACAAATCTTAAATCAAGGTGTTTGGAACCTTAGGAAACCCCATTTTGATCATCTAAGAAGAACCGGGACTCGAAAATGAAGAAAACTAAAAAACAGCGAAGGAATCGGGGGAGAAGCGAGTGAGATACGTGTTTCTGAAGTGAGAAACATGTTTCCCCAAAGGAGAAACGCGTTTCTACTTATGGAAATGCGTTTCTGGTTTGGAGAAACGTGTTTCCCCTCCACCACCGAAGACCTATTTGTCGGATTTATCCCCGAAAATGCATTTCCCCTTGTAGAAATGTGTTTCCATACAGGAAATTCTCCCATTTTGAACTCTTCACATCTTGGCAAAAGAGATAAGGTTTTAGGTGCAAGTTGGGAGAAGGTCTTGGGTGCAAGTTGGGGATGCTCTTGAAAGGTTCAAGGGTGATTCTAAGTAACTCTTAAAGGTGTTTTGGAGCTTTCAGACATCAAACCCAAAGGATTGAAGGTATAATCTCTAACTTTGTTGGTGATTTCTCTTTGAGTTTTGGGTTTTCTTGTTGAACAAGATAACTTGCTCATGTTGAGTTTTTGAATCTAAATGGGTTTCTTGGGTCTCTAATGGAGTTTTTGAAGTTGTTTTGATGATTTAAACATGGTTTTGAGCAAAAATGGGGTGATTAATGATGATTTTAGGAATTTTGAGAAGTTGCTTGTTCTTCAAGCAACCAAAGTGGGTTTTGAAGAAATTTTTGAAGTTTTAGTTCTCTTTGAAACTTCTCTTTGGAGATTTCACCTTGATAGATGAAATCATGCTAAGAGAACTTGAATATGTGACTAATGGTTGTTGAAGTTGAGTTTTCTGAAATTGGAACCTAGGCCATATACAAGGGTTTTGTCTTTCAAAACCCTTGAGATATGTTGAATAAATGGAGGCCAAGAGTTCTTTAGTGATCTTGGGTGTGTAAAAAACACAAACCCCAAGTGAAATATTGGAAAATCCATGGATGAACCCCAAATACCCTTCGCCTCTACAAATGGGTATGGGAATCATCATTCAAGCATGTTAAATAATGGATTCTAGTTAAATGATCTTTGAATGAGAATGAGGATTCATAAATGCTTCAGGACCGGTGAAATGGATTCGTAAGTGTAATTGTGTTTAGTTGTATTCTATGGTAAAGATAAACTAAGAATAGTTCAATGAATGCTAGGAAGTGAGGAAACGGCCAAGTGAGGTGAAGTTCCTGAGGCGGGGGGACTAGTTAGGAACGGTATCACTGTGAGTAGATTTCATTTCCCCATCATATGAATATCATCATAACTATAAAAATAGTTTTTATCTCATGATTCATGCTTATTTACCGGTTATTAAATGTTATTAGCATGAGGTGTAGCTAAATGAGATTATGTACAGGTATGAATATGATTTTTGCATGCCATGATAGAGAATGCTTTGCTTTACATGTTATGAGTAAATGTATGCTGTGATGGAAAATGAGTATATCTTCATGGATAAGATTAAGTGTACATGATATGACATGTTGAGGTTATTATTCATGCTCTTATGATAGTTAATGTATGTCTTGAATTATTTATCGTTGTTCTATGCAAACTAAATGAATATTTATACTTATGTTGATTGATGTAGAAAGCGTGTTTAGGATATATGGGGATGTTATGCAGGCTCATGAATATGATTATGTTGGAACATTTCGCATGCTTGTCAAACTAATGTAGTGGTTGATTATGAGTTGAATCATTATGCCATGAATGTAGTCTTGCATATTAAGATCATGTGTGAATTTCGGGTATGATCTTATGTGGTTTGTTGTGGAAGTGGCTGAAATTGTGATGAATTGTGTGAGGTCTACCGACTGAGACGTCATCGGCTGGACGTCTGGGGTATTCTAATTGGTAGACAAAAACCTCACGGTAGAGACGTCATTGGCTGGACAGCTGGAGGGCTTCCAATAGCAACCAACCATTGGAATAGGAACCCGGTTGTCGTCATAGAACCATAGGTTTGATGCTTCATAAATTGGAAGTATATAGGATGTACCTATGTTATATGACTGGTGCGTAACTTGATTTTCAACTATGAACTTGATAAAAATGTGTATTTTGTACAAATATTTACTTTCATAACTTGCACATTTAATAGTAGTACTCATCTGAGATGATCGACGTGTGCATGGTTTTCAACCTATTGGTGAGTATGTGATGACGGATATGCGATATCATCTCACTGGGCTATAAGCTCACTCTACTTCTATATTTTTCACTAAACTTTGGAACTATACTTGGATATGGATGATTTACTTTACTTAACTTTTCATGATAATTCCGCACTTTGGTTGATTGTCTTTGTCTTGTGTTTACCTAAGCCTTGTGTGACTTGTTCATGGTTGAATGTTGTGGAAATGATGATATGTGTTGAGGCTGAGGGTTACTAGTACCCTATTGGAAAAGGTACTAGCCCGGGCGGCTTGATGTTTTCTTGGGTGAAAATTAGGGTCGTACAAAAACATAACCTGTACATAAGCTTCTAAAGAAGAACATACAGGAAGAAGACCATGTGACCTTCTAAGAAAACACATGGAAATCAAACAACTAGTGGAATCTGCGTGTGAGGTTTTAAGGAAGAATGGGTAAGAAGAAGACCGTGTGACCTTCTAAGTGAGCACGCAGCGACCAAACAATAAGCAAAACCTGGATGTGAAGTAAAAAATTATGAGACCTTCTAAATAAGCACATGGAGACCAAACAACAAGCAGAGCTTGCTTGTAAACTTCTAAAGAAAAGTGTGCAAAGCATGTGGAAACTGAGCCACAAGTAGAGACTGCATGCGTTCTTCTAAGGATGAATGCGCAGAAAGAAGACCTAATGATCTTTTGAGTAAGCCTATGGAAACTAAGCAACAAGCAGTTGAGCTTCTAAGGAAGAATGTGCAGGAAGAAGGCCATGTGAGCTTCTAAGCTAACACGTAAAGACAGAGACAAGCAAAACCTATGTGTGAGCTTCTAAGGAAGAATACGAAGGAAGAAAATCATTTGACCTAAGTAAGCACATAAAAACCGAGTGGCAAACATAACCTGTGTTTGAGCTTCTAAGGAAGAAAGTGTAGGAAGAAGACCAGGAGACCTTTCATGTAAGCATGTGTCGTGTGAAGATCTAGTGACGAGTTGAACCAACATGTAAGCTTTCAAGGAAGAACATGCACAATGAAGACCACGTGACCTTCTAAGTAAGCACGTGGAGACCAAACAAAGAGCAAAACATGTATGTGAGCTTCTAAGAAAGAGCACGCAGTATGAAAGTAAGAAAATCACATGACTTGAGTAACCCATGGAGACTGAACAATGAGCAAAGCGTACCCTAGGCTTCTAAGGAAGAAGACCACATGACCTTCTAAGTAAGCACGTGGATATCGAACAACTACCAAATCTTGCATGTGAGTTTCTAATGAAGAGTGCACAACACAAAGTCCACGTAATCTTTTAAGTAAACATATGAATTTCAAGTCACTAGCAGAGCTTGCATGTGAACTTCTAAGGAAAAAGCCGGAGGTAGAAGCACGTGTCCTTCTGAGCAAGAATCGGAAAAAATATAGTGCATGAGGGCTTTTTGGTCCCTTACCCAACTTTGCAAGCACCTTTCAGTCAACTACGTGCAAAGGACTCTAGAAACTCAGTACGACTCCTAATGATTGAGGACAGCCTTGGTGCGATAAGTTGACTGTCAAACAATTAGGAGACAACATGGTGGCCACTTGTGGTCCCCTGAGACATGTGTCAAGAAATGATAGTGGTCCCTCTTACCACCCAGTGCCCATAAAAAAGATAAATGAATACCATTTGGAACACAAGGGAAACTTGAAGCCTTCTACACCTTCCGATGATAGGGGAGTTGCAAGTGCATTGTGCAACTCCCTTGTGATCGAACGATGTGGTTCTACTTGTGTTCTAAATGGTGTACCTCCTGTAGCACTCAATCCTAAGAACCTGAGAGAAAGGAAACTAACTTAAGCATCATACTAGATTTGGTAGGTACCACGTTGGTGTCCCTATTCTAGCTGAAGTGCTTTTGTTTTGTGAAGATTTCAGGTTCAATGAGGGGACATATATCAAGGATTGAGCGTAGACTTGACAAGTGATCCAAATTTTGGCGTCAAAAATAACTAATGTAACCTTTTTAGAGAATTAAATGTCCCCTATTTTTTATGATCTTACCAATGTTCTAACAAAGAGACTAACAAGTTTATCAATGTCAGATGTGGGTACAACATGTAAAAGCATACTAGCAAAAGATAGCCCGATTCACAGGTCCAATGTGCACTTGTCTAAGTGACTAATACCTCGGCGTAACAGGGAAAAATCCTGAAACTCACATTACTCGCCTAATAAATCAAATTAACACGCCCAAATTCTCAGAAAATGCTTTCTTTTCGCATCAAATACCCGTAAAAATTCTGTGTTCCAAGCCAAAAAAATAATATAAAATTTCATAGAAATATCGCCCCATTAAAAACTTCTTGCAAAAGAGCAAACGAATGAAATAAATTCTTGGAAAAGAAAAACCGAACAATGAAATTGACGCGAGAAACGTCTTAAAGAACCAAAGGAGAAGAGCACCCATGAAGCGGATTGACCAAGAGAAGCGAATGCAAATCGGTGATCAGGGTTGATAGCGAGCTTGGCGTGAATGAAAAGGAGGATTGCCTGCTTGGTTGAATCCAATCTCGTAATGGGTCGCCCATTTGGGCCCGAAATCTTCATCTCCACCTGCGATTCGAGGTCGACATCAACGCAGAAGAGTATGTCTTCGTTGCAGATGCGAATTGGCTGGAGAGTATATGGAGAACGGGAAGAACTCTCCCCCTCTGAAAGATCCATTAGAGGTGGACACTACGATCTGTGACTGGCCAAAGAGTAGTAGCGAAAGGTAAAGAGTAGGGATCCTAATCCCTTCTTTCCAACCAAGCTGCTGTGGCAATTTCCCCGTAGTCAATAATTATGTATCCTCAAAAAAAATATTATTTATCTTTCTAGTAGTTTCAAACAAATTTATCTTCTTCCAACTCAACCCTACCATTTTTAATGCATCCTCTCTATTTTTTTCTCATTCTCAACACTAAAAACCATAAGTCACTACATTCAAAACCCTCAAAATCACTTACTTCTTTGCTATTATCTCATATTCAGCGAAAAAATCGATAGTTTTAACAAATTTTATATTATTTTTTTCGACACGAAAGGTGACTGCGATTTGAAATCAATAAGAAATTTGTTGTTAAAATAATATATTTTGATATTTTTATTCGCAAAAAACATCATCGAGTGTCCGAAGTAATCACCATGGGAAGAACAGAACCGCATCTGCTAGAACCTGCGATACCGAACCGATTGTAGTGATTCGGTCATAAATGACAGAATCTTACGTTTTGGGTTATGTCATCACCGACCGAATTGTATAAGTTTTTTTTAATGTAGTTAAAACACCAAAAAAAAAAAATAGTTCGGTCATACAAACCGAACCAATAGTTATGGGTTCGGTCTCTATGACCGAACCATACGACGAAATTGAAAAAGAAATAAAAAATAGGGTCACTTTGGTACAATCACATGAGGTATTATTGAAAATCAAAATTGGTAAGTTTTTGTCGTGTAAAGAGTGTTTTTTGGTGGTTCAATTAGTTGCACTTTTTATTTTATGATAATAATTATGATTATACATTGAAAAATAAATTTATAAAGCAATAAATAAAAACAATTTCTTACATAAAAAATATTTCATGCTTTTTTTATTGTACATGTGAATTTTTTTTTCACACCTATTAGTGAACGTTAACAAAATCAATAACATAAAAATACTATGACTTCTATACTAAACTCAACTCAACTAAGTTTTTTTTCAACTATATGGAGTTGGCTACGTAATTCCTCTTCATTCACTCCGCTCTATTGAGGGCTAAATTGATATTTAAATTACAAGAATTTTAGATCTTTATCAATTATCTCTATAAATATTATTTTAGGCCTACCTCTACATATATTATTAACATTTAGTATTAATAGGTCACTTTTTCTAACTGGTGAATCTCGATTTTCTCTCATTTTATTTTTAATTGGTGCTACTTTTACTATTTCCCAACTGCTCATATCTAATTTTATATTTTAGAGTTTTGCCACATGTCCATCTTAACATTCGCATTTATGTACACTTAATTTATTAACATATTTTTTAATTGCCCAACATTTTTCATGTTCATAGTTGACCTGATGAAATTTTATGTGGCGGCCCTCGACCTCATGTACCCCGACACGGAAACTCTGGGTGGCCGCTGGGCGTAGGCATCCCCATCATTCATGGAATGATTGAGACCCTACAAGTCTCAACCTACAAACTCTCCGTAGAGTCCTGTCTTACAAAATCAACTTGTGGGTACCTGTAACAATTCTACTATCCGCCACTAAGCATTTTTACAATCCACAACTGAATAATACTAAAAAATATACAAAAGAAATCACATCATCATGCCATCATTTCAAAGTCTAGTTCAAAACCATAATCCCAACATCAAAATATATACATACGTTCCCACCATCTAACAAAGTTCACGTGTTAAATATTACTTCGTACATATATAGCACCTGTGCCATTAGGTGACGTCATTTTGACCTATAGTGTACCCGCAGAGTATCCGTATGCGTATGTGTATATGTATTTTGATGCTCGAAGCACATAAGTTCGAGTGTCTTTGCATGATTTTAGGTCATAAAGAGTGCGCATGAAGTTTAGGAACCATCGGAGACCCGTTCGATGTCAAAACATGTCGAAAACGGTGTTTTGGATCCAGTGGAGCTCGCTCCATAGAGGAAGAAATTTCAGTCACAAATTACATCAATGGTTTGATCTCCTAGATCCGTGGTCCGATTGAGCTAAAATATTTTCAGCTCATTCTTATATGATAGATCTTCATTATGAACGGTGAAGATCTTGATTGGAGTTACCTACTATGGGTTATAAGACTCCAAACACTGTTTCACGGATTATTGGATTTTCTTACGCAGTTTTGATCAAACTGTTAGATCTCGCAATCCCACCGTTGGAGTGAGTTGAAAGTTTACCAGAATGTTGGTAACTGACTCATGCAACTTTTCAACGATTAAGATGTTAAATTGGTGTGTATTTTTCAAGAAATTGACTGTTTAAGTGAAAGTATTGCAATAGGAAAACTAATTTTTTAACAGTTTTTTGCAACTTTTAATCGTGGGCTCAAACACTTCTATATAGGCTATTGACTCGATTTTTTCAGCTCATTTGCACATATTGCACTTGAGAAAGAGGAGAGAAGTGCTGGAGGAGAGAAAGGAATGAAAAAATTAGGGTTTGGTGGTTTCTTGCTCAAGAACACCTAAGGTTTGCATTTTTACTCCATTTCTTCCTTGAATCTCTCTATTAGTTGCATGATAACTTTATTTTGAGCGTGAAGGTTTCATTTTGATGCATGCATTGTGATGAACCTTGGATGGGTGGAAGACCAAAGTTGGAGTTGAGTCTTGCATGTCACATATGTGTGATTAGAGAGTGTTAGGAGTACACTAATGGTGAAACCCCCAATTTCTAGTAAGAAATTTGAAGGGTTAGTTCAAATGACCTATACTTAGTTTATGACCTTAGACTTTTTCAAAATCTTTGCATGTCAACTATGTTGACCTAGTGGCCATTGTGGATGATTCCATGTTGCAAGATCAGTAAAATTCATGGCTGAACATGGTGACCTAGTGTAAAATTGGCAATATGGCCTATGTATGAAAATTTCTAGATTTGGGGCTTTTGATGCTCTTGATATAAAATCTGGAAAATTATGCAATGTAGGTCTAATTGGACATGATTAGGGTTGTTTGATGATTGAATTCAGTGGGTTATCATAATGGACACCTTAAGGTTGACTAATTTTGATCTAGGCTAAGTATTTGACATTTTTCATCTACTTTGGCAATTTTGCATGTAATTTGGGGATTTTGCCCAAATTGAGACTTTTCACCCAAAGCAAGTCAATTTATGAAATTGACTTGGGGATTGTTTAATTGGACCCAAATTGAGTAGAATCATGGGTTTAAAATGTTAGAACCTATGTTAAATTGATATGACTTAGTTCATTTTGACCTTATGTTTTATATTGGCCTAATTGGGGTTTTTGACCAAGACTTAGTCAATTGATGAAATTTACTTGATGCATAGTCTAATTGACCCTAATTATAATTTAATTTCATGTATATTAATGGTTGGATCATGGGACACCCTATTACATTCAATTTAGGTCAATCTTAGTTTAATTGAGTCTAAATGATCAAGTTGGGCAATATGAAAATTGGCTCAAGGGGGTAATCAATTTAGAATCTAATTGACTTTAGATTGAGTTTGAACATGGGGTTTTGACACACTTTATGACTGATTTTCAGTTCTGTGAACCATGTTATTTTCAGGTCTTGTGATTGATCTTGAACCCGTTTAGTCAATTGGAGAGTTTTGGCAATTGGATTGGCTAAACTTAGCCAATCAAGAGTGAGTGTTCTTTTACTTTTGGATTATTTATATGTGGCATTTGTAGTATAGATGTGACGCCCCGAAAATTATTTCATCTAGCCCATAACCCAATTGCACTTTGCCCAAACTCTATGCGTTGCCTTGATATGTTTGGTGTTTGTTTGATCATTGTTTAATGTTTGTATAGTTGATGCTTGATAATGTATATAAATATGTGTATCATAAATTGTATATGGGTCATGTTAAATTAAATTATAATGCATATGTTATTATTTATGCATGGACCCATTAAACCATGAATTGATATGAGTTAGGATTGATTGAATAAAAGGATAAATGAGAATGAAAATTTGGTGTATTAAATGGATTGGACATCTAAAATACATGGAAGCATGAAATTGGATAAAGTACATGTGGTTGGTATGGGTAGTATGAGACCAACACATGTGAAGGTTGGTGCATGAAAGTGGACAAGTGTCCCATGCCCTCAAGGAAGTGCTAGAATGAGTGGAGGGAATCAAGGAGAGAATCAAGGAGGAAATCAAGGAGAGAATCAAGGAGAGAATCAAGGAGGGAATCAAGGAAGTGCTAGAAAGAGGTGAGTGGAGAGAAAGGAAAAAAGAAGAGAAAGAAAAGAAGAGAAAGGAAAGAAGAAGAGAAAGAAAAGAAGAGAAAGGAAAGAAGAAAAGAAAGAAGGAGGGAGTTGCAGGAGGAAGATCTCTGCGAAATTTTCATCAAAGAGCTGGATCTTTGGGATAAATGGTCAGATTGAGCTCAAAATCTGTCAGTAAGTTCGTAGCTTATGGTTATTCATTCTGGTCGGTGGAGGTCTTGATCAGAGGTTTCGTCTAAGAGATCTAACCTCTCAAAAAAAGCTGGTCGGAAAGTTTGGATTTCTCGCGCCATTTCGCTCAAACTTATAGATCTCCTCAATCTACCGTTGGATGGATATAAAATTTGGGTAAGTAGTGTACAACTGATATTTCTACATTTTGAACGGTAGAGATCTTGATCACAGGTTTTGTCGGAGAGATCTAACCTTTGAAACAAAGCTGGTCGGAAAGTCTGGATTTCTCGTGCCATTTTGCTCAAACTTATAGATCTCCTCAATCTACCGTTGAATGGATATAAAATTTTGGTATGTAGTTTATAACTGATACTTATGTATTATGAACGGTGGAGATGTTTATGCATTTAGTATTTTGTGTGATATAGTCATCTGAGTTTGAGTATTTGCAGTAGGAAAGGAGAAATTGTCTTATTAGAGACTTGTTCATCAAATATACTTATCTTTTCGGTCCACCGTTGGATTGGGCTGATATTTGGACAGAAGGTTTGTTTCTTCATATACTTCAATCTGTACGGTTGATTTTGTGATTACATATTTCTGTTGGTATATTGATACATCTGAACAGAATAGTAAATGAAGAATTGGTAGGGTTGCTTGTATTAGACCTAAATTTAGAATATGAACTTAGACCTTTCCAAATAGCTTGCATGTCAACTATGTTGACCTAGTTGTCATTGTTGATGAACCCATGATGCAAAATCAGTGATATACATGGCTGAACATGGTGACCTAGTGTAAATCGACAATATGGCCTAAGTATGGAAAATTTCATATTTTAGGGCTTTTGATGCTTTTGGCCTAGAATCATTGAATTGATGCAACTTATGTTTAATTAAGCATGATTAAGGTTGATTATGCTACTGATTTGGTGGTTGTGACCATATCATGGGTTAGGCCTACTTGTAATCAAGTGACCCAATTTGGGCATGTTTATGCCTAAAGGAATTGAAAATCAGTATTTTTGATTAATAGAATGGTTTATGTATGAGAACTATGCATTAGAGGCCTAAGTCATGTGATTTGAGTTGAATGATGGGATTAGATGGGATTTAGGCCTATTGTTTATATGTGGGCTGATTTAGGGTTGATGTGTAATGTCTATGTGATTGAGCATAGAAATTGATGTATGGTAGGATATTGATGTATGTTTCAGGATCTTGATTGGGTTGATTCGGTTTGGTGGTCGTGTGTGGTTAAATACTCTCGCGAGGCTTGGTTGTGAGTAGACTTCATTTATGATTATATCTTTTATGTTATCATATCACTTATATATTGTATGTTGAAAGCATGAATGTGTTATAATGTTTTGAATGATGCATTGATTTGAGAAAACCTTATGACTTTGGTTGGACCCATCTATCTGGCTAATAGGGGGACTTAACCTTGTCATAGGAGGGTTTTAGGAAAGGAAGAGATTGGGGTCAACGGTACGGTGAAATAGACGTGCACTAGTAACCCAAAATAAACATGATTGAGAGCAACGGTACGGTGAAATAGACGTGCGCTTGTAACCCAATGCATGTGGAATGTGGATCCAAATTGATAAGCTTTTACTTGCATCGAACTTATTATAAATGCTTGATATCTATATGTTATGAGCTTTTAATCATGCTACACATTGACATGCATACATGATATTTATTGATGAGTATTGATAGCATATTTGAATTCTATTCACTGGGCACCGTTGGCTCACCCTCAGTTTCCTCTTTCAGGTCCTTCTGTCCCGAATAAGGGGAAAGGAGTAGTTATATCTTGAGGGCCTTGCCTGCGAGAGAATCAAAAGCCTCGATGTGAGTTGAGAGACATTTTGATTGAACTGTGTTTTAAATTATGAAGTATTATATTTTGGATTATGTAATTATAATACTTACCACATTGTAGTATGGGTGAGTTGGGATTTGTCAGATAGACCATGTGGGCATATGACGGTTTTTATTTGTACCCACAATTTTGGACTTTATGTGTATGTCAATTTTAATGGACTGTAGGGATTATGATTTTATTTATGGTTCAATTTTTATGGATTATCTATTGTCTTGGATGATTAATACGGTGGGTAGTTTTGTTTAGTACCTTTTGATATTATGTCGTTGTTTGAGATAAGGCTCGTAGGGTCTCAACCACCTCACGGGAGTTGAGGAGTGGTCGGAGATGCCTACGCCGGGCGTCCCGCCCTGGCATTCCGCATGCCACTCCCTGCGGGGTTGGTGGTCCGGGGTGCGGGGTCGCCACAATAGAAATGTTTTAAATGCTTATGTATGATGGTATGCATGTTTTAATATTCCATGAAATACATTTGAGCATAATTCATTGGGATGACAATTTGGGTTGAAGCTCCTAGTTGAAATTTCCTCCTTTTGGGAATTCTCGTAAGTCTAACGGTGATCCCAGTTGTGTACCTGGCAGAGGGTTTTATGGCTTGTGTATGGGTAGGTTAGTTTAGGCTAATCTTACATGTTGCACAACCCCAGAAATCCTATTAGGATACGAGTATTGAGTGTGTGTTCAGGTACTGTGTGTAGCGCATCAGTCTTGAGCCCCCGTACTCAGGGGGTGTTAGGATTGAATGAGCATGACTACAAATGTTATGCATCGTCTTATGTATGACTTGATCCATTATGTTAGCATGTATGTAATCTATTTCGTCATCATGATATTTCAACTGTTTTATGATCTTACCATGTTTTGTAAATGCACGTATATGCCACTTGTAAATAACATTCACTGAGCTGGTTGTAGCTCACACCTCACCATCTTCTTTCAGGATCTGATAGAAAAGGAAAAGGGAAGGCTTGACTGTGGAGCGTCCCTTGTTTTGTTTCATGTAGGTGTTGTACATTTAGTTTTATATTTTGATAATTATGTACATGATAACACCTAGTAATTGTATATTTAACATATAGTTGGGATGTATTGGGTTTTTTTATCATTTTGAAGACTCTGGAATTTTATATTTGTAAAAATTTGGAGAAGTAATATTTTATTTCATTATGATCATGTTAGTTGGTTGTTAAGGATGCACTTTTATTTCTTTTTGGGCATTCGTATATGTATTCGAGAGTTGACGGGACGTCGGGTGTACCGACAGAGGGTATACTCAAAGGTTCCCGTGCCGGTCATGACGTCACGTAGAGTGGGTCGTGAAAACATAAGTTTTAAAAGTACAAAAATACACATGTAATTACATCAAGTTTTGCCATGTACAAAAGGACCTCCCATCACTCACATCCAAAATCTAGGCTCAACCACTAGCTATCCTCAATGAATAATAATCTTTTTACCCTTATCTAAAGCTAAAGGAGTTGAAAGAGAAAAATGAGAGTGAGCCAACGATGTCCTAGTAAATAGAGTTTAATTATGTCATTTAATACTCATCAATAAAATTCATGTATGCATAATAATGTTATGTGATGGTAAAAACATATACCACATATATGTAACAGGCACCCATATAACAATGCAAGGTAAAATCCAATCAACATTTCATTCTCATATTCTAATCCAAGCTTCCGCCATGAGACCTAGCATAACAGAACTACAATCCTCCCCATGTCCCCCTAGATCGATAGGGGCAAAGCTTCCACTTTGGCACTTAAAATATTCACCGGAGTTACTAATACATGTCTATAGGATCATGGCTTTCTACTACAATCTATTTCTCGAAACCGCCCATGGCAGGGTCAACTCAAACCTACTAGCATACTTTCGACCAAATAGGTAAGGCTCACCATGTCCACGTGGTTTTTACGCACTATGTAATATTTGTTCAACACATTTCATGTTTTCAAATATTCAACATATAATTGATATGATGACATAAAAAATTGAACATAAAGAAATCTACTTACAATCAAGCCAAGTGAGAGCAATCTATTCCCACAAAAGATGTCCAATCAAATTCCCAAATCTAGGCCAATTACAATATTCACTATTTCAAACCATGTGAAACCGTCATATATCAGTACAATTCATCAAAGCTCAATCAAACGCATGACATAAGTCACATGCACATTATTTGGAATGCTACAAGTTCACATTCTAGGGTTTAGGCCAAATGGATGCTCTCGCATGAAAACTCAAGTAAACATTAGGGCAAACAACACTAGACCACCTAAAAGCATCATGGAAGTCCATACCAGACACATCCATCTCTGATTTGAGGATCTCTATTAAAACCCTAACCTCAAACTTCACACAAAACCGAGGTACAACCCTAGCAAACGCCATTTGGGCGTGGGTTTGGGTCAAAGGTCTCCATTTCTACCACTTTTAACCTATTTCTAACCCAAAACATCAAAACCCTAGTTTGGGTTCATCCAAAACTGCCACCTATGGGGAAATTTAGACCAAGAGAAAGCTTGCATTCATCTCAAATGGTGATTTCATAGAGAAATTTGCGAAAAATTACTCACCTTAGGTGGGTTTTGGTGAAAATCCCTTCGTGGAGCCTTAGTTCCCATTTTCTTTCTCCTCTCACTTCATTCTCAGCTCAAATGGGAGAGAAAATTGAGTTATCTACCTTTTATACCATCTGCACGAACCACACAACACTTTAAAAAAAAATTGCCCATAATCATGAGAAGCGCGCTGCTCCTTGCGACTGTTAAAATTGGCTCTCTGTCCGTGTAGAGGAGCATGTTGCTCCCCCTGCCCATAAAACCAACATGTTTTTTACAACAGGGGACTCGCTCCTCCCTTATGGGAGTGTGCTCCTTGGCTCCATTTCGACATGTTTCACTCATTTTGATACTTTGCACAACCAATACACACCATAAAAAACACATGCTGAAACACCTACAAACATGCATACATAACACCTAAACAAGCAACAACAACAAATCACAACATTGAACAACACAATAATCATTTCACCAAGTTCTAGACGTATAGAGTTAAGCATGCAAATGGGGTATGGGTTAGGTGAAAAATACACAGGGCTTCACATTTTACACTGGCTATCAACTACCTAACATAACCCTTCTCCCTTACTCAAGCTTGGGTTTGGTCGTGGTGGAGTTACTTCTATAAGCAAGAAAAGTTGGTATGAAAATATAGAGGTTAAAATATACTTTCTGAAATCAAACATTCAATTTTCTTTTTCTTTTTTTGAGAAAATATATATTTTTCCTCAAAATAATAATAGTTTTATAAATTATCAAATACACCTTAATAAACAAAAAATATTTGTTAATATATATATATATATATATATTTCTAAAAATAAAAATGAAAAAATAAGAAAGTTGAGTTCATGTTTTGTTAACGTTGTATGTAAACCTAAATAGGTAGGGTGATTGTTGGCCCAGTATTATAGTCCAAGAGGGGGGGTGAATTAGACTTGACAAATGTTTACATTACCTTTCGGTCAATATAATTAATCTGATAAAGTGCGCAGTACGTAACTATGAAAATAAACAAATGCAGGAAAGATAATTGGACACAAAGATTTAGAGTGGTTCGGTTCCCCTAGAACCTACGTCTACTACCCAATTACCACGATCGGGATTTCTCAATACACAAATAGGCTAGTCAACTTACGGCGTGACTCGAAGCCGTTTACAAAAGCCAACACAAAAACTTAGTTCAAAGCCTTACATTAACCAACATAAGGACTTGGTTAGAAAGACACACACACTAACCTACACAAAGGCTTGGTTAGAAAGCCACACTCTAACCTACACAAGGGCTTGGCTAGAAAGCCACACTGTAACCACTTACGGGCGTGGTCACGAGCTGTACAAGATATGGTATGAATCCCAAGTTGACAAACACGTCAATGATCCATCAAGATTACAAAAGATACAGAGAAGTGTTCTACAACACTCTCAACAATGTTAAGCTTACAATCTTGAATGAGTAAACACTACTATTCTAACCACAATGATTTAAATGATGCGATGTGTTGAAATTGTTTTTCTCAAATATGCGATAGATTCAAATACATATGATATGAAACCGGGAATCGATTATGCGCATGTAACAAGATATTTATTCTAACATTGATAAGTTTAAATCACAAGAATCAATTTATAATGATGATCAAAACTTGATGATTCTAAAAGTATAAATGATTAAGATCAAGAATCAAACAAACCAAGTATTGATCTATGAGATCGATTCAATATTGTATAACTTTAACACATGAATCGATACCACAAGATATTTATGAAACCACTAAACAGGATATTATGATATAAAGATCAAAACAGGGTTTCACACACAATAATCAAAATAAAATCAGTTTTCAAGATATTAACTTAAGCACAAAACTAATTTGCTAAAACAAAATCACAAGAATCGAGTTAGAGAAATTTTACCCCACTTGGGTAAGGTTGAAGTTCAATGATTTTTCAAGTGTGACGTTGGATGAGAGATACCACATTTAAGAATGATCAAGACACAACAAGATGTGTAGATAGCACTCAAAAACGTCTTGAACACTTGCTCAATGAAAACATACAACTTTCTCAAAGTTTTGTAAGATTTGAAGAACTTTTCAAAAGTATGAATCAATAGATCAAATGTAGATGAACTTTTGTTGTAAAAGAGGTTTAAAATCGCTCAAGAACTTGTTTTGGACTTGTAGAAATGCTAAGATGAAAAACGCACAAGTTCTTTAGTTTTTGTAAAAGTTATTCTTCAAATGAGCAAATGTGGTATTTATAGAAAAACACCACACCGAGGCACAGGAATGCATTCCTTTAAGCAGAAGCGCGCTTTTGTTTTGAAATTTGAAAAATCTCATATTTCTCTTCAATTAAGAAGCGACTCTCCTTACTTAAGGAGCACGTTCTTTAATATGTCTATTGGGCATAGGAACGGGTTTTGTCATCAAAAACCACTGACTCTACAGTTTTTCCTATTTTCCCTTCTTAATAGGAGCGCGTTCCTTTTTCCTTGATAAAAAAAATTTGATTCTCGAAAAAACTACAGGAGCGCGTTCCTTCACTATGAAATGATATAAACTCGATTTTTTTTTTATCATAGTGAGCTTAGGACTTTGTCAAACACATAGACTAACATTTAAAAACATTTTCAACAAGATTATAATATGATTGACAAAGTTAAATACGTATAAATCAATCAACTAATCATGGATTGAAACATTTAATAAGATACATGTAAAACGATAAAACTATACAAAGTTGGTAAAATGAATGCATGTTAATCACTGATAAGAATATGTATGATAAACAATTTTAACCAAGTGTAATTGCATAATTATCATACCGATGGGTGTGTATGCATGATCAATAATATAATAGTTTATATGCATGAGTATGACAAACACATCAACGATCCATCAAGATTACAAAAGATACTGAGAAGTGTTCTACAACACTCTCAACAATGTTAAACTTACAATCTTGAATGAGTAAGCACCACTATTCCAACCACAATAATTAAAATGATGTGATGTGTTGAAATAGTTTTTTTTCAAATATGTAATTGATTCAAATATATATGATATGAACTTAAGAATCGAATGTGCACATATATCTAAATATTGATTCTAACAAGGATATGTTTAAAGCACAAGAATCAATATAGATATAATGATGATCAAAACTTGATGATTCTAAAACCATAAATGATTAAGTTCAAGAATCAAACAAACCAAGTGTTGATCTATGAAATCGATTTAATATAGTATAACTTTAACGTATGAATCAATACCACAAGATATTTATGAAACCACTAAACAAGATATAATAATATGAAGATCAAAATAGGGTTTCACAAATAATACTCGAAACGAAATCAGTTTTCAAGATGTTAACATAAGTACAAAACTGATTTGCTCAAATAAAATCACAAGAATCGATTTAGAGAAATTTTATCCCACTTAGGTAAAGCTCAATGATTTTTCAAGTATGATGTTGGATGAGAGATACCAAGTTCAAGAATGATCAAGACACAACAATATGTGTAGATAGCACTCAAAAACGTCTTGAACACTTGGTCAATGGAAACATACAAGTTTCTCAAAGTTTTGTAAGATTTGAAGAACTTTTCAGAAGTATGAATCAATAGATCAAATGTAGATGAATTTTTGTTGTAAAAGAGGTTTAAATCACTCAAGAACTTGTTTTGGACTTGTAGAAGAAGATGAAAAACGCACAAGTTCTTTAGTTTTTGTAAAAGTTGTTCTTCAAATGAGCAAGTGTGGTATTTATAGAAGAATACCACACCGAGGCACAGGAACGCATTCCTCAAGGAAGGAGTGTGTTTCTTCTTTGAAATCTGAAAAATCTCATATTTTCCTCTAATTAAGGAGTGCGTTCCTTATATGAGGAGCGCGTTCCTTAATGTGTCCGTTGGGCAAATGAGCAAGGTTCTTCATCAAGAACCATTGACTTTATAAAATTTTCTATTTTACCCTTGGCAACAGGAGCGCGTTCCTACTTGAAGGAGCGCATTCCTTTTTCCCTGATCAGAAAATTTTGACTCTCGAGAAAAACCACAGGAGCATGTTCCTCTTACAAGGAGCGCGTTTCTTTAAAAGACGAACGTGTTCCTTCACTGTGAAATGAATGTAACCCGATTTTTTGATCATAATGAGTTTAGGACATTGTCAAATATATAGACTAACTTTAAAAATAATTTTTGACAAGATTAAAGTATAATTGACAAGATTAAATATGTGTAAATCAATCGACTAAGTATATGATTGAAACATTCAATACAATACACGTAAAATAATGAAACAATGCAAAGTTGGTAAAATGAATGCATGTTAATTACTGTTAAAAATATGCATGATAAACAATTTTAACTATGTGATTGCATAATTATCATATTAATGTGTGTGCATGCATGATCAATAATATAATAGTGTATATGCATGAGTATGATAGACTATATACATAATTTTCGAAAAGATGCAAATCATATTGTGATTGGAATATGTAAATGTTACTTTACAGTGTTGGTCGACCCAAGAGGGGGTGAATTGGGTGTGATGGTCAATTTTAAATATCTCTTCCAATAACTTAGTGATATACATAAGTGTATTGGAATTGGATGCAAAACTAGAACACAAACTAAATTGCAAACGTGAGACATACAAGATTTATAGTGGTTCGGCCGAGCCTATGTCCACTGCCTAATCTCCCGATTAGGATTTTCTCAATCCACTAACTGATTCTCTTTCGGGTAAGAACCAAACCGTTACAATTTCCCTTTTACAGGTTAAATGCAAACCTATCCTTTCACGGGCTAAGAATGAACCAAATTTACTTTTTTCGGGATGAGGAGAAACCCATGTTCCTTTTACGGGATAAGGAAGAACTGTTTTCCTTTTACAGGATGAGGAACAACCGTTTCTCTTTTACAGGTTAAGAGATAACCTATCTTTTTATAGGTTAAGGACACACCTATCCTTTTACAGGATTAGGATGAACTGATTTCCTACTTACAGGTAAGGATTAACCTTTTTCTCTTTTACAGGTTCAAAAATAACCTTACACGATTTCAATCCTAAAATCATTAAGTGAAATACATTCACTTGTCCTGGTTGTTTCAGTCCATAAATACACCAGCATTACAACACAATAATGTTGGTTCTAACTGAGTAGAACACTTTATAATTAAGCTCATTACATAACATTACAAAGATATGAAATATGAATACGTAATGCTAAGTTGAAATACACTTACAGTCCTTTACCTTTCAATGTTCGATATTGCTCAAGTGCAGTTTCGAAAAGCATGAATGATGTAATATGAAAATCAGTGCTTCTTCAAAAATAATATGATACCGAATAAACATTGATTTGAAAATTAAAGGACAAGTGTAAATCAAGGATACAAACAGTTTTCAAAGTAGATATAAAATATAAGTATGAAAGCTTTTGGTTCAGTGATCAGTAGTTAATGTAAATACTGATATAGTTCAATACAATACTTAAGATATGAAATCAAGTACAACTGTATTTCTCATGAACTATATCTCAAATTTTATCTTTAGCAAGAATAATACCAAGTATGAATCGGTGCTGAGAATTTGAGTTGATACCAGCTCAAATAGATTTTCAAAGATAGAATGAAAATAAGCTCAGTATGAAAATCATTTGAATACGTAAAGGTATTAGTGAAAAATACTTTGAAAGTTTAGATAATAAAAAAATATTTTGACACAGACTAACTTTCAAAAAGTATTGGCACAATATAAACAGATTGGCAAGTTGTTTGATCCTAAGTGCTGGTATTTATAGACTTAGTGGGGCATAGCCGTTAGACATTTGAAGTTCAAATAATATGAACGTTTATACACAATGACTAGAATGTTATATGAAAATGGCAACTGTAATTTTCACTAACATTTTGGTTCTTTTCAGATTTCACGAAAGAGGAAAATTTTATTAAAACTTAATTCATGTATCATAGAAGTTCTCTGATAAGTCTGAAAAAGACTCTGTGCAAAGGTCCATTCTGAAAAAGTAAATTTACGTAGTGTACTTGTTCGAACAGTGACAGTTGTTGAATTAGCGTCTTAATTTCGTAATTAGTGTCCTAACGCATAATTATCAACTATGTCGTTTTGTTCCTTGAGGGCGCTCATTATGTATAAGCGTCCTGACTTATTTAGTTCAGGAGAGCGCTGCTAACTCATTAACGTCCTGAAAGACTCTTTAAAAATAGTTTTGACTCGCGATTAAATATTCGGTAAATGCGAATAAAAACTCAGTAGATTTCAAATTAAATATATAATAATAAATCGTTTGAAATACCGTAAGATGTAAAATCAAAACATGCAGATTTGAAAAACACATGTAGATGATTTATGCATGGTTTTGAAAATCATTTTGAGCAATAACGATTAGAGAAAGATATACCTTAAATACTTTGTGTATTTCTCATTTCTCATAACCATTAAATCCAACTCTTCATTATGAGATCTTCAATAAGAGCTTTGCGCGGAGTTGAATGACTTGAACGTTGATCGAGAGATGCAGACTTGAAGCCTGATCGAATCATTCGAGTGAAGTGATCTTGAAATCAGGATGTGATCGTTGATGTTCCTTGGTTGAGACGTACTTGACTGTTGGATGTGATCTTTGTGTTTCTTGATCGAGTCGTTCCTTGACTTTTTGCTTTCCTCAGGTGCTTTGATGAAATCTTGATAAATGCTCGTTAGCACCGAAAAGTACTTTGTTTGTGATCATCAAAATATACTATATCACAGTATATTTAGGGACGAGCAAGTGATGAATTGTATAGGTTAACATACAATAGTAAGATTCTAAATAAGAAATACAACCAGGAAGCTTTTGAATCTTCGTACAATGTTGTTCCTTCCACATGCTTTGACAGACTAGTTGAATCCATCTGATATAGTTAGTTAGCACTGAAACAACTACGTCAAAAAGATTAGTGATCACAAGTATGTTGTTTGTAATCATCAAAACAAAATAGGGTGAGAGTAATTACATCAATAGTAATGGAACAACACAGAGAAAAAAAGAACAAGAGAGAAATCAAGAGGTAATTTCAAATTTCATTCAATAATTACATCCTAAATTACTTATAGCTAAATATGACTTCTAAAACCAATTAGGAAACTTAAACAAATCCAAACTTCATTTAGAGTTTTAACTAAATAAAACTCTAAAGAAAAAAAGAAAACTAAATACATAATAAATAAATAAATAAAAATAAAATCCTAAACAAACTCGAACTAGCATACATTGACGATGCACGTGATCAAATAAGATGATTTATCTTGCATCAACTATCCCCAACTTGAAAGAACTCGACTCCAACTAAGTAAAATAATGTCACTACTCCAAAAGATTAGAATCAAGGCATATGAGCTTATCTTTTATAATTCAAGTATCATTAGAAGAAAGACGGTTCCGCAAGTCACTAAGTGTCGATGAAAGGCACCATCTAAAGAAAAGACAATCTCATCATCTAACACATCGATAACCTGGTCAAAAGAAGGCAGAAGAGGTGGAAAACATAGCACTGGTGAGTGTTGTGATTTTAATTTCAAAATTAAGAATTTCGCTAGTGAAGGAGTCGCACAAGTAATAGAGTGGTGAGATGAATATCGTCCCACAAAGATTTAATTCACCAAGTACCAAAAATTGATTAAATTTAACTATATTTAGAAACCAAATAATAATGTGACAAATGAACTAATGAAATAAACATTAAAGTACCAAAAATTGAATTAAATGCGTTGAAGAATCAAAGATTGAAAATAGGGATTTTGGATTGAAGTCCAAGAGTTTAAAACACTAGGCTATGATTTTACTTGTTAATATGCATGAATTTCTAATTTGATAATTGTTCTAATTGAAGGTCGAATAGCCCTAATACATTCTATATTCTCTCTCAAGCAATATTAAAAGTTTATCTAATGACAATTTTCTATCTTTCGATAAAAATTAGAATATCTAGAAAATCATTAAGTTTTATGGCAAATCAATTTAGACCACATAAACCATACAAGTATATCTTTATCCTATATGCAATTAATGGTTTGAATTTCATCAAACATATAGCGTGTGTTAGCTCTCGATCCTTAACACACTAATTTAAAATCAAATGAATGTTAATCAAGAATTCAAATGCACTAAATACTAAAATGCAAACTCAATAAAAGAGATAAATATAATCAATTAATCATTTCAATCAGGAATTCATGCAAAATTTTAACAAATTACAAGATGCCCTAGTCAATTAAATTTAGTGTATATTTGAAAATGAAACAAGATAAATCAATGAATTCAACATAATCATAATTTGAATTAAACAAAATTTAGATCAAGATCATGAAAACAAAAGTCATCAATGTACTAAACACATTCATTATTCAATAACAACAAAAATCACATAAAAGAAAGCAAGAAATGAAAATTGTAGAAATCATTCGAATCCAAATAAAGTAAATCGAATTAAATTAAATAGGAAAGCGAAAACATTACCAAGATCGTCTCGAGGGTGCTCCACACGTTTAGTGTTGTCACGATGATTGAGACCACAATGTCACGGGTTCCCAACGTGTTCCACAGTCCAAAATCCCCACTCTTTACTCAATGAAAATTCTCTACAATTTTCCATATATTCTACCATGTTCATATCCCCTTAATTTATAGGCATTCTAGAGAATCAAATCTCCTTGATTCTCTCCAATTTGGGATGTGGTGGAGATAAGATAACTATCAAGTAGTAGTTATCTTAAGGTGATTATTAAGGGGTTATCCAACTTAGATTACTCAAGATAACAATAATCCAATTATGATAAACATTATCAAAATCCAAGATCTCCAACTACATGATCAAATTCCAACATCTCCCACTCGTACATGATGTGTACGTAGGAGTATATGGGTCGAACACATTATGAGCGCCCTGAATTTGATCCATGCAATGCTATCTCCCACTCGCACATGGTATGAATGACAAGTACTAATCTTCAATGAGGAAGTGATAAGCTAATGGACCATGTGACCGTGAGCTCTATACTAGAAACTCATGACGAGCCAACATAGAGACACCTACCCCTTTAAAAGAATGTTAGTGCCTCAAAATGCCATAGATTCATTTGGTCACATCTATTCAAATATTCCTTATCCCTTCAGGGCAATACTTAAACTTCAAAATCTAATAGCATATTCTTACTTATATTTCCATCCTAAATGATGCAACATGAGTATCAAGCGATTAAGAATATACTATCGAGATGTGATTATAAAGAATCTTCCTTTTGCCTTCACACCACTAGGTTTAGAATTAATTGTTTACCCAGTAATGTCTCGTAAGGGTCGAATCACTCATGACCTTGGGTGACTCATCAAAGTAGTGGACATTAAGACTTCACTTCATGGTGTAGGCAAAAGTAACGAAGGGCATCCCATTAGTCTCATATAGCATTGGACATATCTGAACTCAAACAGTAAGGAAGCAGGGATCATTTACTCACTTTTAAAGTGGTCGACTTACACATGTAATGTAAAATTATATGCTACAGTGGAGTAACTCTTATTCAAAAGAGTTATGTTCAACTCAAATCATTGTACAAATTCTAGTCTAGTCGCATCTATGCGCCTCACTTGAGTTCCTTAAAAGCTCGCATATCCAGTTCAATGCGCCAATTAAAGGATCTTGTATTCGGTTCCAAACAATAGGCTTAATGGATAGTGGGTTAATCCATTATCAGTCCTAAAAAAATAGACCTCATCTTGACTCCAATCATGGTGACATGTCATCATGAAATGACCTATTGCTATTCAAAGCACATTAGTCAAATGTATCATCTCTGCTCGCTTTGCATTAAGCGCCAGAGGCGATTGCTCGTGTGAGTAAGCCAATCATGCCTGTGAACATACGGTTGTGTGTGTTGGTGCTAGTAAAGACAAATCAAATACAAACTTCCAATAGCACTGGCGTAAGGAACTTTTGACATCTGTTGTTTTTCAGAAGGAGTTTTAGGGCACATACCTTGACTAAGGGGTATTCCTTTTGTGATTAGTGTATCTATGGGCTTGCAATTTTGCAAGTTGAATCGTTCAAGGATTTTTTTAATATATTGTTCTTGAGATAAAACCAAGATTCTTTTTTAGCGATTTCTATGAATTTTCACACCCAATATGAAGTTTGCTTCACCCATGTCTTTCATATCAAATGTGAAAAACAACCAATCGTTAATCATGATTATGAATGTCATATCATTCCCAACAAGGAGAATATCATCCATATATAAGGACAAGAAGACAAAATGTGTTCTTGAACGTTTAATATAGACACAATGACCTTCATCAGTCATTGTGAATCCATAGGATGACACAGCCAGATGAAATCTCAAATACCATTCTCTGGATGATTGCTTAAGACCATATATTGATCGTTTGAGCTTGCAAACCTTGCGTTTACGGTCTTTAGCTACAAATCTCGTAGGTTGTTGCATATAAATTTCTTCATCCAGTTCACCATTCAAAAAGGTTGTTTTTACATCCATTTGATGTAATTCTAAGTCCAAATATATGCAACAATAGCTAAAAGAAGTCTAATAGATACAAATCTCACAACTGGTGAGAATGTTTCTTCATAATCTATTCCTTCATGCTAGGTATAACCCTTAGCAACTAATTGTGCCTTATACCTCTCAATGGTTCCATCTGCTTTGCGTTTGATTCTGAGAACCCATTTGTTCCCTATTGTTTTTCGCTCAGATAAAAGATCAACCAAGTCCCAGACATGATTAATCCGTATTGACTCCATTTCTTCTATCGTGGCTTTCATCCATTAATCACTAGCATCAAATGAAAGAGCTTCTTGGATTGTTCTTGGCTCACTTTCATCATGTGGAGCTACCATAAAAGCTTCATCCTTGATCTCAAAACGGCGGTGAGATATGTTTTTACGAGTACTCCTCTGCAACTGGTTCGCAAAAACAATAAGGAGTGATCTAGCACCCCCACTCGGATGAAGCTCTTCATGAGCATCATCATAGATCGCCTTCGTTGGCGCATTAGGATCATTATTTTCTAGATCTAATTCGTACAAGGGAAGATCCTCAGTTGCTTCACGTTTGCTAGGAAAGTCATTCTCTACAAAAGTGGCATCTCGAGATTCGAACTCTGTGAAAACTTGATCTTTATTTTCACCTATGAGCACATACTCTTTTGAATGTTCATAGTGTCTAATAAATATGGATTTCTTGCCTCATGGTCCCAATTTTCCATATAGTTGGGATGGTGAGTGTACATAGGTTGTTGATCCCTAGATCTCAAATTGCTCAAATCATGTTTTCTACCTGTCCAGAGCTCATAAGGAGTTGAGGGTACTGATTTAGAAGGAACATGGTTAAGAATGTACACCGTAGTCATCAAAACATCTCCCCAATAAGAAATTGGAAGATTCGCTTGAGTCATCATTGATCGAACCATATCTAACAAAGTTTTGTTCCTTCGTTCTACAACATCATTTTGTTGCGGGGTGCCTGAGATTGTTAGTTGTTTAGCTATCCCCTTTTCATCACATAATTCTTTGAATTGATTAGAAAGGTATTCACGACCTCGATTAGTTTGTAACGCTTTAATACGTCAATGAAGCTGGTTTTTTACTAGCGATGCATATTTCTTGAAGCAATCCAATGCTTCAGATTTATGAGATATCAAATAAATGTATCCATAGCGTGAAAAGTCATTAATGAAGGTGATGAAATATAGAGCTCCACGTCGTGCTCGTACACTCATGGGTCGACAAATATCAAAATGAATCAACTGCAAAGGTTTTTCGGCTCTAAAAGCTTGACCAAATGGTTTTCTAGTAGCTTTACCTACCAAACAATGGGTACATATGACCAAGTCTATTTTTGACAGAGAGCCTAAAAGACCTTCTCTTGCAAGTCTATTCATTCTATCATGCCCAATATATCCTAATCTAACATGCCATACATTAACATCCAAAAAATTATTTGAAGAAGATGTAACAAGAGATAAACTACTACAATTTATTGAATTAATGTGATCAGTATCAAGAACAATAAAACCATCAGAAAAATGACCATATCCATAAAATTGAGTTCCTAAATATAACTTTACACCGATAGCATTGAAATTTAAATTGAAACCTAAACCTAGAAGGACAACTATTGAAACTAAATTTCGTCTGATGTCAAGTGCCAATCCCTTTGACTTCAACTTTGGTATTATTTCATACATAGATCCATTGAGCTCCCACTGGAATCCGACAATACTCTACGAAAGCTCCATGGTCTTTCGTCACATGGTCTATTGCTCCTGAGTATATTTTCCACATAGGATGAGATTCAACAAACAAATAATTACTGGAAACAAAACATTGAGAAAAAGTATAATAAATTACCTTTTCTTTTCGTGGTTCAGTGCACTCACGTGCAAAATGACCAAGGTTACCACAGTTGAAGCATTTTATATCCTTTTTTTTCCTTCTTCTTACCACCTCATGCCTTTTGTGATGGTTCCGTAACCTTTCCATTCATGGGACTTTGCCTGCCCTTTCTGGTATTTTTTCTTGAACTGGTAGTTCTTTCTTTTCTTTGAATCAGTTGATTCAGCAACCAAAGCCAGAGTAGAAGGTTTGGCAGCTTCCAAGCGCTAAACCTCTAACTCAACATGTCGAGCAATAATTTCAAATGTTTTGATACCATCATCATGGATCAAAGTGATTTTCATATGCTCCCAGTTTTGTTGAAGAGAGTGGACGACTACGTGAATATGTTGTTCATTCGGGAGAACATGCCCACCACTATTCAGTTCATGAATCATGTTTGACATTTCACATATATGTTGTTTCATCGTATGATGTTGTCATTTTACATATGTGTCAAACTTAATAGTTAGTTGTCGCAACTTAGTTGCAGAGGTCATCCCGAACTTCTCTTTAAGGGCAGTCCACATCTTTTGGGCAATTCATACTGCTCAGATTGGCACATCAATGCATATGTCATATTACTTAGTAGAGTGATGCATGCCAGGCTGTTCTTGCGTTTCCACTGTTGAAACGTTTCCATATTTTGCCTATATTGAGCAGTGTTCCCAAGTTTAGGTTTAGACATGATAGGTTAAGGCTTCAAGAGCCTCTTGTTCCTCTAGTATGAAATGGACTCTTCAATGCCAAATGTCGAAGTTGTCCCCGTTCAACTTTTCTCCCTTATTTAAGCTAGCAATAATACTCTTGGAACCAGTAGCCATACTTCTAAAATATAGACATTATAATAACACATATTAATACTAGCACCCATTAATACACACATTTATGTTTACCGCAAA
The DNA here is from genome assembly GCA_035771175.1 of Paratinospora sagittata. Classification (NCBI taxonomy): domain Eukaryota; kingdom Viridiplantae; phylum Streptophyta; class Magnoliopsida; order Ranunculales; family Menispermaceae; genus Paratinospora; species Paratinospora sagittata. Next base: position 11,146,287 of record CM069611.1, on the reverse strand, counting down.
ATTCTAGTTAAGTCAATGATAAATAATTTTATAGAATAGGTTCGAAAGGCCACTTTTGTTCACAATCATCACCTATTTCTCTAAATTAAATAACCATTACTTAAACAATTTGCGCAACACATGTCATTCAATAATATCCAAATAATCATCTGTACAGATGGAAAGAGAATGGAAAACTAGATAAGTTCATTGTTCACAACAATGCATAATTCTTGTTGCAATTCCATCATTTTAATCATGAAAAAATCAATGGTTAAGATCACATCATGCATACAATTTCAGATTTATCATCATGTTGAAGTCATATCATGAATGTAACCGTACAGATGTAAAGATCAAGCAAAAATATGTCAAGGTCTAGTTCATGACTTCTGCCAAAAAACACAAGAATGTCTTCATTTTAAACCATAAAAAATTGAACGACCCAGATTTAACCAATTTTTTTTTAAACAATCGGTTCAGGCGTACTGGATCGGTTCGGTTGGACCGGCCCAGATCGGTCCAGGCCGGTTCAGATCTGGTCTGGGCCCGAATTTGGGTCTGGGTTCAGGCAGGTCTAAGCCTGGACAAACCCATATTTCTTTTTTTTAAAATCGGGTTAGAGAGATCTGGGTTGGGCCGGGCTGGATGGGTGATGACCTGCGCGGGTCATCTTCCCCACCCGGCTTGTCTGCAACTACAACCCAGTGTTGTGGTGGTTACAGCGCCACCACGACTCTGCCCCACCGTTGTCGAAAAGAGGTCCAGTTGAACCTCTGGCAACCGCAGAACACGCCGGTGGTGTCACCTGCCGGAGGTCTGGCTGGATTCCGGCAACCTCTATTTTTTTTTTGCAACCGACTGGTTTTTGAGAGGGCACCGCTTTCATAGTGGCGTACCTTTGGACATGTAAATGGGTTCGTCTCGAAGACCTCAGTTCAGAGATCGTGTAGGTATGTACTTTAGCGGGTAAGTTTGCCAGATTTGGGAGAAAATCTGGCCAAAAAGTGTGCGGCCAACATTTTTTTTTATCAAGAAAATCGCTGAACATACCTTTTGAACAAAAAAACTATCACCAGAAAAATGTCACCGAGACATTAATAAACATGAGAACACCCATAAATTGCTATAATACCAATGTAGAAATCATTCGAATACAAATAAAGTAAATCGAATTAAATTAAATAAGAAAGCGAAAACATTACCAAGTAAATCGAATACAATGTTGTCATGGTGGTTGGGACCACAATGTCATGAGTTCCCAACGTGTTTCACAGTCCAAAAGGTCTGTTGGCCCAGTATTATCGTCCAAGAGGTGGGTTGAATTGGACTTGGCAAATTTTCGCGTTACCTTTTTGTTAATTAATTAAACAGAATATATGCGCAGTAGGTAAGAAACAAAATAATAAAGTGTGGAAAAGAGTAAATGGACAAGACAATTTATAGTAGCTCGGTTCCCCTAGAACCTACTCCACTACCTGATCACCCACGATCAATATTTCTCAATCCATTAAGGGCTAGTCAACTTACGGGCGTGACTAGAAGTCGTACAATCTAATTAACTTGCGGGCATAACTAGAAGCCGTATATCTAGCCAACATGCGGGCATGGCTAGAAGTCGTATATCTAACTAACTTACGGGCGTGGCTAGAAATCATATAGTAACCAACTTATGGGCGTGGTTACAAGCCGTACATAAACAGGGTATAGTCCCGGTTGACTCACAAGTCAACAATACATCAAGGTTACAAATGATATGGAGAGATGATCTAAAACACTTTCAAATTTCTAGCATACAACCTTGAATGAATAACCTCTATTATTCTAACCATAATATTTCAAATGAAGTACAATGTTGAAATAGTTGTTTTCAAATACATGCAATCGATTCAAATAATGATAATATAAGATCAAGAATTGAATATCCACATATATGTTCTAATATTGATTCTAAAGATGATATATGAAGCACAAAAATCAATATGCACAAATGATCAAAACTTGTTGATTCAAAATAGATAAATGATTAAGTTCAAGAATCAATATTCTCAAGTAATGATCAATAAAATTGATTCAAAGATAGTATAATTTTAGCACGAGAATCGATATCAAACAAGATATATGAAACCACTAATCAAGGTGATATAATATGTAAGATCAAATATGATTTCATAAACACTTAAACAAAATGGTTTTAAAGATAGATATAAATCAAACACAAAAATCGTTTAACAATCACAAACACAATCACACAAATCTCAAATAGAGATTTTACCCAACTCTTGGGAAGGATGAAGCACAGGAGCGCGTTCCTTGAACTCTGATCAGAAAATATGAGTCTCAAGAAAAGACACTGGAGCGCGTTCCTTACACGAGGAGCGCGTTCCTTACATGAGGAGCGCGTTCCTTCAAGTTTATATTGATAGAAACACTATTTTTCGATCAAAACAGGTTTAAAGCATATTCAAATACATAAACCAACTTTGAAGACATTTTGACCATGTTTAAAATACAGTGAATGAAGAGGAACCACGTGTAAGACACTTAATAAATACAGATAAAACAGAATGATCAAAGCGTACAATAAAACACACGTGAACCGGATGAAATCCATGCAAAGTTGGTAACGTAAGTGCATGATGAACAATAATGTAGATATGCATTAATAACAACCTAATCTATATGATTTCATGATAAACAAGATAATGTACGTGCATGCATGATCAATATAAATGATATAATACGTGCATGATTATCTAATAACCTATATGCAAGTATAATATTGATGTGTGCAAGATTTTGAAAAGATGCAAATTTATATTGTGGTTGGAACAAGTAAAGATTACTCTACAACACTAAGATTCTAGACAAAAGATTACAAACTTGAAGCTCTTGAATCTTTGTGCTTTCTTGTTCCTTCCACACGCTTTGACGAGACAGTTAAATCCATATAACATAGCATGTTAGCACTGAAACAGCTCAGCGAAAGACATTAGTGCCGTGATTATATTGTTTATTAGCATCAAAACACTTAGGAGAATACTAAGTGGAATGGAAAACCACTTCGGTCAACAAGCCCCACTCTCTACTCAATGAAAATTCTCTGTAATTTTTTGTATATTCTACCATGTGCACATCCCCTTAATTTATGGGCATTCTAGATAATCAAATCTCCTTGATTCTCTCCAATTTGGGATGTGGTGGAGATAAGATAACTATCATGTAGTAATTATCTTAAGGGGATTATTAAGGGGTTATCCAACTTAGATAACTCAAGATAATAATAATCCAATTATGATAAACATTATCAAAATCTAAGATCTCTAACTACACGATCAAATTCCATCAAAAATTAAAAGAAAGAGATGATCATTTTTCTAATGTTGCCCCTTCCTCATTCTTGTTTTTTTCAAATCAGCTCTAAAATTTTGCTCATGACCCTTATTTAATTTCAGCACAATGTGGTCCACCATCACCAAAATGAGAGCTAGGGTTTTTTCTTCAATTTTGGCCTCCAAAATGTGTGTGTGTGAGAGAGAGAGTCTTTATTTCTTTACATTTTATACGTTCACATTAAGAAACCCTAGTAGTGGGTTAAATTTGGTGTGCCATCCCAACATCCAAATTTGATGTTGTTAACTCAGTAACCCTTATGTCTCGAATGAGAAAAAATATTTTGATGATTACAAAAAACATTCCTATGTATATTACTACAAACATTGCACACATGATGTTGCATGAAAGATTCACTTAAGAGCACGTGGATGAGAAGCTCATGATCAAGATGAAGATCAAGTCTATTCAGGAATTTACTATATACTATTTAGAATGATTTAGACTTGTAGAATGTCAGTCATCACATGATTTATGAAATCATTCACTTCATGAATCCTCACATGTTTCTCATAAGTTTTAACTATTGGATTTCGAAGAAAATGATTTTTATCGATTTTACTCAAAGGATTTTCAATTGATTTTTGAACCATTTGAACAATCTTTTAAACGTTTGATTTGATCTAAAAAGCTTAAGTATTGATTTGATTTGATTGTATTTTGGAAAATCAAATTTCAAGAAAAACTATTTTCAGTGGCTTTCAGGATGCTGATGGTTGATCAGGACGCTAATGCAGTTGTTAGTCACTTAACATCGAGCCAATACTACAACACGCTAATAGACTATCAGAGCGCTGATGGTTTTTGGGTTCGAGTGTTTATCATTTACGTCAAGACGCTGATCGAGTATGAGCGCCCTCATCGAATGAACCTGAGAAGCGACAGTTGCGTGTTAAGACGCTAATGGAGTATTAGCGCCCTCACTGAAAGATCTGGATTTCTGAATTTTAGACTCATTAAGATGCTAACACAATATTAGCGCCCTCCCTGAACAAATTGGAAAAAACTCAATTTTTCAGAATAGTTACTTCAGGATGCTAATGCGCCTTCAACCTGTGCTATTTCTGAAACTTTATATTCTTCTGATTGCACAGATGCTTCAGGTTTTATCGAACAGTCTGAACATACACATTTTGATGAAACAATTTGACCGTTTGATTTGAAATTCAAATCGAGTGCCAAAATACTTTTTGAGAATCAAAATCTGAGCATGTTTTATAAATACCTCTTTGAACCATTGAAACTGAGACACAATTTTGTTTTGTTTTGAGCAAACTCTTTGAAATTTAGTCAATCATTTTTTTTGCTGCAAAAACTCTTGATAATCTTCTGAAAATACTTTGATTTATAATCACCTTTTGGATTAACTATTTTTCATTCTCATAATTTTTAAAATCCGTTGAAGGAAAGTGGAGCAATAACCTCTCACTTTTTAGCCAAGCTTTATCTTTCATTCATTGCTGAAATCAGTGACGGTCTGAGGTTCAATCATTGCTCTGTAAGTATTTCATTGATTCTTGGTAAAGGAATCAAATTCTTAAACTTGTATTCTCTTTGAGTAAGTGACTGTCTGTCACTAAGATTCAGCAAGTGTTGCTCAAAGTGTGTAATGGTTGTTCTCAAGCTCGTGAAATTGAGAAAAGGTGTAACAGTTTAATCCTCACCCGTAAGAGAATTTGATAGTGAAGTTTGGACAAAATCTTAGTCGGGGAGATTAGGTAATGGATGTAGGCAATGGCCAAACCACTCTAAATCTGTGTGCACTTTGTTCATTTTTCTGTTAGTTATTGTTATTTATTGTTCTTGTTCCAATCAGTAAACTGTTCGTTTTGAAAGGTATAATCTGCTTAGTTGTCAAATTCATCCCCCCTCTTGGACACATCTGGGCTAACAATTGGTAACAGAGCAAGTTACCCATCAAAGTATCTAACCATCTTTGATTGATTATGGCTGGACAAAGTCTTAAGAACATTTTAATCCCTGGTGAAGGAAACTCCACCAACAGACCACCTCTATTCAAAAGGGATAATTACCTACATTGGAAAACTAGGATTAGATTCTACCTTAGAGCCTAAGACCTAGAAATGTGGGATGTTGTGATAAACAATTGTCCAACACCTACAAAAATAGTTAACGGTGTAACTATTCCCAAGGAACTAGAAGAGTGGACAACAAAAGAAAAGAAAAGAGAGTTGCTCAATAATCACGCTATAAACATACTCTTTTGTAGCTTATCTGTTGACGAATTTAATAGGGTTAGTGCATGTGAAACAACCATAGAGATTTGGGAGAAATTAGAAGTGACCCATGAAGGGACTTTGCAAGATAAAAAGCCAAAGCTTCAAAAGCTAGTTGAAATATATGAGACCTATATGATGGAGGAAGCTGAAACTATAGCATAAGCTATTGCACGGTTTACTAAAATGTGAATGAGATGAAAACCTTAGGAATGAGTTACGATCAGGAAGAAACCGTTAGGAAATTCTTAAGAGGATTATGTTGGCTTGATGACCTTCACCCACTATGATTTTGATGATTCCAAATGATATTTTATGTGATTTAACATGTGTGTTAAGTATGTTTCAATTTAACACTGTATGATTGGTCTTGAGATTGGAGACAAAGACAATACTCACCTAGCTTGGATCAAAACTGATGTTTCAGACACAAAACTTGACAAAGAACTCAGCCATGCATGGAAATAAGACAAGTCAACTGAAGTCAAGATGAAAGTCAACTAAAGCCAATCGAAGATCAAAACACAAAAACGAAACGCCTAATATCATTGTAAATGTTTTAGATCTTTCTAGGTTGTAGGTCTCTTTCATTATTGCCCAGCCACTTGTTTTACCTTGTTTTACCGAATTGTTTTCATATCCATATCATGATATCTTTTAAGGTTTTCAAAATCTTGATTCAATTTGATGATTTGATAGTGTTCCAAATGCTTTTTCATTGTTTTATCGATCATGAAACCTAAACATATTCAAGAATGGTATTCTTGACATGTATACGTTTCCCAAGAACCCGTGAAATGCCTTCCTCCCTTTTGGAACACACTCCAACAGCCAAAACACAACTATTTTGCCTTGGACATGCTGGAACACACTCCATTAGGGAGAAACACATTTCAGGAAAAAGCAAATATGGTTAAATGCTCACGGGTCTTGTGGAACGCATTTCAGCAGAGTGAAACGCGTTCCAGCTGGTAGGACAAAAAATTACTGTGTTTTGTCTTGGGTCTTGTGGAACGCGTTCCAACAGGTTTTGATAAAAACTTGTATTTTAGTCACGGGTCTCGTGGACCACTCTCCAGCACCCTAGAACGCACTTCACCAAATCTTTTCCATTTTTGCGACATTTCGAGTTTTAATCTTGAGCATTCAATTTGGGCCATTGATTTCACTAATACACGTTTGAATCTTTTAATCTTGGTCGTCCATGAAAGGATTAGGGTTTTTGAGCATGGTTTTCTATTTAAACATTAATTAAACCCTACTTTCAAACAACAACTTTAATTATCATTCTCCAATCTTTTCTCTGCAATACAACTTTCAAGAAGACAACCGCCATTGGAGACTTGAGCTTTTCATAGTGATACACTGATATTTTGGTACTTCATCTTTTACATATTCTGTTCACAATCACAAGCTCTTTCACAGATATATAATTTTTGATCGATTCTGAGGTAATATCATTTCAATATTGGATTTCTTGCTGTGCATGTTTTCTAAATCATTGTGGCTGAGAAATCTTCTAAGAAACCATTCAAAGTTGTAATTTTTATTTCTCTTGGAGTTTGTTCCCTTGTTGAGCAAACGCCCCTTTGACAATTGATGTATTGTTGAAAGCTAGCGGTTGTGCCAGTGGGGAAGATTCTCTAACTGGGAATCGGTGATTGTAAACGGTTTGATCCTTACTCGTGAAGTAGGATCGAAATAGTGGAGTGTTAGGAAATCCTGATCGAGGAGATCGGATATTGGAGTGTTATCTCAATGAACCCCATGACATGAATGTTTTGATGATTCCAAATATCTCCAGTGTGTGTATCTAATGATCTTGTCAAGTGTTTCAGATTGATCAAGAATCAAGATCAAGGAACTGTGCTCACAAGCCTATTGAACATCACAATCAAAGTTCCGAGTCCTTCAATACTTTGAATGTAAAGACTATCGATCAATTTACTCTTAACAAGATTTAATCATTTTCGTATTTTGTTCATCACATTTTAAAGGTATTTTATGATATCCAAAGTATTTGATTTAATCTGAAAATATCTTATTTTTAATTGTGTTTTATCGAGTTTTAATCAAAAAATCAAAAATCATTTTTATAGAGTCTCTCAAAATGCTAATGTTTTAGTAGTGCCCTCCTGGACTTGATAAGTCGAGACGCTGATGAAATGTTAGGACGTTGACATTCATTTAAAGTTGAATTGAATTGATTCATTAGGATGCTTACTTGTAAGTAGCGGCCTCCCTTTAGTCAATCTTTGAGAGTGTCAGGACGCTGACCTAGTTTTAGCTCACTGAAAGTTCTCTAAGTTTTAGATAATTTTTATCTTTAAGGACGCTAATATTTATAAGTTGAAAAACTATCAGGACGATGCCTACATAGGAGCGCCCTCATCTTTAGAATCAACTTAATAACATTCAGGACGCTTACTATCCTTCAACGCACTTAATATTGTTTTAAAATTATTTTGTAAAAAATTATCAGGACGCTTACTCTTAAGTAGCACTCTCGTGCGTTTAAATGTTTTTAAAACAAAGCAGGACGTTAACTGTCGATTAGCGTCCTCATGAGTTAAGTCGTTTAATCGTCATAGTAAGTCAGGACGGTTACAATTGAGTAGCACCCTCACTTCACTATTTTGTAGGACGCTGATGCTCCATGAGCGTCCTCAAAGGAACAAAATGACAAAAATAATATTTTTGTTGTTCTGACTCGTACATCTTTTTGAAGAACTTTTTCAGAACAACTTTTCGTACAAAAATCAACTTTTTGGATTTTTTCAGAGATATCTTCTGATTCATGAACCGCGTTTTTTAGATTTTCTTTATTCATGAATCTGGAGAGAATCAGAATGTTCATAAAATGTGCAGTTGCCATTTTTGTGATACATTCTAGCTGTTGAGTGTAAATGTTCATATTTGAAATTCAAATTCAAATGAACAACAACTTCATCTCTACAAGTCTATATATATTAGCACTTAACAATCTGTTAAGCACCGAAAATTCTTTAAGCTAAAACACTTTTGAAAGTTAGTCGAATTTTCAATTGATTTAAAAGTTTAACTTATTTTGTTTTCAAAGCATTTTCTTTGAAACTTTGCTTATTCAAAAGATTTTCATATTGAGCTAAACTTATATCTTTATCTGAAAATCTATTTGAAAGATTGAACCGTTTTCACTCAAATTTTCAGCACTGTTTTAACTTATATCATTCTTGCTGAAAGAGAAATTTGAGAGATAGTTCATAGGATACAGTTGTACTTCATTTCATATATTTTATATTGTATCAAGCTTCTAACAGTAGTTAGATAAACTACTGAAGTTGATATTCTTTTTATTCAACAAACTTAGGTATTCTCACACCCGTAAGTTGAGAAAGTTTAGGTTTGTCTCACACCCGGAAGTTGGGATAGGTGTTATCTCAATGAACCCCATGTCATGAATGTTTTGATGATTCCAAATATCTCCAATCTGTGTATCTAATAATCTTGTCAAGAGTTTCAGATTTATGAAGAATCAAGATAAAGGAACTGAGCTCACAAGCCTATTGAACATCACAAGTAAAGTTTCGAGTCTGTCAGTACTTAGAGTGTGAAGTCTATCGATCAACTTACTCTCAGCAAGATTTAATTGTTTTCATATTTTGATAGTCAAATTTTAAAGGTACTTTATGATTTCTAAAGTGTTTGATTTGATTAGAAAAACACCATGATTTTAATCATGTTTTATCAAGCTTTAATCGAAAAATTAAAAATCGATTTTATAGAGTCTTTCAGGATGCTAATGTTTTAGCAACGCCCTCATGGACTTGATGAGTCAGGACGCTGATAAAATATTAGAACGCTCAAGGTTGTATTGAAATAATTCATTAGGACGCTTACCTATAAATAGCGGTCTCCTTTTAGTCAACCTTTGAAAACGTCAGGACGCGGACTCAATTTCAGCTTACTGGAAGCTCTTTTAGTTTTTAATTGATTTCTATTTTTAAGGATGCTAATAGTTATAAGTTGAACAAACTATCAGGACACTACCTGTATAGGAGTGCCCTCATCCTTAAAATCAACTTAATAACTTTCAGGACGCTTATTGTCCTTTAGCGCACTTAATATTGTTTTAAAATTTTAGGACGCTTACTTATGAGTAGCGCCCTCGTGCGTTTAAGTGATTTCAAAACAAAGCAGGACGCTAACTATTGAGTAGCGCCCTCATGATTTAAGTAGTTTAATTGTCAAAGTACATCAGGACGCTTACGATTCAGTTGCGCCCTCATTTCATTGTTCAGTAGGACGTTGATGCTCTATGAGCGCCCTCAAAGGAACAAAATGACAAAAATAATATTTTTTGCTGTTTTGACACGTACATCCTTTTAGCCACATTTTCAGAACAACTTTTTGTACAAAAATCATCTTTTTGTATTTGTAAGAGATATTCTCAGATTGATGAACCACGTCTCTTAAACTTTCCTTATTCGTGAATCTGGAGAAAATTAGAATGTTCATGAAATGTGCAGTTGCCATTTTCGTGATACGTTCTAGCTGTTGTGAGTAAACGTTCATATTTGAAATTCAAATTCAAATGAACAACAACTTCATCTCTACAAGTCCATATATACTAGCACTTAACAATCTGTTAAGACTACCGAACATTCTCTGAGCGAAAACACTTTTGAAAAATAGTTGAATTTTCATCTCGTTGAAAAAGTTTAAGTTATTTTGCTTTCAAAGAGTTTTATTTGAAACTTCACGTATTCAAATGATTTTCATACTGAGCTAAATTTATATCTCTATCTGAAAATCCATTTGAGAATTTGAACTGTTTTCACTCAAATTGTTCAGCACTGTTTTAACTTATATCATTCTTGTTGAAAGAGAAATTTGAGAGATAGTTCATAGGATACAGTTGTACTTAATTTCATACCCTGTATAGTGTATCTAGGTTCTAATAGTAGTTGGATAAACTACTGAGTTGATATTCAACAAGGTTAGGTCTTCTCACACCTGTAAGTTGAGAAATGGTCTTCTCCCACCCGGTAAGTTGAGAAACGGTCATCTCACACCCTTAAGTTGAGAAACGGTAGTTCTCACACCCGTAAGTTGGGATAGGTTGGTCTCAAGCCTGCAAGTTAAGCAGTGTAATGGTTGTTCTCACACCCGCAAGTTGAGAAAAAGTGTAAAAGTTTGATTCTCACCCGTAAGAGAATCCCTTAGTGATAAGTTTGAAATTCTAACTGAGGAGGTTAGGTAGTTGACGTAGGCAAGTAGCCGAACTGCTATAAATCGACTGTGCATATTTATTTATATTCTGCACTTTAACTTTGCCATTGCATTCAATTTTAAATTGTCTAAGTGTTCAATTCACCCCGTCTTGGACATACCTGGGCCAACAATAGGTTGGTCTCACACCTGCAAGTTGAGCAGTGTAACGGTTGTTCTCACACTCGGAAGTTGAGAAAATGTGTAACGGTTTCATTCTCACCCGTAAGAGAATCCCTTAGTGATAAGGTTTAAAATCCTAACTGAGGAGGTTAGGTAGTGGACTTAGGCAAGTAACCGAACCACTATAAATCGACTGTGCATATTTATTTATTTTCGGCACTTTAATTTCGCCATTTTTTTTAATTTTAAATTGTCTAAGTGTCCAATTCACCCCCCTCTTTGACATACCTAGCCCAACATGGAGGTAGGCTTAGAAGTAAGTCGAACCACTATTAATCGTTGTGTATTGTTCCTTTTATCGCTTTCATTACTTTCCTGCACTATTACTTGGTTGTGTATTATAACTATTTGTGAAAAGTTTTGAAAAATCTATCAACACCCAATTCACCCCCCCTTGGGTGTCTTTCAATTGGTATCAGAGCGGGTTTTTCACTCAAAAGTTTCTAACAACTCTTTCGAGATCATGGCAGGAAATGTCACTATTTGAACTGTCTTCAAGGAAGGGTCATTCTCTCACCGACCACCACTATTGGAAGGAGATAACTATCTTTTCTGGGAAACTCGGATGCGCTTTTACATTAGAGTGGATGGTATGGAAATGTGGGACTAATGAGTTTCAACTACCTACCAAGATTGAGGATGGCAAAATCGTGATAAAGGCAAGACATGATTGGTCGCCTCATGAAAATAAACTGGAGCAACTAAATGACCAAGCTATAAACATTCAGTGTTGTAGCTTGTCAGTTAATGAGTTTAACCGAGTGAGTGCAAGTACAACAACCAAAAAGATTTGGGACAAACTCGAAATTACTCATGAAGGTACCAAGCAAGTCAAGGAAAGCAAACTGCACATTCTTGAAGAATCATATGAAACTTTCAAGGAGAAGGAGGGTGACGAGATTTTTGAGGGATTTACAAGGTTTACCAAGATCATAAATGAAATCATTAATCTCGGAGAAACCTACCCTCAAGCAAAACTAGTAGGTAAATTCCTACGAGGACAACCTAAAGAATGGGATCCAAAGGTGACAGCTATAGAAGAGGCAAAGAACCTTAGAAAGTATACCTTCGACGAGCTATGCAGATCACTTATGGTGAATCAAATGAAATTGAAGGAAAAAGAGAAGGTTGTGCAAAAGGAAGAGAGCAAAACAAAGAAGATTTAGCTCTCAATGCGACACAAAATCATATGGAAGAAACATCCTCTGAAAATGACATTGATGATAAAGTGGCTATGCTTTCCAGAAGACTTAGCCGAATTGTGAGAAAAAGAGCAAAAGGCAGACCAAGCTCAAGATTTTATAAGAATAAAAATTTTGGGGCAAAACCTAACGACCTAATATGTTTCGGATACAACAAACTGGGGCATGTGAAGAGTGAGTGTCCAAACAAGAAAAAAAAATACTTTCAATGATAAAAGAAAAGAAAAGAAGGTTCTCAAGACAACATGGGATGACACATCATCTATACTGTGTTTGATGGCAAACACAAAGTGTCAACTAGATAATGAGATTAGAAAAAAATAAGAAGCTGAAAAAGGCTTTGATCACAACCCTAGAAAAAATAGAGTCACACCTTGAAAGCAACGGTGCTCTAGAGGTAAACCTCAAAAAGGTTAATGAGGAGAGAGACACACTTATGAAAAGTGTGGAAGACCTGACAACCATAGTGACCAAGTTTACCAATGGACAAAAGATGTTTGACATGATGTTGAGTTCACAACGATGTGTATTTAACAAAACTGGGCTAGGATATAGTATAAGACATAAACAAATGACCTATGACCATGTGTTGACCAAAAGACCTATTTGCCACCATTGCAATAGGCAAGGACATACTTTATTAGAAACAAGAATAAGGGAAAATTAGCATGGATAGAAAAATTGAGTTTAAATGATTCTAACCATCAAGGACCCAAAAGAGTTTGGGTACCAAAATCAAAGATATTCCATGTGATGTAGGATGGATTCAAGCGTGATTCATGGTATCTGGACAACGGGTGTTCGAGGCACATGACGGGTGACAGATCAAAATCTCTAAAGCCTTACTCATAAAGATGGAGGAGTTGTCACTTTCAGAGACAACAGTAAATGAAAGATTATTGGCATCGGCAAAGTGGGTAACAATTCCTTAACCATATCTGATGTTCTATTTGTTGATGGCTTGAAGCATAACCTCTTGAGCATAAGCCAATTGTGTGACAAGGGGTATGCCATTCCATTTGAAGCAACAAGATGTATTGTAAAACATGATGATGATAGTATTGCCTTTGTTGCTTGTAAAGATAAAAATGTGTATGTTATCAATTTTTGTGATATTAGTGATCAGAATGTTTCTTGTTTAAGTGCAATTCATCACAATGATGCATGATATGGCATAGGAGATAAGCTCATATAGACATGGACAACATCTTTAGGCTTGCAAAATTTGATCTTGCTCGAGGCATTCTCAAAGGGGTGTATTTGAAGGATATAGTATGTGAGCCTTGTCAATTGAGCAAACACACAAAACCCTCCTTTAAGAGCAAAAACAAGAACTCTATATCTAGAGCTTTGGAACTTATCCATATGGATTTGTTTGGACTCACATCTGCCCATAGTGTTGGTGGAAAATCATATTGCTTTGCGATTGTGGATGATTTCCCTAGATTTACGTGGGTTTATTTCCTTGCTCATAAGCATGAGGTATTTGATGTGTTTGTACAATTTTGTTGTCATGTTGAAAATAAGAAGGGCTATAAGATCACTATTATTAGAAGTGATCGGAGTGGAGAGTTTGTTAACAAAAGTCTTAAGGACTTTGTTAAGACTTTTGTAACAGAGAAGGATACACCCTTCACCTTTTAGCTCCCAGAACTCCATAGCAAAATGGAGTCGTTGAAAGGAAGAATCGAACCCTTTAGGAGATGTGTAGGACCATGTTGTGTGAATACAATGTGGCAAATATTTTTTGGCTGAAGCCATAAACACTGTGTTATGTGATGAATAGGACCATGATTAGAAAGAAGATGAATAAAACACCGTATGAATTGTGGAAAGGTAGAAAGCCTAGTCAGTCACTTTAGAGTGTTTGGATGTAAGTGTATATCTTAAATGTTAAAGAAAACTTAGATAAGTTTGATCCAAAATCTGATGTAGGTATATTTATAGGATATTCCCTTCATAGCAAGGCATATTGGGTGTTCAACAAATCATCGAAGAAAATTGAGGAATCAATCCATATAAGGTTCGATGAAGCAGATCCTAGGGTGTCCTTAGATAAGGAAATAGAGAAACTAGGTCTTGGTGATGATGATGAGGATGTCATTCCATCAAGAAAACTTGAGGATCAAAAGACTAGTGAGGATAATAGTACTGAACCTAACATAAAACCTACTAAGAATTCTAGGTTACTCATAGATCATCCCTCAGATCAAATCATAGGTAATCCGTCTAGAGGAGTAATTACTAGAGCATCCCTGAATCAAGATCAAGGGCATGTAGCCTTTGTCTCCCAGATAGAGCCAACTAAGGTTGAAGAAGCCCGAAGAGATGAGTTTTGGATCTTGGCTATGCAGAAGGAATTAGGACACTTTGTGAGAAACAAAGTGTGGTAACTTGTTCTTAGACCTACTCATCATACAATTATAGGAACCAAATGGGTCTTTAGGAATAAGAAAAATGAACATTGGGAGATTGTTAGGAATAAGGCAAGTTTGGTTGCACAAGGGTTGTTACATGCAAAACCACAAGCGTACGGTGTCAAGTTATAAAATACCGATGAAAATCGGGTTTTCATCCTCTAGGATTGTACTCATGTTACTAAATACCATTTTCACTCATTTTTAACTTTATCTTGACAATCAAAATATAAGATTTGGATAAACTAAACAATTAAAGTAAAAGTAAATAGAAAATCAATTAACCAATGGATTAACATCAAGAAAGGAATATCTAGAAGTTCAACTTCACCTAATCGTCAACTATGTAGATTAGCTATGTCTATTATCAATATGTTCTTCACTTTTATAAGTAAAAAATCCTTAAATCTCCAATTCCCTTTCTCGAGTGCCGAATTAGAACATATTATCGAGGAGTTGATTTCGATCTCTCGATAAAAACCAAAACCGTAACAACTCATTATACTTTGTGATTTTTACTACAACATCAAAAGATATCATAAACCTCTCGATTCTATGATAATATTAGGCTATGTTTTCCTTAGTCCAACCCAAGGAATCCTCTCTCAAGTGCCACCCCTCAAGTCTAAGATCATTTAATCTGTGATCAAGAGATTAAAACCAATAAACCCAGAAAAATATAAATAACTATGAAGAATCAATTAATAATAAACATAATCCAATCTTAACACACAAAATCAAGTATAGGATCCATCTATCCTCTAGAAAAGTAAATTAGTTCATAACTTGAACAATACAAACACAAAACTTTGTTATGAACTTAAATGTGAACATAGAAATAACAAACTAGAACTCTTGGATGTTGAATCTTTCTCCCTTGTCTCAAACTTCAAGATCTTCTCCTTCCTTCGTTGCTAGCCGTTTTTCCTTCTTCTCCTTTCTATCATGCTTTGAAAACCCTAAACAATGGTCTTTATAGAGCCACAAGTCTATAGGAAGTCGCAATAAGAAACTCCAAGTCAAACTAGGAAAGTTCGCAACAAAATTAGAAGGTTTCTAATTTTGTTTCACCTCCGCTTTCTTCCTTTCTGTTTTTCCTCTTTTTCTCCACTCTCTACCCCCCCTAAAAACCCTCTAATCATGTATTATTTCAATTAAGGAAGAATTAGAAACAAACCGCATCTAATTCGGAGTTAAATTGAGAAAGTTATGGCCAAAACCTCAAAGTCGTGGTGCCTAGTTACGGGCTTTTGCAAATTTTTCTTCTTCTTTTCTTGTGGACTTAGCCATTTTATCATCTTTTTTGACTTGCATTCTTCATGTTCTTGCATTTCAACTTGTTGTAACTTGTTTCCATCATTCAAATTCATGTTCAACACATCTAAATACCTACAAAACAAATCAAAACCAATAAGTAAAACACTTATATGATCAACTAAACCAACTTATAAAATTAAACATCGAAATAAGGCATAAAATACCAAAGGTGAATTAAACTATCAAATAACCAAATTATGATAAACTAACCTAATATATGAATCAAACACTCTAAAACTCACCTAAAACATGCTTCAAAACATATACTAAATACCTACTTATCAAGGGTACAACTAAGAGGAAGGAATAGATTATGAAAAGGCATTTGCACTTGTGGCAAGACTAAAAGCAACTAGAATGCTATGAGCCTATGCTTGTTATAAGGACTTCCCATTATACCAAATGGGCGCCAAGAGTGCATTTTTAAATGAATTTATAAATGAATTTATAAATGAAGAGGTACACGTGGAGCAACTGCCTAGTTTTGAGGATTCTCAAAAATTGAATCAGGTCTGATCCGAAGGAATTCGGTGTTAAATGCGTCAAGAAAATGTTTACATATGTAAGTAGGACACTAGACATGGGAATTTGGTATAATAAGAGTACTTCATTCGATCACCGTAGTTTTGTTGATTCCGATTATGCAGGAAGTTTGGTTGATAAAAAAAGGTACATTTGGTTTTTGCCACTTTTTAGGGAGTTCATTGATTTCTTGGTTCAGTAAGAAACAAAACTTTGTGCCCTTATCTACCACTGAGGCGGAATACGTGGCAGCCGATAGTTGTTGTGCTCAAGTCCTATAAATGAAACAATAATTATCCATTTACCAGATTCATGTTGAGTGTATGGATATCTTTTGTGATAACACAAGTGTGATTAACATCTCTAAAAATCCGGTGCTACACTCGAGAAAACCAAACACATTGAGATTCGACATCATTTTCTTTATGATCATGTACAAAAAGGAGATGTCAAGGTCATATACATCGGTACTAAAGATCAGTGTGCAGACATATTCACAAAACCTTTGCCTAAAGATCAGTTTGTATTTATTTAGCGAGAATTAGGAATGTTCAGTGAATCGGCTCTATGAATGCATAATTGAATCATTGATTATGAATGATTCGAATGATCATGATATGATCATGGGGATTTCAATAACTTCATAATCATTGATGATGATCATGATTGTTGCGAGTGTTACTGGAATGCGTGCGCTACCCAATTTCTCTCAATTAGTTGAAGAAAAATCTTAAAAAAAAATTGGGAAAAATAGGTGGAATGCGTTCCAGCCTAGTGGTGTTGGCCCAGATGTGTCTGAGAGGGGGGTGAATTATACACTTAGCAGATTTATACCTTTCTTTTAAAACAATAATGAAATGAAAATAGGTTAAGCAAGATATGACAGACATAACACAATAACAATGATAAAGGTAGCTAAATAACAACGCACACAAGATTTATAGTGGTTTGGCCGCGCCTATATCCACTGCATAACCTCCTCTGTTAGGATTTGTCCAAACTCCACTAACAGATCTTCTTATGGGTGAAGATCAAACCGTTACACCTTCTCAATTTTATAGGCTTGAGAACAACCTTGACAGTTTCTCAACAACACGGACTTGAGAACAACCTTGAGAGATCGAGCAACACTTGCTCTATTCTAGTGACTAACCAGTCACCAATAACTGAAATAGGAGATTGAGATATGATTCCCTTTACTCAGAATCAAAGGGATACTTACAACGCTTTTGGATTAAACCTTCTGTTACCACATATTTAGCAAAGTTTATATGATGAAGCACACTGAAATGAAAGGTTCAAAAAGCTTTCTTCTTCTTCAATGGATTTTGAAAAGATATTGAATGAAGATCGACAAATCCAGAAAATTTCAAGTATTTCAAAGTATCAAGAGTTTATGCAGCGAATAAAAGTATAACTTTCAAAAGTATTTGCACAAGTGAAAACTGTTAAAGATTTTGAAAATAGGTTTACAGTTTTCTCGTTTTTGTTATATGTATTCAACTGCTCTAAAACATCATATATATAGAAAGATAACAATGATGCTTGAACTTGAACTTTTTCAAGAATGATTTTGGCGCACAAAGATATTTCAAATCAATGGATACATTCTTTCTCACAAAGGTTGATTCAGTCTGTGCAATCACGACAACAACACCTGAGCCTCTGAGTATTCCTGAGAATAAAATGTTCTGAAAAGGTTCAAAAAGTTTTGAAAAAGTTAAACTGAAAAAAAGGACAGTTGACAACTTTATGATAGTGTTGGATTAGCGTCTTGATAGTCAATCAACATTTTAACACGTAAATCCAACTTTTGTCATTTTTTTCCTTGAGGGCGCTCTTACAACGTGAGCATCCTATTGAACTATGAAGTTAAGACACAACTGGACCGTAAGCGTCCTGACTTACTTAAGATGTTTAGAAGCATAAAGGCGCTACTGAACATAAGTGTCCTAATGTTAAAAAGACTTAAAATATAAGAAAACAATGAGCGCGTTGATAATCAATCAATGTCCTGATATGTTTAAAACCATTTAGAACTTAGAAAGCGATTAACGTGCTGATATTCAATCATTGTCCTGATAAGTTCATTTGGTTGAATCAATGAGGGCGCTACTAAAGGCGTAAGAGTCCTAATAGATATGAACATTTTTAACCTAGAACCTTATTAACGTCCTAATGTGTCATCAACGTCCTAACTTACCAAGTACAGGAGGGCGCTGCTGAGGCATTAGCGTCTTAATCAATGCATCAGTTTCCTGATGGACACTTAAAATAGTTTTGATATTTTTCAACTTTTAAAGCTCGATTAAACATGATTAAACACTCGATTTTTTTGAATCAAATCAATCATTGAAAATTCATTGTGAGTGATTGATAAAATCAACGAAAAATACTTCAAAATTGAATCAACTAAACCATGCAATCATGCATATTTGCTGAATCATATGATAACAGAGATTTTACAACCTAAAAACATCATGATCTTCAGTTTGATCTTGATACCTTTTCCACCATGCATCATCGAGTCTTCGGGTGAATCTTCATATAAAATTAGATGTGCAATGCATATAATAGTATCATAATCAGAATGTGGTTTGTAATCATCAAAATATTTCTTCTCATCCAGATCATGAGGGCAATTAGATTAATAGGTGGAATGCGTTCCAGTAAGCTAAAATGCGTTCCAGCTGGGCATGATGGGTATAAAACCCTCTTATGCATGATTTTTCATTCATTTGCTCACTAGTGCGTTCCACAACTCCCTCTCGCTCCAACCTTATGCTCCATCATTCTCTTGCATACGAAGAATGTTTTTTTCGAGTAAATAGGCAATGGAAAGCTTGCGGGATCCTCTCCAACTATTTTCCAATCATTTTCTCCCATTTCTACGTTGTTATAATAGGAATTTGATTGAAACCTCTTTCTTCACACTAGTTGCTTTCAAAGTGTTTGAAGAAATGCCTAGAAGGAATGCTTTGCAAAATGCTCATAATGTGGTTCTTCCACGTGGCAATAGTCCTTCTGATTTGTCATCTGAACCAGACGAGAGGAGAAAAAAAAGAGAGGATAGACCATCTAGGCCTCGACGAAATGCTCCATTGCCACCACCACTTATGCTTGAACCAATTTCTCCAAAAGTGCTCCGGCGCAAACTTTCTTCGGGTGTGTACGTGAACTTTGTATTCTTCGACCGAGCACATGTACCTCTTCGACCTTTGTTTGACGAGCTTGGTTGGACATCATTTTGTCATTTTACCGCCCCTTGGTACGGGAAATTAGTCCAAGCTTTTTATACCAATCTTACTCAAGATGCCGTTGATTGCATTCATCAAACTTACCGATTTCACTCCCATGTGATGGGTCATTGCATTTTTATTTCTCCTAGGATTATTAAAGAAAAGTTTGATCTACCGCCTTGGACATTAAAGGAAACATTTACTTTTCGGGGTTCGACAAGTTGGAGGTCTTGAATAATTTCTCCAGGAGAATAGTGCATCCAACGTATCAAAAGAAAGTTTTTAACACTACTTTCTCCTTTATGCCCCACTTGATTCACAATGTCATCTCTCGAGTCATTCTTCCGAGGAAGAGCTGTAGAAATAACATCAGCACCATTGATTTATTTCTCATTTGGGCGATTACTTCCGGGACTAAGGTAAATTTGTCGGACATTATCGTTCATCATATTGCTACCATGATGAAGCGCTCACGAGCTTTTCCATATGTGATGTAACTTACTATATTCTTCGAGGAGGCAGGTATCGACTTATCTACTATTCGACCTGTGAGTTATGTCCAGCCGAGAGAGGTAGTCGACGAGGGCACTTTGCATAATATGGGGTTTTACTATGTGCGTCGCCTGAAGAGATGGCTCACCCTTAGGCAGGTAGCTCGAGTAGAGACCTATGGTAATTTTGAGTCCCTTCATCCGAGCGATCCATCCTCTGATGAGATGGAGGATCTATTTCACGAGAAGCCTTTAGACGACGATGAGCGCATGCCTTCTAGTTCTTCTTCTGACTCATCTTTTGATGATGACCCTCCCCACGGTGAGGCTGGACCCTGTTAGCCAACTCCTCCAGCTCCAGCTCATGGATTTGATTTTAACAGTCTTTAGCAGCAGCTCGATGAGATCCATGAAACTCAGAATTCGTTTGTTGCTTCTTTACAATCTGATCTCACAGCGGATATATTGCAGTGACCGGATTAACTGAACGACATAACCGAGTTTCGCGCATCATAGGCTGTCAAAATGATCTCCCAGCTGAGGCATCTTTCTACACCGAGTTCCAGCAGCTTCGGACCCGGTTTAACTCGTTTGAGCAGCAGTTTCACCAACCTTTCCAGCCACCTATGCACGATTTCTTTTCTCCCGCAGTGCATCCGCTCCCATGGCCGTACAGACCGTCACTTGATCTGACCATTTCATAGGATGAAAGTTTTTAAGATCTGGAGCGATAGGCTGGTCCATCTTATCCATTGACAAAGTGATGTCACCCTTTTTGATATTTCAAAAGCGGGAGAATTTTGTGGATTGTGAGTTTAATGATGAGAAAAATGTAAGCTGATAAGTAGTAATTTAGACATATTTTTGGAAGGTTTAATTGGTTTTTTAGGACATTTCATGCATTAGTTTGATGTGTTTATGTTAGTTTTGATGCACTTGTTAGTTTAGGAATAATTTGGTTTTTCATGCATTATTTCGGTTTATTAGTTTATAAGTTGGTTCATTTTATGTTTTAAGTGTGATACTTACTTGTTTGAGGTTGTTTTGTAGGTTTTTGATGCATGGAAGTGAGCATGGATGACGAAAATAACATACAAGGAGCCTAGATGCATATACATGAAGAATACAAGTCAAGGAAGATTGAAATTTGGTCAAGTCCACAAGCAAAAAGGAGGAAAACCGGAATTTGCTAGAAATTAGAAAGTTGCGCGATCTTGGAGATTTTGCGATATCTTGGGCTATACAATTCTGAATTGGATGCCGTTCTTTTTCTACATCTTCCTTACTCCAAGGATTACATTTTCTTAGCGGTTGACTATGTTTCAAAGTGGGTGGAAGCAATTGCCACTACTACAAATGATGCAAGGGTAGTGTTGAAATTCCTTCAAAAGAACATCTTTACACACTTTGGCACTCCTCGGGTAATCATTAGTGGTGAAGGATCACACTTTTGTAACAAGCTATTTAATGCATTACTTACCAAGTATAGGGTGAAACACAAGATTTCCATGGCTTACCATCCTCAATGCATTGGACAAGTTGAGATTAGTAACTGGGAGGTGAAGCAAATGCTTGCGAAAACTGTAAACAATAAGAGAAAGGATTGGGCTTTGAAGCTCGATTACGCTTTATGGGCTTACCGGACAACTTTTAAGACTCCCATTGGGATGTCTTCGTATCTTTTGGTGTTCGAGAAAACATGTCACCTACCGGTTAAGTTGGAACACCGTGCATATTGGGCAATAAAGAAGCTAAATTTTGATTTGAAGGCATCCAGTGAACAAAAACGTCTTCAACTTAATGAGATGGAGAAATTCTGCCAAGATGCTTATGAGAATGCCAAGCTCTACAAAGAAAGAACAAAGCAATGGCATGACAAGATGATTGTGAAGTGGGAGTTCAAACCGGGACAAGTAGTTCTTTTATATAATTCAAGGTTGACATTGTTTCCGGGTAAATTGAAGTCTAGGTGGTCGGGTCCTTTCATTATTGAGAAGGAATTTTCACATGGAATGGTAGAGTTATGTAGCAAGGAAGGCTCTCTCTTTCGAGTCAATGGACATTGGGTGAAGCACTACTATGGGCTAGAGGACGAACATGAGGAGGACGCATACCTAAAGGACCTTAGTTGAGAAGATAAAGAGGAGTCGGGCCGCGGACTTTAAACCAAGCGCTTGTTGGGAGGCAACCCATCAGTTTCTTTTATGTTTTTATTTATTTATTTGGTTTATTTAGTTTTTTAGTATCTCCCTTTGCCAATGACATGCCTTGCTATCCTTTTCCCAGGTTCTAAATTAAGCTTGGGAGTCCTTGTGCGAGGTACATGGAGAGGATGGAGAGCTTATGTAGAGACTTCAACCATTTGGGTTCAAGGGGGTTTTCTCACCTTATCTTTCTTATATTTCCATCCATTCTCTGATTATGTTTTTATTGTGAAGCATTGAGGACAATGCTTGTTTTAAGTTTGGGGGGAAAGTTTTGATTTTTGACTTGTCATGGTAAGGATGTGATAGTTTTAGGTTAGGATGTTCTATGATCTTACAAATTTTGATTTGATTTTATTTTATTTTTCTGAATGGCCAATGATAGGAGAACATGTATATAAACATGACTCTAGGAGAATGTAGAGAGATATTTTAAGTCTGCGTGCTTGATTCGACTATTAGCTTAGCTTTGTTGGAAATTCTCTACATGTCTAGTGTGATTGATTTTATGGAATCATGAATTGTTTGGATTGGATGTGTGTAAGTAAAGTTATATATATTAGATCTCTAGAAATCCTAGAACAAGTTTGATTATCACTTGAGGCGAAATCCTAAAGAGCATGCCATGAGGAAAATGATTTAGGCTATGTTTGGATAAGTTTGAGCCCTACCATATTTTTTTATTACATCCATAGACACACCCATTTTGAGCTTTATGATCTTTTCTTTGTTACCTATGCATTAGATAACATGAGCCTTATAATTTTCTATTTTTCACCTAAGCACTTTATACACTTTGATTTTTTGGAGTGTTATCCTTTTGGAAGGTTGTAAAAGGGAAATGAGAAAAATAATGAAAAGAAGGTGATGAAGAAGAGTATATTGGGAATTTGCAAAGTATTGCTTGAATAAAGAAGAAGAGAAAAAAGACGAAGAAAAGAATGCTATGCCTATGTGTTAAAAAAAAATAAGTTTGGGGGTGTAGTTATTCTTTGGAAATAAGAATGGAAGCAAACAAAAGAATGGGCATGAAAAGAAAAAGTTGACTATTTGAAGTGGATATATATGCTGAAATTGAGTTTTTGGTTCTAAATGTAATGTTGTGGATGTTTGTAAATGATCAAAGGGTTTAGGGTGTTTTGAGCTTAAATTTTTTCAATTTTCCCTACCTTTTAACCTTGGTCATACATTACAACCTAGGAAAGACTTATTGATTCTAAATGACATGTGATTTACATTAGTGGAGAGTGGTATGAAAGATTTTCCTATGGGATTCACTTTATTTATATATATATATCTATTTGAGATCACTTACACTTCATACTTGTTTGCACTTATCTATGAAATTCATGAATGGTTTTATGAGATTGACTATGTGATGGTGTGTTTGAGAATAGAAGATGAGGTTAGGTGAGGAGTTGGATTGAAAATATAGACATCTCTAACACTCTTGAAATTGTCCAATGAGTTATTATTTTTCAATGTGATCTTAGAGGCCAAAATGATAATATTGCATGCTATATTTTGAATCAAATTTTAATTTGTTTGAGAATAGGATGGTAGATTGTTGATTGATTTGTCTATTGAGTTTTTGTTTTGTTTTCCTTTTACTCGAGACGATCAAAGTCCTAAGTTTTGGAGTGTTTGATAAGTAGGAACTTAGTATATGTTTTGGAGTATGTTTTAGGTGTGTTTTATGGTATTTAGTTCATATACTAGGTTAGTTTACCATAAATTTGGTTATTTGATAGTTTAGTTAAATTTTGGTGTTTTTGCATTATTTTGGTTTGAATTTTTATAAGTTGGTTCATGAGATTATTAAAGCATGATACTCACTTGATTTGGGTTGTTTTGATGGACTTAGAAGTTGGAAACAAGTTGCATGAAGATTGCATGAAGATACATGTGCACATCAAGGGAAAAAGCTCAAAAATTTGGCCAAGTCCACAAGCAAGAAGAGAAAAAAAAAGAGTGCAAAAATTTAGTGGATGGGGGCCACGGTGCCCAAGTCGTGCAACAAGAAAAGCTGGACCAGGGGGGTGGGCTCTGCGGTGCCGAGATGCCACAGTTTTTGGAAAACTTTCTAATTTTGATTTTTTGGTTTTTCGGTCATAATTTTCTCAATTCAAGTTCAAATTGGACATGGTTTGTTTCTATGGACTCGTGATTATAAATAGAACATTATGAAGAAGAAATACGAACAAAAAAGGGATGAGAAAATATTGTAAAGAGCAAGGAAGACGACTAGGGTTTGAGGTGGAGAAGAAGATCAAGCTTTAAGATTGTGAAGATTCTCCAACACTTTCTCTACCTTATCTTTTGCTTTTTTGGGTTTACATTCATGTTCATCATATTATTTCATGCTTTCATGTCTTTATTCATGAACAAAATCCTCTATCTAGAGGTTTAGATTGATCCGAACGCGATACTATGTCTTAGATTTGATTGCTTGATTATTATTTATGAAGTTCTTTAGTTTATTTATATTTTTTGGGTTTAATACTTTTGACCCCTTGATCACAGATTGGATGATCATAGACTTAAGGTAGATGCTCCAAAAGAGGGTACCTTGGGTTGGAATAAGGAAAATATAACCTAGGCTATCATGAGATTGAAAAAGAGATCACCTTTGAAGTCATTAGGTGAAAATCATAGAACTTAATGAGTTATTGTCATCTTAGGTTTTCATCGAAAGAGTAAATCCAATGTGACAATAATATGCCCTAGTTGTTGCTCCAAAAGAGGGAATTAGAAACATTAGGATTTTCTACTTATGAACGAGAGAACCGAATTAATAGTAAATACATATAAAAGGCATAACTGAGAGTGAGGTGATATTGAATTTCTAGACCATTCTACCATTGATTTTCTATTTGCTTTTTATTGCATTGTTAGTTTAATACTTAGTTGCTTTAATTATTGTTTTTAATTACTTGAACTCTCGAATCCGATTTTCTAAATAAAATTATGGTTAAAAACGTGGTAATTAGTGTAGTATTCAATCCTTGAGGACAATATCCGATTATCATCGGTTTATATTATAACTTGACACTGTACACTTGCAGTTTTTCACACAACAAGTAGATATATTTTATACTTAGTCAGCCAACATTAGTCTTTGGTTGAACGTGGGAGATTTTTGGCTGAAAAATTTGGCGTTGTCTGTGGGGAACGACATTCAAAGTTCATTGCCTGAACAAAATAATTAAAAATAACACCCAACCCCATCAAGAGGAAGCTGCGAACCAAGAACCAGTTAATTTAACTTCGTCGTGGGAGACCCCGCCTTCACCCCCAAGTTACCTCAGGATATCGAGCCACTCACCTCCAACTTGGGAGCATGGAACAAAGGATGGGGAGGGTGGTTGAGAACGACAAACGAATGACAGTCGCAAGAGACCCCACCTTCACCCCAAGTCGCCTCAGGATATCGAGCCACTCAGCGTCAACATGGGAGCATAGAACAAAGGATGGGGACGACGGTTGAGAACGAAAATCGAATGATAGGGATCTTGGAGCATATTGAGCAAGTCCATCGGTCGTCTATTGATGCAATCTTAGGGGAGGCAGGACCGCCTTTTATAGATGAGATCTAGAAAGCTTTCCCCACCCAGCAAAATTAAGATTCCCTAGAAGCACTTATATGATGGAAAGAAGGATCTAGTCAACCACCTAACGAAGTATAGGTCTTGGATGAAGCTATATGGGGAGCCGATCGAACCCTCTGCTTGCTTTCCAACATACGTTGACCGGCGCAGCCTTGAGCTGATTTCATGGGCAACATCCCAAATCAATTTGTTTATTCGACCAGCTAGAACAATCATTCATCAGCAAGTTTGTGGGGCTTCGCGAGATGAGAAAACCTTTCACGCACCTTTTTTCCGTCAAACAAGGGAAAAATGAGCCTTCAAAGACTATGTAGCACACTTCGTGCACAAATCATCTTAAGTGGAAGGATATTCAGACTTCGTGGCACTGAAAGCTATAATTGCGGGACTTCAAGGAAACATGTTTTGGTTGTTTTTAGCCAAGAACCCAGCAAGAAGCCACAAGAAGTTGCTCATTCGAGCGAAGAAGTCTATGAAGGCGAAAGAAATGAAGATAGCGAGGGATGTCCAAATGAAAGACGAGGCGCCTTAAAAAAAGAGGAAAAAAAAGGAGAAAGGAAAGGGCCCAGAAAACATCGGGTGCCCACAAGGAGAACTTTAGTTCCAACAGGCTAGGATGACATACACTCCACGATAAAGGTCAACCCCTCTCAGATTAGGGGTTCCGCCTCACATCTTCTCAATGGCAGAAGATTTTGATGCCAATTCGACGATGGATGCCATATGAAGATAAATAAGATTTTTCTTCATTGATAAAATCTTATACACCCTACTTTCAAACAAGATACAAATTTCACAAGAGAAGTCGTATGACTGGAAGAAAGACTCGAACAATCATCTCTCACAATACAAATCTAGGATGAAGCTTCTTGGCGCCACTAGGTGAGAACAAATCTTGAGAGGTCGTCGCGCCTCTTCTTTTGAATAAGTTGATCGCACGGCGGATGACAAATCTTGAAAAGTCGCCGCGCCCGTTCTTTCAAAAATGTTGATTGTGCGACGAAGAACAAACCTTAGGAGGTCGTGTGAACCTCCCCTAACGAGGTTGACCGTGTGATGGACGATAAATCTTGAGAAGTCATCACGACCCTTCTTCTGAAATTCTTGACGGCGCGACAAAGATTAAACCTTAGGAGGTTCTCGCGAACCTTCCCCAACGAAGTTGATTGCACGACTGATGACAAATCTTGAGAAGTCGTTGCGCCCCTTCTTTTGAAAATTTTGATCGTGCAAGAAAGAACAAATATTAAAAGGTTGTTGTGACTCTTGCCCAATAAAGTTGATCGTGCCACAGACAACAAGTCTTGTAAGATCGTCATGCCCCCTTTTTCAAAAAAGTTAATCATGCGACGGATGACAAGTCTTAAGAGGTCATCACCCATTTCAGAGAAGCTGACCGCATGACGGACGACAAGTCTTAAGAGGTCGTTGGACAAATCAAACCACGTATGACACAGCAAGCGAAACATTTCATTGCGATTGGTTTTATCAAAGTTCTTCAAAGCTGTCTAGAAATATAAGTATTTTATTTCGAAAGTCAAAGTATTAAACTCTAAATTAGCACTTTGTGTGTTATGATACATGACAATCACTATGTGTGATAATTTGCAGAACAATATCTGTTGAATCATTGAGAAACGACAACTCCAACAATTTAAAGTTACCATCTACTACAAATAAGCAAGAAAGCAGCTCTGCTACCTCAGTCCTACTCACCATGGTCAAATGTGAGTTATACACGTATCAAATAGCAAAGGTCGTAGGTTCAACGTAAGCTATACACGTATCAAATAGCGAAGGTTGTAGGCCCAACGTAAGCTATACATGTATCAACTAGCGAAGATCGTAGACCCAACTTGAGTTTTACACGTATCAAATAGCAAAGTCCGTAAGCCTAACGTGAGTTATACATGTATCAAATAGCAAAGGTCGTAGGCCAAATGTGAGCTATTCACGTATTAAATAGCAAAAGTCGCAGGCCTAACATGAGCTATACACGTATCAAACAACAAAGGCTGTAGGCCCAACATGAGCTATACACATATCAAATAACAGAGGCCATAGGCCAAATGTGAGTTATACACGTATCAAATAGCAAAATTAAATAGCAAAGACCATAGCCCAAACGTGAGCAGTACACGTATCAAATAATAGAGGCTACAGACCAAGCGTGAGCTATACACGTATCAAATAACATAGGCTGTAGGCCATACATGAACCATACACGCCAAATAGCAAAAGCCATGGAAAAGTGTGAGCTTACACCCCAAAAAGTGAAGGCTACGGCTAAGTGTGAGCTATACACCCCAAATAGCAAATGTTACGACCGATTGGGTGCCACACAACCGAAGAAGCAAGAGTTTACAGCTAGCTATGTGCACCACAAACCTAAAGAGGCAGAGGCTACGATCGCTCGTGCGTTACGCATCATAGGGTAGCAAAAAATTATAATCACCCACGAACAAAAAGTCATGGTCGATCTCTTTCCAATGGATGTAGATGCTTACAGATGAAAGGGTATAGTTGATCATCCACAAAAAACCACAACCAGCAAAAAACGGAAAACTACATACAATTGTCTTCCAAATAATAGAACCGCGTTTAAACAAATAGCCACAATTGATCATCCTCGATAGGCGACGACCAATTATCAAAGTTGCAATGGGTGACATAGGCTACGCACCCTAAAACAAAAAAGGGTTACAACCTACAAGGCATCACGTGCTTAGAACCCCGGAAGTTAGGAGTCTGCAACCAATGATCTGTTCGAAACAAATCAATGCCGACGTAAGTCAAGGTAAGAGAACACCTTATGGTGAACATATACCTCCACATAGTAAGTGGGAAATCCAAACAAGTCGTGAATCAAACGAGCTACATACCACATTTTGTCCCTGTGTTCTTGACAATCCCCTCTCGTATGTTGAGACATTACAACACACCAAAAGGGTTAGGCAAAACAATGACTACCCCCGGGCAACCTGAAAAGTAAAAATCCCATACAATGACAAGATTGGGGCTTGCAAAATGAACCTACGTGTTCGGAATACAAGTAAGTAATATACGTTGCCAAAGCCCGTAGAAAGTAACCTCAAAGACTATTCCCTCACTTACAACTCTAGAATGAAAATAAAGTTTTCATTGAAATCAGACAACCTCAAAACTTAGCTATTTTTTTTTCACATTTCCCACTTTGTCCATCAAAAGGTTGTAGAGTACGCCAAGTTTAATTCCATGAGATAGTGCGGCATGAATGCATTGGCGTCGAGCACCTCTTTTTGCATATCGTTTACCAAAGTCCAAAGCCACAAACTCACGTGAGGGTGTCAAAAATCGACGAACCAAACTATTTCAATAGCCAAACTAGAATTATCTTGATCACCACAAAGATAAAAATTGCAACTACCAAACAATGTTAACTAGAAAAGAAAGAAGACAGTTGCAAATGGCCACGAGCTCAATTCTACGGAAGCATTAAGACAAACATAAAAAATAATTTAGTTCAGGATGTTAAAGCAGTAACATCAAAGATAAAAAGGGTACGTTCGAGACAACTAGCATGACCGAAAGTTTTACAAAACATGTTAGGTTAACAGGGAACATGATTGCAGACCAATGAAGCCATAAATAACAAGGACCCCCCGCCCCCAAGCCTCTTGTATGCTCATCTTTACCTTACACAAACGTGTTTGAAAGTTAACAACATACCTCTTTGTCTTTCACATAGAAAGAACAAGATTACATGATATTGCTCCTAAAAACCTTAACCAAGAAAGGTGACATTCTTAGAACAAGTAGCTTGAAAAATGAGGGAAGAACTTGACTAAGGGAGTTCAATCACGAGGTCAGGACATCGACGAAAACAACTTTTGTGAGATGGCTAAGTACGTGAAACTTGATAGTAAACGATTTAGGCAAGTCGTAAAGATTTTAACGTCACTGACAAAACCATAAAACCAATGAGAACAAAACACTTGGCGAACAACTAAGTAGATTAACTCTCAAGTAATGAGCGTCCTGAACTTTTACTTCGACACACTCATCAGGGGCTTACTCTTACACCCAAAATTGCACTAACGCCAAGCCTTAGACAAAGTCGTGCCACAGACAAGGACAACACCTGTCACGCCCTGCTGGCTCACCCGCGCAGGGCGTGACAGTCTATCAGGGGTGTTCAAACTCGTATCAAAACTAAGTTGCACAAACATAAGCATAGTGGCCCAAAATCAACATCAACACAACGAAAAATAAATTAAAGAAAAATACCATTGGTATTAAACATAAGTTTAACTATTAGGACTACATTTCTTTGTTAAAAAAAGACAAAAAATCAAAAGGGCAGTGCCCCTAAAAGGAAAAAAGACGAGACAGAAAAGAGGAAACAAGAGAGATGCATCAAAATCTCAGAGCCATCACTGCCGCTACGCCGCCGGGGAATGACCTGGAGAAAGAGCAAAAACAATAGTCTTCGGCAGACGCCCCCCGTAAAGGTCCATCCTAACCCACCTTAGTTCCCTAGAAAGATTTAGCAACGGGGTGAGCTCAACAGCTTAGTGAGATCAAGCACGGTAAATGGGGCTTACTTGTATAATAACAAATACAGTGCAACAATTATCGGGAAGCTAAACCAAAATAATACAACCAAGCAATCAATGGTGGTAACCCGACCTCACGGGTTAATGCACAACATGTGAGTCGAGTGCAAATGTAACTAAGAGGTCTCATGAGTTCCAGTGCTTGAGTGGCAATGTGAAAACCCATAGGTTCAACGTCCTCGACAACGACAAAAGCACCTCATGGTCCACGGTATATAGTGGCCTAGCAACCCATGGGTTCAGTGTTCAACTGCTTTAACAATGTGTGAATTAGTAACATGGTAACATTTATGACGCATGATGCAATGTAGACATTATTAAATAGGCAAGATACACAAACCTAAGCCTTCATTCCCCACCTTAACACTTTCGATGGCAACGTCTACTATTGTCGTGCTGAGTGTGCGAAATAAGAGAATGCAAGAGTGTGAGAGTGCGAGAGAGTAGTGAAACAGGGTGAATTGGGGTTAACCCCTATAAAGTGGGGGCCGACCCCTTTGTGGGTACCCTAGGAGGCTAAGGGGCCACCCACCCCCCACAAGGGGGGCCCAGGGGCCGATTTCCCCTTAGGGCCGACCCCACCCCAAGGGCCGGTGCCCCCTTTAGGGCCTTCCCCCCTTGGGGCACCCATGGGGGAAGGAGTCATCTCCTCTCAGGGAGATGGCCTCTCTTGGGCTGTCCCCATCTTGGGGAAAAATACCCTCGGGTTTCACAAGTTCGGGTTAGATTGATAGAAAAAATAGAGAGAGAGAAAAAGAGAAAATGAGAGAGAAAGAGAGAGAGAGAATGGGTTTTCGGGTTGTTACCAAGTCATGGTGGCTAGAGTTTTGCAAACTATTACCAAGTCATAGTAGCGACACTTACTCGAAGGTCCTGCTTGACCGTCTTCCACCACGAGTTGGCATGCCCAACCAACTGGTACACAACAAGTGGAATTCTTCTCTCGTTCGACTCTCCCATTACTACTAGTGCCTTTCGAGTCTCCTCAAGCCACTTGTAGGCCTCGTTAGAGTAAGGCTTCCCGTCGGAGGTTATAGGCTACAGTCGTTTGTATTTGGTGATCTGGCTGGTCATTTGATCCACTTGATGCTTGATGGGATCCAACTGTGGCTGGGGGGACTGTAGCTTGTTGACCAACAATGCTTTGGACTGAAGCCCCCATCGACGCCTTCATGAAATCTGTGAAGCCCTGAAAGAATTATTCCATGATGAGCGGCACAGCTACTTTGTCAGAAGGAGTTGTAGTAGTTTGCTCGGTTGTTGGGACCTCGGTCGTGCCGTCAGTTGCGTGTTTAGAGGTAGGGGGAGTTGCTTTAGATCTAGTCGTCTCTTGTGACTATACGTACACAGATGCTTGGTGGGAGGAACTAGGGTCACGTTGTCTTCTTGTCTAAACTGTCATTGCCTGTAGATCATATGGTATTAATGAAGGATTCAGATAAAAAGCTTGGATGGAAGGAAGGGAATCCGATCATAATGCACTGCTTATATAGGGTTCATAGTGACGTTTCATTGGTTTTAACCACTTAGTTTTCTAGATGTCAGTAATAGGGAAAGTAGAAGCCTTAGCACGCTACGACAATGTACTTCTAGGTGGGTCTTAAAACAAAATCAAAGATCTGATTTTTGAAGTTAACATAGTATTTGTCTTAAAGAGTTTTGAAAAATTATTTAGGTATTTTTCCAAAATATCAATGTTTTCCGAATGCTTGTACAAGCCACAGTGTTTCTAAGACTTTTCCTCGTGTTATCTCCTATATCTATATGTCGCAGTTTCTAGGACTATGCTTACCTATCTCCAAGATCCGGCTATTCCGATTATCTTCCAGTTCATACGTCCCATTCCGTATGAACTTGGCGATAAGGGATGTGGTCAAGTCAAGGGGATCTATTTGCGGTCTTTTTGCAGATTTTTGTGGATGACCTGTTTACTATTCTTATCCTTCGAGTTCTCATGTCCCATTCCATGAGAGTTTGACGATACCAGTGGTAAATCAAATTTCCACAATGAATTGCTACACAACAAGTCTATAGGTTACCTCGTCACGAGTTTTTCTCCAGTATTTGTGTGAGTTTGATGTGTCCCATACCACGTCAAACTCATTAATAGTGGGGAATAGTGGGGAAACCCACCAGAGAAGTTGGCCTACCACAGATGGTTTATAACACACAATCATACAAGTTCGAGGGTACTTACGAGGATTATGAGTCGAAAATCCGACATGAAGTTTTTTTTTTTTGTTACAAAGCAGTTGCTAGCTAAAAAAAAAATTCAAAATAACTATTTGCTTATGTGATCAAGGAGTTCAAAGGAGTAAGTAGATACTGATTGTTCTACATTGGGGGAGAAGATAGGGGTTTGCACGAGTTCTTCGACAAACCTCGTGTTACTAGATAGAGCACCTCCAAGGTTGAGGTCGAGATCTACTGGTGCATCTTGCACTTGTTGCGATGATTGTCTGACATCTCCCGTGCTAGTGTACAAGGGGGTGATCCTTGGTACTCTGGTGTTACACTCCTCACGCCACTTCAGCAATGAGTCGACCGCCTCATCTCTCTTTTTGAATTTCTACTCGAGTGTCTCAAGGCGTTTCATCATCTGGTCTTTGGACGCTAATATAAGTTCTTTCATCATGTTTATGATCCGCTGTTGGGCTTCCGCATCTTTTGCAGAAGGGGAGGCAGAGGAGAGGATCGTGCAACAGTAAGATTTGCCTCTTCAGAAGGTATTTCTGGAAGGTCGAAGTCGATAAAGTCCTTTAAGGGAACATCGACATTCAAAAAATCCTCCCACTCACTAGGTCCGTTGGTTTGGCTTTTGGTTGGGGTCCCTCCCTTGGTCCTGGTCTGACTCAGGGTCTTTTCATTGAGGGCATCGTACAAAGGGGATGATGACTCGATCAGAGCGGGACGGATTTCAAAGTGACAAAATACCTTATTCAACAAACCATCGTAAGGTAGATAGGTTCGCTTGCGAATGGCACTTGCGCTGTGTCACAAAATGATAAAAGGGAGGTTCACATGAATCCCCTTCACCAAACAGTAGGTAAGGAAACATTGGGGGTGTGTGGTGGCAGATCTCTTGTCGGGCTCGGGCAATACTTTGTACATGACAACTTGGCATAGAGCATCATATTGCTTTTTGATTTCTTTGGCAGAAATCGTAGTAATGGTGTAGTTGGCTTGTCTGGCAAGGTACCTAAACATGCCTTGCGAACCTGGGACCGCCCTGCCACTGGATGTATAGACCTCATAGAACGGTCTCGTTTCAGGGAATCCTATAATTTTAGACAATGTTTTGGATGCGAGGGTTATATCAACAAGATTCACTTGTGTAGTGATGGTGAGAGTTGCGGTCAAGGGGCCAAAATTTTTGACAATCATGTTTTTGTAAAATAACTTAATAGAAGTTTTATAGACATACATTTTGAGGTCTAAGACCAGTGTCCATCCGACCACAACAAGCTTGTCATGGAGCATAAGGCGCTATGTGTCCCCGGAAGGTCCACTTTTCGCCTAGTCCATACATGGCTTTCGTAAAATGGAACAGGTTGTGAGCTTTCTCCATCGGTTTGCCTCTTTCACCTTTTCTATTTTCGGCCCATTATCAAAGAGTGAGTATAAGGAAAAATGAAAGTTACAAGGAAGAGAGTGAGAGAAAGAATAGAGAAGGAAGGCAAGGAGGTGAGGAGGGTGAGTGAGGAGAGTCACCTTCCTCACTTTCTTTTATAGAGGGAAAAAAGAGAGAAGGGGGGGCCAATCCCCAAGGACAGGGGGTTGGTCCCCTCCTCGGCGCTAGCTTCGCATGGGGGCGGTCCCCACTTTGGGACCGCCAAAACAAAAACAATTTTTCTTTCGAATTGGGGTCGGTTCCCTCTCTAGGGGGCCAGTTCCCAATGGGCGCACCCCTTGGTGGTGGGATAGCCTCTTTTTGGGGCCATCCCCCATCAAGGGGGTGTTTCTCATAAAAAAAATTTCATTTATATCATACATATTTATTTTTGAAAGGGAAATCATTTTTGTAATAATAACATATAATATTTCCTTCAAAACTACCACTTTCAAAAAATGGAGGGGGTTAGTCTCCAAGAACATGCTTTGATACAATAATGACTATCACACCCCACCGGCGCGGGGGGCGACAATCTGTTGAGGGTGTTCAAACTCGTATCGAAATTAAGTCACACACACAGAAGCATAGTGGCCCAAAATCAATAGCAACACAACGAAAATTAATTAAAGGAAAATACCATTGATATTAAACATAAGTTTTGATTTTAGGAATACATTTCCTTGGTTAAAAAAAAAAGACAAAAAATCAAAAGGGCATTGTCCCTTAAAGGAAAGAAGACGAGACAAAAATGAGGAAACAAGAGAGATGCATTAAAATCTCGGAGCCATCACTGCTGCTACGCAGTCTAGGAAGGACCTGGAAAAATACCAAAAGTGAAAGTCCCTACATGGGTCGGGTTCTGTAGACGCCCCCGGTAAAGGTCCATCCTAACCCATCTTAGTTCCCTCGAAAGATTTAGCAACGGGGTGAGCTCAAAAACTCATTGAGATCAAGCATGGTAAACGAGGCTTACATATATAATAACAAATATAGTGCAAAAATTATCAGGAAGCTAAACCACAACAATACAACTAAGCAATTAATGGTGGCGACTCGACCTTAGGGGTTAATGCACAACTGATGAGTAGACTGCCAATGCAACTTTCAACTTAGAGGTCTCATAAGATCCAATGCCTGAGTGGTGACGTGAGAACCCATAGGTTCAATGCCCCAGACAGCGACAAAGCCACCTCATGGTCTAGTGTATACAGTGGCCTAGCAACCCATGGGTTTAGTATCCAACTGCTTTAACAATGTGTGAATTAGTAACATGTGCATGAAGTAGAACATGGTAACATCTATGATGCATGATGAAATGTAAACATTACTAAACAAGCAAGATACACAAACCTAAGCCTTCATTTCCCACCTTAACACTTTTGGCGGTAGGGACTACTCTTGTCGTGCGGAACAAGACAATGCGAGAGTGTGAGAGATTGAGAGAGCAGTGGAGCAGGGTGAACTGGGGGGCTGGCCCCTATAGAGTGGTGGTCCGCCTTTTTGTGGGTACCTTAGGGGGTTGGCCCCACTTTGGGGGGCCAGTTCCCTAGTGGGGGCCGACCCCTTCTTGGGGGTTGGCTCCCCAACAAAGAGGGCCCATGGTCCAGTCCCCCATTGGGGGTCAGCCCCACTGTGGTGGTCGACCCCCTTTGGTGGTGGCCTAGGTGGGGTTGGTACCCTCCTAGGGGCCGACCTCCTCTTTTGGGGCCTTCCCCCCTTGGGGCACCCTCTGAGAAAGAAGACACCCTCTGTTAGGGGCGTCCCTATCTTGGGGAAAACTGCTATGGGGTTTCACAAGTTCGGGTCAGATCGATGGAAAAAATGGAGAGAGAGAGAGAGAGTGGGCTTTAGGGTTGCTACAACACCTCAGCGAGGACTAATCTTAGGCTAGTTTAGGAAAATAATTATGATTTTTAGGCTAGTTTGCATTAATTAGTTCATTTAGTGTTTTAGGTTCATTTAGATATTTTTAGGCGTTTTATAAGTTAGTTTTAGTGATTTTCATGAATAAAATCTTAGGCTAGTTTAGGAAAATAATAATGATTTTTAGGTATTTTTTCTAAAGTCAATTGCATCCTTTTTATATTAATTTTGTCATTATCTTACAAGCTATACATAGTGCATATAGAATTATACATGTTAATACACACTTGCATATAATATAAATCATTTACTTGAGTTTTGTGTTTTGTTTTGTAGGAAAATAAAGAGCTTTGAATGTGGATCCATGTTGCAAAAAGAAGAGCCACAAAAGAGCCAGAAAAATGGAAAGAAAATTGCCAAGTCCTAGAAGAAATGGTGACTGGGCGCGGGGCGCCCATTGTGGCGCTCCGAGAGAGGTTTGCGCGAAGAAAGAAAGACATGAAGTAGCGTCACGACGCTACGATTTGGTGTGAGTAAGAGGTTTTTAGGGGCTGTTTTGGTGTTTTACATTGAGATATATAAATTGGCTTTTTAGGGTTTTAGGAGGATCTTCCATCTTATCTTAGTTTAGAGAGGAAGCAGCCATAGAGAATAGAAGTAGTTAAGGCTTTGAAGGAGAGGCAAGTGAAGGATTAAAGAAGAAGAAGAGTTGCAGGTTCGAGACAAGAAGAAGAAGGAGAGTCCACCATTGACAAAAGGGGGTTTCTTCATTTATCTTCTAATCTTAGTTTGTTTCCATGTTTTCTTCTTTAATTCTTTCTCTTGTATCTATGGATTTGATTATGAACTAAATAGATAATTTAGAGTTTTGATTTAGCTTTGGTGGATCTTTTGATTGAGTAATTGTGTATGTGTTTTTGAGAAATATTTTGGGTTTATTTATGATTCTCCAAGCTTAATGCTTTCAAATTGCTGATCACTGTTTGAATGAACTTAGATTTGGTTTCTTACACTCGGGAGAGGTGTTATCGAATTAAAGCAAGAGTTATGTAACCTAGGGTAGAGTATCAAGTTGAGAGACCTACAAAACCCTTTGAAATCCATTAAAATGAATCATAGAACCTAAGACATTCTTAATCTAAAGGTTTATCACTCGAGAGAGGGAATTGATAGATTGAGAGTAGATATTTAAGCTATCACTCGAGAGAGGGGTTTGAATGAAAAAGGATTCAGGATTTATAAATTCCAGAAATTAATTTATTAACACAATTATTAGAAATCATGAGAGACAACATAGTGAGATCTAAATTCTAAAACTATAAATCCATTGATTTCTCTCCAAATTCCATTTATCTTGTTTGTTTATATTTGCCTCTGTTTAATTTGCATTTTATCATTTAATTGACTCCACTTTTATCACTAGATAAAATCACTAATCATTGTAGAATTGTGAATTAATATTAGAAAAATTACCTTATCTGTGGATATGATGTTATAATAATTCGTACACTTGCAAATTTAAAATTTACGCTATCAAAGATATGAAATGAAGTACAACTATATCCTATGAACTATCTCTCAAATTTCTCCTTTAGAAAGAATGATGTGAGATTAAAATTGTGCTGAAAATTTGAGTAAAAACAGTTCAATAAACTTCAAATAAATTTTCAATGAAAGATGTAAGATAAGCTCAATATGAAAATCCTTTGAATAGAACTTGTTTTCAAAGATAATACTTTCAAAACTAAAATTGTTTTGAACTTTGAAATGAATCAAAAGTATTGGCTTTGTGAATTTTCTGTGTTGTTATGTTTGGATTCTAGGTGTTGGTATATATAGACTTAGTAGGGATAAAACTATTGATCATTTGAATTTGAATTTCAAAATGAACGTTAGCTCACAACAGCTAAAATCTTTTACAAAGATGGCAAAAACAATCTTTATAAACATTCTGATTCTTTTAAGTTTGCATGAAAAGGAAAGTCTCAAAGGATGTGATTCATGCATCAGAAGAAGTCTTTGACAAGTTATGAAAAGATAAACTGAAAAGTGCACAAACGCAGCTTTATGACAGTGTTGGGTTAACGTCTTGATTTGACAATCAACGTCCTAACGCATAGAACCAACTTTGTCATTTTGTTCCTTGAGGGTGCTTATAGATTATAAGTGTCTTGCTTGTTGGCCCAGATGTGTCCAAGAGGGGGGCGTGAATTGGACACTTAGCAGATTACCTTTCTTTTAATTGTACAGAATAATGAAAGCAGATTAAACAAAGTATAGCAATGATATACAACAAATGTAAATGGAACAATGCAAGCAAGATTTATAGTGGTTCGGCTGTGCCTACATCCACTACCTAACCTCCTCAGTTAGGATTTGTTCAAACTCCACTATGGACCTTCTTACGGGTGAAGATCAAACCGGAACACTTTCTCAACTTATGGGTGTGAGAACTATCGTTTCTCAGCTTATGGGTGTGAGAGGACCGTTTACAACTTTGAGCAACACTTGCTATAACTCAGTGACTTACCCGTCGCTACAATCTGATTACAGAATGAGATATGATTCCCTTTACTCAGAATCAAAGTGATACTTACAACGCTTTGGATTGAACCTTCTGTTGCCACAGATTTAGCAAAATATGTATGATGAAGTTTATGCTAAAAACAGGTTCAAATAGCTTTTGTCTCCGTTAATGGGTTTTTGAAAAAATGAAGAAAAAGATCG
Source organism: Paratinospora sagittata (assembly GCA_035771175.1). Lineage (NCBI taxonomy): Eukaryota > Viridiplantae > Streptophyta > Magnoliopsida > Ranunculales > Menispermaceae > Paratinospora > Paratinospora sagittata. The sequence goes on along the minus strand of CM069611.1, from coordinate 11,107,447 downwards.
ATCAACCCAGAAAACTTGAAGTTTTTCTTTTAAAAGATCGTAAGATCAAGCACAAGTGAAAGAAGACTAACTTTCAAAAAGTGTTTTAGCGCAAACGAAAACTGTTAATACGTTTTGATGACTATCAGTTTCGTATTTCATTGGTTAGTTTTTCTGTTTTGAGGCAGCACGTATATATAGGAATAATAGAGGTGCAATGGACTTGGTAATTTTGGTGCTCTAAGTTATTTCAAATATAACGTTAACATTATTTCCAGAAATGGATCGATTCAGCTTAATGCATATTATGGTGATAGCACCTGAATCATCTGATCCTTTCATGAAAGAGGAATGTTCTGACAAAGTTTTAGAACGTTTTAAAAAGTTTTGAAAAGTTGTACGATTATGAAAAGTTCTGAAAAGTATTCGTACGTTTCTGAAAAAGGTTAACAGAAATGACAGTAATGTCAGAACAACAAAAATATCTTTTTTGTCATTTTGTTTCTTTGAGGGCGCTCATAGAGCATCAAGGTCCTATTGAATAATGAAGTGAAGACGCTACTAAGTAGTAAACTTCCTGACTTGTTTTGACAATTAAACAACTTAAAGCATGAGGGTGCTACTTCGTAGTAAGCGTCCTACTTTGTTTTAAAATGCAAAACATATGAGGGCGCTACTCAAGAGTAAGCGTCCTGAACTATTAAAAGCAGTTTTAAAACAATGTTTAAGAGCGCTGACGGACGGTGAGCGTCCTGAAAGTTACTTAAGTTGATTCTAAAGATGAGGGCGCTCCTACACAAGTAGCGTCCTGCTAATTCATTCAACTTATAATTTATTAGCGTCCTTAAAGATAAAAATCACTTAAAGATAAAAAGATCTTTCAACAAGCTGAAACTAAGCCAGCGTCCTGACATTCTCAGAGGTTGATAAAAGAAAGGTCACTACTAACAAGTAAACTTCCTTATTAATTAGTTCAATTCAACCTTGAGCGTCCTAACATTTTATCAGCGTCCTGACTTATCAGGTCCAGGAGGGCACTGCTAAAACATTAGCGTCCTGAAAGACTTTATAAAAATGGTTTTTGATTTCTCGATTAAAACACGATAAAACATAAAGTAACCGGATTAAATCAAACATGCAACCAATCGATTAAAACATGCAGGCATGCATATTGCTAAATCACATGGCATCAAAGGTCCTGCAACCTATCATAATCTAATCGTACAAATAAACATCTTCAAACGATCATGGTCTTCAAAAAGATCTTTTAATACGTTCACCATGCATCATTGAATCTTTGATACCTTCAAGTAAGATTAGATATGCCATATGTGTAGTAATATCATGAACAAAATGTAGTTTTGTAATCATCAAAATCTTTCATAATAGGACATATTCTAGTAAGAGACATGAGGATAATTGGTTCAACATTACTGAACTGTGAAGTGAGGGCGCTACTGGACGTAAGCTTCCCGACTTACTTAACGTTTAAAATTGAATAAAGTTGTGAGGGCGCTATTTGAAGAAAAGTGAACTGGCTAGTTTTCTAAACACTTAAAATCATAAAGGTCGCTACTAATAATGTAAGCGTCCAAACATTCAAAGTACGAAAACATAAGGGTGCTACTATAGACGTAAGAATCCTGGCGTTTTAAAACTTTTCAAACGAAAGAAAACATAGGGCGCTATTGGATTGTTAACGTCTTGATGTTTAAAACGAGCAACAAACTGATGTTCAATCAACGTCCTGATAAGTTCCTTGGTTGATTTAATGAGGGCGCTATTGAAAAAGTAAGCGACCTAATTGAATACTTAAATAATGATTTCAAAATAATTTTGTCTTTCAAAAACTTAGTCAAATAAGTTGAAAATTCCATCAAACTGAATACTGAAACGATTAAGAGATTAAATTTTTTAAGAAAACCTCTGAAACACATCAATCAAAACTTGCAAATATGTTAAACTTGCTGAGAGTTATTTGATCGAAAGTTTTACACCCTAAGTACTTGAAAAACTCGAGACTTTGATCTTTGATGATCAATAGACTTGTAAGCTATCACGATGCCCCTGACGTAGGGTGACATCATGATCGGCACAGTGTACTATACACAATACATTCCAAGTATATAGTGTATAATACACTGTCAGCCTTAACGAAAATACACAATTTTTCAAAAACTTCGACATCATATCTCTATAAAATGGATATTTCACAAATTTCCCTAATAACCAACAATTCAAATCACAATAATAATTTATTCAAATCACATCCATCTAATCTTTTCATCAACTACTTAATCATGCATTCAATATCAAAACGATATACATCATTCTATTTTATTATCTATCCACAAACCATAATCATATACTGTTCTATGTGATAATATTTGCATAGCATGATAATTATACATATCAAAATAAAACAAGTATAAACCATCTTCTCCATACACACATAAACAAAATAGAACTGTAGAATGATGTCTATCATTATTTGGCTTGTCCTTTTGCTTTGGGGTCATTACCTGAAATATTGGAGGGAATTGGGTGAGCTACAACAAGCTCAGTGAGTAATTTCCATTCTATGATATTCATTTTCATTTAGTAAACATGTTGAGAAAGTCAGAATCATATACATTTAAAGATTCAAGTGCAAAGATAACAATACATATATGCACCAAATAGCTTGAAGCTTCTTGCAATATTTTTCAAAACATTTACACTTTCCCACTAAAAGTCATATCCATCTCCCACCTTCTAAGTATAGAGCGGGACTCACCCCTCGTTCGGCCCAAACAAGGGTAGCGTAATTGTCCTATCATACTCAATTTAATCACAATCAATTCCAAGACAGCCACTAAGCCCATGAGATACTCGAGGTACTACTCATGCGGGACTTATTCCTGGAATGACTCATCTTCTAACATGTTCTTACAAGTTAGACATGCTTCGTTTTCAAAATATTTTTCATGAATTCAAACAATGCAATTATATACCGTGCTATTCATACACGCCTATTATGAAAAACAGTTCATAGCTACAATGCCGTACAAAATAACCAAGAAATGGAAGAATACTTACACAATGTCAACGACCTAGTGCTCACCAAATATCACTACCGCTGTGTACTGTCCTCACCTATTCCAAACTTTGCTGTAATTTCACCAAACAATAATAACCAAATATTTCGCATATGATTTCACTCTCAAATATGCCCACAAGTACTACGTGTCAATATATAATCATTAAACTTAATATTATATATATATATATATATATATATATATATATATATATATATATATATATATAAACATCTCAATCCCACCAATATATTATTCCATCAATATATTCGTATGCTATAAAATAAGTCTCAACCCTATACATATATACATAGATTAATATACTTCTCAACCCCATAAAATAATTCTCAACCTCATTAATATATACTTATCAAGTAGAAATTATAATTGTATCATCAACTCATTCACAACAACATTAATAGGGTGTGATGTGGGCATTGGGTATATATAAACTACTTATTTTTCTCAATTCCAAAACTAAATAACTATATTCACAATAACTCGTCACTTACCAACTATTTGGTAATCAAAATCCCACGTTTCCAACACCAACCACGTCACCCACGTACACAAATCTAACCGTTGAAAATGCATAAAAATGACATGTTATACAACTCGGCGCGAGGAATACAAATATATAATTTTTATTAAAAAATGACCAAGTTTTACCTTTGAATTGTGCGTCCTAGTTCTTTTTTCTTTTCTTCCTCTCTGTTTGTCCATGCTATTGTGCGTCTTTTGTTTTCCTTTTGGGTTGCAAACATGCCCACCGTCTCTCTTTCATTTCTTTCATTCATTTTTTTTGTTTTGTATCAAACACGTGTTGAGTTAAATGGAAAAAGGATGAGCATCCCTTTTAATTTGATTCTATGCTCCCATCCACCAATTAATACCCAACTCCCCTTTTTATTTAATTCATATAGTTTAATTTAACTCATCTAATTTATGTAATTCAATTTCCTTAATTGCATTTTTATTATGTACTATCATCCACACATACATTTGACTCCTACATACAGAATACGCGTACGTATACACGTCGATATACATATAAGTCAATATAAGTGTACAATTAAAACTATGGGGTGTTACAATCTCCCCAACTTAAGGAATTTTGTCCTCAAAATTTAAAAGATAAGGATAATCATACCTCAAGTGGTAAAGAGGTAAGGAAATGTCTCTCTCATCTGGTTCTCGCGTCCCTAGGTCCGCTCCTCATTGTCATGAAATTTCCATTTGACTTTAACTAAAGGAATTTCTTTATTTCTCAACTTTTGAATCTTCCTGTCAAGAATCTGAATGAGCTTCTCTTCATACGTAGCATCCTCCCCAACTTGTAACTGTGTGACATGTAAAATGCGTGTCGTGTCTGGATATTTCGTTGGGTCTGTATGATATTTTCTCAACATAGAAACATGAAATACATTATGAACACTGACCAATTGAGGAGGTAGCTCAAGTCTGTACGCTAACGGACCAATCCTTTCCACGACCTTAAACGATCAAATAAAATGAGGAGCTAATTTCCCTTTCACCCCAAACTGCATTTGACTTTTTTGTGGTGAGACCTTGAACAGTACTAGGTAACCCATTGCAAACTGTAAAGGTCTATGTCAGTTATCGAAATAACTCTTCTGTCGATCTTGAGCAGCTTTTAATCTCTGCCTAATTTGCTTGATTTGTTCAGTGTGATCAACAACAACTTTCGGCCCCAATAACTGTGATTCTCCCACTTCATACCAACAAGTCAGAGATCTACACGGCCTACCATACAAGGCCTTATAAGGTGCCATACCAATACTGGCCTGATAGCTATTGTTATAAGCAAATTCACACAATGGTAAATTTTCACTCCAAGTCCCACCAAACTCTAATGCACAAGATCTGAGCATATCTACCAGCATCTGTATCACCCTCTCAGTCTGAGGATTAAATGTTGTACTAAGACGAAGATGAGTACCAAATCGAGTCTACATGGCCTGCTAAAAACTCGATGTAAAACACGAATTTCTATCCGATACAACAGAAACAGGTACCCAATGTAATCTCACAATCTCCCGAACATACAATCTGCTCAATCTATTAATCGAGTCTCTGGTGTTCATTGGAAGAAAATGCGCAGACTTAGTCAATCTATCTACAATCACCCAAATGGCATCATATCCACCCTGAGATCTGGGCAGCCTTGTGATAAAGTCCATAGTAATATGCTCCCATTTTCATTCTGGAATAGATAATCGTTGCATCTAACCTCTTGGTCTCTTGTGCTCAGCTTGTACTTGCTGACATACTCCACATTTCTGCACGTACTCAACTATACTTTTCTTCATCCCATGCCACCAAACAGTTCTTTTCATATCATGATACATCTTAGTAGACCTTGGGTGAATGGTATATTGAGATCTGTGTGCCTTCTGTAACAATTCTGCCCTCAATTCTCTATCTGCAGGTACCCATAATTTCTCATGATAACGTAGAACACCATCTGGACCTCTCTGCCACTCTACCCTGTCTGCACTATCTGCTCAAGAAGCATACATACCATGATCAGGATCATGTTGTTGCATATCCTTAATCCTCTGAATATAAGAATCTATCAATTGAATATGCATCTGAGCACAAATATCAATGTGTGGAGCCATAGAGAGGACACTGATCATAATCGCTCCCTCTAAAAGTCGCCACTCCTGGGCCATTTGACAAGCTACCACATGGGTCTCAACCCCTTTTTGGCTCAATGCATCAGCTACTACGTTGTCTTTTCCAGGATGATACTCCAGTGTGAAGTCATAATCCTTTAAGAATTCCAACCATCTGCGTTGTCTCATATTCAGCTTTTTCTGGTCAAACAAATATTTCAGACTTTTATGGTCTGAATACAATGTGAACCTTTCCCCATAGAGGTAATGCCTCCACAATTTCAGTTCAAAAACTATTGCAACTAACTCTAAATCATGCACAGGGTAGTTTTTCTCATGTATCTTCAATTGTCTAAACGCATAAGCAATCACCCTACCCTCCTGCATTAATACACAACCCAAACCTGAATGTGATGCATAAGTGTAAATCACTAACTCTTTTTCAGGTTCTGGGAACACTAAAACTGGAGCAGTAGTCAGCTTTCTCTTCAACTCAGTGAAAACATCCTCATAAGTTGAAGTCCACACAAATTGCACGTTCTTCTGAGTCAGCCTCATAAGTGGAGTGGCCAATCGGGAAAAACCCTCCACAAACCTCCTGTAATACCCAGCCAGACCCAGAAAACTGCAAATCTCTGTCACTGTGGTTGGTCTTGGCCAATTTATAATTGCCTCGACCTTAGCAGAATCAACAGAAATACCTTCTGCACTAACCACATGACCTAAAAATTTCACCTCATTTATCCAAAACTCACATTTACTGAACTTGGCATACAACCGATGCTCTCTCAGTATCTGCAATGTGGTCCGAAGGTGTTGCTCATGCTCCTCCTGAGTCTTGGAATAAATGAGAATATCATCAATGAAAATAAAGATAAATTGGTCCATATATGGTTTAAATACCTTTTGCATCAAGTCAATAAACATGGCTGGTGCATTAGTCAGTCCAAAGGGCATCACAAGAAATTCATAGTGACCATATCTTGTTCTAAATGCATTTTTTGGTATATCCTATTCCCGAATTCTCAGTTGATGGTATCCAGATCACAAGTCGATCTTAAAAAATAATTTAGCACCATTCAACTGATCAAACAAGCCATCAATACGGGGTAAAGGATACTTGTTTTTCACTGTCACCCTGTTCAACTGTCAGTAATCTATACATAGCCTCAAACTTCTGTCTTTCTTCTTCACAAATAATACAGGTGCTCCCCAGGGTGACATACTCGGGGTAATAAACCCTTTAGTCACCAACTAATCTAACTGCACCTTGAGTTCCTGTAACTCCTTTGATGCCATTCTATAGGGTGGAATAGAAATAGGTTTTGTACCAGACATCAGTTTAATAATAAAATCAATCTCCCTTGCAGGTGGTAACCCTGGTAAATCATCTGGAAAGATATCTGGGTACTCACACACTACAAGAATAGCTGATATCTGTTTGTCAATATCCTTTTCCTTTACTGGCTTAATACTAGCCAACACCCCTATTTCTTCATTAGTGGCCATCCTACCTCTAATGGGAGGCTTTACAGATTTCATACCCCTATAAACAAATGAGGGTTGTCCTAGTATCTGGAAGACTACTATTTTAGTAAAGCAGTCAACATGGGCATGATAGGCAGCCAACCAATCCATACCCAATATAGCATCAAACTCCAGGAATTCTAACACCCTAAAGTTCACAATCATTTCATGATCCTCATATTTCACCACACAATTTTCACACAACATATTAGGCTAGATTCGGTCTCCTACTGCAGTACTCAGAATCAAAGGTGTACTAGTCCTAATAGGAGACAAATGTAATCTGTCTATCATAGGTCCAATAATAAATGACAAGGTGGATCCGACATCAATCAACACATACATCATAGTATCACAAATGAAAATCATACCTTCTACCAAGTTCTTATTTTCCTGAGGATCTAGCTTTGTAACAGCTCTAGCCTGCTCTCTAGTAGGTGTAGGGATCGTAACAATAGCAGATGAATCCGCTGGAGTTCTCGAAACTGGCTGAAAAGGACAACGAACTGCGTTATGCCCTTTATTTCCTCATCTAAAGCAAGTGATAGGCAAACGAGGTGCATAAGAAGCCTCCTGAGACTCTATACTCGGCATAGGAAGCCAACCACTCCCACTACCTGCTCCTCTATATGGCCACGGTGCTCTAACAGACGATCCATGTGTAGGTAGCCTCATCGCAGGCTGTGTGCCTCTACCCGCTGATAGTGGTGGCACTGATGCTACTACTACTACTGGAGCTGGAGGAACCACTGGAGTCTTCGCTCCAACCTGAGTCTTAGCTATTGTTGTCTTTTTCTGTTCTCCCCACCATTTCGTGCCCCATCTGCCCTTTTTCTTACCCAGATAAGGTATCTCAACTGCATCATAATCCAGTGCCTGCTGCATTGCCTGATCATAAGTCTGTACACTCGCAAGAGCCAAACCCTTCTTAATCAGATCATTAAAACCATTCCTGATCCTCTTCATTCTTATCGTATTTGTCCGTACCATTTCTTGGGCAAACAACGCTAGCAGGTTGAACTCATTTTCATACTCTCACACTGACATGTCCCCTTGTTTTAGTTTTATAAACTGTTTATGTCTCTTATCAACTTCAGACAGGGGATAGTAAGTCTTGTAAAACACTTCCTTCAATTTGGCCCATGTATCAATAGGTCCTTGAGCTCGACCCGTGGTCTGCCACCATCTTTCAGCCTTACTCAAAAATTTGAACCAAGCAAGTCTTATCTTATCTCTATCGAGTACATTCATGTCTTCAAAAATGGCTTCAATACGTAGAAGCCAATCCTTAACAATCTTTAGTATTAGACTGCCATCAAAAGTAGGTGGTTCACGCCTTCTGAAAGCCCTAATCACATCTTCATATCTACGGGCCTCATCTATGTTCTCTTGTTACCCTAACGTCTCACGTATGGTCACTGGCTGTCCTGTAGATGCACCGATACTACTAGCGCCAACATCTGGTACTATAGGAACTGTAGGCCCTTGCAAACTCTCTTGCAGGTTTACCATCATTCTCATCATCTCAACATTTTGCTGCTGTTGAACAACAACTATTTCTTCTAGTTTTCTTATCCTCTCTTCCTGAAGAGCCATGATTGGTTGACACTTCTCCTCAAAGCTGTCATTCCCAGAGATAAAGAAGAGTAATAGTCAGACAATCCAATCATTTATGTATAAAGTAGCCTAACTACCCATACATATACCCATATAAACAATCATAATATAATAAGGCTTTTAATCTTTCATGTTTTTAAACCTAACCTCTCCCTAATATCAATGTTGTCACAACGCCCCTGACGTAGGGTGACATCATGTCCGACACAGTATACTATTATACACAGTACATTCCAAGTATATAATGTACTATACACTGTCAGCCTTAACGAAAATACACAATTTTTCAAAAATTTCGGCATCATATCCCCATAACATGGATATTTCACAAAATTTCCTAATAACCAACAATTCAAATTACAATAATAATTTATTCAAATCACATCCATCTAATCTTTTCATCAACTACTTAATCATGCATTCATTATCAATACCATATACATCATTCTATTTCATTATCTATGCACAAACCAAAATCATATACTGTTCTATGTGATAATATTTACATATCGTGATAATTATACATATCAAAATAAAACAAGTATAAATCATCTCCTCCATACATACATAAACAAAGCAGAACTCTAGAAGGATGTCTATCATTCTCTGACCTTTCCTTTTCCTTTGGGGTCTTTACCTGAAATATTGGAGGAAATTGGGTGAGCTACAACAAGCTTAGTGAGTAATTTCCATTCTATGGCATTCATATGCATTTAATAAACATGTTGATAAAGTCAGAATCAAATACATTTAAAGATTCAAGTGCAAAGATAACAATACATATATACACTAAATAGCTTGAAGCTTTCTGCAATATTTTTCAAAACATTTACACTTTCCCACTAAAAGTCATATCCATCTCCCACCTTCTAAGTATAGAATGGGACTAACCTCTTGTTCGGCACAAACAAGGGTAGCGTAACTGTCCTCTCATACTAAATTTCATCACAATCAATTCCAAGACTGTCACTAAGCCCATGAGATACTCAGGTACTACTCATGCGAGACTTATTCCTGGAATGACTCATGTTTGAACATGTTCTTACAAGTTAGACATGCTTCATTTTTGAAATATTTTTCATGAATTCAAACAATGCAATTATATACCATGCTATTCATACATGCCTATTATGGCAAACAATTCATAGCTACAATGCCATACAAAATAACCAAGAAATGGAAGAATGCTCACGCAATGTCAACGGCCTAGTGCTCGCCAAATATCACTACCGTTGCGTACTATCCTCACCTATTCCAAACTTTGCTGTAATTTCACCAAACAATAATAACCAAATATTTCGCATATGATTTCACTCTCAAATATGCCCACAAGTACTACGTGTCAATATATAAGCATTAAACTTAATATTATATATATATATAAACATCTCAATCCCACCAATATATTATTCCATCAATATATTCGTATGCTATAAAACAAGCCTCAACCCCATTCATATATACATAGATTAATATACTTCTCAACCCCATAAAATAATTCTCAACCTCATTAATATATACTTACCAAGTAGGAATTATAATTGTATCATCAACTCATTCACAACCACATTAATAGGGTGTGATGTGGGCGTTGGGTATATATAATCTACTTATTTTTCTCAATTCCAAAACTAAATAGCTATATTCACAATAACTCGTCACTTACCAGCTATTTGGTCATGAAAATCCCACGTTTTCAACACCAACCGCGTCACCCACGTACACAACTCTAACCGTTGAAAACGCATAAAAATGACATATGATATACAACTTGGCGCGACGAATACAAATATATAATTTTTATTGAAAAATGACCAAGTTTGACCTTTGAATCGTACATCCTAGTTCTTTTTTCTTTTCTTCCTCTCTGTTCGTCCCCTCTACTGTGCGTCTTTTGTTTTCTTTTTGGTTTGCAAACATTCACACTGTCTCTCTTTCATTTCTTTTATTCATTTTTTTTTGTTTTGTATCAAACACTTGTTGAGTTAAAAGGAAAAAGGATGAACATCCCTTTTAATTGATTCTATGCTCCCATCTACCAATTAATACCCAACTCCCCTTTTTATTTAATTCATATAATTTAATTTAACTCATCTAATTTATGTAATTCAATTTTCTTAATTGCATTTTTTATTATTTACTATCATCCACACATACATTTGACTCTTACGTACGAAATACGCATACATATACACATTGGTATATGTATAAGTCAATGTAGGTGTACAATTAAAACTACGGGGTGTTATGTAAGCTCTGTGTTATTTGATCTTGGTTCTTGATAGTTCTGAAACACTTAATAAGATCATTAGATACACAAACATGAGTAGTTTGGAATCATCCAAACATTCTCATCATGGGGTTCCTTGAGATAACATGCAGGTTTGAGTTGTATGAATTGATTTGAATTGGCAAATTGGTGATAAAGAGACATAGTAGCTTTCTTGTGTGAGTATTTCTTACCTTGGTAATTATGTGTGACATTGTATGATATAAATCTGATTGTGAAATGATAAGCATGCTAGTATATATGTATTGTGATTTGAATTCATGAAATCTTTTGAAATTGGAGCATGTCTTGGACTTGCTGGAACAGATCATAGGAATGAGTATCCTTCTTATTGGGTGAACCTTCTAAGAATAAGACTCGCATGAGTTGTTGTTGTACACTCATGGTCTTTGGTACTGCCCTAAATAGGGGATGGAAACCCAAGAATGATGATGTTGTAATGAGTATATAGAGGCTCGATGCTACTTTAATAGATGTATAATGGGGGATAACACTTTCTCTAATACTTGGAAGGAGAGAAATGGATGTATGGGTTTTCACTGGATTTGCATTGTTTGGAAATGATTGAATGACATTGAATTATGTTTAGCATGTATCTTATTTGATCAGATTGTTGCATATGTTTTAATTAACTTGTTTAACATGCCATGCTTTATATTGATGCATATATGATGCCATAGGTAGGATTATTAACTGAGCTTGTTGTAGCTCACTCCAAACTTTCAATTATTTCAACAAAAGACACAAAAGGCAAGGGAAAAGCTTGTGAGGAGTGATATACGACCTTGTAATTGATGTATGTACTTTGAGAAGTTTGGGACTTTTTGTACTTTTGTAATATATGTACTTGTAAATAACTTATTGTATATAGTATCACCTAGATGTTACGAATTGGTGTGATGGAATGAACTAAATTTTGATGAAATAAGAAATTATGCTTTTGAGTTGAGAGGTATGGATTGTTGGCCCATAAGTGTGTCCAAGAGGGGGGTGAATTGGGCAACTATGATCAATTAAAATCAATTATTGATTTGCAATGCAATGACAATAATAATAACAGTGACTAATGAAAAATGATTTGCACAGTCAATTTATAGTGGTTCAGCTATATGCCTACTTCCACTACCTAACCTCCCTAGTTAGGATTTCAAAGTTTTACTAAACAATCCTCTTAACAGGTAAGGATAAGACCGTTACAACCTTCTCAACTTCACGGGTGTGAGAACAACCTTTACAATACTCAACTTACAGGTGTGAGACCGACCTATACTCTACTAAACTTAAAGTGTGAGAACAACTTATACTTTACTCAACTTATAGGTGTGAGAACAACCTATACTCTACTCAACTTACAAGTGTGAGACAACCTATACTCTACTCAACTTAGAGGTGTGAGAACAACCTACAAATATTCTAAAAACAACCTATAAATATTCTAACTCAGGGGATAGAGATCTACAACTTATATGGTTGCAACAACTTACAACTCGAAACAGATATGAATTGATATTCAATTTGATTACAACTATATCCTATGAACATTTACTCGATTAACAATTAAGCAAAGATATGTATAGTTTGAAATAGGTGAAAGATGAGTAAAATCAATATCTTTTTCTATCACTAGTTTTCTAAAGATAGAAGATAAGCTTGAGAAAAACCAAACCTTGAAAGAAAAATCTTTTCTCTTATATCAGAGTATTTTTGCAATTAAAAAGAACTTTGAAAATCGACTAACTTTCAAATAGTTTAAGAGCAGAGATTTGTCAAAAAGATATTTCAATCTTGTTGAGATTGACTATTTATAAACACACATTGTGCCACAACAATAACTTTTGAATTCTTGAGACTGTGGAAAAAGAAAATCAAATTGATGAGTCAAACGGCTCAAATCTTTCACGCAAATGGTAAGTTTAGTTTTGCAACAGTTTTTTGATCTAATTTAGTTTACGCGTAAATGGAAATTGATTTAAAAATCACCTTTTTCAGGCAAATGCAAATGACAGTTTTAGATTTTTTGACATGCCTTGCATTAACGTCCTAAAATAGTGTGAGGGAGCTACCGCGCATATATTTGAAATAAGTAAACTCTCGTAGTAGCATCTTAACGCAGTAGTAGCATCCTGAAGCATTGTCAACTTGAAAATCAAGTTGTTCGTAGTTAGCTCAGGGAGGGCGCTAACCTACACTAGTATCCTGACAAACTTAACTGCTAGGTTTCTAGAAAAATAGGGAGGGGGTTAATCGAGTATCAGCGTTCTACTTGAAAACATGTTTAAACGTTTCCAGAAACTAGTAGCATCTTGATGGAAAGGTAGCATCCTGTAGTGTTGGCTTGATATTAAGTGACTAGCGACGGCATTAGTGTCCTAACACTCTGTCAGCGTCCTGATGTCACTAATCCAAAATTTTTTGATTTTTCACTTTTGAAATCTGATCAAGTAAAATCAAACTTTGTACTTTTCGGATCAAATCAAATACTCTGAAAAGCATTCAAAGAGTTTGAAATTCATTTGAAAATGTTTGAATAAATCGATCAAACTCATTTTCTCTAAGAATCAAAAACTTTCAAAATCATGTGAAGGACTTTTTTTTTTTGAGAGGAAACAACCTGCACAGGTAAACCCCCCGAGGAGTATCGGAGCCCACTATAGGTGGAACAAACCCCACTAAACCTAAACTTAGACTAGTACTAAGTGGTTTCTCGTATGAGATCAGGACCAAGTTGTAGTCGATCAGACATGCTTATGCAACACAAGGGTGATCTACATGGTCTTCCGTACAGTGCTTTGTATGGAGCCATCTTAATGCTTGCCTGATAACTGTTATTATATGCGAACTCTGCTAAATCAGATACTTTGTCCATTCGTTGTTAAAATCTAAGACATAATAACGTAGCATGTCTTCCAGAATTTGTATAGGACGCTCAAACTATCCATCTGTCTGTGGATGAAAAATAGTACTCATGGAAATCTTTGTACCTAGCCTGGCGTGAAAGCTTTGCTAGAACTTGAATGTGAATCTAGGGTCTCGATCACAGATGATGGTGAGAGGGATCCCATGCAATCTTATGATCTCTCGATCATAGGTTTCGGCTAGCTTGGCTGGAGTATCAGTAAATTTGGCTGGTATAAAATGTGCAACTTTAGTTAGCCTATCAACAATCACCCAGATAGTGTCCTGACCCTTGACGTTTTTGGGTAGTGTGGATACAAAATCCATGGAAATATTATCCCATTTCCATTCCCCTATGGGAAGTGGTTGTAACAGACCAGAGGAGAGTTTGCGATTAGCCTTTACTTGTTGCTAAGTAAGGCACTAGGCCACGAATTCTGGTATGGCCTTTTTTATTCCATTAAACCAGAATTGCCGATTTTGAAGTTCACTGTACAGGCAGGGACATATGACTTTATGCTAAGGGCATCAACTACTACATTGGTTTTACCCGAATGGTATTTAAGTTCAAAGTCACAGTCTTTGATGAACTCGAGCCATCGCCTTTGTTGAAGATTTAAGTCTTTCTGAGTATAGATATACTGAAGACTTTTGTGGTCGGAGAAGAATTCAAATCGTTTTCTGTACAAGTAATGTCGCCATAATTTTAAGGCAAACACCACTGCTGCAAGTTCTACGTCATGAGTTGGATAATTGACCTCATGAATTTTCAATTGTTGAGAGGCATAGGCCACTACACGATCTTCTTGCATTCGCACAACTCCAAGCCCTTGAAGCAACGCATCTGCGTATAGTGTGAAGCGAAGTCCATCTTTTGGAGTAGTCAGAACGGGTGCTGAAGTCAGCCTTTTCTTGAGTTCTTGAAAGGATGATTCACAAGCTTCATTCCAGATAAAACGTGTGTCTTTTTGGGTTAATCGAGTGTGCGGTTTAGCATGTTTGGAAAAATCTTTGATGAACTGTCTGTAATATCTGGCTAATCTGAGGAAGCTCCTAACTTCTGTGACATTGGTAGGTTATTCCCAATTAAGAACAACTTCTACCTTGACTGGATCTACTTCGATGCCATCATGGGACACAACAAGATCGAGGAACTTAACTTTATTCATCCAGAACTCACACTTGCTTAGTTTGGCGTATAATTGGTGCTGCTGAAGGGTGCTAAGCACAGTTCACAAGTGAGTCTTATGGAGTTCCTTTGTGGGGGAGTATACCAGTATGTTGTCGACAAATACAACGACAAAATGATCTAGGTATGGTCTGAAAATGTGGTTCATTAAATCCATGAATGTCGCAGGTGCATTTGATAGGCCGAATGACATTACAGTGAATTCGTAATGACCATATCTAGTTTGAAAAGCTATTTTTGGGATGTCATCTTCCTTTACCCGGAGTTGGTGATACCCCGAGCGAAGGTCGATTTTTGAAAAAAATCTTGCTCCTCTTAATTGATCGAGCAGATTTTCAATTCAAGGTAACAAGTATCTATTCTTAATAGTGACTTTGTTCAACTTTCTATAGTCGATGCAAAGTCGAAGTGAACCGTCCTTTTTCTTGACAAAAAGAACTGGAACACCCCATTGTGATGTGCTATTTCTTATAAACCCCAACTTTTCCAATTCCTTTAACTGTTTATCCAGTTCTACTAACTCTACATTAGGCATACAGTAAGGCAGAATGTAGACAGGTTTAGTACCAGGAATCAACTAAATTTTGAAGTCAAATTCCCGACGAGGAGGGAGTCTTGGAAGTTCATTTAAGAATACGGTTGGATATTCTCAAACAACTGAAATATCTTTCAAATTATGAGGATGACTGGACACTATATTTTCTTCATCCTGATCAAGTATCAAAAGAGCTTGCATCTGAGATCTTATGAGGAAGGGACACGGTTGAATGATGAACGTGTCCATGGACCCCTTGAATTTTCAAGTTATCTCCACTAGGCAGTGTCTATCGAACTTGCTTATTTTGACAATCTATTTGAGCATGTAAAGGTGTTAACCAATCCATACCCAAGATAATATCAAAGTCAGTGAAATCCATTACTAGGAGGTCCGCTAATAGATGATGATCCAATATTCTCAGTTCACAATTGGAACATATTTGATTTATTTCAGTACCTGATCCTATTGGAGTGGATACCCGAATTGTAACAGGAGTAGCCTTTGGTTGGAGTCCTAATTTTTGGACTACTTGGGTAGCAATAAAAGAATGCATAAAATCTGAATCGAATAACTCATGTACCGACATGTTAAAGAAAACAAAGGTACCTTCCACCATGTTATTTTCAGGCATCGGTTGTTCAACAACAACGTAGGCGTGTCCTTGTTGCCTAGGGCCTTGTTGCTGTCTAGGCGGTGGTGGAACTATCAGGGCTGCTTGTTAAACTGGTGCAGCTGGGGCTCTGGGTTGGCCAGGGGCTGGTAGAGGAAGATTCTTGTGAACCTAGCCCACCTGGCCACACTTGAAGCACATACGATCATGATCCTGTTGTTGTTGATTCGAAGGAGGTAGGAGAAATCGCCAATTATTTCCATTTCTTTGGCCTGCTTGATTTTGGCGATTACGAGGGTTCCTTTGGAAAGTTTACTGGGTTGGAGCAAGTGGAGCGAACTGGAGATGAGGGTTTTGGGGGTTACCCATGTCGAGGAGAGTGTTTTGATTTGGTTGGTAAGGTCTTTTCCTGTTTGACAACACTGGCGCAATGATTCGCTTTCCCCGATTTCGTCTCTGTTCTTGCTCAAGCTTTTCCTGCTCGTAATTTATAGACATGTTCACCAATTTTCTAAAATTATCAAGCTCTAGATAGGCAAAAGCCTGCCTGATGTCGGGCCTCAATCCGTTGAAAAACTTTTCTGCTTTGTCCCTTTTGGTAGTAATAGTCTTCCTTAGCTGTTTTCCACCTGGAGTTTGCGATTCCAACCAACTGGTAAACAACAAGGAAAATCTTTCTTTCTTCAGATGCTCTCATTGCCTCGAGCGCCTTTCGCGTTTCTTCTAGCCACTTGTAGGCTTCTTCGAAGTCGAGCTTTTCATCAAAAGTAATGGGCTGTAAGCGTTTGTACTTTGTAATTTGACTGATCATCTGATCCATATTTTACTTAGCCGGTTCCAATTGCGGTTGGGGGACCGCAACTTGATGATCAAAAACACTCTGAACTGAACCTCTCATTGAAGCCTTCATGTATTCAGTAAAGCCTTGGAAAAATTGTTCCATGCTAAATTGTATGGCTACTCCGTTGGAAGGAGCTGCAGCAGTTTGTTCGGCTGTCAGGGCATTAGTGTTGTTGTCCGTCGCTTGTTCTAAGGTAGGGGAGTAGGTTCGGATCCAACGTCTTCTTGTGGCTGCGTAAACACAGACGCTTGTCGAGAGGAGCTAGGGTCGTGCTAACTTCTTGTTTGTACTGGCATTTTTTGCAGATTGGCTTGATGTTAGCACAAGATTTGCGATATAAGTTCTGAGGAAGAATGGAGGATCGACTCGTGATGCAGTGCACATGCATGGTTCTTGAGTGACATTTCATAGGTGTTAACCTCCTAGTTTTCTAGGCTAGGTAATAGGGAAGAGGAGGAGCCTTAGAGCACTGTGGCATCACACTTTTAGGTGGGTCTAAAACAAAACCAAAAGTGTGATTTTAATTTTTTTTCAAAGACTATTATCGTCGTATTTGAGTTTCAAAACACTTTGAAAATTTCTTGTGTATTTGTCAAAATATCTATGTTTTTTAACATCAGTGCATGCCACAGATACTTCTATGACCTTTTCCTCGTATTGTTACCTACATCTATAGATCACTTACACTTGTGTATACTATGCTCACTTATCACCAAGACCCAACAATTCCTATTATCCTCCAAAATCATACGTCCCATTTCGCATGAATTTGGTGATAAGGGACATGGTCCAGTCAAGGGGATTTGTGTGCGATCTTTATGCAGATTCCTATGGAAAGTCGTCTACCACTATTATCCTTCGAGTTCTCACATCACATTGCATGTGAACTTGACGATACTGATGGTAAGCCGACCTTCTGCAATGAATTGCTACACAGTAGGTTCGTAGATTACCTCGTCTAGAGTTTTTTGTCAGTATTTGTGAGTTTGTTATGTCCCATACCACGTCAAACCCATTAATAGTGAAAAAATCCACCGGACGAGTTGGCCTTCCACAAATAGTCTAGCACACAACATCACATAACTTTTAGCATATCATGAGCTGAGAATTCGACATGAAGTCTTTTTTTAATAAAGTTTTACAAACTATTCAAACTGCTACAAGGATGTCTAAGATTTCTTCAAAATACTTCAACCTACTACAAGGCTAATTTAAACTACTGCAAGACAACTTCAACAACTAAATATGAAATTTAAAACTTTAGATTTATCGAGGAAAAACTATTGGGGAGGTACGAAATCAAAATGTTCAGAGGAGAATTGAGATACTGACTGTTCCATGCTGGGAGAGTATATAGGAGTTTCCATGACTTGCCCAACAAATGTTGGGTTAAGAAACTGAGAGGCCCTAAGGTTGAGATTCAGATTCACTGACGAATCATGTGCTTGTTGGGATGACTACCCAGATTCTCCCTCACCTGAAAATAGAGGAGCAATTCTGGGTATTGCGGAGTGCAATTCCTCGCGCCACTTGAGCAGTGCGTCGATAGCCTCTAATTTTCTCTGAGGCTGCGATTGTATTCTTCAAACTAGTATCTCATGTTTTGCATAATTCGCTCATCGATTGTCGGCATCATCTTTCTCATTTGGTCCACAAGTTGCTGTTGGGTGTCAGTATTGGTTTCTTGTGTATTGGATGGAGAAAAGTATTCTTTTGTAGGAGGGTCTATCTCTTCTTCCTGTGTATTAGAAAAATCAAGGTTAAAGTCTTCGAGGTCTTCTAAAGGAGTGTCAACCTTTATTTTTGGAAAATCTTCCTATTCAGTTGGCACATTTGTCGCTTCCTAGCAGCGAGACTTCCCTTCGTTCCACTCAAGTTCAATACGGTTTTGGTGATTTCACCATATAAGGGAGATGTTATCTCGGTTGGGCTAGGAAAAACTCCAAAACGACGGAACACTTTGTTTAGTAATGCTCCGTATGGAAGACAGGTCCGTTCCCGAGTGCAATGTGCCATATGGCATAGGATGATAAAAGGAAGATTCACATGAATTTCCTTCACCAAACAATATGCCAAAATATATTGAGGATGAGTGGTGGTAGACCTTTTACCAGGTTGGGGAAAAATGTTTGAGATGATTTCTTGAATAAGAGGGTTATATTGCTCTTTAATGTCTTTGGTAAAGATCTTGGTGACAGTGAAGTCAGGCTGGGAAGCAAGACGCCTAAACATATTTCGAGAGCTTGGGACCGCACTTACCCTGCCTCTGGATGTGTAAATATCGCAGAGTGGTCCTCTCTCAGGGATTTCTAAAATTTATGCCAATATTTCAGATGTGAGGGTTATATCAATCCCATTTACCCTTGTAGTGATGGTGAACGTATCCTGGTTTATGACAGTCAATTTTTTATAAAATGAGGCACCAAAAGACCAAAAAGGGCACCTTTCAAATTTCAATGACAGTTTCCAATTCAAATTTCGAGGATGGAAGAGAGAAAGCCCCCTAGGCTCTGGCCGAGGGGGAGAAGGCCCCTCGACCATAGCCGAGGGAGAAGACCCCTCGGCCGTGGTCGAGGGTGGGAAAGGCCTTGTTATCTCAATGAACCCCATGATATGAATGTTTTGATGATTCCAAATATCTCTGGTTTGTATATCTAATGATCTTGTCAAGGGTTTCAGATTTATCATGAATCAAGATCAAGGAACTATGCCTCACAAGCCTATTGGATATCACAAGTAAAGTTTTGAGTCCATCAGTACTTAGAATGTAATGTCTATCGATTAATTTACTCTCAGCAAGATTTAATCACTTTCGTATTTAAATCAACACATTTTAAAGGTATTTCTATGATTTCTAAAGTATTTTATTTGATCAGAAAATATCATGATTTCAATCATGTTTTATAGAACTTTAATCAAGAAATCAAAAACTATTTTTATAGAGTCTTTCAGGATGCTAATGTTTTAGTAACGCTCTTCTGGACTTTATGAGTCAGGACGTTCATAAAATATTAGGATGCTCAAGGTTGAATTGAACTGATTCATAAGGACGCTTACTTGTTAGTAGTAGCCTCCTTTTAGTCAACCTTTGAAAGTGTCAGGACGTTGACTTAGTTTCAGCTCGCTGAAAGTTCTCTTAGTTTTTAATTGATTTCTATTTTTAAAGATGCTGTTGAAAAACTGTCAGGACAATACTTGTATAGGAGTGCCCTCATCCTTAGAATCAACTTAATAACATTCTAAACGCTTACTGTCCTTCACCGCACTTAATATTGTTTTAAAACTATTTTAAAATTTTAGGACGCTTACTTGTGAGTAGTGCCCTCGTGCGTTTAAGTGATTTTAAAACAAAGCAGGACACTAACTATCGAGTAGCGCCCTCATGATTTAAGTCTTTTAATTGTCAAAGTAAGTCAGGACGCTTACGATTCAGTAGCGCCCTCACTTCATTGTTCAGTAGGACGTTGATGCTCTATGAGCGCCCTCAAAGGAACAAAACGACAAAAAAAATATTTTTACTGTTCTGACACCTACATCTTTTTAGCCACTTCTTTAGAAAAACTTTTTGTACAAAAATCAACTTTTTGGATTTGTCAGAGATATCTTCTGATTCTCGAACCACGTCTTCTAAAACTTTCCTTATTCATGAATCTGGAGAAATTCAGAATGTTCATGAAATGTGCAGTTGCCATTTTTGTGATACATTCTAGCTGTGTTGAGTAAACGTTCATATTTGAAATTCAAACTCAAATGAACAACAACTTCATCTCTATGAGTCTATAGATACCATCACTTAACAATCTGTTAAGCATCGAAAATGCTTTGAGCCAAAACATTTTTGAAAGTTAGTCGATTTTTCATCTAATTCAAAAAGCTTAAGTTATTATGTTTTCAAAGCGTTCTCTTTGAAACTTTGATTATTCAAAAAATTTTCATAGTGAGCGAAATTTCTATCTTTATCTAAAAATCTTTTTGAAAGATTGAATCGTTTTCACTCAAATTTTCAACACTGTTTTAACTTATATCATTCTTGCTGAAAGAGAAATTTGAGAGATAGTTCATAGGATACAGCTGTACTTAATTTCATATTTTGTATATTTTATCAAGGTTGTAACAGTAGTTAGATAAAGTAATTTGTTGATATTCTATATTCAACAAGTTTAGGTCTTCTCACACCCGTAAGTTGAGAAACGGTCTTCTCACACTCATAAGTTGAGAAACGGTAGTTCTCACACTCGTAAGTTGAGATAGGTTGGTCTCATGCCTGCAAGTTGAGCAGTGTAACGATTGTTCTCACACCCGCAAGTTGAGAAAATGTGTAACGGTTTGATTCTCACTCATAAGAGAATCCCTTATTGATAAGGTTTAAAAATCCTAACTGAGGAGGTTAGGTAGTGGACGTAGGCAAGTACCCGAACCACTATAAATTGACTGTGCATATTTATTTATATTCTGCAATTTAATTTTCCCCTTGTGCATATTTATTTATATTTCGTAATTTAATTTTGCCCTTGTAATTAATTTTAAATTGTCTAAGTGTCCAATTCACCCCCCTCTTGGACATACCTAGGCCAACAATTGGTATCAGAGCAATGTTGCTCTTCAAAGAAACTTCACAATTTTTTTGATATCAATGGCAATGACCAGAGGCACAATCATAGAAGTAGGTCAACATTTAGATAGACCACTTCTGTTCAATAGAGACTAGTTTGAAGATTGGATGATAAGGATGAAATCCTTTCTACGATCTAAGGATATTAGTCTATGGGAAATGGTTGTCAATGGTTACACCATCCCCAACAAGCCTATTGAGTTATGGATAGACAAAAAGATACTAAGTGATAAGCATAATGCTCAAGCTGTCTATGCCTTGCTGCTCTCTACCCGAGGAAGAAGTAGAAAGGGTAGTTCATCTCGAGAGTGCCAAAGTGATTTGGGAAACACTCAAATCATTTCACGATGAAAAGATTAACAATCGAGATGAAAAGCTCAAAGAGTCTGATAGATTATTTGATGCCTTCGAGATATCTAGGAATGAATTTCTCGATACGACATGCAACAAATATCAATCCATTCTTGTTGGAATGCATGAACTGAATCAGGAAATACCTGCAGAAATATCTCTAGTGTATTTCTGTGATAAGCTTCCTAAGAGATGGAATGATAAGCTAATCACCTTAGCTGAATCAGTTGAACCACAGGAAATGAATTTAAAAGAGTTCTATGATATCTTGAAAACCATGGAAGGAAGGAATGAGACTAAAGACCTAGTTAGAACGTTAGAAGAGTCACTTGTCCAATTTTTGGTTTTAGAAAATGAGTCAGTTCATGATAACCTTCAACGTTTTAGGCGTCTTGTAAATGAACTTGAACACTTTGGAAAAACCATCCATCATTCTAGTTTAGTACAATATTTTCTAAACAGTTTTCTTGAAAATTGGAAATATAAAGTAGATTTTCTAAACGAGTTTTCAAATCCATTTAAAATCAGTATTCAAGAAATTGATTATATTTTGAGTGGGTTAGAAACTTCGTCTGAAAGAGAAGACATTCTTGCAAATGCACCAAGTAGGAACGAAAGTGAAGTTGTTGATGATATAAATGTAATGAGTCAACAATCCTTAGCAAGCACATCCAGGACGCTCAATGAAAGATCTCCTGATAGAATGTCGAGAAGGAAGTTAGCATGGAAAACGAAGATAATGAATTATCTCAGCTGCTTCAAAAAAAGACTGAGTGCACAAGTCGAGGACTTTGCAGTACCTTGAGGTAAAAGTCAAAAATATGCAAAGGTATAAAAGTCGCTCTCATCACTGTTGATTTTATTTGAATATTTTTATCAGTGATTATTAAAAATGAATGGTTAACCTTAATCATGCAATGTTTAGAATGCTTGAATATTTTTGTTCATGATTAAATTCTTGACGTTTGGTTGATGCGATATAATTTGTGATATTGATTATTCAACCATATGATACTTAAGTTTAATTGGTCAAATTTGATTAATATTAGAGTTTAAGTGTCCACAAGCAAACTGACAGCGAATGAGGACGCTAATATGCCCAATGGCTTTAGTCTATTAAAAATGCTAGTCATAAGAAGGACGCTGATCGATGGCAAACGTTAGATAAATTAAACTGCCTTTAGATACTAGGTTTTGACACGTGTGAGTATGTCTCAGGAGCGAGCTTATCACTTTAGCATTATATAAATCAAACTTTTAGTGACCTAGCAGTCACTTTCCCTTTTGATGCCCTAGGACGCTTCGACGAAAACTTACTAGGAATCGCTCTTACTGCTGAAACTTCATCTTTAACTTTTGGTAAATCTTGATCTCTGTTCATTTTTGAATCGTTTGATTCCTATTGTATCAGTTTCTACCTTGTTGCCTTAGTTCTTTATCTTTTTTCGTTTAATTTTTAATGGCACGCAAACCAAAAAAGCTTCGCCTCTTTTCTGCAAGAAAGAGAGTTGTTTCACCATCATCACCTCCAGACAGGAGTGTGAGACCGAGAACCAAACCCTCTCAAACCGAACCAGCTGAGGCACCAACTATCTCAGTAATTACTTCTGAGGCTGAAACTTCACCTAAACAATCTTACCCATCTTCTATAACCCAGAAAACAAAGAAGGAAACCAAATAAGAAAAGCTTGCTAATCGAGCTGTAATCGATGGATGTTTTGTCGATTTTGAGTTCTTCATTAACTCTCACCTAGGAATTCTATCTATATTTAAGTTCCAAGGCTGGACCACTTTACTTACATTCAATTTGAAATGGTACCCTAGTCTCGTTAGCAAATTCTATTTGAATTTGGTCAATAAACCAAGCTCTGGACTTGCAAAACAATCTGTGGTAAAGGGAAAATATGTTAGATTTCTCCCATATTTTTCTCTGAGGCTTTTTCTTTGCCAAGTGATGAAAGTGCCCACATACTTTCATTCACTAAAAATAAAGTCCAGTGTTCAGGCTATAATAACCTTTCTGCTCTAAATCTTGTTTCAAAGAAAAAAGACCACTCGAGTGTCAACAAGAAACTTACCAACCAGTCCTTTGAATTAATCTCCAGAATAATCTACAACATCATTACCCATATCATTCAGCCTAAAACCGGCAGCAATGGTAATGTAAATGACTTAGATTTATTCTTGATTTGGTGTAGTCTGGAAAAGAAGAAAGTGAATCTCGCCCACATTCTTATGCATGTTATAGATACTGTGGTTAGCAGAGGATGAGGTCTTCCTTTTGGAATGTACCTTACCACATTATTCGAGAATTGTGGAATTGATTTCAGAGGAGAAGAGTGCAAAAAGATTAGCAGATACAACTGCGTTGGTCAAACCATTGTCAAATTAATGAGATACACTTATATCTCTAAATTGGAAAAATGGTTTCCAATGTCAGAAATTCCACTTGTAGGAGAATCTAGTGGAATAACTAGAGCCAGTGGTGAAGATGTCTCAACAATGGAGATAGAAGCTGCCCAAGTTTCGACTACTCAAGATGAACAAGTTGTGCAAGAGCAAGCTGTTACCACAGCTGACACTGAACATGTTTTAACTGACGATGTTGAAGTTGAACATGCAGAGCAAGTTGTTCATGTTGAAGAACATCTAATGGATGAGGTGATCCAGATTGCTCAGGTTACTATTAAAGAACAATTAACTGATAAGGCTGAGATAATTTTGGAAGATGTCACCGAGGAAAGAGTCAATGCAGACTCAAAAAAAACCATCTCCATTTGACTATCCTGTGTCAATTTCCCATGACTCAAGACTGGAGTCTGATGGTGAGAAGATTCCTGAAGAAGAAGAATCTCATTCTATTGAGAAAGAATCTGCAAATCAAGAGGGTTATACGCTTGCAATTATACCCTATCCAGGAGATGGAGCAAAAATGAATATCGATGATGAGGATCATGATGAAGAATATCACGAGGCTACTGTTGATTTTCGCGTAGAAGAAGAAATGGAAAATATTAATGATGTGAGTTCGTCAGATCAAATTGATCATGAGACCCCTTCATATCCTTCTACAAGCAGGCCAAATGATGATTTCTTCAGAGAGGAAGATTTCTTGAGGAAAGTCAGAGAAGATTAGATTTATGTCGTATCTCAGCTGTTTGGATGCTATCTTGGATCAAGTCTCGTGCAAAACAACTCTTGATCCAGTGCTGCAGGCCATCTCTATTCTGAAAGAAAATTTAGATACTGCAAGGCCAGCACAAACAAATGACAACAGACTAACCAAGATTCTTGACTTGGTTACTCAAGCATATGAGAAAGTTCACAACTTGGAGAATAAAATGCCTTTCCTTGCCACAAGCATTTTGGATCTGTCATACACTGTCATCACACCTGCAGATCGAGTGAAATGAGTAGTAGGCTTCTTTGAAGACCTCTTTAAGGCAATGAACAATAGGCTGCATTCTACTGTTTGGTATATTGCCTCAAGTATGAAATGTTTTGGACTGTTATTTCATCTACTGGAGAAGAAAGGTGCCAAAGTTCCACCAGCACCAAGAGCTCCGGCCTTCACACGTCTCCAAGGACCAAAGAAGTATGCCAGACTTCTTGGGATATTAAAATGTGAAGAGGAAGAAGCATCTGATGAAGTGCCGTTACATAGAATCGGAAGAAGAGTGTCTCCACCCCCGGATCCCTCATCAGAAACTTTCCCCGATCCAAAACGCAAGCGACCAATCAGGCCAAAATTTAAAGATCACAAACTTTCTCCTGATTTTGCTAAAGGCCTTGCAGAGCAAAAAAATGAAGGCTTCAAACCTAATCCACCTATTGATCCATTCAAATTTGGTGTTTCCAAGCCTGCCCACAAAAAATTCATTGAAAAATCTAGGCAGACTGTTGTAATTGACAAATTTGTTAGAAGCTTGAGAAAAAGCTCAAGTGGTTCCTCAAAGCCACTAGTGCCTAGGAAACCCAATGAATCTGCACCTAGTTCCAGTGGATTCAAGAAGGATGAGAAGGCCGAAAGAAAATAAAAGGGGAAGGGTCCGAGTACGAGCTAAGCCTACCCACTTTTTGATATTTTCAAAAGGGGGAGAAGAAAATGGAATCTATTGAGGCTAAGTTAGCTCAAGAGGGAAACCACAAGTCAGGGGGAGTTTACTTGAGTCTTTGTATAACAAGTTGATTTTCATATTCTTGTATATTGAGATTGACTGTACTTATTCTGTAACTTATATATTGCAATCATATATGCTTGACATGCTTGATACTCTCAATTTGTTTGATTACATGAATACAATTATCTGCATGATCTTTGAGTATTTGAAATCATAAAAAATGAGGTGATTGTTATCTCAATGAACCCCATGACATGAATGTTTTGATGATTCCAAATATCTCTGGTTTGTGTATCTAATAATCTTGTCGAGTGTTTCAGATTTATCAAGAATCAAGATCAAGGAACTATGCTCACAAGCCTATTGGATATCACAAGTAAAGTTTTGAGTCCGCAAGTACTTAGAATGTAATGTCTATCGATCAATTTACTCTCAACAAGATTTAATCATTTTCGTATTTAGGTCATCACATTTTAAAGGTATTTTTATGATTTTTAAAGTATTTGCTTTGATCAGAAAATATCATGATTTAAATCATGTTTTATCGAACTTTAATCAAGAAATCAAAAACCGTTTATAAAGTCTTTCAGGAAGCTAATGTTTTAGTAACGCCCTCCTGGACTTGTTGAGTCAGGACGTTGATAAAATATTAGGACGCTCAAGGTTGAATTGAACTGATTCATAAGGACGCTTACTTGTAACTAGCGGCCTCCCTTTAGTCAACCTTTAAAAGTGTCAGGACGTTAACTTAGTTTCAGCTCGCTAAAGGTTCTCTTAGTTGTTAATTGATTTCTATCTTTAAGGACGTTGATAGTTATAAGTTGAAAAACTGTCAGGACATTACTTGTATAGGAGTGCCCTCATCCTTAGAATCAACTTAATAACTTTCTAGACGCTTACTGTCCGTCAACGCACTCAATATTGTTTTAAAATTTTAGGACGCTTACTTGTGAGTAGCACCCTCGTGCGTTTAAGTGATTTTAAAACAAAGCAGGATGCTAACTATCGAGTAGCACCCTCATGATTTAAGTCGTTTAATTGTCAAAGTAAGTCAGGACGCTTACGATTCAGTAGCGCCCTCACTTCATTGTTCAGTAGGGTGTTGATGCTCTATGAGCGCCCTCAAAGGAACAAAACGGCAAAAATAATATTTTTACTGTTCTGACACGTACATCTTTTTAGCCACTTCTTTAGAACAACTTTTTGGATTTGTCAGAGATATTCTCTGATTCATGAACGACCTCTTCTAAAACTTTCCTTATTCGTGAATTTGGAGAAATTCAGAATGTTCATGAAATGTGCAGTTGCCATTTTTGTGATACATTCTAGCTGTTGTGAATAAACGTTCATATTTGAAATCAAACTCAAATGAACAACAACTTCATCTCTATGAGTCTATAAATACCAGCACTTAACAATTTGTTAAGCATCGAAAATGCTTTGAGCCAAAACATTTTTGAAAGTTAGTCGAATTTTCATCTAATTCAAAAAGCTTAAGTTATTCTGTTTTCAAAGCATTCTCTTTGAAACTTTGCTTATTCAAAAGATTTTCATATTGAGCGAAATTTCTATCTTTATCTAAAAATCTATTTGAAAGATTGAATCATTTTCACTCAAATTTCCAGCACTGTTTTAACTTATATCATTCTTGCTGAAAGAGAAATTTGAGAGATAGTTCATAGGATACAGTTGTACTTAATTTCATATCTTGTATACTATATCAAGGTTGTAACAGTAGTTAGATAAACTACTGAGTTGATATTCTATATTCAACAAGTTTAGGTCTTCTCACACCCGTAAGTTGAGATAGGTTGGTCTCACGGCTGCAAGTTGAGCAGTGTAGCAGTTGTTCTCACACCTGAAAGTTGATAAAATGTGTAATGGTTTGATACTCACCTGTAAGAGAATCCCTTAGTGATAAGGTTTAAAAATCCTAACCGAGGAGGTTAGGTAGTGGACGTAGGCAAGTAGCCGAACCACTATAAATCGACTGTGCATATTTATTTATATTCTGCACTTTAATTTTGCCATCGTAATTAATTTTAAATTGTCTAAGTGTCCAATTCACCCCCTTCTTAGACATACTTAGGCCAACAGGCGCCTCGGCCATAGCTAAGAGAGAATACCCCTTAGCCATGGCTGAGGAAGGGAAGGCCCCTCAGCCATGTTTGAGGACATTGCATCCTCGGCCATGGCCAACGGGCTTGTGTCCTTGGCCGTGGCTGAGGGAATTGTGCCCTCAGCCTTGGCCGAGGGTCTTGTCCGCTCGGCTGTGGGCGAGGCCCTTGGGCACTTTGCCTTGGCTGGTGCATTGTCTCTGTTGTCCATTCATTATTTTGAGTTTCGTTTTGTTTCGGGTATGACAAGGATGTTGAAGATTTTTCTTCATTCCTTCGATTTATCGAGGATAATATCTTTTCATCATCAATTTCACTTGCATTCCTACTTGGTAGATTTTCCATTATATCCTCTCTCTCAGATCATGTTTCCAATCCACTCAATATATAATTAATATTTCTAAAACTTATTTCAAATGAATTTGAAAACTCTTCCAGAAATTGTACTTTATATTTCCATTTGTTTGCAAAATTATCAAGAAAATATTTGACTAATGTAGAGTGAAATAGTTTTTCCAAGACTTTTTAATTCTTTTGAAATTCCCAAGAACCTTTGCATAACATTATCAATGGATTCTTTTTCTAGAAATCTGAAGTGTGTGAGTGCATCTTCTAGTACTCTAACTTGATTTCTAGTTTCTTACCTCCCTTCCATGAATTTTACCAAGTTACAAAACTCATCAAGTGTAAAATCCCGTGGATTGAAGGTTTCTCCAATAGTAAGCGTTCTTTCATTCCAAGACTTTGGAAGTTTATCTGTAAAGCATACTATTGCTATACCAGTGGGTATTTCTTGACCGAAGGTTTTCATTCCATCAAGAATGGATTTGTATCTTTCAAGAGCAACTTCAAGAGATTCATCTTCAAGGATTTCAAAGTCATCAAATAACTTCTCATGTTCCTTAAGTTTTTCATCTAGATCTTCTGATGTTTCTCCATGTATTTCTTTAAGTTTGTCCCAAATCTCTTTTGTTGTTTCAAGATGACATACTCTTTCTAACTCTTCATTAAGTAAGTAACAACATAACATATGGACAACTTGAGAATTAAGTCTACAACAATGTTTTTCATGATCAGTCCATGACTCTAAAGGTTTGTTAAGAGGAATGTAACCATTTACAACCATTCCTCATAAATTTTCCTTGTGTGACCTAAGGAAAACTTTCATAAGTTTCATCCCCTCACTGAAATAATCTTTTTCTAAACAATGGAGGTTTGTGCAAAGTTTGCCCAACTTCCATGGTAAACTTTTCCCCAAATATTTTTTCCATTATTCTCAAAGAAATTGTTAGATTCCTTTGATGAATAGCACTGCTCTGATACCACTCGTTATGTAACACCCCGTAGTTTTAATTAAATACATTTGTTGAATTACGAGTATATCGAAACGTATAATACGCATATTTTATAAGTAAGAGGCAAATATACGCGTGTATAAAAATACATGTTATATTTATGAGGTATTAGTAAATAAATAAAATTATTAAATGAATAATATAAATCCAATAAGGTGAATGGGGTTGGTTAATTAAATATATGGATTGTAGTATAATTTAATTAAGATGGGAAAGTTGATTTGTTAAATTGTATGGGGAGCATGGGATCAAAATAGTTATACTTATCTCATTTCTAATCTTTCTTATCTCCAACGTTTTGCAACAAAAAGAAAAAAAAAAAAAGAGGAAGAGAAAACGTGAGAAAGGAAGCCGAGAAGGAGGAGGAGAAAGCACGGGATATTTGTCCAATCGGGACCCATGGTAACTATTTTTTGTTCTATTTCTTCGTGAAATTAATATCTAAGCTAGATGTAACGTTTCTCTCGAAGTAATTTTTGCTATGGGAGTCGTTTTACCGTA
Organism: Paratinospora sagittata; assembly: GCA_035771175.1. Classification (NCBI taxonomy): domain Eukaryota; kingdom Viridiplantae; phylum Streptophyta; class Magnoliopsida; order Ranunculales; family Menispermaceae; genus Paratinospora; species Paratinospora sagittata. Next base: position 11,077,185 of record CM069611.1, on the reverse strand, counting down.
TTTTTGAAATTGGGGTTTTGACCCAACTTGAATGAAAATTTACTCGAAGGGTTGAAAAATACTCCTTTGACTGTAGAAGCCTCGAATATGTGGTTAAATTTTATTTATTTGTTCATTTGGAATTTTTATGGCTGTTGGAAGTGTGTTGGAATTTTTATGGCTGTTGTGAGTCCATCGATGCTAATTTCATCATTTTTGGAGACCGTTTGATAATTTTAGTAAAATTATACATGTTTCCAATGAACAGTATTGTGAACAGTATTGTGAACAGTATTATAATTATTTCCGGTGAATAAAATAGAATTGGAATATAGTGAAACTCCAATTTGAGATCATAGAATAGTAGAGAACTAAATTCCGAAGGTTTCGATGCTAAAATTGTGATTTTTGGATATGATTTGATATTTTTAGTAACTAAATATGTGGTTTTGATGAGTAAAATTTACTTTCGTGACCTCCGTGAACGTGTAAAACCTTAGTAAAATACTTGTTGAAGGTAGTAGAATGGTAGCATGATTGATTTTACACGTGTCGATGTGGATAGAATAATTTTAGGAATGTTCTATATTTTTAATAAAATTGATATATGTTTTCAGTAGAAAACTGAAATTAAGAACTAGTGGAAATATGATTTGGAAATCTATTTTTATTGTTTCTTCTTGTGAAAATATCTGGGTTGATCGTGGAAACGGTATAGTAGCGTCTTCAATTGCTTATGAGTCCTAAATTGAGTTGAAATTTAAATTTATGGAATGTGTATAATATTTTTCAGGTTGCTAAAATAAAAATTAGTGGTGTTTTGGTGAGTTTAAATGGTGTTTAGTTGATTCTCATGATAATCTATGGCTTGAATTATCTAATTGCAGTGTTTGAATTTAGAGATTAAGTGCATGAATAAATGTTCTTGAGGAAGCAATTATGATGGACATTTGATGATGCAAGTAACCTTGATGCTTATTGTTGTTGGATTTTAGAGTATATATTGGCTTAGAAACCTCGTGTAACCACTGTGAGTATAGTTTTCTTGATTTGGTTCTTGTATGGCATTGTATGCATATAAAATGTTTGATTGTATGCATGTTATATTAATATGTAATGCATTGAGTTTTTATTGATCATGCAAACTGATTTTTAGCATTAGGAACTTATAATAATGTCATTTCGTTATGAATTAGACCCGAATGAGGTTTTGCGAAACCTCATTATCAGTAGGCCTGTCCGAACAAGGGTTACGATCCTTGTAATGACTGTGAATTGGGTAATGAGAGGTTGTGGCTACCTTGTAACGGCCATACAAAGATTAGACCTGCTCTCTTGCCTTGAAGGAAGGAGATGGTAATTTTTTTATGAAACTGTGCACGGGTTTATTGAATGAGCATAAACTATATATTGTGTGCAAGTATGTTATTTTGATGAATGTTGCATATGTGCTTTTGAAATATTTTAATTTAAACGATTTGATATGTCATGTTTCCCTAAATGCATGTGATTGCCATGTTAAGAGCTGTATTCACTGAGCTATGGGTTGCTCACTCCATTTCCTTCACCATTTCAGGTACAAAATCAAAAGGAAAAGGAAGAAAATGAGAGTGATCAACACGCGACTAGGACATAGCATTTGTTGATGTACGTATGCTTTGGAGGAAGTGGTTACTTGTTTTATTTATTTTGATATGTATATACTTATCACACATATTATATATGTATTACCATCTAGAGGGGTTATTTTGGAAAAATGAGATATCAATGGTTATTTTGGATTGTTTATTTGGCGATGATATATATACTTTGACAATGGAATGTTTAATTTATGAATGGCAAGGTGGTATTTTGGATTATGGTATACATGGATGGAATGGTTATATTTGACATTGTGAATGATTATATATATATACATATGATTTGATTTGTGGTATATCAAGTTTTGTGAAATGTCCATTTTATGGGGAAATATTGCTGAAATTTCTATAAATTTTGGGAAGGATTGTGAGACTATGTGAAGGCTGACTACTTTATCTACTGTATACGGGTATATACAGTGTATAGTATACTGTGTCGGTCATGACGTCAGGCTATGTCAGGGGCATCGTGACAATGTTGGTATCAGAGCTTAGATCTAAAATCTTTAAAAAGATAAAAGCTTTATGATATTATGATTGTTTGTATGGGTATACATATGGGTGCTACTATTATGTTAAGCCTAATTCAATATGTTATCTTGACTGAGAATCACCTGTGGTGATGAATTCTAGATTTGGGAAGGATCAGTCAAGGTTAATAATGAAAATTGCTGATCAAGAAAGGATCAGAAGGCTGAAAGAAAAAGAACTGGATGTAATCCAGTGATAATAAATTACATAGCTTATATATGGCTAGTAACTACCCAACAACAACGAAATACACAACTTATGAAGCTTGTGGAAAAGTTGCAATGTGATAAAGACAGAGGCTTGAACCATTGATAGCTCCAGATGTGGGTGCTAATGGTGTGGGTACTTTTGTAAAAACATATATAGTTGAGACTGAAGTAAAAATAAAATAAAATAAAATAAATAGAAGGTCTCAATGATAAGCCAGATGAAATAAAAAGATATGTGAAAGTTATGGAAACTTTTAGGAAAAGATACTCTCTTATCTTAACTGGCAGTCTGATATTAGACGTAGAAAAGAATTTGCTACTCTGAGTGGAGACCATCTTAGAGAATGATTAAGTCTCTGAAAATGATAAAGCAAGTTAGCTAAGTTTAAGCTAACTGATGATAAGAGATAATAGAAAATTGGGTTAAGGACTCCTGAGATGATTTAGGCATGAGATTAATTAAAAAAGCTATTTTATGAGGGCTTCTATCATCATGTTGAAATTGATTTAAGGCATGAGAAATTTTATCTTGTAAAAATGTAGTGACATGACTAACCATAAATACAAACATGAATTAAATAGACCGGTATAGTTTATTTTTGGAATGATCACTATGGATGCTCCAAGAATGATAAATATCTAGAATAAATTCTGGGATCCTATACGACAGGTTTGATAATTGTTAGGTTATAAATATATGTGTAGGTTGTGAGGCAGACTATAAATTTTGGATTAGCCAAAACTGCGGTGAAATTGTTAACACCAGCAATACTAGTAATATAGCTTGTACCGCCGTTTGAAGCCGAGTCATCAACACCAATTTTAAATAAAAGGAGATATATGTAATGTAAGGAAATGCTGGGGGCAATAATATGAAATTCAAGATAAGCGAAACATTGAGTAAGGTTGAGATTTTGGCAGTATTAGTGACTCTAATTTTGTTAGTGCCTGACCCAATGATAATGGAAAAAAAGGAAAGTGATGTTAAAGAATTACGAAAACCAGAGTGGTTTCCAGTGCCTAAGCAGGTGTCATAGACTGAGTAAATTGTATCTCGACCTATAATTGTCTATTATTAATCTGATAAAAAGAAAGGCCCGGGATGTGTTAGTGTCCAGTTAGTCAATATGGAATGCCCCAGTAATTTTTTTCAATGTGACTCCACCAGATTTTAGAGAATAAATTAAAGTAAATGCAAGACCAAATCCAGAGATTAGTAAGAAGTTGATAACAGGTATGATAAACATTTTGTTATTGTGTATCTTCTGATGTATTGTTGGATCTACCTGGTTCTTTATCTCTGGTGATTTGGTAGACAGATTGTATTACCTTTTGTTATAATAGTATATCATTGATTGTGAGTATGCCTAAAGGAGAAAGAATCTGCCTTAATATGGTCAGCAAATATTATGTGTAATAAATATGAGGGTCATAAAGTAATTATCGACTTTAGAATATGAAGTTTTTTGAAATTGGATGCTTTGTTTGGTATGATTGGCTAGCCACCTCTCATGCCAGGTGGAACGTCTCTCCGAAAAGAAGTAATATTCTAAATAAGTGGAAAATCCTCATTTTGAATCTCGAGGAATTTATACCCTCAAAATCTTCTATCTAAGATAAGATAGTTATTGACGAGGAAATGGAGAATATGGCTAGTACAAAGCCATTTAGAGTAATGTAAGAAGGCATGCAGTTGATTAAAATTCCTGTGGCGAGCTGGTATATTGGAGTATTCTCTGATGAATTATTAAAAATGCCACCTTGGAGAGCATTTGTGATAATATGGAAAGAAGGTATAGTGAAATATGTTTAAGTATGAATTACTGTTAACTGAGCAGGGTAACAATAAGGAATGAATATCCTTTACCATGGATAGATGGTCGAATTCGATTAACTAAATGGAGCCAAATTTTCTTTAAGATCATTTTGAGATCTAGGCACCATCAGTTAAGAATTCGAGAAAAGGATGTAATGCAAACCATTTTAAGACAAGATATGGATATTATGAAATTTTGGTAACCTTGATTAATGTGTCAATCACGTTTATAGGATTGATGCAGTGGGTATATGAACCGTATCTTGGTCATTACATAGTCTTCGTTGATGATATTTTCAATTGTCCCAAGAAATAAGAGGAGCATGAATAACACCTCAGGATTATTTTGTAGTCCCTGAGAAAGCACCGAATGAGTGTCAAGCTTAGTTTTGATTATAAATGAGCCAACAAATTTTGAATCACGTGACTAGTTTAAATAGTATCTTTAAGGATGCTGGGAAGGTCAAAGTGATCATAGAACTGTTAAAACTGATTTCAATGATAAAAATCAGAAATTCTCTGGTATTAGTTCTATGTTATAGAAGTGTGTGAAGGGCTCCTTAATGATAACTATTCGTGGAAGGATCCTTAAAGTTGACTTTTCCACTCACGAAACTAAACCAGACAAATGGTGCGTATTATGTGAACCGTTGTGTATGAGGAAACTCTCATAGTATTAAAAATAAATGTAATTATAAAATTGATTGCAGTAATATTTTCAGAATCTGGAAGCAATTGTGATTGATGAATTACATTTAGGTCTAGACTATGTAAGGATCCAAAAGGATGGGTTAATTTATGGTGCCTCCAAATATTTGATAGAGCATAAGAATAACTATCTTGAGTGTAAATGAAAATTATTGGTACTTATGTTGAAGTGATGAGAACATTGCCTCTATAATAAAAAGGTTACACTATCTTCAAATTTTAAGAGTTTGAAGTAATTATTTGAACGGAAAGAAACTAAATATGAGGTAATAAATGTGGCAAGAGTTCCCGAAGGATTTGATTTTATATCAAATTATTATCCTAGGAAAGGCCAATATGTTGCTGAGACATTGAGCAGGAAACAGGCTGAAACTGGAGTAGTAACTATCAGTTAGCCATAAATGGAAATTGTTTGTGAGTGAGAGTTACAGTTATGAGTGTACTCTCTATTACTCCATGTGTTGATATTTGTGCTCGGATGCATGTTCAGCTGATTGATACTCATATTCAGAGAGTAAGATTTATGATAAGACGAGTATGATATCAGTATGAAAGATTATGGAATTAGTAATATGGATTGTGTTAAATGAAGATGGGATTCAAATTGTATCTTATGGGTTATGAGTAGAAATGATACCATTTGGATAACCATTAGTGGACTGATAAATCTATGTATTCTTCCAATGAACATCAGAATTCTATTGATAGACTGAGCAGATTGTATATGTGTGAGATAGGGAGATTTTATGGGAGTACTCAGATATTTGTCATGTCGGATTAAAATCCGAAGATTTTTTCGAGATCTGATATATGATGTAGACTCGATTTGGTACTCATCTCCTTCTCAGTGTGATATTTTATTCTCAGACTGGTTCACAGACTGAGAGAGTGACTTTGATGCTTGTGAGCATGCTCCGGTCTGGTATACTTGAATTTTGGTGGAAGTTAGAAGGAATATTTTATTTGTGTAAACTTGTGCGTATAAATAGCTATTATAATAGCATAATGATGGCACTCTAATGGTTTTATAGTAAGCCTTATAGATCTCCAACTTGTTGATTTGAAAATATGAAGTTATTATTATTGGTGCAACAGGATATTATTAAATACACAGGGTTAGTATATAGGCCTTGAAATGTATTGTGGTTGACTCAATTTTGCTAAGGGTCTTACCACAGAAAGACCAAATGAGATTTGGGATAAAAGGAAAGCGTGCACCATAATCTGTTGGACCATTTGAGATTTTTAAGAGGGTAGGTCTATTGGCTTACCGATTTGCTCTACAGTCACAGTTGATAGGTGTCCATAATATTTTCCATATATTGATGTTGAGGAAATATCATTCGGATTCCATATATGTTGTCACACCCCGTGGATGTGATGGGTACCTCCTACTCGAGCGTACCCCAGCCATAGCACCACATAATATTGTGTCATCCCAGTATACAGCCCACTCAACAATGTGTAGTACCCCCGGGATCATTTGTCCACACTGTTTGCACATGAACCGTGCAGGGCCTCCCTCGGATTCGAACCTCACACCTCATATAGGTTGATTTTGACGCTCAGACTCGATAAGAACATGCTCGATGGGGACGGTGAACAGGTTGTATGCCATCCTGACTCGTAAAGGTTGAGGCTCCCCCTGTGGGCGACCGACATTTTCTATGTCCTTTCTTTTCTTTTTCCTCTCTTTCCTTTTCTTCGATGGTGCCTCTTCCGTGACCTAGACATCCCTCACTGTCATCCCCTCAACGTTCATGCATTTTCTGGCTCAGATGAGCAACTCTTCATAGGTCTTAGCAAGGTTCTTGGATAAAGACCACCAAAATTTACTTGCTTGAAGCTCCGCCATTATGGCGGTCAGGGCTACATCGTACGCAAAACGCAAGCTGTAATCTTTGAGAGCTTCGTCTTCCCTTGTTTGACAGAAAAAAGTGTGTGGAAGGCTTCCTCGTCTCGTGGAGCCTTACGAACTAGCTAACGAAAGCTCGCCTAAGTTGATCAAAGGAATGGATCTACTTGGGCGGCAGTCCCTAAAACCAACTTAGGGCTGCATTGGTCAGTGTTTGTTCAAAAGCCAAACAGAGGGTCCGATCAATTGCCCCATACAGTGTTATCCATGACTTGTATTTAGTCAGGTGGTTGACTAGATCCCTCTTCCCATCATACAGGTCCTTGTGAGGAATCTTGACGCGCTCAGGCAAGGTGGAATTTTGGATCTCTTCTGCGAAGAACAACTCTATTTTTCCCAAAATCTCATCTACGAATGAACGGGTTCTCGAACCTTCTACAACTTGAATAGTCTAAATTTGATCCCCAGTTCGCATTGTTGTGACGTCTAGTTGGCAGGCAGAGTTTACAGCCACTGCGTTCAGTAAACCTTTCTACACAACGACCAGAGTCGAGATCTGTTCTTGCATATACCGCAGTTGGTCATCGATGTTGTTGGGAGGAAGCTCCTAGTTGCTTGATTCTTGAAAGTGGGAAGCAGTCCATTGTTCCATCATCGGCGGACTTCGATGGCTTTACTCATCTTGAGCAGTTGATCCCTAGGCAGGTTTCGAGACGCTTTCGTGTCGGTGCTGGTGCCTGAATGTTGGAGACTCGCCTTTTGCAGGCGCTAGGCGATGGGATTGTTCGATCTGTTCTAGGATCCCAACCATTCAATGGACGTTCTCCACAACCATCCCCATTCTTTGCTCCATGTTGCCAAGTCGAAGCTGGCTGGTACAATACCCCTAGGTGACTTGGGGGTAAAATCGGGGCCTACCACGACAGAGTTAGCGAACCGGTTCCTGATTCATAACTACCTCTTGAAAGGGTTAAACGTTGTTTTCACTCATGGTTTTAAGGCATCTGACCTTTCAGTTATTGTTTCCCATAGACGGTGCCAAATGTTTCAACCAAAAATCTCTCGCGTTGTACAGCGGAACGATGTTGGTGACTGAAGATAAAAATTGTTTGATCCTTGGAAATTCCACGATCGACCACTGTGCTCTGGACCTGCAAGGGTGGTGATGCATGGTCATCGAAAACACTTCGATGCCTAAGTTAGACAATGAAACATGAGAGAAAAAGTATGTAAAGAGTTTTGGGTTTCAGAGCATACATGTTTTGGAGAATGAGCCCCCTTTTTACAGTTGAGAGGGAAAGGCTTGGGCATTTAAATGCATTGCTCCATCAGTGGGAGTGACTTTGTGCCTTTCCTCATCAGGATTTGGCTTGCGGTTCCATATCTCGAGATTCGTTCTGTGTAGTGTCCGAGCTACGACCAATGTGTAGGATTTGGTTTTCTTGATCAGGATCATGGATGGATCATCGGCCGGGGCCGAAACTCACACTCAACCGCAGCTAATAGCATCTTCTCGGCCATGGCTGAGGGGATTCCTTTGGCCGTGGCCGAAATCCTACCACGGTCGGGGTCCCTCAGTTGTGTCTAAGGGAAGAAAAACCCTCGGCCTTGGCCGAGGTGGTTGGGAACCCTTTGGTCATGGCCGAGGGGGGTTGTCAGCCATGGCCGAGGGATGTTCCTCATTCCTCAGCGAAGGCTGAGACGTGTTTCTCAAGCTTGCTTACCACTTGGTTGTGGTTCGCAACCTGAACTTCTGACGGAATTTTTCCTAGTTTTAGTCCAACCTTTGGTCTTTTCTTTTGGTTCAAATTTTGTTTTCCTATTCGCTGAGTTTTGGGTGTAACACCCGTCACTTTACAAAATAAATTTTAGTACAAAAAATTGATTTTCTTACCAGAATTGAATGAAATACTTACAGAGCAATTATGAACTCCATACAAGGTTTGTTCAGCAAGATGGAAAGATTAAGCTCAGCTGAAAATGTGAATTTTGATCCTTCTCACTTTCTTTGGATTTTGATGAATGTGAAATTTGAAGTTCTCAAATCCGAGGAAAGATTTCAAAAATCTCAGATACTAAAACTAACTCTTTTCACAATATTTTATGCTTGAAATAGAAGACTAAATTTTAAAGAGTGTAGCACAGAAAATTCTCGTTTTTGTCTCAGTGTATGTGTATGTTGTATCTTCTAAACAACGCCAAAGACTTCTTCTTATACAAGACAACTAGGGTTTCAATATCCCAAAAACCCTAAGCTTTTGTTTGAAATTCACAGATCAACGGATAAAATCTTGCATGGAAATGGTAAAAACAAGACCGTTGAAGATTTTAGTCAAAAAAAATTTTCACTTAAATATAAGTGAATCAGAATTGACGTCGCACGCTTTAGAAGTCTGATTCTTCTAACACAGAAGGGTGAGCGTCCCGCATCTAGAAAAAATGAACTAAGCCTATCATATCAGGCTCTAGGTGCTTGTTTAAGTTTATACAAAGCTTTGTGGAGTTTGAAAACATTAACCGGGTTGTGAGCATCCTTTGATTGGTAACCCTCTCTGATACCAATTGTTAGCCCGGAAATATCCAAGAGGGGGGTGAATTAGACAATGGTGCAGGTTTTAAAAACTTAACAAAACAAATTTTTCAACTCATCTTTGGACTAATTGCATGATTTCCAAATGTTTGGTTCGATCCAAAAGGCTTAAGTGTTAATTTGATTTGATTGAGTTTTGGAAAAATCAATTTTCAAGAAAATTATTTTTCAGTGTCTTTCAGGACGCTAATGGGATATCAGGACGTTAATTGTTGGCCAAGTAATTCCATCCAAGAGGGCAGGTGAATTGGACGTTGCGAATTTTTTCTTTACCTTTCGGTTAATTTAATTAATCATTTTAAGTGTGCAAAACCGCAAGTGTACGGTGTCAAGTTATAATATAGTCCTATGAGATATCGGGTATCGTCCTCAGGGATTATTACTACACTAGCTTTCACGTTTTAACCCTAATTTTATCTAGACAATTGAAATCAAGTGATCGAGTGATTAAAACAGTAATTAAAACAATTAACTATTAACTAACAATGCAATGTAAATCAGATGGGAAAATCAATGTTAGAACGATCTAGAGGTTCGATGTCACCTCACTATCAACTATGCCTTTATATCTATTTTTATCATTAAATCAGTTCTTTGTTTATAAGTCAGAAATCCTAACGTTTCTAATTTCCTCTTTTGAAGCAACAACTAGAGCATGTTATTGTCTCCTTGGCTTTACTCTTTCAATGAAAACCTAAGACAACAACAACTCATTAAGTTCTATGATTTTCACCTAACGACTTCAAAGGTTTTCAATCTCCTTGTGAGTCTCACGATTTCCTAGGTTATATTTTCCAAATTCCAACCCAAGGTACCCTTTTTTGAAGCATTTACCTCAAGTGTATGATCATCTAATCCATGATCGAAGGATCAAAAGCATTACATCCAAAGAAATATAAATATACTATAAAAACTTTATTAACAATAATTAAACCATAAAACTAGATATAGTATCAAGCTTGGATCAATCTACACCTCTAGAAAAGAGGTTTAGTTCATAACTAAAGACATGAAAACATTAAACAATGGTTTGAACATGAATAAGAACAATGGAAAACAAACTAGAATGTTGTAGAGATTGTGAATAGTCTTCAATGTAGATCTTCCTCTCCACTTTACTCCATACGTAATCCTCTTCTTCTCCACTCGATGATAATTTAGAAACCCTAGAGAATGGTATATATAGAGCCACAAGTCTATAGGAAGTCGTCCAAGAGAAGTCCAAGTCGAATTAGGAAAGTTTGCAACAAAATTAGAAAGTTTCTATTTTGAATCGCACATCCACTTTCTTCCTCGCCTTTTTTCTCCTTATTTCCCACTTTAAATCAACCTCAAAATCATTCCATAATGTATTGTTTCAAGTAATGAATCCATAGAAACAAACCACGTCCAATTCGGAGTTAAATTGAGAAAGTTATGGCCAAAACAAACAAGTCGCGCAAAATAACAACTTTCTATTCGTGCGAGCGCTGCAGCGCTCGAAGAGCTGCTTTTGCACGTGTTCTTCCGTTTTCGCCTATCTTTTGCACCTTTTTGCACATGTATCTTCATTCCAACTTCTTGGGTCTTGTTCTCATCATCCGAATTCATGTTCAACACATCTAAACACCTATAAAACAAACCAAAACAAATGATTAACACACTTAGATAATCAAATTAACCAACTTACAGAATTAAAAATCGAAATAAAGCATAGTATACTAAAATGTGACTAAGCTAACAAATAGATCAAAACTAAGACAAACTAACCAAACTAACGCATAAATTATATTAAAACGCATCTAAAACATACTCTAAACATATCTAAATATCCAACTTATCAAGTACGTAATAAGCAAAATGATAAAGAGCAGGAAAAGTAAACAAATGGACAGTGATTTATAGTGGTTCGGTTCCCCTTGAACCTACTCCACTACCTGACCACCCACGATCAGGATTTCCCAAATCCAGTAAGTCTTGTCAACCTACGAGCGTGACTAGAAGCCCTACAATCTAGTTAACTTGCGGGTGTAACTAGAAGTTGTGAACCTAACCAACTTGCAGGCATGGCTAGAAGTGGTACACTAACCAACTTGTAGGCGTGGCTAGAATTCGTACACTAACCAACTTACGAGCGTGGTTAGAAGCCGTACACAGAAAGGTATAATCCCAGTTGACTAACAAGTCAACAATACATCAAGATAACAAATGATATTTAGAGAAGTTCTAGGAACTCTCATACAATTCTAGCATACAACCTTGAAATGGACAATCTCTATTATTCCACACAAAATATATTAAGTAAAGTACAATGTTGAAATAGTTGTTCACAAATTCATGCAAACGATTCAAAAGATGTATATCCAAGTTCAAGAATCGTGTGAGTACATGTATTCTTAAATATTGATTCTAAATATGATGAATGAAGCACAAGAATCAATATGTAAGTAATGATCAAAACTTATTGATTCAAAGATATAAATATTCAAGTATGTGTATCAATATGCAAAAGTTATGATCAAAATAAACGATTCAAATAATATAAGTTAAGCACAAAAATCGATGTCAAACAAAATTACATGAAACCACTATCCAAGATGATATACGTTGAAAGCACAAATATGGTTTCACACAATAGAGAAAAACAATTTTAAAAAGATAGTAAATCAAACAACAAAACCGTTTCAACTCAAACTCAAACACAAGAATCATAAAAGAGATGTTATCCAACTTAGGTAAGATGAAGCTCGTAGATTCTCTGAAGCGAATGTGGTTGAGAGATTTCTCTTCCAAGAATGATCAAGATCAACAAGTATGTGCTGGAAACACTCCAGAACGGCTTGATCAAACACTCAAGAAAACTTTTCAAGTTTTTCAAAGATTTTGAAATGATTAGGAGAAATTTTCAAAAGGTTGAATCAAAGGTTCAAATGTAGTGAACTTTTGAAATCAAAAGGTGTTTAGAATAGATGAAGAACTTGTTTAAAGTTTGGAAATACGAATATAAGAAAATAGGCACAAGTTCATATGTTTTGTAAAAGTTGCTTTCAAATGAGCAAAGTATGGTATTTATAGAAAAACACCTTAGATGAAGAGCATGTCTTTACTTTGAAATTAGAAAAGTTTCAAATTTTCCTCCAATGCAGGAGCGCGTTCCTTATTAAAGGAACGCGTTCCTCCATTTATCCGTTGGACATAGGACCGAGGTTCTTCAATTAGAAACACGATTTCTATGGAAATTCCTTTTTTACCTTTTTTTGCAGGAGCACGTTCTTGGTAAGAGGAGTGTGATCTGAAGATGTAGGTTTAGGGACAGAAACACAGAAGAGCATTCCTTAAACTCTAATAAGAAAATTTGGGTTTCAGAACAAAAAAAAAGGAGCATGTTCCTTACACACAAGAACGCGTTCTTTGACACAGTTCAAAGAATTTCTCACATTTGAATACAGGAGCGCGTTCCTTGACATTCAAAGTGATAGAAACATGATTTTTAAGTCTAGAACAGCTCAGGACAAGTTTAAACACTTAAACTAACTTTAAAGACATTTTGAACATGTTTAAAACATTGTGAATGAAAAGGAACCGCGTGTAAAACACTCGATAAATACAGATAAAACAAAATGATCAAAACATACGACAAAACACACGTGAGCTGGATGAAATCCATGCAAAGTTGGTAACGTAAGTGCATAATAAACAATAATATAGATATGCATGAATAACAACCTAATCTATATGATTGCATGATAAACAAGATAATGTACGGGCTTGCATGTTCAATATAAATGATATAATACGTGCATGATTATCTAATAACCTGTATGCATGTATAATAATGATGTGTACATGATTTTGAAAAGATGCAAATTAATATTGTGGTTGGAACAAGTAAAGATTACTCTACGACACTAAGATTCTAGACCAAAGATTACAAACTTGAAGCTCTTGGATTTTTGCATTTTATTGTTTCATCCACATGTTTTGACATGATAGTTGAATCCATCTGGTATAGCTAGTTAGCACTGAAACAATTCAGTCAAAGATATTAGTACCGTGATTATATTGTTTGTTAGCATCAAAACACTTAAGAGAATATTGAGTGGAAAACCACTTAGGTGAATAATCTCCCATTCTTTTATGATGACAAACAATATCAACTTGAGAAACAAACAATCAATTAGTATTCATAGCATGATTCTTAGGATTTGAAAATCGCACATACTATCACATTTTTTAAGACAAATTCAAATTATTTATCAAGATTCCAATAATTCTCGCCCTATTGATATCATAAAAAAAGATCTAACAATTTGCTAAATTCTCATGAAGAAATATTTGGGACATAACATGAAAACACAAGAGCTCCCCCTTTCTAAAAGAGATGGAGACTCCCCTTAAGTCTATGCATTCAATATTTAAGAGGATTCATGATACATAATCAAGATGAAACACACATGAATACATAGATAATGCCATATTACAAGACAAGTCATGAGAATCAAGAATTTGAAGCACATAGAGAAATGTAAACATGATAAGTATTGGAGAAATTCAACTCAAAAACATACATGGGCTAGCCAGATAAGATTTAGAACAAATGCATAGCATAGCCAATGAGATATACATGTAGATGCATATACAAGATAAAATTTATATGATGCATCTAGACTTATAAGAATGAGAATGAGATTTGCCAAAAAAAATTGATTCACAAGGAGTTTGATCATAAGCAAATTCATCTCAAGATGATAGGCATAAGCATGATCAATTATATGCATGGCCTAATATGATACATGCTTTATCATTTACATCAAACAAGCATAAGCAAGGGCATATACCAAAAATATAGCATAGGCAAAGGTTTCAAGATTAAAGCATGGCCTAGCTATTTTGATTCTAATTAGATGCAAAAAATGATTTGAAAAGCGTAAGGCATCAATTAGAGATCAATGTTCAAAAACATTTGATGCATATAGAATTAGAAATTCAAATGTTGCATCAATGTCATGCATAAATGGAAAGGCATGCCGAAAATGTATAAATATGTGTAAGTGCAATTTCTTTCCAATAAATTAGGCATGTAAGAGTATGAATATGAGCATAGCCTAAGTTGTGGATTCAAAGTGATTCATTTATAAGGTGTTAATCATGTATCATGCATACTTGAATCATGTATATGTGAATCATGCATACAAAAGAGTGACATTTAAATAGGCACAGGTATGATCACAATTCAAGGAAGATAGCATAAGCAAGAAAATATTTGATCTAAGTGAGGCTTAGCTATCAATTACTCATATGGATGTTGTGGATAAATCAAGAATTATAGACATCTATAAAAACAAGGATTTTCAATTGGTTTGTATTAGTGTAAAGTTTAAAACCAATGAAAATTCACATAAACAAGAAAGATTGACGTAAGTGTGTTACAAGCATGGTTTAGTGCAATCAATCAATCTTGAAACTGATTTTCCATATGAGCATAGCATGACATCAAGTGACTATACTAGGCATTATAAATATGAGTTTTAAACAATGAAGAGCCTAGCTAGATTTTTGTTTTGATAAAAAAAAATGCGTGACATACAAGTGATCAAAACCAATCTCACAACATGAATATATATGTTTTCAACAGCAACATTCATATTGCAAGCATTAGTTGATGATAAGCATGATAGATATACGAGTTTAAGCATAACATACTTATCACACATTTGTCTAGGCATATGAATATTCTTTTATAAGCACAAGAATGCCTAAGACATGATTATGTTAACTTAAGTGGACATGTTAATCAGCTAGTTATACACCTAGTGATTAAGTTTAAGCACAAAGTTAACAACCTCAAGAAGTACGTGTCATAAAAGATATATAATCATAACTCTAGGCACATACATCTTTAAAGTGTATTTTCCTAAAAATATTTTTGGTGAAGTGAAAACGAAAAACATTATAGAGGAAAATCTTTGATGATAAGTGATTAGACATATACGAAGATCAATGAGCACACGAAAGAACTTGTTTAAAACTTGGAAGAACGAAAGTATGAAAATCGGCACAAGTTCTAGGTTTTTGCAAAAGTTGCTCTCAAATGAGCCAAGTGTGGTATTTATAGAAAAATATCAATCTGACGCACAGGAACGCGTTCCTAGAGAGAGGAGCACATTTTTGGTTTGAAATCTACAAAATTTTAGATTTTCCTCCAATATAAGAGAAGCGCATTCCTTCATTTGTCTGTTGGGCATAGGAGTGAGGTTCTTTATTAAGAACCACTGTTTCTATGAAAATTTCAATTTTGCCCTTTTTTTTGCAATAGCGCGTTCCTAGTAAGAGGAGCGCGTTCTTTAAACCCTGATCTAAAAACTTGGGTTTCGAACAGAAACACAAGAGCGCGTTCCTTAAACTCTAATCAGAAAAATCTGAGTCTCGGGAGAAAGCACAAAAGTGCGTTCCTTACATGATGAGCGTGTTCTTTCAAGTTTACATTGACAGAAACACGATTTTTCGATCAAAACAGGTTTAAGACATATTCAAATACATAGACCAACTTTGAAAACATTTTAGACATGAACAATTGATTAATACAGATAAAAACAAGATGATTAAGGAATTCGATACAATACACGTAAACCGATGAAATCCATGCAAAGTTGGTAATATGAGTGCATGATTAACAATGATATAGATATGTATGAAAATCAACCTGAACTATAGGATTGCATGATAAACATGATAATATACGTGCATGCATGATCAATATGATAACAATGTACGTGCATGAATATCTATTAACCTATATGAATAAGATATAGTAATGTATGCATGATTTTCAGAAGATGCAAATTATATTGTGGTTGGAACGAGTAAAGATTACTCTACAACACTAAGATTCTAGACTTGAAGCTCTTGAATCTTCATGCATTATTGTTCAATCCACACACTTTGACGATATAGTTGAATCCATTTGATATAGCTAGTTAGCACTGAAACAACTAAGTCAAAGATATTAGTGATCACAACAAATGTTGATTGTAATCATCAAAACAAAACTGGGTGAGAATCATCACATCAGCATACACTCTCTCAACTTGCGGGTGTGAGAGAACCATTATACTTCTCAATTTACGGGTGTGAGAACAATCGTTAAACTTGAGCTTAAACAAGCTCTTTACTTAGTGACTCCCCGTCACTTTAAAAAATAAATTTCAGTACAACAAATTGATTCTCTTACCAAATATCAAATGAAATACTTGCAAAGCAATTATGAACTCCACACAAGATTTGTTCAGCAAGATGAAAAGATTTAAGCTCAGCTAAAAATGTGAAGTTTGCCCCTTCTCACTTTCTTTGGATTTTGATGAATGTGAAATTTGAAGCTCTCAAATCCGAGGAAAGATTTCAAAAATCTCATAAAATAAAACTAAATTTTTTCAAAGAGTGTAGCACAAAAGATTCTCGTTTTTGTCTTATTTTATATGTGTATGTTGTATCCTCTAAACAATGCCAAAGATTTTTTCTTATATGAGAGCAGGTTTCAATCTTTCATAAACCTTAAGTTTTTGTTTGAAATTCAAAGGTAAATGGATAAAATCTTTCGTGGAAATGGTAAGAACAAGACTGTTAATGATTTCTGTCCAAAAACATTTTCACCAAAATAGTAAGTAAATCAAAACTGACGTTGCATACTTCAAAAGTCTAATTTTTCTGACAGAGCAGGGTGAGTGTCCCCAAGCTCGAGGAAGGCGCTACTACAATGAAAACCCAGAGGTTCATTTAACACATGAGCATCCTGCAGTTCTTTAACCTAAGAGTCAGTTTGATCTCAGACAAACCAGTGTGTGCCCTGATGCGCCATGAGCGTTCTTAGGGCTTGCCAAGAAAATTTAGACAATTTTGTGAGCATCTTGCTCATAGACAAGCCTCCTACAATACTTGTGGCGACCCCACACCCCGACCACCAACCCCGCAGGGAATGACATGCAGAATGCCGGGGCGGGACGCCTGGCATAGGCATCTCCGACCACTTCTCAACTCCCGTGAGGTGGTTGAGACCCTACGAGCCTTATCTCAAACAACGACATAATATCAAAAGATACTAAACAAAACTACCAACCGTATTAATCATCCAAGACAAGAGATAATCCATAAAAATGAACCATAAATAAAATCATGATCCCTACAGTCCATTAAAATTGACATACACATAAAGTCCAAAATTGTGGGTACAATAAAAATCGTCATATGCCCACATGGTCTATCTAACAAGTCCCAACTCACCCATACTACAATGTGGTAAGTGTTATAATTACATAATCCAAAATATAATACTTCATAATTAAAACACAGTTCAATCAAAATGCCTCTCAACTCACATCGAGGCCTTGGATTCTCTCGCAGGCAAGGCCCTCAAGATATGACTACTCCTTTGCCCTTATTCAGGACAGAAGGACCTGAAAGAGGAAAATGAGGGTGAGCCAACGGTGCCCAGTGAATAGAATTCAAATATGCTATCAATACTCATCAATAAATATCATGTATGCATGTCAATGTGTAGCATGATTAAAAGCTCATAACATATAGACATCAAACATTTATAATAAGTTCGATGCAAGTAAAAGCTTATCATTTTGGATCCACATTCCACATGCATTGGGGTTACTAGTGCACGTCCATTTCACCGTACCGTTGGCCCCAATCATGTTTATTTGGGGTTACTAGTGCACGTCTATTTCACCGTACCGTTGACCCCAATCATTTCCTTTTTAAAACCCTCCTATGACAAGGTTAAGTCTCCCTATTAGCCAGATAGATGGGTCCAACCAAAGTCATAAGGTTTTCTCAAATCAATGCATCATTCAAAACATTAGAACACATTCATGCTTTCAACATACAATATATATAAGTGATATGATGACATAAAAGATATAATCATAAATGAAGTCTACTCACAACCAAGCCTCGCGAGAGTATTTAACCACACACGACCACCAAACCGAATCAACCCAATCAAGATCCTGAAACATACATCATCAATTTCTATGCTCAATCACATAGACATTACACATCAACCCTAAATCAGCCCACATATAGACAATAGGCCTAAATCCCATCTAATCCCATCATTCAACTCAAATCACATGACTTAGGCCTCTAATGCATAGTTCTCATTCATAAACCATTCTATTAATCAAAAATACTGATTTTCAATTCCTTAGGCATAAACATGCCCAAATTGGGTCACTTGATTACAAGTACGCCTAACCCATGATATGGTCACAACCACCAAATCAGTAGCATAATCAACCCTAATCATGCTTAATTAAACATAAGTTGCATCAATTCAATAATTCTAGGCCAAAAGCATCAAAAGCCCTAAAATATGAAATTTTCCATACTTAGGCCATATTGCCGATTTACACTAAGTCACCATGTTCAGCCATGTATATCACTGATTTTGCATCATGGGTTCATCAACAATGACAACTAGGTCAACATAGTTGATTTGCAAGCTATTTGGAAAGGTCTAAGTTCATATTCTAAATTTAGGTCTAATACATGCAACCCTACCAATTCTTCATTAATATTCTGTTCAGATGTATCAATCTACCAACAGAAATACGTAATCACAAAGTCAACCGTACAGATTGAAGTACGTGAAGAAACAAACCTTCTGTCCAAATATCAGCCCAATCCAACGGTGGACCGAAAAGATAAGTTTCTTTGATGAACAAGTCTCTAATTAGACAATTTCTCCTTTTCTGCTGCGAATACGCGAACTCAGATGACTATATCACACAACATACTTAAACCATAAACATCTTCACCGTTCTGAATCTAGGAATATCAGTTTTAAACTACATACCCAAATTGGATATCCATCCAACGGTAGATTGAGGAGAACTATAAGTCGGAGCCAAACAGCGCGAGAAATCTAGACTTTCCAATCAGCTTTGTTTGAGAGGTTAGATCTCTTAGAAGAAAACTCAAATCAAGATCTTCACCGTTCAGCATGCAGAAATATCG
Organism: Paratinospora sagittata; assembly: GCA_035771175.1. Lineage (NCBI taxonomy): Eukaryota > Viridiplantae > Streptophyta > Magnoliopsida > Ranunculales > Menispermaceae > Paratinospora > Paratinospora sagittata. Next base: position 11,057,855 of record CM069611.1, on the reverse strand, counting down.
GTTGTAAACTACATACCCAAATTTTATATCCATCCAACGGTAGATTAAGGAGATCTATAAGTTTGAGAGAAACGGCACGAGAAATCTAGACTTTCCAACCAGCTTTGTTTGAGAGGTTAGATCTCTTAGACGGAAAATCTAATCAAGATCTCCACCGTTCAGAATGCAAAACTATAAACTACGAACTTTCTAACCAAATTTGAGCTCAATCTGACCATATATCCCAAAGATCCAGCTCTTTGATGAAAACGTTGCAGAGATTTTTCTCAAGCAACTCCTTTTTTCTTTCTCTTCTTATCTCCTTTCTCTTCTTTTCTTTTATTTTTTTCCTCTCTCCACTCACCTCACTTTCTAGCACTTCCTTGATTTCCTCCGCTCATTCTAGCACTTCCTTGATTCCCTCCACTCACCTCACTTTCTAGCACTTCCTTGGAGAAGAGAAGTGGGCATGGGACACTTGTCCACTTTCATGCACCAACCTTCACATGTGTTGGTCTCATACTTCCCATACCAACCACATGTACTTTAACCAATCTCATGTTTCCATGTATTTTAAATGTCCAATCCATTTAATACACCAAATTTTCATTCTCATTTATCCTTTTATTCAATCAATCCTAATCCATATCAATTCATGGTTTAATGGACCCATGCATAAATAATAACATATGCATTATACTTTAATTTAACATGACCCATATACAATTTATAATACACATATTTATATACATTATCAAGCATCAACTATACAAACATTAAACAACCATCAAACAAACACCAACCATATCAAGGCAACACATAGAGTTTGGGCAAAGTGCAATTGGGTTATGGGCTAGATGAAATAATTTTTGGGGCATCACAATACTGGCCTAATGGATAAGTTATTTGGTTACTGCTTGACCGTCCTAAATTGGTGTGAGCGTCCAGCTCAACTGAGAAAAAATTCAAGTTCTTGGATTTTTGAAAGATCTGTCAAATAAGTTTGACTTGAAATCATTTTAAGATTAAATCAAACATTTCAAGAACACTCAAAACACTTGAACATCATTTGAAAGTAATCAATTCGATAGATCAAACTCATTTTGAAAAACATTTCAAAACGATTCGGAGCTTGAAAAATCTTAGAAACTTTTTAAGAACTATTTTAGAATGATTGAGGAATGAATTAGAACTTTCTGAACATTTCTAGGGTGAAATTATACATTCCTAAAAAAATTCTAAGCATACATAAAGATAGATAGCTTGATGACCAATGCTTTGAAGATTTTCCTTTCTTTCCTTGACTTGAGCTCCATTTGATTGGATTGAACTCCTTTACATTTAAGCTTGAGAAGTCACATCAAATGTTGAATTAATGTAGAATGTGGTTCGTAATCATCAAAATATCCAACCGTAGAGGTAATTGGTATAATAAAACCCCCCTCGGCCACGATCGAGGGACCCCTTTTAGTCATGGCTGAGGCAATCTTCGACTCTAGGCGAAGGCATTTTGCAAACTCAGCCTAGGCCACTCCCAACCTTGGCCAGAGAACCCGTCTCGAGCCGAAGGCATCTCAAACTCGGCCTAGGTCACTCCCAACCTTGGCCAGAGAACTCGTCTTGACACATTGATCACAACTCGGATACTGCATAGAATGGGTCTCGAGACACAAAATTATGAGCCAACTCATGATAAGGAAAGACACAAATCACTCGCAACGATGGAGCACAACATTAAATGTAAAGTAAACCCCCTTCTCACTATAAAAGGGGCTTCATTCTTTAGAAATGGGTATGTGTTGAGTTGCATATTTAGATAGGTTTTAGAGCATGTTTTAGGTGTGTTTTAGAACATTTCATGCATAAGTTTCATGTGTTTATGTTAGTTTTGATGCATTTGTTAGTTTAGGATTAATTTGGTTTTTCATGCATTATTTCGGTTTGGTAGTTTATAATTTGATTCATTTTATGTTTTAAGTGTGTTACCAATTAGATTTGCTTTATTTTGTGGGTGTTTAGATATGCTAGTCATGGATTTGGATGATGGAAACGTGTGCAAGAAAAGGCAAAGAAGAAACATGAAGAATAAAAGTCAAGAATAAGTGGAAAATTGGCTAAGTCCACAAAAGGTCCAGAAAACACGATGTTCTGGGCGCGGGTGATGGATGAAGAAAAGAGGAAATCGGTGTTCTAGGCGCTGCGGTGCCGTTAGTGTTGTTTTTTGGCGAATTTTAGCAACTTTTGAGTTGTATTCTTCCACACTTTCCAATTTCGATTCTACACAACTTTGGGGCATATCATATATCAAAATTTAGGGATTTTCAAAGGGGATACACTGTTGAACCAATTATCCTCATGTTCCTTACAAGAGTATGTCCCTTATGTGAAAGATATTTTGATGATTACAAACCACATTTTGTTTATGATAATACTGCATACATGGAAAATCTAACCCTAGTTAAAGGTTTCAAAGAATCAATGATGCATGGTGAACGTATTATTAAGATCTACTTGAAGACCATGACCACTTAAAGATATATATAATTGTATGATTAGATTATGTTTAGGTTGTAAAATTTTCACTATCATATGATTCAGCAATATGCATGACTGCTTGATTTAGTCGAATTGATTTTCAATCACCTGCATTGAGTTTTCAATGTTTGATTTGGTCCAAAATTACCGAGATCTTAATTGTATTTATCAAGTTTTAATGAAAAATGAAAAATCATTTTTAAGAGTCTTCCAAGACACTAATTGTTGGCACAAATATGTCCAAGAGGGGGATGAATTGGACACTTAGCAGATTTTAACCTTTCCTTATAATATGCGGAATATTGAAAGTAGATTAAACAAAGTAGAATAAATAAAAACAAGAATGACAAAGGGACAATGCAATCAGGGTTTATAGTTGTTCGGCCTCGCCTACGTCCACTACCTAACCTCCTCAGTTAGGATTTGTTTAAACTCCACTAAGGGTCATCTTATGGGTGAAGATCAAATGGGTACACTTTCTCAACTTACGGGTGTGAGAGAACCGTTTCTCAACTTACGGGTGTGAGAAGACCGTTTACAACTTTGAGTAACACTTGCTCTAGCCCAGTGACTAACCAACCACTAATATCTGAATACAAGATGAGATATGATTCCCTTTAGTCAGAATCAAAGTGATACTTACAAAGCTTTGGATTGAACATTCTGTTACCGCAGATTCAGCAAAATATGTATGATGAAGTTCAATTGAAAAAAAGGTTCAAAGAGTCAATCTGTTACCACAGATTCAACAAAATATGTATGATGAAGTTCAGTTGAAAAACAGGTTCAAAGAGTTTTTGTCTTCTCCAATGGATTTTTGAAAATGATGAAGATGAAGATCAATAAATTCAGAAGACTTAACGAATTTCAAAAGATCGTTTGTTCAAACACAGGAGTAGAAGACTAACTTCCAAAAGTTTTTTGCACAAGTGAAAACTGTTAATACGTTTTTGAATGAATATCAGTTTTCGTATATGATTCGTTGTTGTTATCTGCACTAAGGCAACATATATATATATATAAATAACATAAGCGAATTGAACTTGGTGAATTTTGGCGCTCTAGGTCATTTTAAATACAACGACTACATTCTTTCCCGAAACAGATCAATTCAACTTTGTGCATATTACTGTGATAACACCTGAATCTTCTGATTTTTCACGAAAAAAGAATGTTCTGATAAAGTATCAGAATGTTCTGAATGGATTTAAAAAGTTCTGAAAAGTTTTTGCACGGTTCTGAAAAAATTCTAAAACGTTTTCGTACGGTTATGAAAAAGTGAACTGAAATAGTGTAAGTGTCAGAACAATAACATTGTTGAATTAGCGTCCTGGTGCATAATATCAACTTTTGTCTTTTTGTTCCTTGAAGGCGCTCACGAATCATAAGCGTCTTGTTGAACACTGAAGTGAGGGTGTTACTTAATTGTAAGCGTCCTGACTTACTATGACGATTAAACGACTTAAATCATGAGGACGCTAATAGACAGTTAGTGTCCTGCTCTGCTTTAAAACATTTAAACACATGAAGGCGCTACGTGCGAGTAAGCGTTACGAAATTTTAAAAGCAATTTTAAAACAATATTAAATGCGTTGAGGGACAGAAGTGTCCTGAAAGTTATTAAGTTGATTCTAAAGATGAGAGCGCTCCTATGTAGGCAGCATCCTGATTGTTTATCCAACTTATAGCTATCAGCATCCTTAAAGATAAAAATTATTTAAAACTTTAGAGACTTTTCAGCAAGCTGAAACAGAGTCAGCGTCTTGACAACTTCAAAGTTTGACTAAAGTGAGGCCGCTACTTTCAAGTAAGCATTCTGATTAATCAATTCAATTCAACCTTGACTAAATGTCAACGTCCTAATATTTCATCAGCGTTCTGACTTATCAAGTTCAGGAGGGCGCTGCTAAAACATTAGCATCCTGAAAGACTCATGAAAATAGTTTTTGACTTTTCGATTAAAGCTCGATAAAATACTATTCAAAACAACATATTTTCGGTTTAAATAAAATATGCAAATAATCAAAAATCAATTCAACTAAACATGTAATCATGCATATTCCTGAATCAAATGGCAAAGAAGGTTTTACAACCTAACACAATCTAATCATAAACTTATATCTTCACATGATCATGGTCATCAAGTAGATCTTTTAATATGTTCGTCACGCATCATTTATTCTTCGAAACCTTCAAGTAAGATTAGATATGCCATGTATGTAGTATTATCATAAACATAATGTGGTTTGTAATCATCAAAATATATTTCACATTAGGGACATGTTCTCGTAAAGGACATGAGGATAATTGGTTCAACAATCTCTTCCTTTTTGAAACACATTAGTATAGGCTGTGAAGCAAGCTAAGATAATGATGTGAATATGCAAGAAATGCAGCGAATAATGCATTACTAATATTCCTTATGTCATATGCAGGAATATACTAAGGCTCCTCCTTAGTGCTAATTTTCCCCTGAATATATGATGTTTCATATGATATTACTTATCCCCCTTTTGAAAACAACAAAAAGAGTAAAATTTCATGAAATATTTTACTCCTTAGATAGAGGGAAGCATCAAAATATCATAGATCAGTCTCAGAGAACATGCCAAGCTCTCTTCGAATGTGAACAAACTGGTCTTTTGGTAAAGCTTTCGTAAATATGTCAACCAGTTATTCTTTGGTTCCAATGTGAGAGAATATAACTTCTTCATTCTGCACATGATCCCGTAAAAAGTGATGTCTTATTTGAATATGTTTAGTTCAAGAGTGAAGTACATGATTTTTAGATATGTTAATAACACTAGTATTGTCACACAAAATTTCAGCAAATTGAATAAATATTATGTAATCCTGCAGTTGTTGTTTCATGTGTAGAACTTGAGAACAACAATTTCCAGTTGCAACATATTTTGCTTCAACTATGGATAATGTCACTAAGTGTTGCTTCTTGCAAAACCAAGAAATTAAAGAATTTCTAAGAAAGTGACAAAATCTGGAGGTACTTTTTCTATCAGTTAGACTATCGGCATAGTCGGAGTCTACATAACTTCTCAGGTCGAAGGTAGTACCTTTGGAATACCAAATTCCTAAATGTGTTGAGCCATTTATGTATCTTAATATTCGTTTGACACATTTTAAATGAGATTCTTTAGGTTTTGATTGAAATCTTGCACAGAGACAGGCATTGAACATAATGTCAGGTCGACTTGCTATTAAGTAAACAGACTTCCAATCATACTTCTATGAAGTTTTGAATCAATTGTTTTGCCTTTTTATCCTTATCTAATTTGATTGAAGAGGTACAGGGAGTATCAATTGATTTCAAATTATTCATTTGAAATTTTTTAACCATTTCGATAGTATACTTTGATTGGCTTATGAAGGTGCCTTTTGGCATTTGCTTAATTTGCATGCCGAGAAAGTATGTAAGTTCTCCCATCATACTCTTCTCATATTCCTTTTGCATTAAGTTTGAAAACTCATCACACGATTATTTGTTTGATGCACCAAAAATGATATCATCCACATATATTTGAACAATAAGCATATTATCATTATGGTGTTTAATAAAAAAAGTTGGATCAAGTTTTCTTTTTTGAAACTTATGATCTAAAAGAAATGAGCTCAAATGATTATACCAAGCTCTTGGAGCTTGTCTTAATCCATATAAGGCTTTGTGGAGTTTGAACACATATTCCGAGTCTTGAGCATCCTTCAACCTTAGAGGTTGTTCCACATATACCTCTTTATTGATGTATCCATTTAGAAAAACACTCTTTATATCCATTTGGTATAAGAAAAAATCCTTGTAACAAGCATAGGCAAGTAGCATCCTTATTGCCTCTAATCTTGCTACTGGGGCAAAGGCTTCTTCGAAGTCTATGCCTTCTTCTTCGTTGTACCCTTGTGCAACCAATGTAGCCTTATTTCGAACAATGATACCTGGTTCATTTGTTTTGTTTCTAAAGATCCATTTGGTTCCTATAACAGATTGATGAAAAGGTCTAGGAACTAATTCTCATACATTGTTTTGCACAAAGTGTCCTAGTTCCTTCTTGCATAGCAAGATTTCAGTTTTCATCTTTCAATGCATCTTCCACTTTAATTGGTTCAAATTGTGATACAAAAGCAACAAGCTCTTGATCTCTTTGAATTGAAGCTCTAGTTGATACACCCTTTCGTGGATCTCCTAAGATTTGATCTTGGGAAAGACCTTGAAGCAGTCTAAAGTTTTTAGAAGATTCTAAAGATGTTTCAGGTTCAAGATCTATAATCTTGGTTGTCTTGGGTTCATCATCATCAATGTTTAATTGTTGAAGTTCATCTTCAAGACTTTTCTTATTTTCACTTTCATCAAAATGGACATGAATTGATTCTTCTACAGTTTGATTAGATTTGTTGAAAACTCTGTAGGCTCTACTATGAGAAGAATATCCTAAGAATGAATCTATATCAGATTTAGGTTCAATTTTGTCTAGATTGTCTTTATCATTAAGAATAAAACATTTTCATCCGAATACTCGGAAGTAACTGATGTTGGGTGCTCTACCCTTCCATAGTTCATATGGAGTTTTATTCAAATATTTTCTGATTAGAACTCGATTTATTACATAGCAAGCAGTGTTAATAGCTTCACCCCAAAAATGATTTGCAGTGTTGTACTCATTAAGCATTGTTCTATTCTTTCTTTCAACTACACCATTTTGTTGTGGTGTCCTAGGGGCTCATAGATGGTGAGTGTAACCTTGATTATTATAGAATTCTTCAAGGTTTTTATTGACTTATTCTCCCCTTCTATTACTCTTAATTATGTTGATTTTATAACCTTTTTCATTTTTGACTCTTTTACAAAATTTTATAAATATTTCACATGCATCAGATTTATGAGCTAATAAGAATACTCAGGTAAATCTAGTAAAATCATCAACAATCACAAATACATAGGATTTACCACTTAAGCTTTGGGTTTTGGTTGATCCGAAAAGACCCATGTGAATCAGTTCGAGAGCTCTAGAGGTTGATTGACGCCTCTTGCTCTTAAATGATGATCGGGTATGCTTACCGAGTTGACATGGTTCACATACCCTGTTATTTGAGTAAGTTCCTTTCTGAATACCCTTAGCAGGATCATGTTTAACAATTCTAGATATGTTGTCCATATTAACATGAGCTAATCTCCTATGTCATAGCGATGCATCATTACAAGAGATAGCACTTAAACATGTTACATTTTGTTTTTTCATATCATTAAAGTTTGTGTAATACACATTCTTAAGTCTAGATGCCATGAATGCAACAGTTTTATCTGCATGCTTGACAATGCACGTATTTGCTTCAAACGAAATGTTATAACCTTTGTCACATAATTGACTTATGCTCAAGAGATTATGCTTCAGCCCTTTAACATAAAGTACATCAGATATGGATAGAAAATCGTTACCAATAGTTCTGATGTCTTCAATGCCACCTTTGTTTTCATCTCCGAAAGTGACTTTTCCTCATTTATTCTTTTCAAGGTTCAGAAATTTAGATTAATTTGCAATCATATGCCTTGAGCAGTTGCTGTCTAGATACCATGTATCTTCGTTTCTGCATATCTACACAACATAAAATACTTTTGACTTTGGTACCCATGCAACTTTTGGTCCATGCATGTTATCATCAGTAAGAACAAAATTTTCAATCCATGCAAATTTCTTTCTCTTTTTACTTAAGATATTGCATCTAAGCATAGTATGACCTTCCCTGTGACACTTGTGGCATGTTGATCTTTTGGTCAGTAAGGTGTTATATTCTTTTTGTTTTGACCTATGTGTATAACCTAAGCCAGCTTTGTCGAATGCACATCTTTGTGATCCTAACATCATATCAAATAGTTTTTGACCATTTGTAAATTTAATCACAGTGCAGTTCAGGTCTTCCTTTTCCTTTCTAAGTGTTTCATTTTCATTTTTTAGTTTCTCAACAACTTTCTTAAGTCGTTCATTATCTAGGGACAGTCCGTCTAGCTCTTCTTGTTGGAATTTTATTTCCTCAAGAGCTTCATCAAGACTATGCTTGAGTTTTTCATTCTTCTTGATCTCTTTACTAAGTTTTCTCTTAAGATCCTGAATATGAATCTCGAAAGAATTAAGTTCGTCAATAGGTTCAGATTTTACCACAGTGCTTACCATTAAGCACGATGCAGCAGTGTGATTTGAATTTGGTTCATCTTCGCTTGAACTTGAATCATCCCATGTAGCTTCAAGAACTTTCTTCTCGTTTCTATACGAACTAGTGTTATTCTTATATTTACTAAGACATTCACTCCTTACATGACCTGGTTTGTTACAACTGTAACATATTAACTCTACAGGTTTAGACTCGGGTTTCTTTCCTTTGTGAAACCTTGAGTAAGAGCCACTCTTACTCTTTCTCCTAAGTAACGTGTTGAACTTTCTAGATAACATAGCCATGTCATCTTCTAAGCCTGAATCATCTTCAAAATCAGTTTTAACATTGAGGGCAATAGATTTTTTTCTTTTTTCTCAACTTTGACCGGGCACATCTTATCTTTTATCTTCATTTCATGAACCATTAATGAACCGCATAGTTCATCAAAAGTGTATTCAGCTAGATTTTTGGCTTCTTCAATGGTTGTGGCCTTGGGTTCCCAGGCTCTGGGTAGGCCTCCTAGAAACTTTCTGACAGTTTTTTCTTGGTCATAGATTTTTCCTAGGTTTTTCATCTCATTGATGTTTGTTGTAAACTGAGCCATAGCCTTAGCTATCGAATCAATTTCCTTCATCTTATAGGTCTCATATTTTTCAACTAACAATTGGAGCTTTGCTTTTTTAACTTGCAAAGTTCCTTTGTGGGTGACCTCTAACTTGTTCCAGATTTCCATAGCGGTTTCACACGCACTAACTTTATTGAACTCTTCAACGGATAAACTACAAAACAAAATGTTTATAGCTTGGTTATTTAATAACTCTCTTTTCTTTTCCTTGTTACTCCATTTGTCTAACTCCTTCGGGATAGTGGCACCGTCTAATAGTAGGTGTTGGATAGCCGTTTGTCACAACGTCCCACATCTCTAAATCTTGGGCTTTTAGGTAGTACTTAATCTTAGTTTTCCAGTGGGAATAGTTTTCTCTCTTGAACAGCGGTGGTCGGTTGGTGGAGTTTCCTTCACCTAAAAGATAAGTACTTCTTTCGTTTTGTCTTGCCATACTTAATCAAAGATAGTTAGATACTTTGACGGTTAACCTACTCTAATACTAATTGTTGGCCCAGATATACCCAAGAGGGGGGTGAATTGAACACGTAACAGATTTTAACCTTTCTTTATAATATGCAGAATATTGAAAGCAGATTAAACAAAGTATAGCAAATAAAAACAATAATGACAAAAAGACAATGCAATCAGGATTTACAGTGGTTCGGCCTCACCTACATCTACTACTTAACCTTCTCAGTTAGGATTTGTTCAAACTCCACTAAGGATCTTCTTATGGGTGAAGATCAAACTGGTACACTTTCTCAACTTACGGGTGTGAGAACTACCGTTTCTCAATTTATGGATGTGAGAAGGATCGTTTAAAACTTTGAGAAACACTTGCACTACCCCAATGACTAAACCAGTTACTAATATCTGAATACAAGATGAGATATGATTATCTTTACTCAGAATCAAAGTGATACTTACAAAGTTTTGGATTAAACCTTCTATTACCACAGATTCACAAAAATATGTATGATGAAGTTCAGCTGAAAAACAGGTTCAAAGAGTGTTTGTCTTCTCCAATGGATTTTTGAAAATGATGAAGATGAAGTTCAATAAATCCAGAAGACTTAACGAATTTCAAAAGATCGTATGTTCAAACACAGGAGTAGAAGACTAACTTCCAAAAAAATTTCGCACAAGTAAAAATTGTTAATACGTTTTTGAATGAATATCAGTTTTCGTATATGATTCGTTGTTGTTATCTGCACTAAGGCAGCATATATATAGAAATAACATAGGCTCAATGAACTTGGTGAATTTTGGCACTCTAGGTCATTTCAAATACAACAACTACATTCTTTCCCGAAACATATTGATTCAGCTCTGTGCATATTACTGTACTAGCACCTGAATCTTCTGATTTTTCACGAAAAAGGAATGTTTTGATAAAGTATTAGAATGTTTTGAATGGATTCAAAAAGTTCTTAAAGTTTTTCTACAGTTCTGAAAAGTTTTCGTACGGTTCTAAAATAGTGAACTGAAATAGTGTAAGTGTCATAACAGTAACATTGTTGAATTAGGGTTGTGGAGCATAATATCAACTTTTGTCATTTTGTTCCTTGAGAGAGCTCATGAATCATAAGCGTCCTGCTGAACAGTGAAGTAAGGGCGCTACTTAATTGTAAGCATCCTGACTTACTATGACGATTAAACGACTTAAATCATGAAGGTGCTAATAGACAGTTAGCGTCCTGCTTTATTTTAAAATATTTAAACACATGAGGGCGCTACTTGTGAGTAAGTGTCCTGAAATTTTAAACGCAATTTTAAAACAGTAAAACAATATTAAATGCGTTGAAGGACAGTAAGCGCCCTGAAAGTTATTATGTTGATTCTAAAGATGAGGGCGCTCCTATGCAGGCAGCGTCCTGATAGTTTATCCAACTTATAACTATCAACGACCTTAAAGATAAAAATCATTTAAAACTTTAAAGACCTTTCAGCGAGTTGAAACAGAGTCAGCATCCTGACAACTTTAAAAGTTGACTAAAGTGAGACTGCTACTTTCAAGTAAGCATCCTGATTAATCAGTTCAATTCAACCTTGAATGAATGTCAGAGTCCTAATATTTCATCAGCGTCCTGACTTATCAAGTCCAGGAGGGTGCTACTAAAACATTAGCGTCCTGAAAGACTCATCAAAATAGTTTTTCACTTTTCGATTAAAGCTCAATAAAACACGATTCAAAACAACATATTTTCGATTTAAATCAAATATGAAAATAATCAAAAATCAATTCGACTAAACATGTAATCATGCATATTGCTGAATAAAATGGCAAAGAAGGTTCTACAACCTAACACAATCTAATCATACACTTATATCTTCACATGATCATGGCTTTTAAGTAGATCTTTTAATACATTCGCCGTGCATCATTGATTCTTCGAAACCATGAAGTAGGACTAGATATGCCATGTATGCAGGATTATCATAAACAAAATATGGTTTGTAATCATCAAAATATTTTTCACATTAGGAACATGTTCTCGTAAGGGACATGAGCATAATTGGTTCGACATTAATGCCTCAGCAGCGTCCTCCTAGACTTGATGAGTCAGGACACTGATGATACATTAGGAAGCTAATAATGTTCAAGGTTGAATTGTACTTACTCATTAGAACGCTCACTTTATCAGTAGCGGCCTCATTTAAGTCAACCTGTGAACTTTTCAAGACATTGATTTAGTATCAGCTCGCTGAAAGATTTCTGAGTTTTTAATGTTTTAATTTTAAGGACACTGATAGTTATACGTTGGAAAACTATTAGGACGATGCTTAAAAGGAGCGCCCTCATCTTAAGAACCAACTTAATAACTTTCAAGACGTTGATTGTCCTTCAACATATTTAGTATCGTTTTAATCATCAAAGTAAGCTAGGACGCTTACGATTCTTGAGCACCCTCAAGGAACAAAACGGCAAAGGTGTTGTTACGCGTCTGGACGTTGATTAACCAATCAAGACGCTAATTCAACACTGTCACTGTTCTGACACTTACACTTTTTCAGAACTGAACAAAACTTTTTGAATCTATTTAGAACATTCGAATACTTTATCAGAACATTCCTCTTTCGTGAAAGATCAGAAGATTCAGGTGTTATCGCCGTAAATTGCATAGAGCTGAATCGATCTGTTTGGAGAAAGAATGTATTCGTTGTTTTTGAAATGACTTCATGCACCAAAATCACCAAGTCCATTGCGCCACCGTTATTTTTATATATATGTTGCCTTAGAACAGATCAAAACAATCGATGTATCAATACGAAAACTAAAATCCATTAAAAAAGTATTAACAGTTTTCACTTGTGTAAAAACTTTTGGAAGTTAGTCTTCTACTTCCTGCTTTTGAACTTGCGATCTTTTGAAATACATTAAGTCTTCTGGATTAGTTTATCTTCATCTATATCATTTCAAAAATCCATTGAAGATGACCAAAAATTTTTGAACCAGTTTTTACCCGAACTTCATAATACATATTTTGCTAAATTTGTGGTAACATAAGGTTCAATCCAAAGCTTTGCAAGTATTACTTTGATTCTAAGTAAAGGAAATTATATCTCATCTTTTATTTAGATATTAGTGATTAGTTAGTCACTGGGCTAGAGTAAGTGTTGCTCAAAGTTGTAATGGTTCTTCTCACACCCATAAGTTGAGAACAGGTTCTTCTCACACTTGGAAGTTGAGAAAAGGTTCTTCTCACACCTGCAAGTTGAGAAAGTATAACGGTTCTTCTCACACCCTCAAGTTGAGAAAGTGTAACGGTTTGGTCTTCAACCTTAAATAGATCCTTAGTAGAGTTTGAAAAAATCCTAACTAAAGAGGTTAGGTAGTGGATGTAGGCGAGGCCGAACCACTATAAATCTTGTGTGTATTGTCCCTTTTACTTTCATTGTGTTTATTTGTTATACTCTATTTAATATACTTTCAATATTTCTTACATCTAAAAGAAAGGTTAAAAATCTACTAAGTGTCCAATTCATCCCCCTTCCTTCTTGGACATATTTGGGCCAACAGTTGGTATCAGAGCGGGTTAACCGTTAAAGTATCTAAGCATCTTTGATTAAGTATGGCAGGACAAAATGCAAGAAGTACTTATCTTTCAGGTGAAGGAAACTCCACCAACCGACCACCATTGTTCAAGAGAGATAGCTATTCTCATTGGAAAACAAAGATTAGGTATTACCTAAAAGCCCAAGACTTAGAAGTGTGAGATGTTGTGACAAACGGCTATTTAACACCTATTAAAATTGTAGAGGGTGCCATTGTCTCTAAGAAGTTAGACAAATGGAGTCCCAAGGAAAAGAAAATAGAGTTATTAAATAACCAAGCTGTAAATATTTTTTTTTGTAGTTTATCTGTTTAAGAGTTCAATAGAGTTAGCGCGTGTGAAACCGTTAAGAAAATCTGAGATAAGTTAGAGGTCACCGATGAAAGAACTTTGCAAGTTAAAAAGGCAAAGCTCCAAATGCTAGTTGAAAAATATGAGACCTATATGATGGACGAAACTGATTAGATAGCCGAGGCTATTGCTCGGTTTACAACAAACATCAATGAAATGAAGAACCTAGGAAAAAGTTATGGCGAAGAAAAAATTGTTAGAAAGTTTCTAAGGGGTCTACCTAGATCTTGGGAACCCAAGGCCACGACCATTGAAGAAGCCAAAAATATGGCTGAATATACTTTTGATGAAATGTGTGGTTATAATAATGGTTCATGAAATGAAGTTAAAATATAAGATATGCCCGGTTAGGGTTGAGGAAAAGGAAAAGAAATCTATTGTCCCAATGTTGAAACTGATTTTGAAGATGATTCAGACTCAGAAGATTACATGGCTATGTTATCTAAAAAATTCAACAAGTTACTTAGGAGAAAGGGTGAGAGTGGCTCTTACTCAAAGTTTCACAAAGGAAAGAAACCCGAGTCAAAACCTGTAGAATTAACTTGTTATGGTTGTAACAAACCAGGTCATGTAAAAAGTCAATGTCCTACTAGATATAAGAAGAACACCAGTTCAAAAAGAAAGAACGAGAAAGTTCTCAAAGCTACGTGGGATGATTCAAGTTCAAGTGAGGATGAACCCGATTCAGATCACATTGCTGCATTGTGCTTAATGGCAAGCACGAAGGTAAAATCTGAACCTATTGACGAACTTAATGCTTTTGATATTCATATACATGATCTTGAGACAAAACTTAGTAAAGAAATTAGGAAGAATGAAAAGCTCAAGCATAATCCTGAAGAAGCTTTTAAGGAAATAGAATTCCAACAAGATGAGCTAGACGAACTGTCCCTAGATAATGAACAACTTAAGAAAGTTGTTGAAAAATTGAAAAATGAAAACAAAACACTTAGAAAGGAAAAGGAAGACCTGAACTGCATTGTGATCAAGTTTACAAATGGTCAAAAGTTATGTGACAAAATGTTAGGATCACAAATATGTGCATTTGACAAAGCTGGCTTAGGTTATACACATGGGTCAAAGCAAAAGGAATATAATACCTTACTGACCAAAATACCAACATGCCACAAGTGTCATAGGGAAGGTCATACCATGCTTAGATGTACTATCTTAAGTGGAAAAAAAAAGAAATATGCATGGATTAAAAAAATTGTTCTTACTGATGCTAACATGAATGAACCCAAAGTAGCATGGGTGCCAAAGTCAAAAGTATTTTATGTTGTGTAGATGTGCAAAAATGAAGATATATGGTATCTTGACAGTGGCTGCACAAGGCATATGACTGGAGACAAATCTAAATTTTTGAGCCTTGAAAAGAAGAAATGAGGAAAGGTCACCTTCGGAGACGATAACAAAGGTGATATTGAAGGCATCAGAACCATTGGTAACGATTTTCTATCCATATCTGATGTACTTTATGTTAAAGGGCTGAAGCATAATCTCTTGAGCATAAGTCAATTATGTGACAAGGGTTATGGCATTTCTTTTGAAGCAAATAGGTGCATTGTCAAGCATGTAGATAAAATCGTTGCATTCATGGCATCCAGACTTGAAAATGTGTATTGCACAAATCTTAATGACATGAAGAAACAAAATGTAACATGTTTAAGTGTTATTTCTTATAATGATGCATGGCTTTGGCATTGGAGATTAGCTCATGTTAATATGGATAACATATCTAGAATTGTAAAACATGATCTTGCCAAGGGTATTCCAAAAGAAACTTACTCAAACGACAAGGTGTGTGAACCATGTCAACTGGGTAAGCATACTCGATCATCATGTAAAAGCAAGAGGCATCAATCAACCTTTCGAGCTCTCGAACTGATTGACATGGATCTTTTCGGACCAACCAAAACCCAAAGCTTAGGTGGTAAATCTTATGTATTTGCGATTGTTGATGACTTTACTCGATTCACTTGGATATTTCTATTAGCTCATAAATCTGATGCATGTGAAATGTTTATAAAATTCTGTAAAAGAGTTGAAGATGAAAAAGGCTATAAAATCAACATAATCTAGAGGAGGTGAATTTGTTAATAAAAATCTCGAAGAATTTTGTAATAATCAAGGTTACACTCACCATCTATCAGCCCCTAGGACACCATAACAAAATAGTGTAGTTGAAAGAAAGAATAGAACATTGCAGGAAATGTGTAGAATAATGCTTAATGAGTATAGCACTGCAAACCATTTTTGGGGAGAGGCTATTAACACAATCTACTATGAAATGTGTAGAATAATGCTTAATGAGTATAGCACTGCAAACCATTTTTGGGGAGAGGCTATTAACACAACCTACTATGTAATGAACAAAATCCTAATTAGAAAAGATTTGAATAAAATTCCATATGAACTATGGAAGGGTAGAGCACCCAACATCAGTTACTTTAAAGTATTCAGATGTAAATGTTTTATCCTAAACGATAAAGAAAATCTAGACAAGTTTGAACCTAAATCTGATATTGGAATATTCTTAGGATATTCTTCTTACAGTAGAACGTATAGAGTTTCAACAAATCTAATCAAACTGCAGAAGAATCAATTCATGTAAATTTTGATGAAAGTGAAAGTAAGAAAAGTCTTGAGGATGAATTTAAACAATTAAACTTTGATGATGATGAACCCAAGACAACCAAGATTATAGATTTTGAGACTGAAATACCTTTAGAATCTTATAAAAACTCTAGACTGCATGAAGGTCTTTCCCAAGATCAAATATTAGGAGATCCACAAAAGGGTGTATCCACTAGTGCTTCAATTCAAAGAGATCAAGAGCTTGTTGCTTTTGTGTCACAATTTGAACCAATTAAAGTGGAAGAAGCACTGATAGATGAAAACTAGATTCTTGCTATGCAAGAAGAACTAGGACACTTTGTGCGACAGAAAGTATGGGAATTAATTCCCAGACCATTTCATCAATTTGTTATAGGAACCAAATGGATCTTTAGAAACAAAAAGAATGAACAAGGTATCATTATCCGAAATAAGGCTAGATTGGTTGCACAAGGGTACAACCAAGAAGAACGCATCGACTTCGAAGAAGCCTTTGCCCCAGTAGCAAGATTAGAGGCAATAAGGATGCTACTTGCCTATGCTTGTTATAAGGATTTTTCCTTATACCAAATGGATGTAAAGAGTGTTTTTTTTAAATGGATACATCAATGAAGAGGTATATGTGGAACAACCTCCAGGGTTCGAGAATGCTCAAGACTCGGATTATGTGTTCAAACTCCACAAAACCTTATATGGATTAAGACAAGCTTCAAGAGCTTGGTATGATCGACTGAGTTTGTTTCTTTAAGATCATAAGTTTCAAAAAGAAAAGCTTGATCTAACTTTGTGTATCAAACACCATGATGATAATATGCTTATTGTTTAAATATATGTGGACGATAGCATTTTTGGTGCATCAAACAAATAGTTATGTGATGAGTTTTCAAAATTAATGCAAAAAGAATTTGAAATGAGTATGATGAGAGAACTTACATATTTTCTCGGCTTGCACATTAAGCAAATGTCAAAAGGCACCTTCATAAGCCAATCAAAGTATGCTAAGGAAATGGTTAAAAAGTTTCAAATGAATAATTTGAAATCAATTGATATTCCCTGTAACTCTGCAATTAAATTAGATAAGAATGAAAAAGGCAAAGCAATTAATTCTAAACTTTATAGAAGTATGATTAGAAGCCTGTTGTACTTAACAACAAGTAGACCTGACATTATGTTCAGTGTCTGTCTCAGTCCACGATTTCAATCCAAACCTAAAGAATCTCCCTTAAAATGTGTCAAACGAATATTTAGATACATCAATGGCACAACACACTTAGGAATTTGGTATTCCAAAGGTACTACCTTTGATCTAAAACATTATGTAGACTCTGACTATGCCGGTAGTCTCATTGATAGGAAAAGTACTTCTGGATTTTGTCACTTTTTTGGAAATTCTTTAATTTCTTGGTTTTGAAAGAAATAACACTCGGTGGCATTATCCACAGCTGAAGCAGAATATGTTGCAGCTGAAAGTTGTTGTTCTCAGGTTCTATACATAAAACAACAACTTCAGGATTATCAAATATTTATTCAATGGGCTGAAATTTTGTGTGATAATACAATTGCTATTAACATATCTAAAAATCTTGTATTGCACTTCTGAACTAAACATATTCAAATAAGACATCACCTCTTACGGGGTTATGTGCAAAATGGAGAAGTTATATTGTCTCACATTGGCACAAAAGAACAACTGGCTGATATATTTACTAAAGTTTTACCAAAAGACCAGTTTGTTCGAATTCGAAGAGAGCTTGACATGTTTTCTGAGACTGATCTGTGATATTTGATGCTTACCTCTATCTAAGGGGAGAAATATTTCACAATACTTTACTTTTTTTTATGTTTTCAAAAGGGGGGAAAGTAATATCATTGAAGCATCATAAATTCAGGAGGAGATTAACATTAAGGGGAAGTTTTAATATATTCCTTCGAACTACACTCATATCTTATGAAACAAGGAGTATTAGTAATATATTATTTATTGCATTTCATGCATATTCATATCACTATCTTAGTTTGCTTTAAAGCCTATAGTAATGTGTTTAAAATCATAAAAAATGGGGAGATTGTTAAACTAATTATCCTTATGTCCCTTACAAGAATATGTCCCTTATGTGACAGATATTTTGATGATTACAAACCACATTCTATTTATGACAATACTTCATACATAGAAAATTTAATCCTACTTGAAGGTTTTGAAAAATCAATGATGCATGGTGAACGTATTATTAAGATCTACTTCAAAACCATGATCACTTAAAGATATATATAATTGTATGATTAGATTGTGTTTAGGTTGTAGAATCTTCACTATCATATGATTCAGCAATATGCATGATTGCATGATTTGGTCGAATTTATTTTCGATCACCTGCATTGAATTTTCTATGTTTAATTTGATTCAAAATTACCGAGATTTTAATCGTATTTATCGAGTTTTAATGAAAAATCAAAAATCTTTTTTTAAGAGTCTTTCAGGACACTAATGTCTCAACAACGCCTTCTTGGACTTGATGAGTTAGGATGCTGATGATACTTTAGGACACTAATAATGTTCTAGGTTGAATTGTACTTATTCATTAGGACGCTTACTTTATCAGTAGCGGCCTTATTTAAGTCAACCTGTGAACTTGTCAGGACATTGATTTAGTATCAGCTCGCTGAAAGATTTCTTAGTTTTTAATGTTTTAATTTTAAGGACGCTAATAGTTATAAGTTGGAAAACTATCAGGACGCTACTTAAAAGGAGCGCCCTCATCTTAAGAACCAACTTAATAATTTTCAAGACGTTGATTGTCCTTCAACGTATTTAGTATCGTTTCAATTGTTAAAGTAAGTTAGGACGCTTACGATTCTTGAGCGCCCTCAAGGAACAAAACGACAAATGTGTTATTACGCGTTAGGCCGTGATTAACCAATCGGGATGCTAATTAACCAATCAGGACGTTAATTCAACACTATTATTGTTCTGACACTTACACTTTTTCAGGTTACTTTGTCAAAACTGAACAAAACCTTTCAGAACATTCTAATACTTTATCAGAACATTCCTCTTTCGTGAAAGATCAGAAGATTCAGGTGTTATCGCAATAAATTGTAAAGAGTTGAATCGATCTGTTTCGGGAAAGAATGTATTAGTTGTTTTTGAAATGACTTTGTGCACCAAAATCACCAAGTTCATTGCGCCACTGTTATTTCTATATATATGCTGCCTTAGAGCAGATCAAAACAATCGATCTATCAATACGAAAACTGAAATCCATTCAAAACGTATTAACAGTTTTCACTTGTGCAAAAACTTTTAGAAGTTAGTCTTTTACTCTCTGCTTTTAAACTCATGATCTTTTGAAATACATTAAGTCTTCTAGATTAGTTGATCTTCATCAATATCATTTCAAAAATCCATTGAAGAAGACAAAAACTTTTTGAACCAGTTTTTAGCCGAACTTCATCATACATATTATGTTGAATCTGTGGTAACAGAAGGATCAATTCAAAGCTTTGTAAGTATTATTTTGATTCTAAGTAAAGGGAATCATATCTCATCTTATATTCATATATTAGTGACTGGTTAATCAATGGGCTAGAGCAAGTGTTGCTCAAAGTTGTAACGGTTCTTCTCACACTCGAAAGTTGAGAAAAAAATTTTCTCACACCCACAAGTTGAGAAAGTATAACGGTTCTTCTCACACCGGTAAGTTGAGAAAGTGTAACGGTTGGTCTTCACCCGTAAGAAGATCCTTAGTGGAGTTTGGACAAATCCTAACTGAGGAGGTTAGGTAGTGGATATAGGCGAGGTCGAACCACTATCAATCCTGTGTGTACTATCCGTTTTACTTTCATTGTGTCTGTTTGCTATACTCTATTTAATTTGTTTTCAACATTTGTTACATCTAAAAGAAAGGTTAAAATCTACTAACTGTTCAATTCACCACCCTTCTTGGACATATCTGGGCCAACATACACTGGAGAATAAAGAGAGACGACTAGGAGCAAAGGAACAAGAAGAAATCGACTTGGAGAATCTACAAGTTTACAAACATCTAGTTTTGGTTTTTTATGTTAATTTTCATGTTTCTCTACGTGTTTTGTGTTTCATTCTTTCAAGTTATGAACTAACTTGTTAGTCTAGAGATGAGATGGGTTTTATATTAGAGATTATGCAATATTATTAGTATTTGTTTATTATCTATGAATTATTTATATTTTATTTATATTTCTCCATCATTAATGCTATTGATCTCTTGGCCACGGATTAGTTGATCATAGACTTGGGGGGCGGCACTCGACGGAGGATTCTCTAGGTTGGAACATGAGAAATATGACATGAGATTATCGTAGTATCGATAGATGTGTGATGTCTTGTGAAGTTGTAGAAAAATCACAAGGCTTAATACATTGCTAAAATATTGGTTTTTATCGATAGATCGAAACTAATATTTTGGTAATAGATTCTAACGTGGCACTCGAGATAAGGTGTTCAAAACTAGAGGATTTTGACTTATAAACTTGAATAATGATTTGACAATAATTATGTATAATATTGCATAATTGATAATTATGTGAAATTAAATCTCTAAGTGTTTTTAATATTAATTTTTTTCCAGAAAATTCTGATAATTTGCTGATTAAATTATTGCTTTGATTTAATTATTATTTTAGTTCATTAAATCTTAAAATTTTGATTTTCTAGATAAACTTAGGGTTAGTAACAATACAATTAGTGTAATAAATCAATCCCTTAGGACGATACCCGATTCTCATTGAAAATTATTATAACTTGACATCTTACGTTTGCGGTTTGCACGCATCAATATGCTCTAAGCTTCCCCTTCTCTACGTACTTCTACTTTTCTCCTACATTATCTAACTTAGGCATCATAGTGGTTTTAGTGACATCTACCCGGTGTCACCACCCTTGTAGGTCCAGAGCGAGGTGACCCCTCTGGAAAGTTTTAGGGGAAGAGTAGACAGTCTTCACTTTCAGTCAGCCAGCATCGATCTGTGGTTAGATGCAGGAGATTTTTGGCTGCAACAAAATGTTTTAAAATTAGAATTTTAAAATATATTAATGATGCAAAAAAAAAATCATACAACATGTAATAGATCTAAAGTTAGAACATGGTCATCATTGGATCCCTATATATAAGAAGGATATTCCATGTATACACTACAAGAAAAAAATATATCTAACAATATTTCGCAAACGTTGTTGGACATATTTGACAAAGTTTTTGACAAATGTTTGTTTACATTTAAAACTGTTATGAAGAAATCATAATAATTGTTGAAAAAGAAAATTATTTCCTACCACTAATTGTTTTTTTTTTTTTTTTTTGTCATATAACAACTAATAGTCCAAATTTTAATTCTTTAAAATGTAAGAAGGTTTGATTTCAATTATTGTATTTATACATTTCACAAAGTTTTTAAAAATGTTGTGTTTTATAATGTAGAAGAAAGGTTACACATAAAACATTTTGAAGATGGTAATTTCATAGGTAATTACAATGTTTAGTTATAAAATATTATTAACAATAAATTTTAACAAGATTTATAAGAAAATGTTCTAAAAATACAATTTTAACAGATTTTTTTCTTGTATTAGAACCTTAAAAGATAGAAATGAAAAAAAAAAAGAAGAACATTTTAATTAATTTTATTGATTAATAGTTTTTTGGGCAAAAACTATAAGTAAACTATAGGTAAGAACAAAATCCAACTTCGGTTCTATATATGTAATTAGGAAACAGAAAAAAAAAAAAAAAAAAAAAGGGCAGAAATTACATCTAAACAAAGAGGTTAAATTGAACTCCAAATTAAATATATCATAATTGATACATTTCATGCAAATTAAGAAAGACCTAAAAGTAGAAACAAATCTCGTTTGCTACAAATCCAAATAAGATTTGAGTGTCACATGCTTAATATGGAAGCTATCGTTATATTGAATCTCCGTGTTTAGTATGAATTTTGTCTTATTAATATAGCATTAAATACGATTAACTATTTCAAGCAGGTTAATCCCAGAGGGAGTAGTTGAAGAGATTTGCGCATACAAGACAACCAATAAAGAAACTATTGAATCCAACTGCTAAAATTAATTGACTAGATTGAACTATATCTTATATCAATATTAACCAATTAATTTCCCTTAATTATATTACCAATAAAATATTATTTAAGATTTGCTGAAAATAAATTCAAGTCTTGTTATTGTAGAGGCCAAATAAAGGTTTAAAAAGTATGAATTGTCCGTAGTTTACTTTAATAATAAAGTTTGTTATTATGACACTACTCATATAGTATATATGTAATAGAGTAGCAATTTATGCTACTAAAATTTCAAAATGGTATATATAAACATGTTGGAGAGCTACAATGATATAAACACGGTCTAAAACACGAGTTAGAGGTACATACTATATAAGAGCATATCTAATGCTCGTGTAGATTGTGAAAAAATTAAGTGCCAAATAGGACAAATTGACATTGAGTTAAAATAAACTTTTTCAATGTAACTATTATCATTTACTGTCAAGTTGAGGTGACAAAAAAAAAGTAAAAGCTGTTAACATGACCGTCTACAAGTAGACAGTCATGTTGACACCTTTTTATTGCTGACAACCATTCAATTTTTGCTACATAGAAAATAAATTTCTTGATATTGGATATTTTAAATGGAAGCATTGGAGAACATTTTTTAACATTATTGTTTATCAAGTGATATTTTATATTATATAGGAAGTAAATTATCTTACATTGATGACATGACAATTTTTTTTAAAATAAAATCCATATAAGCATTGGAGATGCTCTAAGATTATTTTGCATTTTTATAACATATCAATTTATCATGCATGAACGGTACTTAATATTATTTTCGTTGAAACGCGTTTTCTCTCTCACATTGTAATGATCCAAAAACAAGAAAAAAAAACAATGGATATTTATGGCTATCATTATCTACCATCAAATTATGAAAAGGGGTATCATTGAGTAAACACGGGAAAAAGAAAAAAAAAATGATAGAAGAAAAAATAATTATTTATTGGTGGCTCTTAAGCACAAAATTGTGATTATAACTCTATACAGTACATCAAAGACACAAAATTGTCTTTGAAAAATTGTTATATAAAAGTGTTACATAATAAAAATTTGTGCTTCCTTTTACACGCATATATTTGGTAGCTCTAGAACTATATGAGATGTACGTTGGTAGCTGAGATTCCCTTTTATAGATTTGTTTCTTTTGTTTAAAGGAGCGACTCGGAAGAAGGTGAAATTAAATGAAACTAAAAGAAAGAATGGAGGGAAAGATGATTTGACGCTAACTAAAATCATTAAATTTTCTGAGTTGTGTCCTAATTCTTTGTTTTTCACTGGTTTTTTTTCTTTTCTTTTCTTTTCTTTTCTCAAAATTACTATTATAAGAATCATGCAATAACTACACACAAATATAACTTCAAATCAAAATAAGATGCATTGTATATTCTTTTTTCTTTTATAAATACCCAACCTCCTCTTCCACCTAAACTCATCATTTTGTTTGAATTTGTTATTCTTCCTCAACTTCAAGATTTGAATCGTGTCAAGTTGAGATCGATCCATCCATCTTCGATCTTCGTCATCATGGAATCTGTTTCAAAGAAGAATGATCAAAATAACAAAGAAGTTATAGTTGTAGAAGATCATGGAGAAAACATGAACAAGAAGTCCAAAAACCTTGAATTGGATCTGATGTTGGCACCAACCAAAGAACTAGATGTTGCAGGTTCTTCAAAACAACCGGGCCCTAAGGATAATCGAGTTTTTTCATGCAAGTATTGTAGAAGGAAATTTGAGAGTTCTCAAGCATTGGGAGGACATCACAATGCTCATAGACATGAACGAAGACCTGTGAGAAAGGGCTTCATTGATCCAATGTATCTTGGATTACCTTATCGTCATCATCTCATGTATTCCTCATCTAGCATGTCACCA
Organism: Paratinospora sagittata; assembly: GCA_035771175.1. Taxonomy (NCBI): domain Eukaryota; kingdom Viridiplantae; phylum Streptophyta; class Magnoliopsida; order Ranunculales; family Menispermaceae; genus Paratinospora; species Paratinospora sagittata. Next base: position 11,033,570 of record CM069611.1, on the reverse strand, counting down.
AGTAGTAATTTTTCTCCATTTCAAGCTCATTTGGAGAGATCATATGGCATGTTGAGGATGCATTCATCAATGGGTAAGATGTCATATACTCCATGGTCAGCGCTTAGGCATAATCATGGAAGCCATATTGGTGGATGGCCAAGTCATTCTTCTGCAAGCAGTACTAGTTTAGTACAAAATAATGCTAATATTTCCTCACAGTTACCTATTAATAATATTAGCCCAAATAGTACAGGTACTGGATTTAGAACGACAGGATTGCTGCTGAATGAAAATGCAAGTTATAATGCAGCTATTAAAGGTGGTTTGCAGCAGCAAGCACAAGGTATGGTGCCAATTTTAAGGCTTAATAGTAATTTTGGAAGCAACATTGGAGTCGGAGTTTCTGCTGATGTTGCTGCTGAAATACCTTTTACCACTAATCCTATCGCAGGAAATAATAATATTAATCAGCAATTTAATGGAGATTATAATATTCTCAAATCATTTGGTGGTCATGTAGCTGATCCTAAAGAAACTATGCAGGAGGTGGAGCAAGAATTGGATTTGACTTTGAAGCTTTGATGATACTTTATGATTTTTATGTAGGCCTTTTGTTGTTGTTGTTTTAAGTTTTTGTTGTGTTTTATTTAATTTCTTAATTATATGTCTTTTGAGGTAGGAATAGAATAGGGGTTCTCTTCTCCTAGGGTTTCCTTTTGTTGATTTTATATGATTATGTTGTTGTTTCAAAATTATATTATATTATATTATATATCTATATATATATATATATATTTGGAGTTCCTTTATTTCATTGTGACTGGTGAATTTAGATTTGAAAAATGCTTTGAGACTCAACAAGTGTACTCAGATGCTCGTGACCTTTAGATCAACATGGAGATTGTGTATTGTGTGGTTTCATGTTGATTTGAGGAATTCAACTGTTAGAGATGCAGAAAAATATACCCCTTATATTTTGATCGTGACATTGGCAAAAATGATTGATCTATAATTTTTTTTCTTTTTTTATTATGCAATATAATATACATGTCTTAGTACTAATTCACGCATAATATATACGATACATGTATTTTGAATGCCTTCAAATAGCACATTTGATGTACAATTAAAGGTTGTATATCCAACATATGTAATGAGTGGTGTACTAAACACGGATGCTTAAATCATTAGATGAATAGCAATTGTTTTTTTTTTCTTTTTAATTTAAATGAACATTAGTGCATTAGTATTTGATCAAGCTCATTACAAATAATTAGATCTATTTTATCAAAAAAAAAAAATTACTTAGATTTATTAAATGTGGGGTTTTTCAATGGTCTTAGCTAGCTAGCTTACTTAAATCATTCAAAACTCAAGGGATAAGCTCATGATTTTTTATTTATTTAGTTTTGTTCAAAGAATCTATTTGCATTCGCTCAAATGACTCCTTAAAGTGAGCAAATATGCAACCAAACTCTGGTTTGATCCAAACATGGAATGAATTGTAATTTATTATCTAATTAATTCTATGATTGTGAGTTCATATATAGGACAAAGTGAAGATTTCTTATTGAGATTTAGATTTTAGTACCCAATTTGGTATACTTTCTATTAAAAAGGATGAGAGGGGGCCCACCTTGCGAAAACTCTTCCTCCCCACTCAAAAGAGTGATTGAAAGTAGAGAGATTAAGAAGGCAAATCAAACATACATGTGTGTATGTACATATTTGTATGTGTTTTGCATATCTAATTTGTATTTTTCTCTTCTTAATTAGGATTAAGGAAATTACTTGTATTAGAAAATAACACATCCAAACTAACCGAATTAAATTTTGGACCCTCTTAAAATTGTTCAAAACAAAGAGAATAAAAAAGGATAAATAATATATTGGTAAGTTTAATAATTAAATGTGTATTTGGGTAAATAAAACAGTCTATTAATTTTACTATTAAAATTAATTTTTAAATGCTAATAAACCTAATAAGATTATTTCTAAATTCAATTTTAAAAAGGAAACATAAGCTTGCTTGGAGGCCATGCTAGCTTTTTAGAGGTGTGTTTGGTTTGTGATTTGAAAACTTATCAAATATAGCTAAAAAAGTTAAAATTTAGAAAATAACCTATTTTCTATGTACAATTTCAAAAGGTTGTTTTCGAATTTTGTCAATCAAACACCTTTTTCGTGTTTTTAAGTTTTCAAATACAAAAAATAATTTTCAAATCACAAACCAATAACTAGGCCTTAATAACCGATACCAAGCTGAATCTGAGAGTAAACTTTTGTTTAGACAATCCTACAGCTAATGTTATTTCATAAAACTTTTGTAATAAATTTTCTACTTTAATCTTCACATATCTTGAAAAATAAAAATAAAAAATAAAATAGTTTTGGTGCAAATATATATAGTCTTCAAATTTAACATTATACAAGGAAAACAACAAATAAAACTATGGTTCTATAAGATCACATACTAAAAAAGCTTATGTAGCTTTGTTTGACATCGCCTTATAATAATATTCCAAAAACATCTAACTTCATTTTTCAAAATGCTTCCAAACAATCAATCAAATAAAATAAAAATAAAAACCCTATTGAAAGAAAAAATAAATAAAGAAATGAGAAGTTTTAAAAATTAATTTTATAAGAACTACCTCTTCTAATGAAAGGTCTATTCTAATGTTGTGTCGAGTAAATATGCTAAATCCTTCTCAAAACTAACTCACACTAATGAATCGGAGTTTTATTGTTTAAAAAAAAAACTAAAATAACTTAGTCATCTACTTGATAGAAAGAAATTAAAAAGCCTTAAAAAAATCCTATAAAGAAAGAAAGAAAAAAAAAAGGAGCATATTCAAAATGTTTAATCCTACACGAAAGAAAATCAACTTACAATGGCAACAAATGGATAATGAATCACAACGACTGTCGAATATCCTAGAAAATGAAAGACAATTGCAGAATGAAAAGTGATAAAATGAAGATTGATCATTTGGATTTGAGACACAAGAAATTTGAAAGAGACCGACTTCTAAACAAGAAAGGATCCTCCGATCATAGCCATAGAGATTGTGGGAGGAGCTAGAAAGTTAGGAGTTGGAGAAATGTCCATATAATATAATCTTGCACATTTGAGATAATTATTAGAGGAGGAAGTCGAAGGCTCACTCGACCGCCACCTTTATCCTTGACAACACCACACTTATAAGAAGAAGCGAAGTGGGTGGGGGGGGGGGGAGAGAGGGCTTGAACCGACTTGTAATCCCCTGAAAAAAATCTAAAAAATATCTACTTCCCAATTTCAAATGTAATCCCTGAAAATCTTGAAAATATCTACCTTCCAATTTCGCAATCTCGTTCTCGTCGTGATTCTTTGCCCTATCGTCCTACAATCTCGCCTGCAATCTCGCTCTGCAACTTCGCTCCTGCCGTGACTCTCAACCCAATCGCTGAAACCCAATCGTCTCGAAACCAATCGCACAAAAACCCAACTCTCTCTTTCGAAACCAATCGCACAAAAACCCAACTCTCTCTCTCGAATCGCACAAAAAAACCCAACTCTCTCGCTCGAAACCCTCTCGTTTCTCTCTTCTTTCTCTGCTATCTTTTCTGCCTTTTTTCTCTCACGAACCAGTAACCGAAGCGCGCGAAGGACGACAAGAATCCGTAGCAGTACCCACGGTGAGCAACCTCTCATCTCCTTTTTTTTCTTTCTCTTTTCCCTTTTTCTTCGCACCATAGCTATCCCCTGTTTTCACTGCCATTAACGTAACAACAAGCAACCATTTCTCTTCCTCTTCTCTCTTTCTTGATGAAGTGAGTGTTTACAAGAAATAAGGACGACTTCCCACAGGTGAACGTGGCCCAATAACCGGAAAGAAGATAGTGAAATAGAGCATGGCGATGCTCTGTTTCTCGGCTGTCATGGAAGCAGCAGAAGCAGCAACACGGCTGCCCCCTTATTCTTCTCCCCTTTCTTCTCTCTTTTTTCTCTTCTCTTCTCCGCCATCTTCCTCTGCACCGATGTTCACCAAACACCCAATTTGAGGAGATTGAGAATGAAAAAGCAGAGTTTTTTTTCAACGAATCTCGCCAAGCACCCAATCTTCTTTCCTTTCAAGCGCGAGTTTGTGCGTTCATTTAAACCCTAAACCCCTCTGTTTATCAGAGTTGTTGAATCCTGCGAGGGTTTTATCCAATGCTTTCCCCTCTCGAACGAAAAAGCAGTGATGCCTCCTCGTGTTTAATCTTCTCCACGTTGTTTAAAAGGCCTTGGAGGCGCTTGAAGGGAGAACTGCTGACGTTTGGTCGACGTTTCGCGGTCCTGATATCCTCGCCTCCTCCAACCACCCTCATCTTTCATATATATATATATATATGTATATAAACTTGGGTAGGTATACACAGCTAATGCAAATGTAACATGAATGTATAGGTTGAGAACGTACGTTACTCACCAAGGAATTCGGACAAGAACAAATTGCGTGCGTTACAGGTGGGGATGATTCTATGCCTTCATAATATTTTATTTTGCTATATAGATAGGAATGTTAAATTAATTAGGTCTATAGTATTATTAGATTGCTTACGCATGCCTATTGTACATGATTTTATATATACCATGTTGTGATTGTGAGCCATGATGATACGTGTGTTAACATGACTTCTTGTTTTGATTAGATGATAATTGGAATCATGCAATTCATGTGATATTTAAGACTCATTTATAAATTATAATGCCTGATGATGAAATACATGACTTGAGAATATTAGCATAGAAAAATTTATGCGTTAATATTATTATATTTGGCATTGTGACATGATACTATGTGTAGTGAAATTTGAATATGGTTTGTGAATACAATTAATACCATACTTAGGCTGTATGTATGATGTGACATCACTAAAGAACACAATTAAGATAAGAATCACACATATGGGCAGTTATTCTAAGGAATATCGCCATTGATTATTATGGGGCAGTTATTCTAAGGAATATCGCCAATGTTTAATATGGGGCAGTTATTCATGATTAATATCGCCAACGAATTTCTAATTTTTGGGTAGTGCCACCCTGTGTTTGATTTCCTAATGGTACGTGATTTAGAACGTGATAAAATTCTCGACTCAAACAATCTAATGTTGCAACGATTAATGTGTGAAACTTGTTTGTAATGTTCTTGTGTATGTATCATGATAAAATGTTGTGAATCGTTTAGATGACCCACTGGGCTTTCAAGTTTATCCTTCTTTTTCACATGCAGGTACTTAGAAAATAAAATCGCGAGTTCGTGATGTAGTTCAGAGTAGTAGGGGTGGGTTAATTAATTTGCTAGTATTATGGTGATAGGACTGAATATTTTTATTTGGTTTTTTAAAAGTTTATTATTTGAACTTATTGTATTGATAATCGAAATTCAATGAACATTATTACGGTTAGTAAAGTCCCTGTGATTTATTTCGCGTGTGAATGCCTTGGACTTGAATTCATTAATTCTAATTGATGAATGTATTTAAATGTTGTGTCCATAATGGATGGACAAGGGTAAGTACCCTCACAATTTAATATGGAAAATTTGTATAGTGGAATTATGCGGTCCCTAGCATGGAGATGAAAGGGTATTCGTTTATCTTAACCAGTAAGTTGGTTAGAAGAATATAAATTCATAGTATTGCAAATCTTATTACCTATATAATGGTTATGGGTTAAGGTAGACGAATACAATTAACATCTCAATTTTCAGTGATTTTTCTCGATAAAATTAAAATATTCATTATTTTACTGGATATTTAAGTTTTGAAAATCGGGGTGTTACAAATTGGTATCAGAGCTTAGGCTTCAGATCATGGGAAGTGTTACAACGAATTTTGAGAAGCTTAGTATCAGTATGTAGGTATCAAATCTTTATGAGATTAGGGCCCAACTTGGGTTAGATAAATATACCAACTATAAACCTTATAACATAATCTCGAGAATGAAAGTACAGTGGGTCTAACAAACTCAAAGCTTTTAGGACATCGGTTTGAGATGAGAACTTGTATGGAAACTGTTTGGTTAAAATCTAAGATCAGGATGAATCTTTTATTCTTGGTTCCAAAGCGGTATGGGACGTGGAGGAATTTAAGGGTATTTGAGGAGTCTTGAACTTGGAGACTAGCAGGCCATGTTTGGTGAATGACTAACAACTCTGGACAAGCTTGTATCGCTACGCTCAACTGGTGTGGGACAACTTGGACATAGTATGTACTTGGGAAGCCTTAGTTGGTAGGACATTTGCGCATTGTTTGGGTGTATAGAAGTTTCTTTGTGGAAGCTTATATCACCGGGCTAGAGTGGTATGGGACACTTGAATACGGAGGGTATAAGTGAAAGTTTGGGAATTTCTTTATACCATTGTTGTGTGGTATGTTGTTTGTTTGTTTGTTTGCTTGTCTTGTTTACATGTATCAAAACCAAATCCTGTACCCTATGACAATCATGGATTGCCAAAATTTTATTAAACCTAAAAACTGGACCAATAGAATCATTTTATTTTTGAGAACTTAGAATTTTGAATCTAGAGTCACCCTAACCGAATATAATTATCTCCTGTAGTACTAAAGATGAGTTGAAATTTATAGATGGCTGCACCTCGAAGAAGAAACACAAGGTCTGTGAGTGATCTCATAAGGGACACTGAACCAGTTGAGCAGACACAACCGAGATTTGAACCTCAGCCGACGGAGCAAGAACATGCAAATCTGACAACGAATGTTGACTCTACAGCAGTTCCAACCCCCGGAATTGTTTTGGGCCCAGATATGATGACAAAATTTGTGCGACAAGTAGTGGAACAGGTGACCAGACATATGCCTCAACCTCAACTGAATCCAACAATTGTAGTGCAGAATGAACCAGGAGCTCGAAACATCAGGAGGCCTAAAAAAAAGGAATGGGCAGATCAATTGAGAGACTTCCAACATATGCATCCTTCGAAATTTGAAGGAAAACCAGATCCAAGGGAAGCTGACAAGTGGTTAGTGGTTCCAGGAGGTTAAGGAGCACTTGAAAGTTCTTGGAGTGACTGGTCCAAGAATGGTGGCAATTGCGGCTCACCAATTCATAAGTGAAGCCAAACATTGGTGGAGAATGGTTAAAGAAAGTCCTACAGTGGATGTGAACACTATGACCTGGACAACTTTTGAGGAGATATTTTATGATAAATTCTTTCCCAAGGCGAACAAAAAAGAATTACAATATGAATTTGTGAGGCTGACACAGAGGAACATGACAGTGACAGAATATGAGGCTAAGTTTATCGAACTTTCCATATTTGCTCATTAACTGGTAGTTAATGAACAGATGAAAGCTAGTAGATTTGCAAAGGGTCTCAGAATGGAAATTAGAAAGGTGGTTGTTCCGATGAATCTGGTGACTTATAAAGAGGTGGTTGAACGAGTTTTGTTGGTAGAAAGAGAAATGAACCTGCAAGAGACAATATGGAACAGAAACAAAAGGCCTCAAGGACAGAATTTTGATTACCATGGTAATCACAACAAGAGGCAAAATCTGAATAACTTTGGTGGCAATGGTAATAATTGGAACATGAACAAGTCCAACAATGGAAACCAGTGGAACAGGGTGCGGAATCACAACAACGGATCAAGATGGTCTAGTCATAATGGTGAACTACAGATGCAACAGAACAATATTCGTGCACCCCAACAACATAAAGATCAAGTAGTAGCCACGAGACTTTGCTTCAAATGCAACCGACCGGGTCATTTGGCACGAAACTGCACTATACAAGGAGTTCGACAAAATTTTCGTTCTGGCAACTGGCAGAACAACAACAATGTGCAAGGAAGAAATCAAGCCAATTGTCCAAGCTATAATCAGAATCAAATCCAAAATCAAAATCAAGGCAGAGTCTTTGCAATGACAGAAGGAAATCCTGAACTAGAAGTTGGTGCAAACGAAGTAGTGGAAGGTACTTTCATTTTATTTCATGTTACAGTTAAAATCTTGTTTGATTCTGGAGCATCAAGGTCTTTTATTTCTGAAAACTTAGCCAGGAAACTACAACTTTCCACTGTACCCCTATCTGTTGTTATGAAAATTTCAACACCAGTAGGAGTAAACATCCCAACAACTGAAAAATGTAGTGGTGACCTTCGAATTAATGATAAGCTGATTTCAGCTGACTTGATACTCCTACCCATTAATGATTATGATGTGCTCTTGGGAATGGATTGGTTATCTGAGTACCAAGCCCAGATCGATTTCCTTCGAAAGAAGATTACTTTGTGGTTACCTTCGGGAGAGTTGTTGAAAATCTATGGGGATAGAAACAAAATCCCGAGGAATATCATGTCCGCACTTCTCGAATCTGTGAATCAAAAAGAGGAATTCAAAACCCTAACAGAAGCCGAGCCTCTAAAGACCTTGAGGAATTTAGAAGAGTACTTGGTGGTTAGAGACTTCCCTGAAGTGTTTCCCGAAGAATTACCAGTATTACCTCCTAAGCGGGAAGTAGAGTTCAAGATAGAATTATACCCAGGAACAGACCCCATAGCCATGTCACCCTACAGAATGGCCCCTGGCGAACTAATAGAACTAAGGACTCAACTTGATGATCTTAGTGCGAAGGAATTTATCGAGTCGAGCGAATTACCCTGGGGAGCACTAGTATTGTTTGTCAAAAAGAAAGATGGGTTGATGAGACAGGTATTGACTACAGAAAATTAAATCAAGTCACAGTCAAGAACAAGTACCCCCTACCCAGAATAGATGATTTGTTCGATCAACTAAAGGGAGCAACTTGTTTTTCCAAGATCGACCTAAGGTTCGATTATCACCAACTTAGAATCAAAGAGTCAGATATACCGAAGACAACATGCAGGACTAGGTATGGACACTTTGAATTCAGAGTCATGCCATTTGGACTCACTAATGCACCAACAACATTTATGGACCTAATGAATTGGACATTTAGGCCTCATCTAGACAAAATTGTAGTGGTATTTGTTGATGATATTTTGGTTTATTCGAAGACCAATGAGGAACATCAGGAACACCTTATAGTAGTTTTGAAAACGTTGAGGCGAAATCAATTGTATGCCAAATTTGAAAAATGTGAATTTTGGATGAAGTCAGTCAAATTTTTGGGCCATGTAGTGTCGTCAGAAGGGATATCCGTAGATCCAACAAAAGTTGAAGCAGTAATGAACTGGGAAAAACCAAAGTCAGTGACAGAAATTAGAAGCTTTTTGGGACTAGCTGGTTACTATAGAAGATTTATTCTAAATTTTTTGAGACTACCTGAGCCTATGACAAAGCTAACAAGGAAGGATGCCAAATTTAGTTGGGATGAGAAATGTGAGAATTCCTTTCAAGAGTTGAAGAAACGATTGACCACAGCCCCAATATTGATCACTCCTGCAAGTAGAGTCAGATATGTTATTTACACTGATGCTTCTAAGAATGGTCTTGGCGCTGTTCTGATGCAGGAAGGAAAAGTGGTTGCTTATGCTTCTAGGCAACTGAAGACTCATGAACAGAATTACCCAACTCATGATTTAGAATTGGCTGCTATTGTATTCTCCTTGAAGATATGGAGACACTATCTTTATGGAGAGAAATTTGATATATACTCTGATCATAAGAGTTTGAAGTACATAGATACACAAAAAGAGTTAAATTTGAGGCAAAGGAGATGGATGGAATTGCTGAATGATTATGATTTTCAGCTGCATTATCACCCAAGGAAAGCCAACATAGTCGCCGATGCTTTAAGTCGAAAATCTTATAAGAACGATGTAGAAAAAGCCCAGATGTACCAATTGATTGAAGATTATAATTTGGGCGTACAAAAAGGTGAAAATCAGATTTTCTTATATAATATGAGTTCAAGCCAGACCTACTACATCAAATTAAGGAAGGTCAAGCTCAGGATAGAAAATTGATAAAATGGGTGGCAGTTGCAAGAGCCAATAATGAAAATGCAAATTTTAAGATCGATTCAGAGGGGTTATTGAGATTCAGAGATCAAATATGTATACCCAGAATTGAGGAAATTAAAAAGATCTTATTTGATGAGGCACATCAGACTAAATACACTTTACATCCTGGTGGAGATAAGATGTACCAAAATTTGAAGAAAAACTACTGGTGGAAAGGTATGAAGAGAGATGTGGCTAAATATGTGTCTAAATGCCTTACATGTCAGCAAGTTAAGGCCGAACATAAAAGACCGTCTAGATTGTTACAACCTTTAAAAATCCCTGAATGGAAATGGAATAACATAGCAATGGATTTCGTCGGAGCTCTTCCTAGAAATCAGAAAGGTGAGGATAAGGTTTGGGTAATTGTGGATCGACTTACTAAAAGTGGCACACTTCTTACCTATTAAATCCACAGATCCGATTAGTAAACTGGGCGAGCTCTATGTTAAAGAGATTGTGAAACTACACGGAGTACCCAAATCGATAGTGTCAGATAGAGATTCCTTATTCACATCTCAGTTATGGCAGAGCTTACAGTGGGAATTGGGAACCAAATTAACCATGAGCACCGCCTATCATCCTCAGACAGATTGTCAATCTAAAAGGGTTATTAAGATCCTAGAAGACACGTTGAGAGTTTGTGTACTAGATTTCAAGGGAAATTGGAGTAAATACTTATACCTAGCAGAGTTTGCTTATAACAATAGTTACCAGGCAAGTATACAAATGGCTCCATATGAAGCCCTATATGGACGACCACGTAGATCACCACCGTGTTGGGCCGATTGGGAAGATAAGGTACTTACAGGACCTGATATGATAATTGAGATGAACGAAAAAGTGAAGTTGATCTAGAAAAGACTAGTTACTACACAGAGTAGGCAGAAGAGCCGACCTTTAGAGTTCCAAAAAGGTGATAAGGTATTTCTAAGAATAAGCCCTTAGAAAGACATCATAAGGTTTGGTAAGAAAGGAAAATTATCTCCGCGATTCATCAGTCCGTTCAAGATTAGTGATCGAATTGGCGAGAATGCTTACAAACTAGACTTGCCAACTAGTTTATCCACCATCCACAACGTGTTCCATGTGTCGATGTTGCGAAAATATGAACTAGACCCTTCCCACACCATCGATTGGAAAGAAGTAAAAGTACAAGCCGATGCCACCTATGAAGAATGACCTTTAAAGATCCTAGATTGGAAAGTTCATAGTTTGAGGAACAAAGGCATTCCATTAGTTAAGGTGTTGTGGAAGCATCATGGAGTTGAAGAAGCCACTTGGGAACCCGAAAGTGAAATGAAGGCCAAATATGCCGACTTATTTCAAAGAACGCTCTAGGTAATTAATAATACTCCATTCTATGAACGTACTATCAATTCTTTCTTCAAATTCACCAATGGGTTGGTAAACTTAATAGACTACTAATGGAATATTTTCAACGTTTTAGGTTTCGAGATACAACTGGTCAGCAGTAGAAAAAGTTTAACATCATCAAGTAAGTAAGAATAAACTTTAATTTCAGGACAAAATTTCTTTTAAGGCGGGAAAAATGTAATCCCCTGAAAAAAATCTAAAAAAAAATCTACTTTCCAATTTCAAACGTAATCCCTGAAAATTCTAAAAATATCTACCTTCCAATTTCACAATTTCGCTCTTGCCGTGATTCTTTGCCCTATCGCCCTACAATCTCGCCTGCAATCTAGCTCTGCAACTTCTCTCCCGCTGTGACTCTGAACCCAATCGCTGAAACCCAATCGTCTCGAAACCAATCGCACAAAAACCCAACTCTCTCTCTCGAAACCAATCGCACAAAAACCTAACTCTCTCTCTCTCGAAAACCCAACTCGCTTCTCTCTTCTTTCTCCGCTCTCTTCTCTATCTTTCTTCTCTCACGAACCAGTAACTGAAGCGCGCGAAGGACGACAAGAATTCGTAACAGTACCCACGGTGAGCAACCTCTCCTCTTCTTTTTTTTTTCTTTGTCTTTTCTTTTTCTCTTCGCACCATAACTATCCCCTGTTTTCACTGCCATTAACGTAACAACAAGCATCCATTTCTCTTCCTCTTTCTCTCTCTTTCTTGATGAAGTAAGTGTTTACAAGAAATAAGGACGACTTCCCACCGGTGAACGTGGCCCAATAGCCGGAAAGAAGATAGTGAAATAGAGCATGGCGATGCTCTATTTCTCGGCTGCCATGGAAGCAGCAGAAGCAGCAACACGGCTGCCTCCTTATTCCTCTCCCCTTTCCTTTTTTTTTTCTCTTCTCTTCTCCGCCATCTTCCTCTGCTCCCCGTTTCTCTGCACCGATGTTCACCAAACACCCAATTTGAGGAGATTGAGAATGAAAAAGTAGAGTTTTTCTTCAACGAATCTCGCCAAGCACCCAATCTTCTTTCCTTTCGAGCGCGAGTTTGCGCGTTCATTTAAACCCTAAACCCCTATGTTTATCAGAGTCGTTGAATCCTGCGAGGGTTTTATCCGATGCTTTCCCCTCTCGAACGAAAAAGCAGCGATGCCTCCTCGTGTTTAATCTTCTCCACGTTGTTTAAAAGGCCCTGGAGGAGCTTGAAGGGAGAACTGCTGACTTCTGGTCGACGTTTCGCGGTCCTAATATCCTCGCCTCCTCCAACCACCCTCATCTTTTATATATATATATATATATATATATATATATGTATATAAACTTGGGTAGGTATACACAACTAATGCAAATGTAACATGTATGTATAGGTTGAGGACGTACGTTACGCACCAAGGAATTCAGACAAGAACAAATTGTGTGCGTTACAGGTGGGGATGATTCTATGCCTTCATAATATTTTATTTTGATATATAGATAGGAATGTTAAATTAATTAGGTCTATAGTATTATTAGATTGCTTAGGCATGCCTATTGTACATGATTTTATATATACCATGTTGTGATTGTGAGCCATGATGATACGTGTGTTAACATGACTTCTTGTTTTGATTAGATGATAATTGGATGCATGCAATTCATGTGATATTTAAGACCCATTTATGAATTATAATGTCTGATGGTGAAATACATGACTTGAGAATATTAGCATAGAAAAATTTATGCGTTAATATTATTATATTTGGCATTGTGACATGATACTATGTGTAGTGAAATTTGAATATGGTTTGTGAATACAATTAATACCATACTTAGGCTGTATGTATGATGTGACATCACTAAAGAACACAATTAAGATAAGAATCACACATATGGGCAGTTATTCTAAGGAATATCGCCATTGATTATTATGGGGCAGTTATTCTAAGGAATATCGCCAATGTTTATTATGGGGCAGTTATTCATGATGAATATCGCCAACGAATTTCTAATTTTTGGGTAGTGCCACCCTGTGTTTGATTTCCTAATGGTACGTGATTTAGAACGTGATAAAATTCTCGACTCAAACAATCTAATGTTGCAACGATTAATGTGTGAAACTTGTTTGTAATGTTCTTTTGTATGTATCATGATAAAATGTTGTGAATCGTTTAGATGACCCACTGGGCTTTCAAGCTTATCCCTATTTTTCACATGCAGGTACTTAGAAAATAAAATCGCGAGTTCGTGATGTAGTTCAGAGTAGTAGGGGTGGGTTAATTAATTTGCTAGTATTATGGTGATAGGACTGAATATTTTTATTTGATTTTTTAAAAGTTTATTATTTGAACGGATTGTATTGATAATCGAAATTCAATGAACATTATTACGGTTAGTAAAGACCCTGTGATTTATTTCACGTGTGAATGCCTTGGACTTGAATTCATTAATTCTATTTGATGAATGTATTTAAATGTTGTGTCCATAATGGATGGACAAGGGTAAGTACCCTCACAATTTAATATGAAAATTTGTATAGTGGAATTATGTGGTCCCTAGCATGGAGATGAAAGGGTATTCGTTTATCTTAACCAGTAAATTGGTTAGAAGAATATAAATTCATAGTGTTGCAAATTTTATTACCTATATAATGGTTACGGGTTAAGGTAGGCGAATGCGATTAACATATCGATTTTCAGTGATTTTTCTCGATAAAATTAAACTATTCATTATTTTACTGGAAATTTAAGTTTTGAAAATCGGGGTGTTACAATACTCAACGATTTTTTCTAATTACTGCTCTAATTGAACTACTTGACACCAAATGGGCTCCTGCCTTCCTGGCTGACTTGAAACATGTTTAAAAAATGATTACCTATTGTTAATGGGGAGAGATTTTTCATTTTGCGGCTCAATGAAGTGAATGAGGAAAGGTTGGTGAGGAGGCCGCTCATCCTTCAAGAATGAGTCTCTTCCATTTTCTTGCCTGAGAGTACTTATGAAAACCGACACTGAACTAAGGCTTTTTATCTATAACCTTCTGAACGAGGCTTTCTTTCTTTGAGGCGCGGGACATTTGCGGAGTGGCATAAGCTCCTGATTGAGCTTTAAACCTACTATTATCTCAAGGAACCCCAAGATGAGAATATTTTGATGTTTCTAAACTACTCATGTTTGTGTATTTAATGGTCTTGTTTAGTGTCTTAGAATTATCAAGAATCACGTGGCCTTATCTATTCCATGATGGTTCCATAATACTTTGACAAACAAAATAGTTTCTCTGTTGAGTCTTTGTATCCAAAAATTGTATTGGTCTTTCTTGGTACTTACTCTCTTCCTCCATCTAGACATTTGTCTAGGAGACAACTTGAGAAGGGTTAGGATAATATTTTCGCAGTATGAAGATGTGGGACACATCATCTAGTCTTGCCATTAGCAAATTTAATTGATACGCAACCGCTCCAATCCTTTGTTTAATTTCAAAGGGCCTATAAATTTTGGAGATAATTTCCCTTTTGTTCTAAATCGATGGACTCCTTTGATGGGTTGTACCTTGATGAATACCATATCTCCGGCTTGAAATTCTAGAAGGTGTTTGTGTCAATCCGCGTAGCTTTTATGCCGACTTTGAGTTATACATGGTTTTTCCTTGATAAACCGAATATTTTCACTTGTTTCCTTAATTATCTCAAACCTCGGTCCTATTCTATTTTATCGGTCATCTCCATTCATAAGATTATATCAAATTCTTCAATGTGTAGAACTAAAGGATTTACTAAGAAAGGTTCACCACTCCTTCTAAGTTCATATTTGAAGCATAACTGTGTGATTTCTACCCTTGTCCCCATTGGTGTGGTTACCATCATTTTAGGATTCAAAGGTTCGACCTCTAATCTTAACTGTTGTACTATAGAAGGAGTAATGAATGAATGGGTGGATCCCTATGAAACAATACTCAAACTTTTGAGTTAAATAAAGGAAATTTACCTTCAACCACAGTAGTGTCAAATTGCTCATGTGCCATGGCAGCAAATGTTTTGCCTTGATTTTGCTACCTTGGCACATTATACTGATTTGTCTAAACTGTTGTTCGAGGTTGACGACAATTTTTTGAAATGTGACCCGCTCGTCCACATTGGTAACATGTTCTCGTTTCCTGTTGCTGTCCAGGGTTTGGTTTTGCTCCCTGGTTTCCTTTAGGGATTCCATTTCCTGGATTAAATCCCTGTCCTTCCTTATTGTTTCTCAGCTTCACTTGATTTGATTTTGATTTCCTTGACCTAATTCTTGTGGCTTAAACTTGGATTCAACCAAGTTCTGGCTTTTCGTCGGTTCTTTCCTTTGGAATTTCCTTAAGTTTTCAAATCCTTGGAAGGTAACAAGTTGTTTCCCTTTCATTCTTCTTTGTTCCTATTACTGCCTCTCTTGCTCGAACTGCATGGCTCGGTTTACAACTTCCCTATAGTTTTCTACTTCTAAAATGGACAAGGCTTGCCTTAACTTAGGCCTAAGTCCATTATAGAAATTTTCAGCTTTATCTTTCTCATTTGCCACTATTGAAAGATAAAATACTAACAATTTCGTAAATTTTGTTGAATATTTTTGCACCGTTAGTTGTCCTTGGTACAACTTGGAAAATTCTAACCACTTCTGCCTTTTCGTGGCTTTGGAAAAGTATTCCTCAATGAACATGGCTTCAAATTCTAGCCTTGTCATTTTAGCCACATCCAATGTTGGATCTTCCTTAATCATTTTCCACCAATTGTGCGCAAATCCCACCAGTTGATATGCAGCAAGCGAAATCTTTCTCTCATCCGGAACCCCCATAGCTTCAAAGGCTTTTTGAGTTTCATTTAGCCACTTTTAAGGGGTTTCCGCATCTGGTTTTCCTTCAAAAGCCAACGATTGCAATCTTTTAAACTTTGTTATTTGTTTGGTCTGATAATCCTCTTATACTCTTCCTGCATTTGCGTGAAATGGTTGAGTCTCAACATGTTGACTTTGGGCTTCTTCCATTTTGAAGTCCACGAACCGTTGAAAAAAATTTTCCATCTCGGTCAGTGGTTGTACCGATGACCTATTGCCCATCTCTGGTACTGGTGCATTGACTGTGGGTGCTCCACTTAGTGTATTTGTGTCTGATAGTTGCATATTTAGACATGTTTTTGGAGTGTTTTATAGTTGTTTTTGGATGATTTATGCATTAGTTTAGTGTGTTTATGCTAGTTTTGATTCATTTGTTAGTTTAGGAATAAATTGGTTTTTATGCATTATTTCGGTTTGTTAATTTATATGTTGGATCAATTTATGTTTTGAGTGTTTTAATTACTTGTTTTGCTTTATTTTGTAGGTATTTAGATGTATGGAAGTGAGCATGAATGATGGACAGAACATATGAGAAGCCTAGTTGATGAGTCATGAGGAACCCAAGCCAAAAAGTGGAAGAAAATTGGCCAAGTCCACAAGAAGGAAATCAAAAGGAGCAAAAAATGACTAAGTCCACAACACTGCGCACAAACAGTGTTTTGGGGGCCACGGCACTCATCGCGACGCCAGGGTAATCAAGAAAAGAACGCTATGGGCACCCTGGCGCTACTCGCAGCCCTGCTTGACTGTTCATGCTGTTTGGTTTTAGTAACTCCGATTGGTTTTTGGCAACTTTCAAATTCCAATTGGACACGACTTTGGGCACACAATATATCAATTTGGAGGGATTTTCGAGAGGAGGATCTTGGAGAAGAAAGGTTTGACGGCTGGAGTGAAGTGGAGAAGAACATCAACATTAAAGAATATTTAAAATCTCTGCAAAACTCTAGTTTTATCTTTCCTTTGTTTTGTTTGATGTTCAATTTCATACTTTATGTTTTTATGTCTTTAGTTATGAACTAAAGCATCATTTTTAGAGGATAGATGGATCCTAACTTTGATGTTATGTTCTAGTTTAAAGTCTTAATTATTATTAATGGATTTGTTATAGTTTATTTATATTTCTCCATTGTTAATGCTTTCAATCTCTTGATCACGGATTGGATGATCTTAGTTCTAGAGTGCGGCACTCGATAGAGGGTACTTTGGATCGGAACAAGGGAAATATAGCCTAGGTTATTGTGAGACCGATAGTAGATTGAGACCCTTTGAAGTCATTAAAAGAAATCATAGATCTTAGTGAGTTTGTAGGAATTAGATCTTTATCGATAGATCGAGATCAATTCCTATGAATATGCTCTAACGCGGCACTCGACAGAGGGTGTTAGAAACATTAGGATTTTTAGCTTATAAACTAAGTAAATACATTAATGACAAATAATTGGAAAGAACATAGTTGATAGTTAGGTGAAATCAATTCTCTAAATTGTTTCTCTATTGATAATCTGCCGTTTTCATTGCTTTGCTAGTTAATAATTAGTTGTTTTCATTATTGTTTAATTACTCAATCATTCGAATTCGATTGTCTATATAAAATTAAGGTAAAAACGTGATAGCTAGTGTTCTAATTATCCCTGAGGACGATACCCGATTTCATCGGATTATACTATAACTTGACTGTCGTGCACTTGCAATAATTTCACGAACAAGTTTTTGGGGCCATTGCCGGGGATAGTTATTAATACACTATTATGGTGTTAGTAACTCTGAATTTAATTTAGATTTTATTTTTGTTTTATTTTTTGAAGTTTTCTTTCTTTGTTTATTTTCGTTTTTATTACTTTATACTTCTATTCTTTCTTTGTTCTATTTTATAGGATTTCAAGAGTTTATGCAAAGGGAAAGAAGTTGTGAAGTACTACCGTTTGATCCCGAGATTGAACGTACTCTTGGAAGACTGAGGCAAGAGAGAAGAATTGAAGCTGAAGCAATGGTCGACAAGCACAATCAATTGACCTTGAGAAACTACTTCAAACCGGTCATCAATGATAACTACTCGAGTATTGTTCGCATGCCTATTAATACAAACAACTTTGAATTGGAACCGGCGTTGATCTCTATGGTTCAACAACACTAATATGGGGGGTCACCTACTGAAGACCCTATTATCTACATCACCACTTTCTTGGAGATATGTGATACAGTGAAGATGAATGGTGTTACTGAGGACACCATAAGGTTAAGATTGTTCCCTTTTTCTCTAAGGGATAAGGCACGAGCATGGCTGTAATCTTTGCAACCGGGGAACATTGCCACATGGCAAGAGATGGTACAGAAGTTTCTTCAAAAGTTCTTTCCACTAGCCAAGACTGCCCAACTAAGAGCAGAGATTGGGCAATGCAAGCAACAAGAGGCAGAGTCATTTTATGAGGCATGAGAGCATTTCAAAGAACTCTTGAGGAAGTGTCCTCAACATGGATACCAAGATTGACTACAACTTCAATTGTTCTATAATGGGATGACTTTCTCCACAAGAACTCTAGTTGATGCAGCAGCTGGTGGGTCACTTTTGACAAAAGTAGCTACTGAGGCACTGAACATGTTGGGGGATATGGCTAGCAACACTTATGATGTTCCGGGTGCACGATCAATAGTTAAGAAGGTAGTTAGTCTACATGAAGTTGATCTATTCACATCTCTCTCTGCACAAATGTCAAGTATTGCCAACCAACTTGCTGTGCTCACTACTCAAAGAGCACAACCTTCTATTGAAAAGGCGACGACTATAAATATGGGATATTCGGGGAGTGATTTACAAGAGAAGCAAATTCAATTCATAAACAATCGGGGGTACAACAACTATAGGGGTAGCCAACCTCTACCAAATCAATACTACCCTGGTATTAGAAATCATGAGAACTTCTCTTATGCGAACAATAATAATGTGTTGCAACTTTCATTGGGCGTTTACAATCAAGCTTAAGAGAAGAAGCCATCTTTGGAGGATATGTTGGGGTCATTTATGTTGGAAACAAAGGCATCAATCAATAACTTGGAAGTTCAAATGGGGCAACTCGCGTCAACTGTGAATGCCCAACAACGGGGGTCACTACCTAGCAATACTGAGGTGAACCCAAAAGAGCAGTGCCACGCCATCATCTTGAGAAGCGGAAAGGAAGTGCAAAGGTATAATCCAAGCCTAAACTCGCCATCACCACCCATTGAAGAGCGTGAAGAGATACGCATTAAGACTGAGCTGAGTAAAGAGAGGAAGGTCGAGTCAAAAAAGGGGGATAAACCACATGAGAGGCCCTACCGGCCTGGCTCAATTACTTTCATGGATAACCCTCCTAAACTCATAACTCCTATTCCATTTCCTCAGAGATTTCAAAAGAAAAATCTTGATGAGAAATTCACCAAGTTTTTAGAAATTTTCAAAAAAAATTCACATCAACATCCCTTTTGCAGATGCATTGAAGCAAATGTCAAACTACATCAAGTTCATGAAGGATGTGATGACAAAGAGGAGGAAGCTAGAGGACTATGAGACGGTGAAGCTTACTGAAGAATGTAGTGCCATACTACAAAAGAAGCTACCTCAAATGCTAAAAGATCCAAGGAGTTTCACTATACCTTGCACCATTGGTTCTCTAAATTTTAATAAAGCTTTATGTGATTTAGGTGCAAGTATTAACTTGACGTCTTTGTCAAATTTTAGGAAATTGGGGCTTGGTGAGGTGAAGCCAACTACAATATCTTTGCAACTAGCGGATCGATCACTTACATACCCTCGAGGTATAATTGAGGACGTGCTAGTGAAGGTAGACAAGTTCATCTTCCCGGTTGACTTTGTGTATTGGACATTGAGGAAGATGATGACCTTCCCTTGATACTTGGGAGACCATTCCTTGCTACTGGGATAGCATTGATAGACGTGGAGTTTGGTGAGCTTACCTTGAGGGTGAATGAAGAAAAAGTGATGTTCAACATATATAATAAACCCAAAACTCCTGAAAAGGAAAAGATGAATAGTTGCCACTAAATAGATGTCAAGGGAAGAAGTGAAGAGTGTTCTCTCAAGGCTTATGATAAGCCTACCAAGAAAGATGCCTTGGCGAACTATAAGGAGAATTTGGAGAGTTTAGATGACTCACCTCCCTTAATGTGGACAGACCCTTATTGGCTACCACATGAAGAAGAAGATACACTGCACCATCATTTAGGGGAGGTCAAGCATAAAAATGGCAATCTCCTCTGGGCCAAGAGGAAGCGGTTTAAAGAACACTTTGGCAAGGTTTCAACAAATGTCAAGGCGGTGCTTCTTGATGAACCACCTTGATTAGAACAGAGGAAGTCAGGTTGACGACTCTAAACCAAACTCTAGTTAGGAGGCAACCAATCAGTTTTGGAGTTTATTCATTCTTATGTTTTAATTTAGTCATTGTAGTATAGGATTTAAATTTCGTGCATTGACAAGTTTTGTTTCTTTTCCTTTCCAGGTTCTAAAGTAAGTTGGGGGATCTCTTGGAACAACTAGGAGAGACGAATGGTGCGCATCTTCACCCATTTGGGTTTAGGGGGTTTTCTAAACTCCTCTCTCTCTTATATGTCTATGTTTTTCTTTATTTGTTTATATCGTGCATTGAGGACAATGTTTGTTTTAAGTTTGGGGGGCGAGATTTGAATTTTTGTCATATGGTATGTTAGTGAGTATGCATTAGTTTAGGTTAGGAAGTCACAATTTTTTACAATTTTAGACTTACTTATGGAAGGCCAATGATAAGATGACACCTAAGAGATACGAAACAATAGGAGAACATAGAGAGTTACCTATATGTTTGTGTGATTGATCCAACTTTTGCTGGGAATTGTTAGAGAGACTTAACCATTTGTACATGACTTTTTATCACTGGATTGAGATTGTTGGGAATGGACCTTTGCTTGCTAAGTCATATCTTGGATCTCTAGGGATTCTAGAACAAGTTTGATCACCACTTGAGGCGAAATCCTAGTTAACACACCATGACAAAGATGATTTAGGTCATGTTTGAAAACGTTTGAGCCATATAGCCTACCTTACTTTTTATTGTATCCATAGTTCCCATTTTGAGCTGAATATCCTTCTCTTTGTTACCTTTACATCATGAATTTTAAGCTTGTCATGTTTAATCCCCTATTTTTCAACCTATGTACTTTATACACTTTGATCTTGTTGGAGTGTTATTATTTGAAAGGTTGAGAATGGGGAATGAAAAGAGACAAAAAGGGTGAAAAGAAGGGAATGAGGAAAAGAAAATAAATGTGAAGTTTGCTTATGGATTATATTGAACGAAAAAGAAGAAACAGGGTGTTACACTCATGTAATGAAAAGAAATAAGTTTGGGGGTATAGCATTCTATAAAAGAAAAGAAAAAGAAATTGAATGATGATAAGAAGCAAACAAAAGAATGGAAAGTGAATAAAAGTATGAATTGTAAAGTGGATATATGCACTGAAAAATTGGGTTTGGTTTTAAATGTGATGTGTTGGATGATAGAAATTGATCAAAGTGTAGGGTGTTTTTTTTTTTACCTAAAATTTTCCTATTTTTTCCCTACCTTTGAACCTAGGCCTTACATTACAACCTATGAAAGACCTATTGATTCTAAATGGTGTGTGATCTATATTAGTGGAGAGTGGTGAGAAAAACTTGCCTATGGAGTTCCAACTTAAATTTTATATTTTGAGATCTTACACTTAACACTTGCTTGCACTTGTTCATGATTTGCATGATTAGTTTGATGAGATTAGTTGTGTACTTATGTGTGAAAGAATCAAAGGTTGAACTTGGTGAGAGTTGGGTTGAAATTCTAGAAAATTTTATACTCTTGAAATTCTTTCCTAGAAGTGAATATTCTTTTTGGGTGTAATCTTGGAGGCCATGTATGTGCTTATAATGTTGAGTTAAGTCTTTAAATGTGCGAGATTGTGACTGTAGTAGGGATTTGATAATTATGAGTTTTCATTTTGTTTTCCCTTTGCTCGGGACAATCAAAGTCCTAAGTTTGGGGGTATTTGATAGATGCGTATTTAGACATGTTTTAGGAGTGTTTTATAGTTCTTTTAGGATGATTTATGCATTAGTTTAGTGTGTTTATGTTAGTTTTGATTCATTTGTTAGTTTAGGAATAAATTGGTTTTTATGTATTATTTCGGTTTGCTAATTTATATGTTGGATCAATTTATGTTTTGAGTGTTTTAATTACTTGTTTTACTTTGTTTTGTAGGTATTTAGATGTATGGAAGTGAGCATGAATGATGGACACAACATATGAGAAGCCTAGATGATGAGTCATGAAGAACTCAAGCCAAAAAGTGGAAGAAAATTGGCTAAGTCTACAAGAAAGAAATCAAAAGGAGCAAAAAATGACAAAGTCCACAACACGGCGCACAAATAGTGCTCTAGGGGCCGCGACGCTCATCGCGGTGCTAGGGTGATCAGGAAAAGAAGGCTCTGGGTGCCCTGGCACTACTTGCGGCCCCCAAGGGGATTTAACGCAGCGTCGCGGCGTTGCTTGACTGTTCATGTTGTTTGTTTATAGCAACATCGATTGGTTTTTGGCAACTTTTAAATTCCAATTGGACACGACTTTGGGCACACAATATATCAATTTGGAGGGATTTTCGAGAGGAGGATCTTGGAGAAGAAAGGTTTGACGGCTGGAGTGAAGTGGAGAAGAACATCAACATTAAAGAATATTTAAAATCTCTGCAAAACTCTAGTTTTATCTTTCCTTTGTTTTGTTTGATGTTCAATTTCATACTTTATGTTTTTATGTCTTTAGTTATGAACTAAAGCATCATTTTTAGAGGATAGATGGATCCTAACATTGATGTTATGTTCTAGTTTAAAGTCTTAATTATTATTAATGGATTTGTTATAGTTTATTTATATTTCTCCATTGTTAATGCTTTCAATCTCTTGATCACGGATTGGATGATCTTAGTTCTAGAGTGCGGCACTCGATAGAGGGTACTTTGGATCGGAACAAGGGAAATATAGCCTAGGTTATTGTGAGGCCGATAGTAGATTGAGACCCTTTGAAGTCATTAAAAGAAATCATAGATCTTAGTGAGTTTGTAGGAATTAGATCTTTATCGATAGATCGAGATCAATTCCTATGAATATGCTCTAACGCGGCACTCGACAGAGGGTGTTAGAAACATTAGGATTTTTAGCTTATAAACTAAGTAAATACATTAATGACAAATAATTGGAAAGAACATAGTTGATAGTTAGGTGAAATCAATTCTCTAAATTGTTTCTCTATTGATAATCTGCCGTTTTCATTGCTTTGCTAGTTAATAATTAGTTGTTTTCATTATTGTTTAATTACTCAATCATTCGAATTCGATTGTCTATATAAAATTAAGGTAAAAACGTGATAGCTAGTGTTCTAATTATCCCTGAGGACGATACCCGATTTCATCGGATTATATTATAACTTGACTGTCGTGCACTTGCAATAATTTCACGAACAACGTCTTTTGTGAATGGTTCCGGAGTAACTGTTGTCTCTATTCTGAATGGCCTCGCATCCCTTGGTAGCTCACTCCTCGAAGCCTGGAATGAGCCGTTAGTAGCTTGGCCTCGCGTTTGTACCGACATACTGCGGTACAAATAAGACTTATTTTAGTTTCCTAGTTAGATTAGTAGGTTTCTCACCTAGTTTCTAGGTTTAAGGCATAGAGTTTATTGGTTCCATTCACTGAATATAGGTTTCAAAATAATTAAATCTCATTTGATTTGTTTCACAGACTATGTATATATATGAGTTCAAAGTTTATTTGCAAAACTACATAAAGTCGTTTGTAAAAACACACTATATTCAGTGAATTAGTACCGATGTTATGGTCAAGTTGTTTCTAGGTTATCGTGGTGTGAATTATAGTTTTTTTTTTTAAACAAACATCGCAATTGATGGAAATATCAAGCGGATAACAATTATCCATCAAATTCGTACGTCCCATACCGTTTGAATTTAAGGATAAAAATTATCAACTAGTTTTTTCATAATTGCCAAACATGGCCATGGGATGATTTCTCCTCACTCATCTTAATTACAAATCATATCTGAGATGTCCCGTACCACCTCAAGTATGCCCATAATTAAAACTTATGATTTGCCACCACCCCATCAAACATGGTCTCATGCACCCAAGGAAAGTTTAAATAATAGTAGTTATTAATATAAACATATTACAAAAGTTAATACAGGTCTAAATTTTCCTAATGTCTCCTCCATTGACTCAGTCTCTGTGGATCCAAATATGATGTCATCACATTATTTTCTTATTCCATGCCCTTCAAATTATAAAAAGAGTATGAAAGGTGATCCTTCCTTATCTTTTAATGTATTTGAAGAGTACCACCTCAACCAATTTCCTAGGAGAATTTGACCACTCCTAGCTTATTCCCAAAATTTTCCTTGTATGATTTTCCCGCCTTCACTCATTTTTTTAAATATTTTTGCCACAATCTTTGTGCTTTGACATTTCTGAAATCATAATTTTCTACTGTTGTTACTATTTACAAAACGACATGAATGTAATTTATTTTCTTAATCAATCAAATCTAATTAATATAATTTATTTTCTTACTTTAGATTTTATTATTACTACTTTATCTTAATCACCACCTATGTGGTTCGTTTATTGAAAGACTTATATAATTATATATGTATATATCTAAAACTATATACATATATTTACTTATAAATCATGTATATTGTGCACTTTATATATATTTATGTATTTATATTTCCTTGAGTATTTATATATAGATTTTGTTGGATATATGTATGTATATATGGTTCACTCTTGGATTAGACAATTATAGCCCTGCATGGATTATATTACCTTTTGACAAATATACTTATTAAAGATTATTAATATTATGGAGTATTAATCTTATTTTGTTTTCAAGCACCGCTTGTGTGATTTATTTATTAATGGACTTGTACCAAGTACATTATTTGTTAACAAGTACTATATCTAATGTATAGTACATCTTATATACATATTAGGATATTGTATTTATCATGGTATAGAAGAGTGATATTCCAAATTATAAATTAATATGATAGAATTATAGATCATATACGTATAATTTTGTTGTATGGATTTGAACTATTATTTATGATTCGCCATCATATTATACATCTAATATGAATTTGAACTATATCATATTATACGTACAATTTTGTTGCATGAATTTTGGGCATCATATAATTATATGATGTATAATTTTTTTTTTTATTTATTATTATTTTTTTAAGAACTTATCCCGCCACTTGGTGGGATTTAAACCCAGCCCATGCTAGGCATCCAACACGTGGCTGGATTTATTTAAACCCAGCCACGTGGCTGGATTTCATTTTTTTTTTTTTTTTATAACTTCCCCACGTGCTGGGTAATAATGCCCAGCCAAGGTCGGGCTGGAACTTTTTTTTTTTTCTTCATCGTTCCTTCAACGTCCTCTTCTTCATCTCTGTCTTCTTTTTCAGAGTCTCCAGCAATTCAATCTCTTATCTTCTCCAATTTCTTCTCCCTCTGCTTTTCAAATTTTAATTTTTTCTTAACCAAATTGTCCTTTATCATCTTCACTTAGTTTTCCACTTTTTGCCTATTTTCATGAACGCTACTCTCCGCCTTTTTTCCTAATTTCCTTCTCAAATTTTCTTTTTCAAATTAATACATTCTTCTTTTCATTTTTCACCAAAGTCCATCAAAATTATAAAAATAAACACCAAAATTCACCAAAAAATATTTTATCACTTTTCTTACACTTTTCCTAACTCTCTTCCTTACCCTTTTCTAGACTTTTTCTATTAACTCAATTGTACAACGAGCCCAAAATCTACTGCTCTGATACAATAAGTTGCCACACCCCAAAAATTCTCTTATATTAAAATCCCTTTAATTGGGGATTTGATGGTAAATAACAACAAGAGAAATTTTCAGGTTATAGTTGTTGTACTTCCAAAACAAACCTTATTTTATTATATGACTTATTTTATATAGTACACAAATGTCATCTTCACATATGCTATAAGTTTTACATATTTTAACTAAAACTAACACACACTAGTGCCGAACACATTTCAACCTTTATACATATACGGTCGGCTTATGTGAGTATATCCACCAATATACATTCTTTGTTGCTTACTTCTCACATTTCTTTCATCCATTCATCAACCTCTTTTTCTTCTCTCTTGACGCTAATTTCCTAGAGATAAAATTTAAAAGGTGAGCTTATGCCCAGTGGGTCCTCTAGCAGGTTTCCTCACTTTAGGCAAATCATCAAAATAAATATTCAAACAAGAATATACACAATATAACAACAACAGTTGCACACATATGCATATGTTTATGAAATCCAAAATAATAAGTTGCATTTAGTAATCCTGCAAGGGTCAGCTTCCAACCCAAATAAGTTGCGTCAAGCATTCTGTAAGAGCCAACTTCTAACCCAAATAAGCTGCATTTAGCAATCCAGCAAGGGTAAGCCTCCAACCCCCAATAAGTTGTGTCTAGCATTCCGCAAGGGCCAACTTCCAACCCAAATAACATTTCACTAGTGAAAGTAAAGCTGCGTGCATAACCATAGTATGAATATAAACTTTTAATGAAAAGACTAGAATGTACAAACCATAGGTTTCTCCCCACCTTGAAATGCGTAGTAAAACAACAATTCCTTGAGCTTTTCCTGAAAATATCAAAAATCTTAAAAGAGAAGAGTTTTGAAAAGTTTGAATGAAATTTGGAAATAATCCCCCTAGTTATAGGATAAGATTTTTAGCACTTTCCCAAAATTTCCTTGGACTTTTTATTTATTTATCGTCCGTCCTTTACTCGAGAGCATTCTCGAGAACGTTCTCGAGAAGATTCATTTCAAGAAATACTAATTATATCCTTTCTCGAGATATATCTCGAGAAATTCTTTTTAAATAATACCAACTATGTCCTTTTTCATTTTTTATCCGTAGACTTTTCTCATAATGTCAATCGTGTCCCTTTTTTAATCTTTTCTGGATTGAAAATGTTACACCAATGATGTGAATGCCCACATTCTTTCTTTTACCAAAGGAAAATTTCATTACCCAAGCTATGACAACCTTTCTACCCTGAATTTAACATCCACGAAAAATTACCATGTGAGTGTTGATAAGAAACTCACTAATCAATCATTTGAAGTTATTCCCAGAATAATTCACAACATCATTACCCATATCATTCATCCCAAGTCAGGCAGTAGGGGCAATGTGAATGAACTTGACTTGTTCCTAGTATGGTGCATTCTGGAGAAGAAGAAAATTAATCTCGCTTACATTCTCACACACGTCATGGATACTGTGGTTAGTAGAGGAGGGGGTTTTCCATTTGGAATGCACCTCACCACGCTGTTTGAGAAGAGTGAAGTTAACTTCAATGGTGAAAATGCTAAAGAAACCAACAGATATCACTGCATTGGTCAAACCATTGTGAAGTTGATGAGATATTTGTATGTCCCTGCATTGGAAAAATGGTTTCCAATGGCAGAAGTTTCACAAGAAGGTGAATTTAGTGGAAGGAGAGAAGCTCAGTTTGAAGCAAGAGAAGAAGTTGCTCCTGAAGTAGAAGGAGAAGTTGTTCAAGCTTCAATTGATAAGGCTTTGGAAGAAAAAGTTGATCTTGTTGTTGAAACTAAACTTGTTGCAACTCAAGCTATGGAAGTTGAACATGTTGAACCAGCTGGTGAAAATTTTTGAGCTGAAGAAGTATGTTTGGTTGAAGCCCAAACAACTGATATTCAAACTGGGGCACTTGATGAATAGATCATGGAAGAAGCTCATATAGAGAAGGTTGTTCAAATTATTCAAGACAATCAGGCTAAGCGGATTGATAAAGCTGAAGATGATGTTATGGAGGAAGTTAGCCAAATTGCACAAACTGATATTAAAGAACAATTAACTACAAAAGAGGCTGCTGATGCAATCATGGAGGACATCATTGTTGAGGCTGTTTAGGAGGAGAAAGTCAGTAATGACTCAGAGAGGACTATTTCTGATCCACCATCTCCTGTAGATGTTCCTTTGTCAGAAAAACCCCATGTTCCTAGAGAAAGAAAATCTGCTTATAAGGAAATTCAAGAAGAATCTCATTCAGTTGCCTTGAAATCTACAAAAGAGAGGGGTTATGAACTTGCTATCATACCCTACAACAGAGTTGAGAAAAAAATGGATGTTGATGATGAAGTTCAGAGTGAAGAATACCACGAGGCTACTGTTGATCTTCAAGAAAAGGAGTATGGTGTAGAAGGTACTTTGGAAGAGAGTTCATCTTCACATGATCAATCTGATCACCATTCACCATCCTATCTTTCTTCCAACATGCCTGTAGATTATTTTTTCAAAGAGTATTTTCTAAGGAAAGCCAGAGAAGATCAAATTTTTGTTATGTCTGAGCTGATGAACAAGTTAGAACAAAATCAATTGCAACAGAAGAATGAGATTTTAACAAAAATTAGGAATTCTCTGAAGGTTCCGAAAAATGAAGAGATTAAGGAGATTAAAGAATACACCACTCACTTTATCCAAACAAAAGAAATGCTAGGAAAAGTGACACAACAAATGGATAGTCAGTTGGGTGTTATACAATCTCTACCTTCATCAAGTTCCACTTTCTCACCTACTGATGGTCTGATGAAAGATATTCAAATAATTTTGCAACAATCAATTCAAACAAGAGAACAATCAGTTCAAATCCAAACCAGTTCACTGCTTTCTCATGCTCAAAGTCAAGCCTCATCAAGCTAACAAGGAGTAAGACCAACTCAAAGTAATTCAAGTACAAAAATTCTGAAGAAGATTTCTGAGGATATTCAGAATATAAAGAGCAAGGTTGCTGAGTCATCTCAAAATACATCTAACACAGATGTTCTGAAATCAGTCTTGGATGCTATCTTGGACCAAACATCTAACAAAGTGGATCTTGATCCAGTGTTGAAGGCCATTTCAAGTTTAAAGGACAGTGTACACACTGCTGGGCCAGCACCATCTGAAGATAGCAGACTGACCAAGATTCTAGACTTGGTCACTCAAGGTTATGAGAAGATGTCTACAATAGAAAACAAGATGTCATTCCTTGCCACTTCAAATATGGATCTGTCATACCCTGTTACAACTGCTGCAGATAGTGTTGAAGGTGTAGTAGGCTTCTTTGAAAACCTTTTCAAAGCAATGAATAGTTGATTACACTCAACTGTTTGGTACATTGCCTCATGCATGAAACGCTTTGGCATGATTTTTCATCTGTTGGAGAAGAAGGGTGTAAATGTGCCACCTACACCAAGAGCTCCAGCATTCACAAGGCCACAGGACTTAAGGAGTATGATACACTTCTTGGTATTCTACAGTGTCAAGATGAAGAAGAGTCAGATGATGAGCCTCTGTATAGAGTCTTTTGAAGAATGTCTCCACCTTCCAATACTGCATCTGAACGTTTTCCTGATCCAAAACGCAAGCACCCAGTCAAGTCAGAATTCGAAGGTCATAACATCTCACCTGAATTTTCTAAGGGCTAAAAGAAAAGTGAAAGGATTTAAACCCGGTCCACCTCTAGATCGATTTAGATTTGGTGTTTCCAAGCAAGCTCATGAAAAATTTGCCAAGAAGTTCAAGCAAGTTGTTCTTGTTGAAAAGTTTCTTAAGAGCTTATCCAAAGAGAAAGATAGCTCCAGTGCTTCCAAGAAATCACGAGCACCAACAAAAATGATTCCAAAGAAAAGGAAGCCAATTCAAGTGGATCGAAGAAGAAGGAGGAGGATGAAAGGAAGAGAAAAGGCAAGGGTCCCAGTTTGAGCTAAGTCTATCCATTTTTTGATGTTTTCAAAAGGAGGAGAAGAGAATGTACACATTAGGCTAAATCAGCTCAAGTGGGAAGCTACAAGATAGGGGGAGTTTATAGATACTCTTTCAATGTAATGTACTGAATTGTATATGTTTTGTTTACTCAGAACTTGATGTTATGATCATACTCTTTTGACATTTTAAATGAATATAAATTGATCTGTTTACTCTTAATCTGATATGTTTTTTGCGTTAAGCATTAAATGATTGATTAAATGAATGCAATCATCTATACCGTGCTAATGTGAATTGTAATAAACTATATGCATTTATATGTCACTTAGCCCAATGGTTTTTGAGTGTTTGAAGTCATCAAAAAGGGGGTGATTGTTATCTCAAGGAACCCGAAGATGAGTTTTAATGATTCCAAACTACTCATGTTTGTGTATCTAATGATCTTGTTAAGTGTCTTAGAATTATCAAGAATCAAGATCAAAGAGAAGAGCTTACAAGTCCATTGAAAGTCAATGATCAAAGCTTCGAGCTTACAGTACTTAGAATGTAAATCTATTGATCAAATTTGTGATGCCCCAAAAATTATTTCATCTAGCCCATAACCCAATTGCACTTTGCCCAAACTCTATGCGTTGCCTTGATATGTTTGGTATTTGTTTGATGGTTGTCTAATGTTTGTATAGTTGATGCTTGATAATGTATATAAATATGTGTATCATAAATTGTATATGGGTCATGTAAAATTAAATTATAATGCATATGTTATTATTTATGCATGGGCCCATTAAACGATGAATTGATATGAGTTAGGATTGATTGAATAAAAGGATAAATGAAAATGAAAATTTGGTGTATTAAATGGATTGGACATTTAAAATACATGGAAGCATGAAATTGGTTAAAGTACATGTGGTTGGTATGGGTAGTATGAGACCAACACATGTGAAGGTTGGTGCATGAAAGTGGAAAAGTGTCCCATGCCCTCAAGGAAGTGCTAGAATGAGTGGAGGGAATCAAGGAGAGAATCAAGGAGGGAATCAAGGAAGTGCTAGAAAGAGGTGAGTGGAGAGAAAGGAAAAAAGAAGAGAAAGAAAAGAAGAGAAAGGAAAGAAGAAGAGAAAGAAGGAGGGAGTTATTCATTCTGGTAGGTGGAGATCTTGATCAGAGGTTTCGTCTAAGAGATCTAACCTCTCAAACAAAGCTGGTAGGAAAGTCTAGATTTCTCGCGCCGTTTCGCTCAAACTTTTAGATCTCCTTAATCACCGTTGGATGGATATACAATTTGGGTATGTAGTGTACAACTGATATTTCTGCATTCTGAACGGTGGAGATCTTGATTTAAAGTTTCTTCTGAGAGATCTAACCTCTCAAACAAAGCTGGTCGGAAAGTCTGGATTTTTCGTGCCGTTTCTCTCAAACTTCTACCTTGGATGGATATGAAATTTGGGTATGTAGTTTATAACTGATATTTCTGTATTCTAAATGGTGGAGATGTTTATTCGTTTAGTATTTTGTGTGATATAGTCATCTGAGTTTGAGTATTTGCAGCAGGAAAGGAGAAATTGTCTGATTAGAGACTTGTTCATCAAATAAACTTATCTTTTTGGTCCACCGTTGGATTGGGCTGATATTTGGACAGAAGGTTTGTTTCTTCACATAATTCAATCTGTACGGTTGATTTTGTGATTACATACTTCTGTTGGTAGATTGATACATCTGAACATAATATTAAATGAAGAATTGGTAGGGTTGCTTGTATTAGACCTAAATTTAGAATATGAACTTAGACCTTTCCAAATAGCTTGCATGTCAACTATGTTGACCTAGTTGCCATTGTTGATGAACCCACGATGCAAAATCAGTGATATACATGGCTGAACATGGTGACCTAGTGTAAATCGGCAATATGGCCTAAGTATGAAAAATTTCATATTTTAGGGCTTTTGATGCTTTTGGCCTAGAATCATTGAATTGATGCAACTTATGTTTAATTAAGCATG
Organism: Paratinospora sagittata; assembly: GCA_035771175.1. NCBI lineage: Eukaryota > Viridiplantae > Streptophyta > Magnoliopsida > Ranunculales > Menispermaceae > Paratinospora > Paratinospora sagittata. Next base: position 11,001,512 of record CM069611.1, on the reverse strand, counting down.
ATTAGGGTTGATTATGCTACTGATTTGGTGGTTGTGACCATATCATGGGTTTGGCCTACTTGTGATCAAGTGACCCAATTTGGGCATGTTTATGCCTAAGGAATTGAAAATCAGTATTTTTGATTAATAGAATGGTTTATGAATGAGAACTATGCATTAGAGGCCTAAGTCATGTGATTTGAGTTGAATGATGGAATTAGATGGGATTTAGGCCTATTGTTTATATGTGGGCTGATTTAGGGTTGATGTGTAATGTCTATGTGATTGAGCATAGAAATTGATGTATGGTAGGATATTGATGTATGTTTCAGGATCTTGATTGGGTTGATTCGGTTTGGTGGTCGTGTGTGGTTAAATACTCTCGCGAGGCTTGGTTGTGAGTAGACTTCATTTATGATTATATCTTTTATGTCATCATATCACTTATATATATTGTATGTTGAAAGCATGAATGTGTTCTAATGTTTTGAATGATGCATTGATTTGAGAAAACCTTATGACTTTGGTTGGGTCCATCTATCTGGCTAATAGGGGGACTTAACCTTGTCATAGGACGGTTTTAGGAAAGGAAATGATTGGGGTCAACGGTACGGTGAAATAGACGTGCACTAGTAACCCAAAATAAACATGATTGGGGTCAACGGTACGGTGAAATAAACGTGCACTAGTAACCCAATGCATGTGGAATGTGGATCCAAATTGATAAGCTTTTACTTGCATCGAACTTATTATAAATGCTTGATATCTATATGTTATGAGCTTTTAATCATGCTACACATTGACATGCATACATGATATTTATTGATGAGTATTGATAACATATTTGAATTCTATTCACTGGGCACCGTTGGCTCACCCTCATTTCCCTCTTTCAGGTCCTTCTGTCCCGAATAAGGGCAAAGGAGTAGTCATATCTTGAGGGCCTTGCCTGCGAGAGAATCCAAAGCCTCGATATGAGTTGAGAGGCATTTTGATTGAACTGTGTTTTAAATTATGAAGTATTATATTTTGGATTATGTAATTATAATACTTACCACATTGTAATATGGGTGAGTTGGGACTTGTTAGATAGACCATGTGGGCATATGACGGTTTTTATTTGTACCCACAATTTTGGACTTTATGTGTATGTCAATTTTAATGGACTGTAGGGATTATGATTTTATTTATGGTTCATTTTTATGGATTATCTCTTGTCTTTGATGATTAATACGGTGGGTAGTTTTGTTTAGTACCTTTTGATATTATGTCGTTGTTTGAGATAAGGCTCGTAGGGTCTCAACCACCTCACGGGAGTTGAGGAGTGGTCGGAGATGCCTACGTCGGGCGTCCCGCCCCGGCATTCCGCACGCCATTCCTTGTGGGGTTGGTGGTCAGGGGCGCGGGGTCACCACAAAATTACTCTCGGCAAGATGTACTTAATTGCATGTTTTGATCGATATGTTTGAAAGGTTTTTCAAATGATTTAAATTCTTAATCCTTTTAAGTGTTTGATTTGATCAATTCTCTAACTGATTTTACTAAGTTTTGAAAGACAAAAAATCATTTTTTAAGTATTCGATCAGGACGCTAATGTCTCAGTAGCGACCTCCTGCACTTGCATGTTAGGACACTAATGATACAATAGGATGCTGATAATATTCAAGGTTGAAAAAGTTGTTATCCATCAGGACGCTTACTTTATCAATAACGCCCTCATTGAGTCAACCAATGAACTTATCAGAATGCTTACATTTCAATAGCGTCCTTATGTTTTCGGTTGATTTAAACGTGCTTAAACCATCAGGATGCTCATACCTTTATCAGCGCCCTTGTGTTTTTCTTACTTTAAAGATAGGACACTTACGTTGTAGATAACACCTTTATGTTTCTAAGTGTTTTTAAATGTGTCAGTACTCTAACTTTTAATTAGTGCCCTCACAACTTTTTGTTGTCTTTATTTGTTAAGTAAGTCAGGACGCTTACATTCTTTGTAGCGCCCTCACTTCTTTGTTTAGCAGGATGCTTATGATTCATGAGCGCCCTCAAGGAACAAAATGACAAAGTTGAGATTATGTGTGAAGACTCTGATTGACCAATCAGGACGCTAATCCAACACTGTCATAAGGTTGTGTCAGTGCACTTTTTCAGAACTTTTTATGCATAGAAACCTTTTCAGATTTTTCAGAGATTTCCTCTAATGCACGAAATCACGATTCTTGAAACTTTCCATATTCGTGTAAATTTAAAAAGAACCAGAATGTTCGTCAAGATCGTCTTACCATCTTCGTGAAAGATTCTAGCTGTTGTGAGTATACGTTCATTTTGAAATTCAAATTCAAATGACCAACTGTTGGTGCACCCAAGAGGGGGAATTGGGTGTGATGGTCAATTTTAAACTTTTCCAATGACATAGTGATTTACATTGGTACATTGGAACTAAATGCATATACTAACCGTAAAGTAAAATGCATAACTTAAAACACACTAGAATTTATAGGGGTTCGGCTAAGCCTACGTCCACTACCTAATCTCCCGATTAGGATTTTCTCAATCCACTAACTGATTCTCTTACAGGTGAGAACCAAACCGTTATACATGCCCTTTTACAGGTTTAAGGAAAACCTATCCTTTTACGGGCTAAGGATGAACCGTATTTCTTTTTTCCGGGATGAGAAAAAATCAATGTTCCTTTTACCGGATAAGGAAGAACCGTTTCTCTTTTACAGGATCAGAGATAACCTATCCTTTTATAGGTTAAGGACACACCTTTCCTTTTACTGGTTGAGGAAGAACCATGATCCTTTTACTGGATAAGGAACAACCGTTATCCTACTTGTAGGTGAGGATGAACCTTAATATGATTTCAACCCTGAAATCATCAAGTGAACTACATTCACTTGTCCTGGTTGTTTCATTCCAGAAACACACCAGCATTACAGCACAAGATAATAATGTTGGTTCTAACTGAGTAGAACACTTTACAATTAAGCTCATGTGCATAACATTACAAAGATGTATAAATTTGAATATGTAATGTTGAGAGGAAATGCACTTACAATCCTTTACCTTTCAATGTTTGGTATTGCTCAAGTGCAGTTTCAAAAAACGTGTATGATATACAAATCAATTAAGTGCTCTTCGAAAGTATTATGATACCAATTAAACATTAACGTAGAAAATGCAGGACTAGTGTAAATCGAAGACACACAGATTTCAAAATAGATATAGTATATAAGCATGAAAATTTCAGGTTTAGTGTTTAATATTTAAAACAACTACTGATATAGTTCAATACAGTACTTAAGATATGAAATAAAGTATAATTGTATTTCTCATGAACTATTTCTCAAATTCCTTCATTAGCATGACCGAAGCTAAGTATAAATCTAAGCTGAGAATTTGAGTACAAACCATATCAAAAATAGATTTTCAAAGATAGAATATAATTGAAGCACAATATGAAAATTTATTGACTAAGTACAATATTAGTGAAGAATACTTTGAAAACTTAGTGCATTTGAAAAACATTTTGAAAGATTAAACATCGACTAACATTCAAAAAGTTTTTGGCACAATAAAAATTATCGGCAAGTTGTTTGATTCAAAGTGTTGGTATTTATAGACTTGGTAGACAATAGCCGTTAGACATTTGAAATTCAAATACAATGTGGACTAGAATGTTATATGAAAATGGCAACTGGTTCTTTTCAGATTTCATGAAAAAGGAAAGTTTTAGAAAAACTTAATTTATGTATCAGAGAAGATCTCTAATAAATCTGAAAAGGACTCTATGCAAAGATCTGTTCTGAAATAGTAGACTGATATAGTATACTTGTTAGAACAATGACGGTTGTTGAATTAGCGTCCTGACGCATAATATCAACTTTGTCGTTTTGTTCTTTGAGGGCGCTCGTTATGTATAAGCGTCCTGCTGAACAATGAAGTGAGGGCACTACTGACTCGTAAGCATCCTGACTTTCTTTGCGATAGAAGTGACTTAACCCTGAGGGCGCTAATGCACATTTAACATCTTGCTTTGTTTTAAAACAGTTAAGTACATGAGGGCGCCACTTTTTCGAGTAAGCTTCTTACCTTTCAAACATAAAAACATAACACGAGGGCGCTACAACTATGTAAGCCTCCTACTATTTAAAAACATTTGAAGAACAATACAAAGTGCGCTGAATGACAATCAGCGTCCTGAAAGTTATTAAGTTGATTCCTAAAGGTAAGGGCGCTCCTATCCAAGTAGTGTCCTGATAGTTTATTCAACTTATGACTATCAGCGTTGTCAAAGATAAAATCTTTGAAGAACTTAGAAATCTTTTAGTAAGCTGATGTTGAGTCAGCGTCCTGACAACTTCAGAGGTTGACTAAAGGGAGGCCGCTACTTACAAGTAAGCGTCCTAATGAATTAGTTCAATTCAACCTTGAATGTTATCAACGTCCTAATGAGTCATCAACGTCCTGACTTAACAAGTTTAGGAGAGCGTTGTTGAGTCATTAGCGTCCTGAAAGACTCTTGAAAAAATGGTTTTGACTCGCAATTAAAGATATGAAAAAATGGTTCTTGAATGAAGCTCGTTAACACCGAAAGAGATTTTGTTTGTGATCATCAAAATATACTTCATCAAGTATACTTAGGGACGTGCTAAGTGATGAACTGTCACACCCTGGGTTGCACAGCGTGCCCCCTACCCAGGTGCGGGCGCACCACCGCAGTGGAGAACGCCTAGCCATTATATATCCACAGTATTGTCTTTATTGGGGTCCACAGAACACTGCACGCACCCAACGACCTTTGTCCTTTCCCTATGCAGAACACTGCACAGTCCAGGGGCCTCCCCCAAGTTCGAACTCGCAACCTCTTCCTCATAAGGTTAGATTTCGCAACTTGAGTATCCATTGAACCAACCCCATAGGGAATGGCATGCGGAATGCCGAGACGGGACGCCCGGCGTAGGCATCTCCGACCACTTCTCAACTCCCGTGAGGTGGTTGAGACCCTACGAGCCTTATCTCAAACAACGACATAATATCAAAAGGTACTAAACAAAACTACCCACCGTATTAATCATCCAAGACAAGAGATAGTCCATAAAAATGAACCATAAATAAAATCACAATCTCTACAGTCCATTAAAATTGACATACACATAAAGTCCAAAATTGTGGGTACAATAAAAACCGTCATATGCCCACATGGTCTATCCAACAAGTCCCAACTCACCCATACGACAATGTGGTAAGTATTATAATTACATAATCCAAAATATAATACTTCATAATTTAAAACACAATTCAATCAAAATGCCTCTCAACTCACATCGAGGCTTTGGATTCTCTCGCAGACAAGGCCCTCAAGATATAACTACTCTTTTGCCCTTATTCGGGACAGAAGGACCTGAAAGAGGAAAATGAGGGTGAGCCAACGGTGCCCAGTGAATAGAATTCAAATATGCTATCAATACTCATCAATAAATATCATGTATGCATGTCAATGTGTAGCATGATTAAAACTCATAACATATAGATATCAAACATTTATAATAAGTTCGATGCAAGTAAAAACTTATCAATTTGGATCCACATTCCACATGCATTGGGTTACTAGTGCACGTCTATTTCACCGTACCGTTGATCCCAATCATGTTTATTTTGGGTTACTAGTGCACGCCTATTTCACCGTACCGTTGACCCCAATCTCTTCCTTTCTTAAAACCCTCCTATGACAAGGTTAAGTCCCCCTATTAGCCAGATAGATGGGCCCAACCAATGTCATAAAGTTTTCTCAAATCAATGCATCATTCAAAACATTAGAACACATTCATGCTTTCAACATACAATATATAAGTGATATGATGACATAAAAGATATAATCATAAATGAAGTCTACTCACAACCAAGCCTCGCGAGAGTACTTAACCACACACGATCACCAAACCGAATCAACCCAAATCAAGATCCTGAAACATTCATCAATATCCTACCATACATCAATTTCTATGCTCAATCACATAGACATTACACATCAACCCTAAATCAGCCCACATATAAACAATAGGCCTAAATCTCATCTAATCCCATCATTCAACTCAAATCACATGACTTAGGCCTCTAATGCATAGTTCTCATACATAAACTATTCTATTAATCAAAAATACTGATTTTCAATTCCTTTAGGCATAAATATGCCCAAATTGGGTCACTTGATCACAAGTAGGCCTAACCCATGATATGGTCACAACCACCAAATCAGTAGCATAATCAACCCTAATCATGCTTAATTAGACATAAGTTGCATCAATTCAATGATTCTAGGCCAAAAGCATCAAAAGCCTTAAAATATGAAATTTTCCATACTTAGGCCATATTGTCGATTTACACTAGGTCACCATGTTCAGCCATGTATATCACTGATTTTGCATCATGGTTTCATCAACAATGGCAACTAGGTCAACATAGTTGACATGCAAGCTATTTGGAATGGTCTAAGTTCATATTCTAAATTTAGGTCTAATACAAGCAACCCTACCAATTCTTCATTTACTATTCTGTTCAGATGCATCAATATACCAACAGAAATATGTAATCACAAAATCAACCGTATGATTGAAGTATGTGAAGAAAAAAACCTTGTGTCCAAATATCAGCCCAATCCAACGGTGGAACGAAAAGATATGTATCTTTGATGAACAAGTCTCTAATCAGACAATTTCTCCTTTTCTGCTGCGAATACTCAAACTCAGATGACTATATCACACAAAATACTAAACTTATAAACATCTCCACAGGTCATAATATATACATATCAGTTATAAACTACATACCCAAATTTGATATCCATCCAACGGTACATTTAGGAGATCTATAAGTTTGAGCGAAACACCACGAGAAATCCAGAATGTCCGACCAGCTTTGTTTGAGAGGTTAGATCTCTCAGACGAAACTTGTAATCAAGATCTCCACCGTTCCGAATACAGAAATATCAGTTTTACACTACATATCCAAATTGTATATCCATCCAACGGTAGATTAAGGAGATCTAGAAGTTTGAATGGAACGGCGCGAAAATTTCAGACTTTCCGACTAGTTTTGTTTGAGAGGTTAGATCTCTTAGAAGAAACCTCTGATCAAGATCTTCACCGTCCAGAATGAATAACCATAAGCTAAGAACGTGGTGACAAAGTTTGAACTCAATCTGACCATGTATTCACAAGATCCACCTCTTTGATGAAAATGTCGCAGGGATCCTCCTCCTGCAACTCTCTCCTTCTTTCTCTTCTTCTTTCCTTTCTCTTCTTTTCTTTCTCTTCTTCTTTCCTTTCTCTCCACTCACCTCTTTCTAGCACTTCCTTGATTCCCTCCTCCACTCACCTCACTTTCTAGCACATTCTTGGATTCTCTCCTCCACTCACCTTATTTTCTAGCACATTCTTGGATTCTCTCCTCCACTCACCTTATTTTCTAGCACATTCTTGGATTCTAGAAGTGGGCATGGGACACTTGTCCACTTTCATGCACCAACCTTCACATGTGTTGGTCTCATACTACCCATACCAACCACATGTACTTTAACCAATCTCATGCTTCCATGTATTTTAAATGTTCAATCCATTTTATACACCAAATTTTCATTCTCATTTATCCTTTTATTCAATCAATCCTAACCCATATCAATTCATGGTTTAATGGGCTCATGCATAAATAATAACATATGCATTATACTTTAATTTAACATGACCCATATACAATTTATGATACACATATTTATATACATTATCAAGCATCAACTATACAAACATTAAACAACCATCAAACAAACACCAAACATATCAAGGCAATACATAGAGTTTGGGCAAAGTGCAATTGGGTTATGGGCTAGATGAAATAATTTTCGGGGCGTCACATGAACTGCTTAGATTAACACCAACAACTTCATTTCTATTAAGTCTATAAATGCCAGCTCTTAGAATATTCGCAACACCGAAAAATTCATCAAGCAAATACTTTTGAAAGTTAGTCGATTTTTCAATTTGATTTCAGGGCTTAAACTATTTTAGTTTTTCAAAGTGTCTTCTTTGAAACTCTGTTCATTCAAAAGATTTTCATACTGAGCTCAATCTCTATCTTTTTTTGAAAATCTATTTGAAGGTTACTGAACTGTTTTTCACTCAAATTTTTAGCACTGTTTTAATCATATATCATTCTTGCTGAAAAAAAAAATTGAGCGAGAGTTCATAGGATACAGTTGTACTTCATTTCATATCTTGTATACTGTATCAAGTTGTAACAGTAGTTATATAAACTGCTGAGTACCCAACTTTGTTTTTTGAACAAGTGGTTGTTCTCAAGCCTGTAAGTGTAGAAGGCTTTAGGTTAATCTCACACTTGGAAGTTGAGATAGGTAGTTCTCTAACCTGTAAGTCGAGAGGTTTAGGTTGGTCTCAAGCCCGTAAGTTGAACATTTTAATGGTTGTTCTCACACGCGGAAGTTGAGAAAAGGTGTAACGGTTTGGTTCCCACCCATAAAAGAATCCCTTAATGAAGAGGCTTCAAATCCTAACTGAGGAGGTTAGGTAGTGGATGTAGACAAGTAGCCGAACCATTCTAAATCGATTGTGTAAATTGATTTATTTTTTTGCACGTATTTAGTTGCCATTGCAATAACTTTAATTGTCTAAGTGCCCAATTCACCCCCCTCTTGGACATACCTGGGCCATCACCTACATCTTGGACAAGGCAATAAGGGTTCAACTTACGATATACAAAGTAACCTAGAACACTTTGTTGTCCCCTGCCTATGAGGTTGTTGTCGATAGGATAGGAAAGCTCCATAGAGGAGGAAAAACCCAAATAGGGATAGCTATATAGAGAAAAGAACGACCCTACGTCTATAGTAGTTGTTTTTTTTATTTGTCGAGAATGTGTGAGATCATATTAGAAAGGGGTATTGATTCGCAACTGTTCAGAAAGTTGCATGAGAGAAGAACTAAAAATCAGGAGAAAGTGGCTTTTTTTTCTCCAATGAAAAGACTAACAGTAAGTTATTTTGATTAGGAATAACAAAATTACTTTAGTACCCTTTTTTTAATTATTGAACTTTGTGTTTCCATATATCATAAACAAGGGGTATTTTTGGTAGTCATGTTGCAAAATAGTTCACATCAACAACCAAAAATTCTCTTTAAATTAGTATAAATTATTATTATAATTATATAATAATTATTTCTATTATTATTAGTAATGATATATACATATATTAAGTTAACTAGATATACAGGTAAATAAATGTGGCAACACATAAGGTCACAAATAAATATAGCGAAAAAATGAAATGACTAATAAATAAAACAACAAAAATGTTGGTTAGAGAATTTAGAGAGACTTAACAAGGAAATAAATATTTTAAATTGGAGATTTAATGCTTTAATATTGGGTTTAACTAAAAGTGTATATACAATTACAAAATGGTTTAAATTGGAGTACAAATATTGTACTTAATTGTCGTCGCCATTTTACTTTTATTATTAGGATTATTATTATTATTATTGTTGGTGGTGGTGGTGCAAGATTTGACCAACACCAATAAGATGATGAGTTGGAGAAAATAACGCTGATATATTCTGAAATTTGCCTGAGAACTAGTCTAGACGCTGGAGATTATGATCTGAAGAGGAACGAACAGATAAGAGAATAGACTATAGTAAAGAACACCGGTGTGGTGCCGGCTAAAGACCCTCTAATGCCTAAGTAAGCTCAGAGCTCGTAGAAGAGTACTAGAATAATATAGCTGAACTGTGTAGAGAATAGCGTACCTTCCCCCTTTGGGGTGATAGGGTTTTTATAGAGTTGGATCTTTGGCCTTATGGTATAGTTGTAGTTGAATTAGGAGAGCTTAGAGACTTCCTAGTCGAATTGGGAATGCCCAGAAGCATCCTAGTCGAATCAGGAGGGATTTAGTTATCTTCCTATCCAGATTAGGAGGGATTTGTAGGTGCACCCAAGATGGGGGTGAATTGGTGTGATGGTCAAATTAAAACTTTTCCAATGACTTAGTGACATACATTGGTACATTGGAACTAAATGCACATACTAACCCTAAAGTAAAATGCATAACTTAAAGCACACTAGAATTTATAGTGGTTCAGCCAAGCCTACATCCACTATCTAATCTCTCGATTAGGATTTTCTCAATCCACTAACTGATTCTCTTACGGGTGAGAACCAAACTGCTATACATGCCTTTTTATAGGTTCAAGGCAAACCTATCTTTTTGCGGGCTAAGGATGAACTGCATTTTCTTTTTTCGGGATGAGGAAAAACCCATGTTCATTTTACGGGATAAGGAAGAACCATTTTCCTTCTACGAGATAAGGAAGAACCTATCCTTTTGCGGGATAAGGATGAACCATAACATGATTTCACCTTGAAATCATCAAGTGAACTATATTCACTTGTCCTGGATTGTTTCAATCTAGAAACACATCAGCGTTACAACACAAAATAATAGTGTTGGTTCTAACTGAGTAAAATACTTTACAATTAAGCTCATGTCCATAGCATTACAAAGATGTATAAATTTGAATACGTAATGCTAAGAGACATACACTTACATTCATTTACCTTTTAATGCTCGGTATTGCTCAAGTGCAGTTTCGAAGAACGTGAATGATATGCAAATCAATTAAGTGTTTCTTCGAAAACATTATGATACCATTGAAACATTGAAGTTGAAAATCATAAGACCAGTGTAAATCAATGACACATACAATTTTCAAAATAAATGTAGTATATAAGCAGGAAAACTTCTAGTTCAGTATTCAATAGTTAACACTACTACTGATATAGTTCAATACAACACTTAAGATATGAAATCAAGTACAATTGTATCTCTCATAAACTACTTCTCAAATTCCTTCATCAGCATGATTGACGTTAAGTATAAATCCATGCTGAGAATTAGAGGATAAACCAGTTCAAATAGATTTTCAAAGATAGAATATAATTGAAGCTCGATATGAAAATCTTTTGAATGCGTAAAGTATCAGTGAAAATACTTTGTAAACTATAATAGTTGAAAACATTTTGAAAACGACTAACATTCAAAAAGTTTTTGGCACAATAAAATTATCGGCAAGTTGTTTGATTCAAAGTGTTGGTATTTATAGACCTAGTAGATAATAGCTGTTAGACATTTGAAATTCAAATATAATGTGAAAATTTACACACAATGGCTAGAATGTTATATGAAAATGGCAACTGCAATTTTCACTAACATTCTGATTCTTTTCAGATTACATGAATAAGGAAAGTTTTAGAAAAACTTGATTCATGTATCAGAGAAGACCTCTGATAAATGTGAAACAAGATTATGTGCAAAGATCTGTTTTGAAAAAGTAGACTAATATAGTGTACTTGTTAGAATAGTGACGGTTGTTGAATTAGCATCCTGATTCCGTAATCAACGTCCTGACGCATAATATCAATTTTGTCGTTTTGTTCCTTGAGGGCGCTCATTATGTATTTGCGTCTTGACTTAACCCTGAGGGCGCTAATGCACAATTAGCGTCTTGCTTTGTTTTAAAACAGTTAGGTATATGAGGGCGCTACTTTCCAAGTAAGCATCCTACCTTTTAAAACATAAAACAAAATACGAGGGCGCTACTACTATGTAAGTGTCCTACCATATTTAAAACATTTGAAGAACTATACTAAGTACGTTGAAGGACAATCAGCGTTCTGAAAGTTATTAAGTTGATTCCCAAAGATGAGGGCCCACTTACCCAGGTAGCGTCCTGATAGTTCATTCAACTTATAACTATCAGCGTCCTCAAAGATAAATTCTTTGAAGAACTTGGAAATCTTTCGGTAAACCGATGCTGAGTCTGCGTCAGAGGTTGACAAAAGGGAGGTAGCTTCTTACAAGTAAACATCCTGATTAATCAAATCAATTCAACCTTGAATGTTATCAACGTCCTAATGAATCATCACTGTCCTGACTTATCAAGTTCAGGAGAGTGTTGCTAAGTCATTAGCGTCCTGGAAGGCTCTTGAGACGTAGTTTTGACTCGCGGTTAAAAATACGATGAATGCGAATAAAAACTCGATAAATTTCAAATTAAACATCGAAAATTAAATTATTTGAAATACCGTAAAACGTATGATCAAAATATGCAAATATGCAAGTGATTTGTGCATGGTTTTGAAAAACGTTTGAGTAATATCTATTAGAGAAAAATATACCTTAAATACTATGTATTTCTCATATTTCTCATAATCTTTAAATGCAACTCTTCATTATGAAATCTTCAATAAAAACTTTGTGCTGGAGTTGAATATCTTGAACTTTGATCGAAAGATGTAGTCTTGAAGCTTGATCGAATTGTTCGTGTGATGTGATCTTGGAATCATGATATGATATTGAATGTCTGATATGACCTTAAGTTCCTTGATCGAATCATTCTTTGCCCTTTTGCTTTCCCAAGGTGTTGAGATAAATTTTTGATTAAAACTCGTTAGCACCGAAAGAGATTTTGTTTGTGATCATCAAAATATACTTCATCAAGTATACTTAGGGACGTGCTAAGTGATGAACCGCTTAGGTTAACAATCCCCCCCTTTTCCCGCCTAATTCTCTTATTTTTCTTTTCCCCCTTTGTCATATAAAAAAGGTAAAGAAAAGAGACTAAGATCTCCCCCTGTGACATAGTAGAGTAGCGAAGCTCCCCCTTACTTCGTGCATTCACCCTCAAGATGATTTATGACGACGTGTCATAGTTAGGCACATGAGAATGCGGAAGGTCTACAATACTTAGTCATATAAGAAGTAGATCTTATCTTTTAAGCACAGTGAGAAATAGTTTGACTTATTCATAGGCTATAAAATTTTGAAACAATAGGGTAGACGAGAATCGTAGTCATAGGGGATGAGAAAGAATTGCCCAAAGATGAATTCATAGAGAATTTTTAAATGTGGGCAATTTTTCTCCTGGTGCTTGGCATAAGTATAAATTTGATAATCAATCCAAGCCTAACAAATAATATGCTTTAAAATTTGTAAATAATCAAGCATAAGCATACTTGTAGCATAAGAAAAATGATTTATGAATAAGCAAGGCCTAGCTATTATGATTCTAATAAGATGCAAAGTATATAATTTGAAGTACATGGCGCCTATTAGATATCAAAAATCACAATCAATTGATGCATGCAAGATTTGATATTAAAAAACAACATCAATGTCATGAAAGAGTGAAAGTCATGGACTTTCCATAGTTTAGGCATATGGAGATATATAAGATGAAGGGCAAAGCCTAAAGATATTGAATATATGCTAGATTTCATAGATATCATTCAAGCAACAACATATATTCATTTATATACTAGGAAAATGATTTCAATTGAAGCATAGCCTAGATTGTTTGATTCTAATGAAAAATGATTTTGAAGCGTATGCAATCATTAGAAATCAAATGTTTGAGAATTTCATGCTTATGATGAAAGACGAAGAAAATGCATCAAAGTCAGGAAGCCTTAAAAAGAGATTGCCAAAAGATTGTAATCATGAGTATAGACAATTTTCTCTTCAAGAGATATAGGCGTAGGATATGAAATTGTGTACAATGGCCTATATTCATTTGCATATACAATGAGTCATGCATAGATATGATTTAAAGTAAACATGATCATGATATGAACTAGCATAGGAAGGAATAAATTATTAAGCATAGCCTAGCTATATCAAATAATACGATCAAATACCACATGAAGTTCAAGATGAATAGATAATCATATATATATATAATCAGATACTCACAAATGGATGATGCAGATTATGAACAAATATCGATAAAAGATGTGATTAACCTCAAGAAAGATACCACAAAGATAATAGCATTAGTCATAATAAGATTTCATCATGGTGATATTTATCAGGAAATATTCGAATCAAAATGAGCAGGACATCATTAGTATGATGACAGATAATCATGTTCATGAAAGCAAAATAGTTATGCATCAGAAATAGTCAGAAGTAATTTTTGCATTTACATAATCAAGCAAAATAGCAAAGCGTAAACAAGCAAGCAACTACTAAGTAGTGAGATGTGCGGAACTAATTGTGTAAGTGAAACAGAGCATTCACACACATATTTAGGCAATCCAGAAATTCAATAATCATCCATAATAGTAAAGCAAAATCAATCAAGATGAATAACAATAGCCAAAATGTGAAGTGAGCAAAACAAAGTATGTTAGAGAGCTAATTAGGACAAACACATACACATCTAATTATAAGAGAATCAGTTGAGAAGAACTTATGCTTAACCATTTGAAAGGAGTATTATAGAAAAGTTTTAAACAAAACTACAAAAGATAGATTATAAACAGAAATTTAGAAAAGATTGGCTTGAAATGACGGGGCTTGCGGAGAGGTTTTTCTAAACATTCCTAGAAGAGTCCGGAGTAGAATCATTGAGGCGAGAACAGGAACTTCCCATGGAGGCTCTTGGTCTGGCAAATTTTGGGAGAGGCAGTGCAGCAGGAACGTCAACTACCTTTCTCTCCAGATACATCAGCACAGGGCCGAGCCGTTTCACTTGGCTCATCGTATACACGGTGCACTCGCGGACGATTTTCTTTAACTCTTTGTGAGACTTGTCATTCTCCTCGAAAAGTGTCATCATCAGATTCCTTTGATATTTAGCCATGATATCAAGTTCTTTCATCCTGTTTTCATGCTCGCTTAGCATGTCCAACACGACCTGTAAGCTGGAAGAGATGGAATCACTCAGTTTGGTGAACTGATCCTCAATAGGAGATGCAACAGGATCGGTGGCAACGGTTCTTCAGAAAGAAGTGGAGACGCACAATTTCTCTTAGGAGAAGTGTTCCTGAAGAAGTCTTCATCAGATTTTTCTGAAGAAGAGGGAGATAAGGACAGAGAGAAATCCCTAAAAGAAGAAGAAGACAGCTCTTTTCTAACTCTTTTCTTAGAAGCAAGGATTTTGGATGCCATTGAGTAGGAGATGAAATGAAGAAAATGAATACAGAACGATTTAGCACTCAAAGTGGGAAATGAAGTGAGAGGGAAACGTATGGAGCAAACAAATAGGCATCAAAAACGGGTTTCCATTAAATGCAAGAATGACATAGAGTTATGCGACGTTGTAAACATAATTAATTAGGAAATAACTTGTTAAAAGTTTGAAGGAATAATTATGCCTAGGTGAACTGGACTTCTAAAATTCGAGAAGATTTAAGAGTTATCACATAGGGTGGTTACAATTAGGTGACAAAATGATTTCTAGGATATCTATCCTAAGACACCAAATACAAAGTACCTAAGACGAACTGTATGATTTGACTGTTTGGATCATTGGCGCTAGGCGGTTAGTCCTAAACACGTGAGCAATTGCTCTGATACCAATTGTTGGTGCACCCAAGAGGGGGGTGAATTGGATGTGATGATCAAATTAAAGCACACTAGAATTTATAGTGGTACGGCCAAGCCTACATCCACTACCTAATCTCTCGATTAGGATTTTCTCAATCCACTAACTGATTTTCTTACGGGTGAGAACCAATTCGTTATACATGCAATTTTATAGGCTCAAGGCAAACCTATTCTTTTGCAAGCTAAGGATGAACCGCATTTCCTTTTTTCGGGATGAGGAAAAACTCATGTTCCTTCTACAGGATAAGGAAGAACTGTTTTCCTTTTATGGGATAAGGAAGAACCGTTTTCTTTTTACCTACGGGATAAGGAAGAACTGTTTTCCTTTATGGGATGAGGAAGAACCATTTTTCTTTTACTGAATAAGGAAGAACCGTTTTCCTTTTATAGGATGAGGAAGAACCGTTTTCCTTTTACGGGATAAGGAAGAACCATTTTTCTTTTACGGGATAAGGAAGAACCGTTTTCCTTTAACGGGATAAGGAAGAACCTATCCTTTTGCGGGATGAGGATGAACCAGTTTCCTACTTACAGGTGAGGATGAATTTGGAATGATTTCGTGGAAAACATGCAAGTATGCAAGTGGTTTGTGCATGGTTTTGGAAAACGTTTGAGTAATGTCGATTAGAGAAAGATATACCTTAAATACTGTGTATTTCACATTTTCTCATAATCTTTAAATCCAACTCTTTATTATGAGATCTTCAATGAACTTCGCATTCGAGTTGAATGTCTTGAACGTTGATCGAAAGATGTAGACTTGCAGCTTCATCGAATCATTTGAGAAGTGATCTTGAAATCAGGATATGATCGTAGAGGTCCTTTTGATTGCAACAATCTTGAATGTGTGATATGATTTTGAGTTCCTTAATCGAATCGTTCCTTGGCTTTTTGTTTTCCTGAGGTGCTTGGATGAAATCTTGGTTAAGGCTAGTTAGCACCGAAAAGTACTTTGTTTGTGATCATCAAAATATACTTTATCACAGTATATTTAGGGACGTACTAAGTGATGAACCTTTTAGGTTAACAATCTTTCCCTTTTATATGATAGCAAACAAATCGAAAAATTAAGCACATTAAGCAAAAATATAAATATTAATTTCTTTTCTCCATCTATTTCTCTTATTTTTCTTCTCCCCCTTTGATATTATCAAAAAGGTTAAGAAAAGAGACTAAGATCTCCCCTTGTGACATAGTAGAGTAGCGAAGTTCCCCCTTACATGGAGACTCCCCCTTACTTTGTGCATTCACCCTCAAGATGATTTATGACAACGTGTCATAGTTAGGTACGTGAGAATGCGTAAGGTCTACTATACTATTAATCACTTGAGAAACAGATCTTATCTTTAAGCACAGTGAGAAATAATTTTACTTATTCATAGGCTATAATATTTGAAATAATAGCGTAGTCGAGAATCGTAGTCATAGGGAATGAGAAAGAATTGCCAAAAAATGAATTTATAGAGAATTTCTAATCGTGGGCAATTATTCTCCTAGTACTTAACATACGTAGATTTGATAATTAATCCAAGTCAAACACATAGTATGCTTTAAAATTTGTAAATAATCAAGCATAAGCATACTCATAGCGTAGGCAAAATAATTTATGATTAAGCAAGGCCTAGCTGTTATGATTCTAACAGGATGCAAAATATATAGTTTGAAGCATATGGCATCTATTAGACATCAAAAATCACAATCAATTGATGCATACATGATTCAATATTAAAGAGCAGCATCAATGGCATGTGAAATGGAAAATTATAAACTTTCCATAGTTTAGACATGTGAAGATATATGATGAATATCAAAGTCTAGACATGCTGAATATATGCTAAATTTCATGTATCAGAGACGGTCTCTGATAGGTCTGGAAAGGACTCTGTGGAAAGGTCTGCTCTGAAAAAGTAAACTTACATAGTGTACTTGTTCGAATAGTGACGATTGTTGAATTAGCGTCCTGATTCCATAATCAGTGTCTTGACGCATAATGGCAACTTTGTTGTTTTTTTCCTTGAGGGCGCTCATTACATATAAGCGTCCTACTGAACAATTAACTGAGGGCGCTACAAGCTTGTGAGCGTCTTGACTTTCTTTGATATTTAAACGACTTAACCTTGAGGGCGTTAATGCACATTTAGCATCCTCCTATGTTTTAAAACAGTTAAATACATGAGGGCGCTATTATCCGAGTAAGCTTCCTGTCAACTTAAAACATAAAAAAAATAATATTAGGGCGCTACAACTATGTAAGCGTCCTGTCAGTTAAAACATTTGAAATAAGACACAAATACGCTTAAGGACAATCAGCGTCCTGAAAGTTACTAAGTTGATTCCCAAAGGTGAGGGCACTCCTATGTTAACCTATATGGTTCATTCTTAGCACATCCCTAAAGTATACTTGATGAAGTATATTTTGATGATCACAAACAAAGTATGTTTTGGTGCTAACAAACGTTTCTCAAGAACTTATCTCTGCACCATAGGAAAAGCAAAAAAACCAAGGAACGACTCGATCAAGGAACTCAAAGCTTACACCCAACGGTCAAGCTCGTTTCAACTAACGGACTTCAACGATCACATCATGATTTCAATATCACTTCACTTGAACGTCTCAATCAAGCTTCATGTCAACATCTCTCGATCAACGATCAAGTCATTCAACTCCGAATTGCTCTTATTAAAGATCTCATAATGAAAAGTTGGATTTAACGGTTATGAGAAAAGAAAAATACACAAAGTATTTAAGGTATATCTTTTTCTAATCGTTATTGCTCAAAATGTTATTCAAAACCATGCATATATCATTTTCATATGTTTTGTAAATCTCCATGTTTTGATTTCATGTTTTTAACTTTATTTCAAATGATTTAAAACTATATATTTAATTTGAAATATACCGAGTTTTTATTCTCATTTATCGAATATTTTATCGCGATTTAAAACTATTTTCAAAGAGTTTTTCAGGACACTAATGAAATAGCAGCGCTCTCCTAAACTTGTTAAGTCAGGATGCTGATAGATCATTAGGACGTTGATAATGCTCAAGTTTGAAATGAACTGATTAATCAAGACGCTTACTTGTATAGTAGCGGTCTTATATATTAGTCAACCTCTGTAGTTGTCAAGAAGCTTACTCAGCATCAGCTCACTGAAAGATCTTTAAAAGTTTTTCAAAGAATGTTTCTTTGAGGACATTTGGTTATAAGTTGATTAAACTATCATGACGTTTTATGGATAGGAACGCCCTCACTTTTCGAAATCAACTTAATAACTTTCAGAACGCTAATTGTCCTTCAGCACGTTTTTAAATGTCTTAACTTGCAGGACGCTTACATAGTAGTAGCGCCCCTCATGTTATGTTTTTTATCCATAAGGACGTTGTAGCGCCCTCATGTTTTGTTTTATGTTTTAAATGCAAGACGCTTACTTGGATAGTAGCGCCCTCATGCCCTTAATAGTTTTAAAACATAGCAGGATGCTAACTATGCATTAGTTTCCTCAAGGTTTAAGTCGTCTAAACTAATAAGTAAGTTAGGACGCTTACAAGTTAGTAGCGCCCTCACTTAAGTGTTCAGCAGGACGCTTATACGTAGTTAGTGCCCTCAAGGAACAAAATTACATAGTTGGTATTATGCGTTAGGACACTGATTACGGAATAAGAACGCTAATTCAACTACCGTCACTATTTGAATGAGTACACTACGTCAATTTACTTTTTCAAAATCGATACTTGCACAGAGTCCTTTTTAGACTTATCAGAGACCCTTTCTGATACATGAAAGAAGTTCTTCTAAGGCTTTCCTCTTTCATGAAATCTTAAAAGAACCAGAATGTTAGTGAAAATCATAGTTGCTATTTTCATATAACATTCTAGTCGTTGTGTGAAAACGTTTATATTATTTGAACTTCAAATGTCTAACGGCTATCTCCCTTTAAGTCTATAAATACCAATACTTAGGACCAAACAACTTGCCAATCACTTTGTGTTGTGCCAATACTTTTTGAAAGTTAGTCTGAGTCAAAATGAATTTCATTTTCTAATCTTTCAAAGTATTTTTACTGATACCTATACAATTTTCATACTAAACTTCAATCCTAATGTATATTTAAAAATCTATTTTTATATTGGTATCAACTCAAATTCTTAGCAATGATTTATATTTGGTATCATTCATGTTGATGATAGAATTTGAGAAATAGTTCAAGATATACAGTCGTACTTCATTTCATATCTTAAGTAATGTATTGAACTATATCAGTAGTTGCGTTAAACTACTGATTGTTGAACCAAAAGTTTTCATACATATATTATATATCTATTTTGAAAATTGTCTATGTCTTTGATTTACACCAATCCTTTGTTTTTAACGTTAATATTTGTTTGGTATATTTTATCTTTCGATAAAACACTGATTTTCATATCATATCATTCATGCTTTTCGAAATTGCACTTTAGCAATACCGAACATTGAAAGGTAAATGACAGAAGGTGTATTTCAACTTAGCATTACCTATTTCACATTTCATATCTTTGTAATGCTATGTACTATTGTTAATGTAAAGTGTTCTACTGTGTTAGAACCACCCAACATCTCAATGTTGTAATGCTGGGGTGTTTCTAGATTGAAACAATCAGGACAAGTGAAAGTAGTTCACTTGATGATTTAAGGATTGAAATCATATAGGTTTTCTTTGAGCCTATAAAAGAGAAATCGGTTCATCCTCATCCAGTAAAAGGGTAGGTGTGTCCTTAACCTTAAAAAGGATAGGTTATCTATCAGCCTTAAAAGTGAAACTGGTTGTTCCTTATCCCGCAAAAGGATCACGATTCTTCCTTAGCCAGTAAAAGGAGCATGGGTTTCTCCTCATCCCGGAAAAAGGAAGTTGGTTCTTCCTTAGCCATTAAAAGGAACATGGGTTTTTCTTAATCCCGAAAAAAGGAAAATGGTTCATCCTTAGCTCGTGAAAGGATAGGTTTTCCTTTAACCTATAAAAGGGAAGTTTTAACGGTTTGGTTCTCACCTGTAAGAGAATCAGTTAGTGGATTGAGAAAATCCTAATCGGGAGATTAGGTAGTGGACGTAGGCTTAGCCGAACCACTATAAATATGTGTGTCAAACTTTTGCATTTTAGTTTGTGTTTTAATTTGCATCATATTCCAATTAACTTATGTAAATCACCTAAGTTATTGGAAGACATAATTTTAAAATTGACCATTGCACCCAATTCACCCCCTCATGGGTGGACCAACAAGTGGTATCAGAGCGGGTTCTCTGAAATTTGTCTAACAACCTAGAGTCTAGATTCTTATTGGTGATCTGCATGTTTTGAATTTCGTATTCCATGTGTAATCATCTCGATGACTTCAGCTCATCGCCTGCACGCTACCCAACATTTATTGATAGACCGCCTTTGAGACGTTTTATAAAAATCTTCGTTTCGTCTTCACTTGCATCATTTGCAGTGAAACGTCTCGACCTCCTATCTCTTAAATCCCTCCAATGGCGTCTGGAAACCCTGTATCCCAAAAGCGTCCACGAGAAGAATTTTTTTCTTCAATTGGCTTCTCTTTGTCTTCTTCTTTCGATGATTCGATTGAAGTTGTTGCAAGTTTTAGGTATCCGAAAATTGTTTCCAAGCCACCTCCAGGTTTTCCCAACGCTGAATCGCAACCTCCCATAAAGCGAGAACAAGAGCCATCCCATGCCGACCATGGAGAATCTTCAATCAAGAATCTCTTAAACCAATCGTCCGAGTCCAACTCTGCCAGTTTCCAGTTGGTTGTCGAGCTGCTCTTCGAACAGGAGAAGAGATTAAGGGAACTTGAGAAAGTCAACAGACTTCAAAAGGACATGTTGTTTACTCTTCTAAAAAGGGTGGATAAATCTAAAGTTGTTCTTGAAGATGCAATCAATGGGAGCTTCGTTTTTGCTATGAGCTAGATTAGAAGGCTCGGTCTAGTGCTTGCCCATATTGAACTCATGAGTGCAAGAATGGCCGAACAGCCTCATCTGTCGAGATCTGACGCACCTCGATCTCGTGATGCTCAAGGCTCTCCTTATCAAGCTTGAGTTCCACTGCTCCCTGCTCCTGTCTGTCTGTCGGTCGGTCTGTCTTCTGGTTGTAATTTTTAAAACATCCTGTTAAGATGGTCTTCTGGACCTTGAAAACTCATTACAATGTTTAATGGCTGCTTCCCTTTTCAATTACCAAAAAGTAGTTCATTAAGCTATCTTTCTATCTCTCATTCATCTTTTAATGCTTTAATATATTTGAATGATTGACCTTCTTGAATCTGTGTGCTTTCTATATTTCATACTCATACTGCACACACTAATCACTGTTCAAAATTTGATTGATTTATGCTATGATATGCCTGCTTCTATGTTTGCAAAATTATTTTCGAATATTTCTGTTGCATAAATATGCTGCTTGCTTGAACATGATTATATGTCATCATACTAATATCATCTTGTTCATATTTTCTAATAAACTACATCTTGATGAAATCTTACTATGTCTAATTGCAATTATCAATTTATTGATGACATCTTGCTTAACTAGTCGCATCTATCTTGAGTATCTGATATGCTTATCCGTGACTGTATGATAAATGTCATGATTATATACTTATCTTGCATCTTATATATTATCATGATTATGTATGCTCATTTTGAACTAGTGATATGTGATCATCTGATGATCAGGTAACACAATACCTAGGTTGTGCTTTAATAGTTTATTTTTCCCTATGCTAGTTCATATCATGACCATGCTTACTCTGAACTTAGAATATCTTATCTCTGTATGATTCATGTGTTTGCAAGTATATATAGGCCATGTACGCAGCTCTTTATCATACGCCTATATCTTGAACATAATTTTGCCTACACTCATGACCATTATATGTTGGCATTATTCTTTCAATGATTTCCTGTTTTTGATGCATTTGCTTCATACTATATCAAGATTGCATCAAACTCATGAATATCTAATTTCTACTGAGTACATATCCTTTCAGATGCTCCCTCATTAGAATCAGTGAATCAAACAATCTAGGCCATGCTTTAATTGAAATTACTTGCTTAATTTTTGGTTCAGTGAATGTATGTTATTGCTCAAATGCCTTCTATGAAACTTAGCATATATTTAGTATGTTTAGATGTTGATATTCATCGTATATATCTTCATATGTCTAAACTATGGAAAGTTTATAATTTTCCATTTCACATGCCATTGATATTGCTCTTTAATATTATATTTCGTATACATCATTTGACTGCGATTTTTGATATCTAATAGATGTCATGTACTTCAACTATATACTTTGCATCTTGTTAAAATCAAAATAGCTAGGCCTTGCTTTATCATAAACTCTTTGCCTATGCTATAAGTATGCTTATGCTTGTTTACTTACATATCTTAAAGCATACTATGTGTTTGGTCTGGTTTAATTTTCGAATATATATTTATGCCAAACATGATGGAGAATAATTGCCCACGATTAAAAATTCTTTATGAATTCATTTTTTGGCAATTCTTTCTCGATCCCTCTGACTTCGATTTTTGGCTACGTTTTTGTGAAATGTTTTCAAATATTAATAGCCTATGAATAAGTTACTCTGTTTCTCACTGTGCTTAAAAACAAGATCCTTCTCTCACGTGATAGTAGACCTTACACATTCTCACGTACCTAACTATGACGCGATGTCATAAATCATCTTGAGGATGAATGCACAAAATAAGGGGGAGTCTCCATGTAATGGGGAGCTTCACTATTCCACTCATCACGAGGGCTGATCTTAGTCCCTCCTTCTTCACTTTTTGATGATATCAAAAGGGGGAGAAGAAAAATAAAGAAGAATAAGGGGGGGAAGAAAAATAAGGAGAAATAGTTCAAGGGAAAACCTTTTTGCTTAATATGCTTAATTTTTCGATTTGTTTGTTATCATAAAAATGGGGGAGATTGTTACCCTATATGGTTCATCCTTAGCACATCCCTAAAGTATACTTGATGAAGGATATTTTGATGATCACAAACAAAGTACTTTTCGATGCTAACAAACGTTTCTCAAGAACTTATCTCTGCACCAAAGGAAAAGCAAAAAACCAAGGAACGTCTCGATCAAGGAACTCAAAGCTTACATCCAACGGTCAAGCTCGTTTCAACTAACGGACTTCAACGATCACATCATGTTTCAAGATTACTTCACTCGAACGTCTCGATTAAGCTTCATGTTGACATCTCTCGATCAACGTTCCAGTCATTCAACTCCGAATAGCTCTTATTAAAGATCTCATAATGAAGAGTTGGATTTAACGGTTATGAGAAAAAGAAAATACACAAAGTATTTAAGGTATATCTTTCTCTAATCGTTATTGCTCAAAATGTTTTTCAAAACCATGCATATATCATTTTCATATGTTTTCTAAATCTGCATGTTTTGATTTCACGCTTTTAACTATATTTCAAATGATTTAATACTATATATTTAATTTGAAATATACCGAGTTTTTATTCGCATTTATCGAATCTTTTATCGCGAGTCAAAACTAATTTTAAAGAGTCTTTCAGGACACTAATGAAATAACAGCGCTCTCCTGAACTTGTTAAGTCAGGACGCTGATAGGTCATTAGGACGCTGATAACGCTCAAGGTTGAAATGAATTAATTAATCAGGACGCTTACTTGTATAGTAGCGGTCTTATGTATTAGTCAACCTCTGAAGTTGTCAGGAAGCTGACTCAGCATCAGCTCACTGAAAGATCTTTTAAAAGTTTTTCAAAGAATGTTTCTTTGAGGACAATGATGGTTATAAGTTGATTAAACTATCATGACGCTTTCTGGATAGGAACGCCCTCACTTTTGAAAATCAACTTAATAACTTTCAGGACGCTAATTGTTCTTCAACGCGTTTTCAAATGTCTTAACTTGCATGACGCTTACATAGTAGTAGCGCCCCTCATGTTATGTTTTTTATCCATTAGGACGCTCAAGTAATGTAGTGCCCTCATGTTTTGTTTTATGTTTTAAATGCAGGATGCTTACTTGGATAGTAGCGCCCTCATGCACTTAATAGTTTTAAAACATAGTAGAACGCTAACTGTGCATTAACGACCTCAAGGTTTAAGTCGTCTAAAGTCATAAGTAAGTCAGGACACTTACGAGTTAGTAGAGCCCTCACTTAAGTGTTCAGCAGGACGCTTATACGTAGTAAGCGCCATCAAGGAACAAAATGACATAGTTGGTATTATGCGTTAAGACATTGATTACGGAATCAAAATGCTAATTCAACTACCGTCACTGTTCGAATGAGTACACTACGTTAGTTTACTTTTTCAGAATAGACACTTGCACAGAGTCCTTTTCAGACATATCAGAGACCCTTTCTGATACATGAAGGAAGTTCTTCTAAAGCTTTCTTCTTTCATGAAATCTGAAAAAAACCAGAATGTTAGTGAAAATCGTAGTTGCTATTTTCATATAACATTCTAGTCTTTGTGTGAAAACGTTCATATTATTTGAACTTCAAATGTCTAACGGCTATGTCCCATTAAGTCTATAAATACCAACACTTAGGACCAAACAACTTGCCAATCACTTTGTGTTGTGCCAATACTTTTTGAAAGTTAGTTTGAGTCAAAATGAATTTCATTTTCTAATCTTTCAAAGTATTTTTACTGATAACTATACGATTTTCATATTGAACTTCAATTCTAATGTATATTTGAAAATCTATTTTTATATTGGTATCAACTCAAATTCTCAGCACTTATTCATATCTGGTATCATTCATGTTGATGATATAATTTGAGAAAAAGTTCAAGATATAGAGTCGTACTTGTTTTCATATCTGAAGTATTGTATTGAACTATATCAGTAGTTGCGTTAAACTACTAATCATTGAACCAGAAGTTTTCATACATATATTCTATATCTATTTTGAAAATTGTCCATGTCTTTGATTTACTCCAGTCCTCTGTTTTTAACGTCAATATTTGTTTGGTATATTTTATCTTTCAATAAAGGACTGATTTTCATATCATATCATTCATGCTTTTCGAAACTGCACTTGAGCAATACCGACCATTGAAAGGTAAAGGACAGAAGGTGTATTTCAACTTAGCATTACCTATTTCACATTTCATATCTTTGTAATGCTATGTACTATACTTAATGTAAAGTTTTCCACTGCGTTAAAACCACCCAACATCTCAATGTTGTAATGCTGGTGTGTTTCTGGATTGAAACAACCAGGACAAGTGAAATTAGTTCACTTGATGATTTCAGGATTGAAATCATATAGGTTTTCTCTGAGCCTATAAAAGAGAAATCGGTTCATCCTCATCCAGTAAAAGGGTAGGTGTGTCCTTAACCTTAAAAAGGATAAGTTATCTATGAACCTTAAAAGAGAAACCGGTTGTTCCTTATCTCGCAAAAGGATCACGGTTCTTCCTTAGCCAGTAAAAGGAACATGGGTTTCTCCTCATTCTGGAAAAAGAAAATTGGTTCTTTCTTAGCCATTAAAAGGAACATGGGATTTTCCTAATCCCGAAAAAAGGAAAATGGTTCATCCTTAGCCCGTGAAAGGATAGGTTTGCCTTTAACATGTAAAAGGGCAGTTGTAACGGTTTGGTTCTCACTCGTAAGAGAATCAGTTAGTGGATTGAAAAAATCCTAATCGGGAGATTAGGTAGTGGATGTAGGCTTAGCCGAACCACTATAAATCTGTGTCAAACTTTTGCATTTTAGTTTGTGTTCTAATTTGCATCATATTCCAATTAACTTATGATCTAAGTTATTGGAAAACATAATTTTAAAATTGACCATTGCACCCAATTCACCCCCCTCTTGGGTGGACCAACATCCTATCCAGGTAGCGTCTTGATAGATTATTCAACTTATAACTATCAGCATCCTCAAAAAGACGCTCTTTGAAGAACTTAAGAAATCTTTCAGTGAGCTGATGCTGAGTCAGCTTCCTGATAACTTTAGAGGTTGAATAGTAAAGGAGGCCGCTACTATACAAGTAAGCATCCTAATAAATCAGTTCAATTCAACCTTGAACGTTATCAGCGTCCTGACTTATCAAGTTCAGGAGAGCGCTGCTATTTCATTAGCGTCCTAAAAGTCTCTTTAAAAATAGTTTTGACTCGCGATAAAATATGCGATATATGCGAGTAAAAACTCGGTAAATTTTAAATTAAATATAGAAAATTAAATCATTTGAAATACCTTAAAACGTAAGATCAAAACATGCAAGTATGCAAGTGATTTGTGCATGTTTTTAATAACGTTTGAGCAATGTTGATTAAAGAAAGATATACCATAAACACTTTGTGTATTTCTCATAATCGTTAAATCCAACTCTTCATTATGAGATCTTTAATAGGAGCTTTGCGCGGAGTTGAATGTCTTGAACGCTGATAAAGAGATATAGACTTGAAGCTTGATCGAATCGTTCGAGTGAAGTGATCTTGAAATCATGATGTGATCGTTGAAGTTCATTGGTTGAAACGATCTTGACCGTTGGATGTGATATTTGAGTTCCTTGATCGAGTCGTTCCTTGGCCTTTTGCTTTTCTCAGGTGCTTTGATGAAATCCTGATAAACATTTGTTAGCACCGAAAAGTACTTTGTTTGTGATCATCAAAATATACTATATCACAGTATATTTAGGGACAAGCAAGTGATGAACCATATAGGTTAACAATCTCCCCCTTTTTTATGATGACAAACAAATTGAAAAATATAACGCGTAAGTAAAATGATTAATGTTAAATTCTTGTCCCCCATCTATTCTTCTTACTTTTATCACTTATTTTTCTTCCCCCGCTTTGATATCATCAAAAAGTGAAGAAAAGAGACTACGATCTCCCCTTGTGACTTAATAGAGTAGCGAAGCTCCCCCTTACATGGAGACTCCCCCTTACTTTGTGCATTCACCTTCAAGATGATTAATGGCAACGTGTCATAGTTAGGTACGTGAGAATGCGTAAGGTCTATTATACTGGAATCACGTGAGAAAAAGATCTTATTTTTTAACACTCCTTAGTGTTTGGCATAAATATAAATATGATAATTAAACCAGACCAAACACAGAGTATGCTTTAAGATATGTAAATAAACAAGCATAAGCATACTTATAGCATAGGCAGAGAGATTTATGATTAAGCCAGACCTAGCTATTATGATTCTAATAAGGTTGAAATTATATTGTTTGAGGTACATGGCATCTATTAGATATAAAAAATCACAGTCAATTGATGTATATAAAATATAATATTAAAGAGCAACATCAATGACATGTGAAATGGAAAATTATAAACTTTCCATAGTTTAGACTTGTGAAGATATACAATAAGTATCAAAGTCTAAACATACTGAATATATGCTAAGTTTTATTGATATTAATCAAACAACATACATTCATTCTCCTATTCTAGGCATATAATTTCAATTGAAGCATGGCCTAGAATGATTGATACATTGATTCTAATGAAAAAGCATTTGGAAGGATATGTGCTCATTAGAAATCAGATATCCATGAGTTTGATGCTAACATGTTATGGTATGAAGCAAACGCATCAAAGTTATAGAAAATCATAGAAAAGATAATGCCAAAAGATAGTAATCATAAGTGTAGGCAAAAATCTTTTCAAGATATAGGCGTATGATATGAAATTGTATACATGGCCTATATTCATTTGCAGAAACATGAATCATGCAAATAAGACTTTCTAAGAGCAGAGCAAGCATGGTCATGATTTGAACTAGCATAAGCAGAAATCACTTGTTAAAGCACAACCTAGCTATTGTGTACCTGATCATCAGATAATCAGATAACACATAAGTTCAAGATAAATTAATCATGATGTTGTATAAGATGCAAAATACATATAATCATGATATTTATCAGACAGACACAGATATACATATAAGATACTCAAGATAGATGTGACTAGTCAAGAATGATGCCGCAAATATACTAAACATGATAATAAAGACTTCAAGTAGAGATGTATCAGAGTCAGCTAAAGATAACATTAAGATCATATAAGCAGGCAATCAAAAGCATGAATCAACTTACAAACGAAGACAAGTGTGTGCAGCATATGAATATGAAATATAGCATTCACACAAATTCAAGCAGATCAGTCATTCAAATAAATAAAGCATCAAAAAGTGAATGAGAGATGAAAAGATAGCTTAGTGAACTACTTTGCAATTATATAGAGAAGTAGCCAATAAACATATTGAATTTAGTTTTCAAGGTCTAGAGGGTCATTTCAACAAGCAAAAAAAAAAAACTACACCCGACAGATAGGCAGACAGACGGACAGATGCAGGGATCAATAGACATCAAGCTTGACGAGGAGCTCCTTGAGCATCACGAGATCGAGGTGCTACTGATCTTGGTAGATGAGGCGGTGGGTTATCCATTCTTGCGCTCATGTGTTCCATATATGCAAGAACATGACCGAGTTTTCTAATTTGGCTCATTGTAAAGGCAAAACTTTCATTGACTGCATCTTCAAGAACAGCTTCAGACTTGTCCACCTTTTTTAGAAGAGTAAACAACATGTCGTTTTGAAGTCTGTTGACTCTCTCAAGTTCTTTTAACCTCTGTTCTTGTTCGCAAAGAAGCTCGACAACCATTTGAAAGCTAGCGGAGTTGGTCTCGGAAGATTGGCTTATGAGATTCTTGATTGAAGATTCTCCATGATCGTCATGGGATGGCTCTGGCTTTATAGGAGGTTGCAATTCAGGCCTAGGGAAACCTGGAGGATGTTTGGAGAAGGTTTTCAAATACCTACTTCCTTTGATTTCTTTAATCGATTCGTCGGAAGAGGAAGATAAGGAAAACCCATTTGAGGAAGAAGAAAATTCTTTCCTTGGTCACTTTTGAGACCATTGGTTATTGGAAGCCATGAGAGAAATTGAGCAGATGTAGAGGCTGGGATATTTCACTGCAGATGATGCAAGCAAAGAAGAAGTAAGGGTTATCATAAAAATGATTCAAAAGCGGTCATGCATTAAATGCAAGGTGGTGTGCAGGAGCGAGCTGACATCATCAAGATAACTACACAGAGAACGATATTCAAAAAGTGTAGATCGCTGATATGACAACCAGGGTTTCTAATTCTAAGACGCGAGAAGAGAGAAACCTAAGACACACCTTAAAATGACCATAGGATCTAGACACTAGGTTGTTAGACGATAATTTCAGAGAACCCGCTCTGATACCAATTATTGGTCCACCCAAGAAGGGGGTGAATTGGGTGCGATGTGGTCAATTTAAAAATTATCTTCCAATAACTTAGTGATGTACATGAGTATATTGGAATTGGATGCAAAATAGAACACAGACTAAATTGCAAACATGAGACACACAAATTTATAGTGGTTCGGCCAAGCCTACGTCCACTACCTAATCTCCCGATTAGGATTTTCTCAATCTACTAACTGATTCTCTTACGGGTGAAAACCAAACCGTTACAACTGCCCTTTTACAGGTTAAAGGCAAACCTATCTTATTACGGGCTAAGGATGAACTGTATTTCATTTTTTCAGAATGAGAAAAAACTCATGTTCCTTTTACGGGATAAGGAAGAACTGTTTCTCTTTTATAGGTTAAGAGAAAACTTTTCCTTTTACAGGTTAAGGATGCACCTATCCTTCTACGGGTTAAGGAACAATTGTTTTTCTTTTACAGGTTCAGAAATAACCTTACATGATTTCAATCCTGAAATCATTAAGTGAACTACCTTCACTTATCCTTGTGGTTTTAGTCCAGAAACACACCAGCATTATAACACTAGATAATGTTGGTTCTAACTAAGTAGAACATTTTACAATTAAGCTCAGTACATAACATTACAAAGATATGAAATATGAAATAGGTAATGCTAAGGTGAAATACACTTACAATCTTTTACCTTATAATGTTCGGTATTGCTCAAGTAGAGTTCCGAAAAGTATGAATGATATGATATGAAAATCAGAGCTTCTTCGAAAATAAAATATACCAAATAAACATTGACATACAGAATGAAGGACTGGTGTAAATCAAAGACACATATAGTTTTCAACATAGATATAAAATATAAGTATGAAAACTTCTAGTTCAGTGATCAGTAGTTAACGCAACTACTGATATAGTTCAATACAATACTTAAGATATGAAATCAAGTATGACTGTATATCTTGAACTATTTCCCAAATTCTATCTCCAGCAAGAATGATACCAAATATAAATTAGTGCTGAGAATTTGAGTAGATACCAATAAAATAGATTTTCAAAGATAGAATGAAAATAAGCTTAGTATGGAAATCTTTTGAAGACGTAAAGGTATCAGTAAAAATACTTTGAAAGTTTAGATGTTTGAAAAACATTTTGACACAAACTAACTTTCAAAACATATTGGCATAATACAAACAGATTGGCAAGTTGTTTAGTCCTAAGTGCTGGTATTTATAGACTTAGTGGGATATAGCCGTTAGACATGTGAAGTTCAAATAATATGAATGTTTACACACAATGGCTAGAATGCTATATGAAAATGGCAACTGCAATTTTCACTAACATTCTGGTTCTTTTCAGATTTCGTGAAAAAGAAAAGTTTTAGAAAAACTTATTTTATGTATCAGAGACAATCTCTGATAGGTCTGAAAAGGACTCTGTGCAAAGGTCTGTTCTGTAAAACGTAAACTTACGTAGTGTACTTGTTCGAAAAGTGACGGTTGTTGAATTAGTGTCCTGATTCCATAATCAGTGTCCTGACGCATAATGTCAACTTTGTCGTTTTGTTCCTTGAGGGCGCTCATTACGTGTAAGCGTCCTACTGAACAATTAACTAAGGGCGCTACAAGCTTGTAAGCGTCCTGACTTTCTTTGATATTAAAACGACTTAACCTTGAGGGCGCTAATGCACATTTAGTGTCCTGCTATGTTTTAAAACAGTTAAGTACATGAGGACGCTATTATCCGAGTAAGTGTCCTGCCAATTTAAAACATAAAACAAAACATGAGGGTGCTACAACTATGTAAAACACAAACACGCTGAAGGACAATCAGCATCCTGAAAGTTACTAAGTTGATTCCCAAAGGTGAGGGCACTCCTATCCAGGTAGCATCCTGATAGACTATTCAATTTATAACTATCAGCATCCTCAAAGAGACATTCTTTGAAGAACATAAGAAATCTTTCAGTGAGCGAATGTTGAGTCAGCTTCCTGATAACTTCAGAGGTTTACTTATAAAGGAGGCCACTACTATACAAGTAAGCGTCCTGATAAATCAGTTGAATTCAACCTTGAACATGATCAACGTCCTAATGAACTATCAGCGTCCTGACTTATCAAGTTCAGGAGAGCGCTGCTATTTCGTTAGCGTTCTGAAAAACTCTTTAAAAACAATTTTGACTCGCGATAAAATATGCGATATATGCGAGTAAAAACTCGATAAATTTTAAATTAATATACAAAATTAAATCATTTGAAATACCTTAAAACATAATATCAAAACATGCAAGTATGCAAGTGGTTTGTGCATGGTTTTGGAAAACGTCTGTATCACCTTAAACACTTTGTGTATTTCTCATTTCTCATAATCGTTAAATCCAACTCTTCATTATGAGATCTTCAGTAAGAGCTTTGCGCGGAGTTGAATGTCTTGAACGTTGATCAAGAGATATAAACTTGAAGCTTGATCGAATCGTTTGAGTGAAGTGATCTTGAAATCATGATGTGATCATTGAAGTTCATTGGTTGAAACGATCTTGACAGTTGGATGTGATTTTTGAGTTCTTTGATCATGTCGTTCCTTGACTTTTTGCTTTCCTAAGGTGCTTTGATGAAATCTTGATAAACGGTCGTTAGCACCAAAAAATATTTTGTTTGTGATCATTAAAATATACTATATCACAGTATATTTAGGGACGAGCAAGTGATGAACCTTATAGGTTAACACTATTCTCTAGGTTGTTAGACCATATTTTTAGAGAACCCGCTTTGATACTAATTGTTTGTCTACCCAAGAGGGGGGTGAATTGGGTGTGATGGTCAATTTAAATTTCTTTTCTAATAACTTAGTGATATACATGAGTATATTGGAATTGAACGCATACACAAAAACTTAGACTAAATTGCGAACGTGAGACACACAAGATTTATAGTGGTTCGTCCAAGCCTACATCCACTACCTAATCTTCCGATTAGGATTTTCTCAATCCACTAACTAATTCTCTCATGGATGGAAACCAAACCGTTACAACTACCCTTTTACAGGTTAAAGGCAAACCTATCCTTTCACGGGCTAAGGATGAACCAAATTTCCTTTTTTCGGGATGAGGAAAAACCCATGTTCCTTTTACAGGATAAGGAGGAACCGTTTTCCTTTTACGGGATAAAAAAGAATTGTGATCCTTTTACTGGATAAAAAACAATCATTTTTCTTTTACAGGTTAAGAGATAACCTATCCTTTTACAGGTTAAGGACGCACCTATCCTTTTACGGGATTAGGATGAACCGGTTTCCTACTTGCAGATGAGGATGAACCTTTTTCTCTTTTACAGGTTAAGAGATAACCTTAACATGATTTCAATCTTGAAATTATTAAGTGAACTACATTCACTTGTCCCGGTTGTTTCAATCCCGAAACACACCAGCATTATAACAAAATAATGTCAGTTCTAACTGAATAGAACACTTTACAAATAAGCTTATTACATAGCATTACAAACATATGAAATATGAATACGTAATGCTAAGATAAAATACACTTACAAACCTTTACCTTTCAATGTTCGGTATTGCTCAAGTGCAATTTCGAAAAGCATGAATGGTGTGATATGAAAATTAGTGCTTCTTCAAAAATAATATGATACCAATAAACATTGACTTGAAAATGAAGGACTAGTGTAAATCAAAGACATAGTTAGTTTTCAATGTAGATATAAAATATAAGTATGAAAACTTCTAGTTCAGTATTCAACAGTTAACACAACTACTGATATAGTTCGATACAATACTTAAAATATGAAATCAAGTACAACTCTATATCTTGAACTATTTCTCAAATTCTTTGTTCAACAAGATTGATATCAAGTATAGATTAGTGCTGAGAATTTGTGTAGATACCAGATCAAATAGATTTTCAAAGATGAAATATAATTGAAACTCAATATGAAAATATTTTGAATAAGTTAAGGTATCAGTGAAAAATACTTTGAAAGTTTAGATATTTGAAAATCATTTTGACATAGACTAACTTTGAAAAAGTGTTGGCATAATAAAAATTATTGGTAAGTTGTTCGATCCTAAGTGCTGATATTTATAGACTTAGTGGGACATAGCCATTAGACATTTGAAGTTCAAATAATATGAACATCTACACACAACGACTAGAATGTTATATGAAAATAGCAACTGCACGTTTTAACTCAGTGGCTACTCGGATTGCGAAATCAACCTATATGAGGTTTGAGGTTCGAATCCGGGGGAGGCCCTGCACTATTCATGATGAATAGTGTGGAAAAATGATCCCGGGGGTACTAGACACTGTTGAGTGGGCTGTGTACTGGGATGAGACAATATTTTGTGGTGCTATGGCTGGGGTACGCTCGAGTAGGAGGTACCCATCACATCCGCGAGGTGTGACAAAAAGGCCTTATGTTTAAAAAACTTAATTCATATATCAGAGAAGAAAAGGACTCTATGCAAAAATTCATTCTGAAAAAGTAGACTAATATAGTGTACTTGATCGAACAGTGACGGTTGTTGAATTAGCGTCCTGATTCCGTAATCAGTGTCCTGACACACAATATGAACTTTGTCGTTCTGTTCCTTGAGGGCGCTCATTATGTATAAGTGTCTTGCTGAATAATGAAGTGAGGGCACTACTGAAACGTGAGTATTTTAGCTTGCTTTAACAATTAAATGACTTAACCCTAAGGGCGCTAATGCACGGTTAGCGTCCTACTATGTTTTAAAACAATTACGTGCATGAGGGCGCTACTTTCCGAGTAAGTGTCCTACCTTTTAAAACATAAAACATAATACGAGGGTGCTACAACACTGTAAGTGTCCTACCACATATTAAAAATATTTGAAACAAAAAATAAGTACGTTGAAGGACAATTAGCGTTCTGAAAGCTATTAAGTTGATTCCCAAAGGTGAGGGCGCTCCTATCCAGGTAGCGTCTTGATAGTTTATTATAACTATCTGTGTCCTCAAAGATAAATTTTATGAATAACTTTAGAAATCTTTCAATAAGTTGATACTGAATCAACGTTCTGACAACTTCAGAGGTTGACTAAAGGAGGCAGCTACTTACAAGTAAGCATCTTGATTAATCAGTTGAATTCAACCTTGAAGGTTATCAACATCCTAATGAACTATTAGCGTCTTGAGTTATCATGTACAGGAGAGCGCCACTATCTCATTAGCGTCCTAAAAGACTCTTGAAAAATAGTTTTGACTCGCGATTAAAAATACGATAAATGCAAATAAAAACTCGATAAATTTCACGTTAAATATAGAGAATTAAATCATTCGAAATACTGTAAAACGTAAGATAAAAAACATGCAAGTATGCAAGTGGTTTGTGCATGGTTTTGGAGAACGTTTGAGTAATGTTGATTAGAGAAAGATATACTTTAAATATTGTGTATTTCACATTTTCCCATAATCTTTAAATCAAACTCTTTATTATGAGATCTTCAATGAACTTCGCGTTGGAGTTGAATGTCTTGAACGTTGATCGAAAGATGTAGACTTGAAGCTTGATCGAATCGTTCGAGAAGTGATCTTGAAATCAGGATAGGATCGTTGAGGTCTTTTTGATTGAAACGATCTTGGACGTCTGATATGGCTTTGAGTTCTTTGATCGAATCATTCCTTGACTTTTTGCTTTCTTGAGGTGCTTGGATGAAATCTTGGTTAAGGCTCGTTAGCACCGAAAGTACTTTGTTTGTGATCATCAAAATATATTTTATCACAGTATATTTAGGGACCCGCAAAGTGATGAACCTTTTAGGTTAACAGTAAATGCTAGAAACAACCAAGGGTAAAAGATAAATCTACACCAAGGGTATAGGGCAGAACGGTAATTTTACACCGAGGGCAGAACGGTAATTTTACACCGAGGGCAGAACGATAATTTTACACCTAGGGCAAAATGGTAATGTACACCGAGGGCAAAACTGTAATTTTGCCTACTTGTAATTATTCAAATAAGTTAAGGGAAAAATGGGCTCAGATTAGTTAAAAACATATTTCAGTTTAAACTCACTGGAATTTCAGTAAGGTAAAAATCTAAAGAAATGTTGTGGGTATCACAATGAATATAACAAATTTAAGATGAGAATGATTCTTTAAGTTTTTGTTCTCTATACATTTCTTTAGTTATGTATTGTTCGTATTATGCTGTATTGTGTAAGCCTGAGAACTGGGTATCGGTTGGCTTACGCTGAGAGCGAAATGCAACTAGAAAAGGTATACCTGATGTGAAAATATCTTATGTTGGCAAATTCATTATTATCATTATGGTCATACGATTGAATTGATTGTTTTGCTTGTGATACTGTGATGAATAGTTTAATACGTGTATTAATATTTTGTATAAAGCGTGGGGACTTCAGAAAGACCCATTGGGCTTTTAGCTCACTCCCTTACTATCTCTCAGGAAATTAGTTGCACTGTTCGTGGATTGTTGTTGGGAGGATAGCTAAAGAGAAGATGCAAGAAGACGTTGCGTGAGCACTTTGAGGCTGTTGGAAGTTGTCTGCATATATATATATAAGTTAAGTGATATTAATATAAATAAGCATCTGCTTACCTATTTATCTATATATATATATATATATATATATATATATATATATATATATATATATATAAAACGTTTATATTAATTACATCTTAGATATATGCATATATATATATATATATATATATATATATATATATATATATATATATATATATATATATAAAATGAGAGGCAGCAGGGTAAAATAAAGGGCTCTTTGAGCCATGTACTAATAACCATGTATATATAAGTATGTATATAAATGTGAAATTTAATAAAGAGAAGATTTTTTAAAAATTTGGTATATTTGTGCACCAAATTTAGATACGTGTTGACAAAATTTTGACATTGTCATTGTCTATATCTGAATCACAAGATTATAAGCGTGAAAAGGAATAATAAAAAGAATACAAATTAGAGTGTTACAAATAAAGCGGTATCAGAGCGTGACAGTCTTCACATGGGAACGGACACACTTAGGCGATGACAAGTGTGACGAAACGTGGCAATCTTGCAGCATCGGAAGTCTTCACACCAAAAATTTATGAACGTTGAAGTTTTTAGTGTAATAACTTCTTGGTCATGTATTGGGGAAATGGTGGAGGACATACCACTATGAATGTACCTCACGTCCATAAAGGTGTGTTAAAATAATAGGAGGTAGAATTTTAGTTGAAGTTGGGTGGTAGAAAAGATTAGAGAAAGTAAAAACTTTAAAACAAATGTTTGAAATAAGAAGAGATTGGAGAAGAGAGACTCTTGTTGCAGACCTTGAAGATGAAGACGACGCCGGAGGAAAGAATTTCTGCAAATGAAAAGAGAAGAAGACAGGAAAAGAGACGCTGCTGGAGAGATAAAAAAAAAAAAATTACTGCCAATGATTAAAACCCAGCACGTTGCTGGGTTAATAAATCCAACGCATGGCTGGATTTGACAACCCGTGGCTGGGACCATGTACATAAAAAAAAATAAAAAATTATATATTACTTTACATTGTAACACATTACAATGTGAACACAAAAAAAATTGTGTTTATGTAATGTATAAACACATTACATAAATATTAATACATTACTCAACATTGTAAGACAATTAAATTATAT
Source organism: Paratinospora sagittata (assembly GCA_035771175.1). NCBI lineage: Eukaryota > Viridiplantae > Streptophyta > Magnoliopsida > Ranunculales > Menispermaceae > Paratinospora > Paratinospora sagittata. The sequence goes on along the minus strand of CM069611.1, from coordinate 10,964,152 downwards.
CATGATATTCAGATATCATTATTAATATATGAAATTATAAAAGATAGTAACGTTTTTGGGCATGACATAATAACTTATTAATATTAAATATATTAAGTGTAAAAGGGATATGAATATGTCCTATTAAAGGCATATATATATATCAATACACACAGGTTATATATATACCTATAGATTTTCACTCCATAACATATATATTTACAAACATACGTACATACATACATATATATATATATATATTATTTATGAACGTTTGTAACTATATATAAGTACATAAAATCTTTAACAAATAAACCACACGCAGGTGGTAATTTAAATAAACAATAATAGTAATAGGAAAATATTTATATTAGATAAGGTATAATTATTATATTTTCTATCTTGTATTGTTGTGTAAGACTATGAATGATGGGGATTGAGTGAATCAAAAATTTTTAGTTTTGGCCATACTTTGGGTGGAATGGGACATTCATAATATGTGTTGAAATTGAAAAATCTGATAAATGAAATTCTTGTGACCGTGATTGGTAAGTAGTGGAAAAATTAAGCTATAAATTGTATTGTCTACCTCAACAAAATGGGACAGATGAGTTGGAAGGATATTTTTTATATCATAGTTTTACCACTTACTTACAGGTTTGAAAATATTGTATAATATTTTTATATCAATTAAGTACCAATTTTGGTCCAACTTACAGAAGAAAAATTTTAGACAAAGAAAATATCTTATTACAACTACCCTTGAAATTTTTTTTAAAAGAAAATGAATTTAAACATATAATACCCCAATGCTATTTATGAAACCACCTTTTGTAAGTAAATCAAGATTGAGAAAACCCCATTACATAAACACCTAGAACCTAAGTGGAAACCTAAATAGATAAATGAGGATTCAAATTTGAGTATTATTGATTTTGTAACAAAATGCCGATACATACCAGAAGTCAAGATAGAGTCGGACAAAGTACTACTAATTTCAGTCTAGAACGAACAAAGACTGAAATGACACCACCGACACAACAAATTGAGACGTATGCAACGGGTCACGCACCCGTGGAACATCAAACATTACCATCAATGGTAGAGGAACAACCAATATTGACACCGCAACAGATGAACAAGTTCTTTGAGAACTTTGAAAACTACTTGGACTCTCAATTGGGAGCCACATTGGACCATCATTTGAAAGGTCAATTGTTACATGGTAACACTTCAAGGAGCGACAAGGATTACCTGAATAGACAAATCACGAAATTCAAAAGATTACAAGCAGTAACATTTGAAGGAAACCTGACGTGGATTCAACACAAAAAAAGGCTGGATGAAATAAAGAAAGCCTTTAAAGTAATGGGAATTCCTGAAGGAAGAAAAGTACATTTGTCAACATACCAGTTGGTAGGACTGGCAAATAGCTGGTGGAAAATAGTAAAGGAAGATCCAAACATAAATGTTGCTACAATGACATGGTTGGAATTTGAATCACTCTTTGTGGAAGAATATTTTCCAAAAGCTGTGAAAAGGCAAAACCAGCAATAGTCTGCCAAGCTTTATCAAAGACAAATGTTAGTACAAGAATATTCTTCCAAGTTTGTGGAATTATCAATATTTTTTCTTTCGACTGTTGCCAATGAAGGAGACAAAGCTGAGAAATTATTTAATGGTTGCGACTGAGTTGAGTCAGGCATTATCTATCATGGAAGTTGACAACTATCGTGAGGTGGTCAATCGAGCCATGCAATATGAGCAAAAACGACAGCAACAGGAGCAAAGGAAGAACAAGGGAAAAAAAATAAATAACTTTCAAGAACAAGGTAATATTAGGAAATTCCAACGTGGTGGAATTCCAGCCACCTCGGGACAGAAACCAACAGGCCAGAGGTTTGAAGCAAACCGGCAAGGGAGAGCAGAAAATCCAAATCAATTCAACTCAACAAACCAAAGAAACAATAAGAGGGAGCAAGGACAAAGGTCAACACGCACCAACAATCACAAGCAAGGAGAAGGGCCACAGCTAGAACGTGGCCAAAATTTTGATCCTAGAAAATGTTATAGATGCAGACAGGAGGGTCATATTGCTCGAAACTGTCCTCAACCAAACCCAGTCTTTCACCAAGGACGAACCCAACCCTCAACAAATCAACAAAACATACCACCACCTCAAATACCTGTTAATCAAGTGCAAGGCCAATGACAACAAAGCTGAACATATACAGTCATAGGACAATGACTTATTTTAACTCCCCAGTATGAGTATTATTTGATACTGGATCAACTCATTTGTTTGTTGCCATGTTAGTAGTACAAAACCTAAGGCTAGAAGTGGAACCTATGGATACTAAGATAATGGTATCTACCCAAGTAGGTGTCGAAGTAGAAATTTCTCAAAAATGCCTGAATTGTGAATTAAAGATAGTAGACAAATTGTTCTGCACCGATTTGTTAGTCATACTGCTAGAAGATTTTGATGTAATCTTAGGCATGAATTGGCTAACACCGCATCATGCAATTGTGGGCTGCCTCAACAAAAGAGTATACATAACTCTTCTAGATAAAACTGTATTAAAGATTTCAGGATCGAAGTCACGACCACCAAAGCTGATCACCGCATCACTGTTCGAACAACAATTGGGGGGCGTACAATTGGAAGATTTCCTACACGAGGAAGAAAAGGAAACTGTACAACCTCTCACACTAGATGAAATTAGTGTGGTACAGGAATTTCCTATTGTATTCCTAGAAGATTTACCAGGACTACCACCAGTACAAGAATTTGATTTTGAAATCAAACTTCTTCCAAAAACCAACCCAGTCTTTATTCCACCATAACGAATGACTCACACCGAACTGGTGGAACTGGACAAACAACTCAGAGAATTGGAAGGAAAATGATTTATCAGAAAAAACACCTCACCTTGGGGAGCTTCTATACTCTTTGTAAAGAAAAAGGATGGTTCTTTACGAATGTGCGTAGATTATCGAAAATTAAACAGTGTTACAATCAAGAATAAATATCCACTTCTCAGAATAGATGATCTTTTTGATCAATTGCGGGGAGCAAGATATTTTTCAAAGATTGATTTACGCTCAGGATACTATCAACTACGTGTCAAAGTGTTCGACATATACAAGACCACCTTTAGAACTCGTTATGGACATTACGAATTTTTAGTGATGTTGTTTGGGTTAACAAATGCACCAGCTGCCTTTATGGATGTAATTCATCTAGTGTTTCATCCATATTTGGATCGTTTTGTAGTAGTTTTCATAGATGACATATTAATCTACTCGACTACTGAAGCTGAACACCGAGAACACTTGAGGATAGTGTTAGAAACACTCAAGGATCACCAGTTATATGCAAAATTCAATCAATGTGAATTTTGGAACCATGAAAAAAATTTCTTGGGGCATGTAGTGTCGGAAAAAAGAGTTGCAGTAGATCCTGCCAAGGTGGAAGCAGTACTAAATTGGAAGCAACCTGAAGATGTCATAGAAATCTGGAGTTTCCCAGGCTAGGCAAGAAACTACAGACAGTTTATTCAAGATTTTACCAAATTAGTCGCACCAATGACCTGACTAACGAGGAAGGATATTCCATTCCACTGGAATGACAACTGTGAAAGATCTTTTCTACAATTGAAGCGGCGATTAACGTTAGCATCAGTGTTACTTACTCCAAAAAGTGGATTGGGTTATACGTTATACACAGATGCTTCACTTAAAAGATTAGGGGCAGTTCTAATGCAAGATGGACATGTGGTGGCCTATGCATCCAAACAATTAAAGCTTCATGAACACAATTATCCTACACACGATCTAGAACCAGCCACAATGGTATTTGCACTCAAGATATGATTGTTGGCCCAGATATGTCCAAGAGGGGGTTAAATTGAACATTTAGCAGATTTTAACCTTTCTTAATAATGTGCGGAATATTGAAAGCAGTTTAAACAAAGTATAGCAAATAAATACAATAAATGTAAAAGAGACAATGCAATCAGGATTTATAATGGTTCAGCCTCGCCTACATCCACTACCTAACCTCCTCAGTTAAGATTTGTTCAAACTCCACTATGGATCTTCTTACGGGTGAAGATCAAACCGGTACACTTTCTCAACTTACAGGTGTGAGAGCAACCGTTAAACTTTCTCAACTTAAGGGTGCGAGAAGACTGTTTCTCAACTTTGAGCAACACTTGCTCTAGCCCAGTGACTAACCAGTCACTACAAACTAAATACAAAAAGATATATGATTCCCTTTACTCAGAATCAAAGTGATACTTACAAAGCTTCGGACTGAACCTTCTATTACCACAGATTCAGCAAAATATGTATGATAAAGTTTGGCTGAAAACAGGTTCAAAGAGCTTTTGTCTTCTTTAATGGATTTTGAAAATGATGAAGATGAACATCAATCCAGAAGACTTGATGCTTTTTTTTCAAAATGATCGTAAGTTGAAGCACAAAGAGTAGTAGACTAACTTTAAAAAGTTTTTTGCACAAGTGAAAACTGTTAAAACGTTTTTGAATGAGTATCAATTTTCGTGTATCTATACGTTCTTTTTGTCCTCTAAGGCAGCACATATATATAGAAATAACAGAGGCACAATAGACTTAGTGAATTTTGGCGCTCTAGGTCATTTCAAAATATAACGACTACATTCTTTCCTAAAATAGATCGATTCAGTTTTGTGCATATTATGACGATAGCACCTGAATCATCTGATCATTCAAGAAAAAGGAATGTTCTAGCAAAGTATTAGAAAGTTCAAAAAGTTCTGAAAAGTGTACGATTCTGAAAAGGTTTTTTACGATTTTGAAAAGGTAAGTTGTAATAGTGTCAGTGTCATAACAATAACATTGTTGAATTAGCGTCCTGACACATAATATCAACTTTGTCGTTTTGTTCCTTGAGGGTGCTCATGGAGCACCAGCGTCCTGCTGAACAATGAAGTAAGGGTGTTACTGATTCGTAAGCGTCCTGACTTACTTTCAGATTAAAACGACTTAAATCATGAGGGCGTTACTCGACAGTTAGCGTCTTGCTTTGTTTTAAGACACTTAAACGCATGAGAGCGCTACTCATAAGTAAGCTTCTTAAAATTTTAAAATAATGTTAAGTGCGTTGAAGGACAGTAAGCATCCTGAAAGTTATTAAGTTCCTTTAAAGGATGGGGCGCTCCTGTCCAAATAGCGTCTTGATAGTTTTCCAATTTATAACTATCAGCTTCCTTAAAAATAGAAACCAATTAAAAACTAAGAGAACTTTCAGCGTCCTGACACTTTTAAAGGTTGACTAAAGGGAGGCCACTACTTACAAGTAAGTGACCTAATGAATAAGTTCAATTCAACCTTGAATGAATGTCAACGTCCTATTATTTTATCAGTGTCCTGACTCATCAAGTTCAGAACGGCACTGCTAAAACATTAGCATCCTGAAAGACTCTATAAAAGCAATTTTTGATTTCTCGATTAAAGCTCGATAAATCATGATTAAAAATAAGATATTTTCGAATTAAATCGATTCAACTAAAACATGCAGTCATGCATATTACTGAATCAAATGGCAGAGAAGGTTCTACAACTTAACATAATCTAATTATACTCTCAAGTATCTTCAAATGATCATGGTCTTCAAGTAGATCTTTAATTTGTTCGCCATCCATCATTGATTATTTGAAACTTTCAAGTAAGATTAGATACGCCATGTATGCAGTGATAACATAAAAAAAATGTGGTTTGTAATCATCAAAATATCTTTTATATTAGGGACATGAGGATAATTTGTTCAACAATGGCGACATTATCTTTATGGTGAAAGAATAGAAATATTCTCTGATCAGCAGAGTTTGCACTATATCTACACTAAAAGACACCTAAATCTTTGTCAACGCAGATGGGTGGAATTCCTAAAGGATTAGGATTTCTCCATCCAGTACCACCCAGGCAAAACCTGTGGCGACCCCGCGCCCCAGACCACCAACCCCACAAGGAATGGCGTGCGGAATGCCGGGGCGGGACGCCCGGCGTAGGCATCTCCGACCACTCATCAACTCCCGTGAGGTGGTTGAGACCCTACGAGCCTTATCTCAAACAACGACATAATATCAAAAGGTACTAAACAAAACTACCCACCGTATTAATCATCCAAGACAAGAGATAATCCATAAAAATGAACCATAAATAAAATCATAATCCCTACAGTTCATTAAAATTGACATACACATAAAGTCCAAAATTGTGGGTACAAATAAAAACCGTCATATGCCCACATGGTCTATCTAACAAGTCCCAACTCACCCATACTACAATGTGGTAAGTGTTATAATTACATAATCCAAAATATAATACTTCATAATTTAAAACACAGTTCAATCAAAATGCCTCTCAACTCACATCGAGGCTTTGGATTCTCTCGCAGGCAAGGCGCTCAAGATATAACTACTCATTTGCCCTTATTCGGGACAAAAGGACCTGAAAGAGGAAAATGAGGGTGAGCCAACGGTGCCCAGTGAATAGAATTCAAATATGCTATCAATACTCATCAATAAATATCATGTATGCATGTCAATGTGTAGCATGATTAAAAGCTCATAACATATAGATATCAAGCATTTATAATACGTTCGATGCAAGTAAAAGTATATCAATTTGGATCCACATTCCACATGCATTGGGTTACTAGTGCACGTCTATTTCACCGTACCGTTGATCCCAATCATGTTTATTTGGGTTTACTAGTGCACGTCTATTTCACCGTACTATTGACCCCAATCTCTTCCTTTTCTAAAACCCTCCTATGACAAGGTTAAGTCCCCCTATTAGCCAGATAGATGGGTCCAACCAAAGTCATAAGGTTTTCTCAAATCAATGCGTCATTCAAAACATTAGAACACATTCATGCTTTCGACATACAATATATAAGTGATATGATGACATAAAAGATATAATCATAAATGAAGTCTACTCACTACCAAGCCTCGCGAGAGTATTTAACCACACACGACCACCAAACCGAATCAACCCAATCAAGATCCTGAAACATACATCAATATCCTACCATACATCAATTTTTATGCTCAATCACATAGACATTACACACCAACCCTAAATCAGCCCACATATAAACAATAGGCCTAAATCCCATCTAATCCAATCATTCAACTCAAATCACATGACTTAGGCCTCTAATGCATAATTCTCATACATAAACCATTCTATTAATCAAAAATACTGATTTTCAATTCCTTTAGGCATAAACATGCCCAAATTGGGTCACTTGATCACAAGTAGGCCTAACCCATGATATGGTCACAACCACCAAATCAGTAGCATAACCAACCCTAATCATGCTTAATTAAACATAAGTTGCATCAATTCAATGATTCTAGGCCAAAAGCATCAAAAGCCCTAAAATATGAAATTTTCCATACTTAGGCCATATTGTCGATTTACACTAGGCCACCATGTTCAGTCATGTATATCACTGATTTTGCATCATGGGTTCATCAACAATGGCAACTAGGTCAACATAGTTGACATGCAAGCTATTTGGAAAGGTCTAAGTTCATATTCTAAATTTAGGTCTAATACAAGCAACCCTACCAATTCTTCATTTACTATTCTGTTCAGATGTATCAATATACGAACAGCAATATGTAATCACAAAAGCAACCGTACAGATTGAAGTATCTAAAGGAACAAACCTTTTGTCCAAATATGAGCCCAATCCAACGGTGGACCGAAAAGATAAGTATATTTGATGAACAAGTCTCTAATCAGACAATTTTTCCTTTCCTGCTGGAAATACTCAAACTCAGATGACTATATCACGCAAAATACCAAACACATAAACATCTCTACCGCTCAGAATACAGTAAACATCTCTACCGTTCAGAATACAGACAGGGCAGTTATAAACTACATACCCAAATTTGATATCCATCCAACGGTAGATTGAGGAGATCCACAAGTTTGAGCGAAACAGTACGAGAAATGCAGACTTTCCGACCAGCTTTGTTTCAGAGGTTAGATCTCTCAAAACATACCTCTAATCAAGATCTCCACCGTTCAGAATGCCGAAGTATTCGTTGTACACTATGTACCCAAAGTTTATATCCATCCAACGGTAGATTAAGGAGATCTATAAGTTTGAGCGAAACGGTGCGAGAAATCCAGACTTTCCGACCAACCTTGTTTTAGAGGTTAGATCTCTTAGACGAAACCTCTGATCAAGATCTCCACCGACCAGAATGAATAACCATAAGCTATGAACTTGCTAACAAATTGTGAGCTCAATCTGACCATATATCCGAAAGATCCAGCTTTTTAATAAAAATGTCGCAGAGATCTTCCTCCTGCAACTCCCTATTTTCTCTTCTTCTTTCCTTTCTCTTCTTTTCTTTCTCTTCATTTTTTCCTTTCTCTCCACTCACCTCTTTCTAGCACTTCCTTGATTCCCTCCTCCACTCACCTCACTTTCTAGCACATTCTTTGATTCTCTCCTCCACTCACCTCACTTTCTAGCACATTCTTGGATTAGAGAAGTGGGCATGGGACACTTGTCCACTTTCATGCACCAACCTTCACATGTGTTGGTCTCATACTACCCATACCAACCACATGTACTTTAACCAATCTCATGCTTCCATGTATTTTAAATGTTCAATCCATTTAATACACCAAATTTTCATTCTCATTTATCTTTTTATTCAATCAATCCTAACCCATATCAATTCATGGTTTAATGGGCCCATGCATAAATAATAACATATGCATTATACTTTAATTTAACATGACCCATATACAATTTATGATACACATATTTATATACATTATCAAGCATCAACTATACAAACATTAAACAACCATCAAACAAACACCAAACATATCAAGGCAACGCATAGAGTTTGGGCAAAGTGCAATTGGGTTATGGGCTAGATGAAATAATTTTTGGGGCATCACATCACACCCACCTTAGAATGAACTTCGTCCTCGAAGTTTTAAGGTTAAGAAATACCTAAGCCCATGAACTCAGCAAAGTGCTCCATCATGTAGTCCTCACGCTCCCAAGTAACCTGCTCCTCGCCATGGAACTACCATCTCACCTTAACCATCGGAATCTCTGGACCTTCCGGTCAAGTATCTGAATAGGTTCCTCATCATAAGTCCCATCCTGCCTCAGTTCAATGTTCCTCCAGTCCAAGACGTGATCAAAATCACTCTTGTACACTCTCAACATTGACACATGAAAGACATTGTGGACTGCTGCTAACTGAGGTGGCAAGGCTAATCGGTAAGCGACGGGGCCAATTCGTTCTAAAACCTCGAACGGCCCAATAAATCTCGGAGCGAGCTTGCCTTTTATCCGAAATCTTGTTTGGCCCTTCTGAGGTGAGACCTTCAATAAAACTTGGTCACCCACCTCGAACACTACGGTCTTCCGCTTGGCATCAGTGTAACTCTTCTGCCTGTCTTGGGCTACTTTCATATTGTGTTTGATCCTCTTAATCTTCTCTGTGTGTTCTTGTACAAACTCTGATCCCATCACCGCAACATCCCCTACCTCTGTCCAACAGATCGGAGATCTACAGGGTCGACCATACAATGCCTTAAAAAGAGCCATGCCAATACTGGACTGATAGCTGTTGTTGTACGCGAACTCACACAGATGTATGTACTCCTCCCAGTTACCGCTGGACTCGAGGACACAAGCTCGAAGCATATTCTCTAAAAAAGATGTCAACCTCTCAGACTGGCCATCCGTCTGGGAGTGAAAAGCAGTACTGAGATCTAGTCTAGTGCCGAGCTGCCTCTGCAACCCCTGCCAGAATACCGATGTAAACCTCAGGTCCCTATCTGACACAATCGAAACTGGCACTCCATGTAATCTGACTATCCCCCGCATATAGAGCCTGCTCAGCTTGTCCATAAAATCCCTAGTGTTCACCGGTAGAAAGTGACCAGACTTGGTCAAGCGATCAATAATAACCCAAACAACATTATGTCTCCTCGGGGTGTTGGGTAATCCCACAACAAAGTCCATAGTGACGTGCTCCCATTTCCACTCAGGAATGGCAAGCGGTTGCATCTGCCCTCCAGGCCTCTGATGCTCAGCTTTAACTCTTTGACAGATCTCACACCTCTGAATGAACTGCGCTATCTCTCTCTTCATGTCGGGCCACCAATACATTCTTTTCATATCATGATACATCTTGGTTCCGCCAGGATGAATAGCATAATGAGATCTGTGAGCCTCTTGGAGAACACTCTGTCTGAGTCGTGGATCTGCGGGAACCCATAAACGTCCCCTAAATCTCAAGGCACCATCAGATGACAAGTGCCAATCAGTAAAATCACTGCTCTCAGCCCAAGACTTGTACATCCCATGATCAACGTCAAGTCTCTGTTGGTCAATTACCTCCTGGACTTGTGTAGGCTGAGCTCTCATTTGAGCACATATCACAATCTGATCTGAAGGGGTAGCACCTATACTCATAACCGTAGCCGCCTCAAGTAGTCTCAACTCATGAGACATCTGGCGTGCTACCATAACTGTCTCTACCCGCTTCCTGCTCAACGCATCAGCCACTACATTGGCTTTACCTGGGTGGTATTCCAATGTAAAATCATAGTCTTTGAGGAGCTCTAACCACCTTCTCTGCCTCATGTTCAATTCCTTCTGAGAGAACAAGTACTTGAGGCTCTTATGGTCAGAATACAAAGTGAATCTCTCACCATAGAGATAATGCCTCCAAATCTTCAAAGCAAAAACCACTGCGGCTAGTTCTAAGTCATGAACAGGGTAGTTCTTTTCATGCACCTTCAGCTGCCTCGATGCATAAGCAATGACCCTATCATTCTGCATCAACACGCAACCCAAGCCAATACGAGAGGCATCAGTATAGATAACCAACTCCTGATCAGGCTCTGGCAAAATCAACACTGGCGTAGATGTCAATCTTTTCTTCAGCTCTAAAAAGGCATTCTCACACTCCTCGGTCCATACAAAGGACACATCTTTCTGGGTTAGCCTAGTCATAGGCGTAGCTATCTTGGAGAATCCCTGAACGAATCTCCTATAGTAACCAGCTAACCCAAGAAAGCTTCTGATCTCGGTCACTGTGGTAGGCCTAGGCCAACTGATAATGGCTTCAACCTTAGACGGATCAACTGAAATCCCCTCAGAACTCACCACATGACCTAAGAACTTCACTTCGGTGATCCAAAACTCGCACTTGCTCAGCTTTGCATATAGCTTATGCTCTCTTAGAGTTTGCAAGGTCACTTTAAGGTGTTCTTCATGCTCAGCCCGAGTCTTGGAATACACCAATATGTCATCAATGAAGACGATGACAAACTTATCCAGATACTGCCTAAAGACCCTCTGCATCAAGTCCATGAACATCGCCGGTGCATTAGTCACACCAAATGGCATCACAAGGAACTCATAATGTCCATAGAGGGTTCTGAATACTGTTTTAGGCACATCATCCTCCCTGATCCTCAGCTGATGATACCCGGAGCGCAAATCAATCTTCGAAAAATACCTCGCTCCCCTCAACTGATCAAACAAGTCATCAATCCTTGGGAGAGGATATTTGTTCTTGATGGTCACTCTGTTCAATTGGCGATAGTCGATGCACAACCGCAAGCTCCCATCTTTATTTTTCACAAAAGGAACTGGACCTCCCCAGGGTGACACGCTCGGGCAAATAAAGCCCTTAGCCAATAACTCCTCGAGCTGTTTCTGCAACTCTCTCAACTCGGCTGGCGCCATTCTATATGGTGCCATGGAGATAGGCTTCGTGCCAGGGACTAGTTCAATAATGAAATCGATCTCTCGCTTCGGTGGTAATCCTGAAAGATCCGCAGGGAACACATCTGGAAAGTCCCTAACAATGGCAATATCCTCGAGTATCACCTCACTAGTTTCTTCTTCATCAGGCACTAACCCAGCCAAAATCTCTCTATCTCCATCAGTCACAAATCTACCCCTTGTGACTGTCTGGTCTGAAGCTCTACCCTGTAGTGTAAACACTGGGTGTCCAGGGATCTGAAAAATGATTCTTTTCGCGAAACAGTCGACAACTGCATGATAAGCCGCGAGCCAATCCATCCCTAGAATTGCATCAAACTCTAAAAACTCTAGGACTCGAAAGTCAATAGGCATCTCAACATCACCAATCTGAACCACACACTGGCTACAGATCATGTTCGGGTAGATCCTTTCCCCAGCTACAATACTCACCACTAACCATGTGCTAGCCCTAATGGGAGTCAAATGCAAACTATCTACCATACGTCCAGATATGAATGATAATGTAGAACCAGCATCAAATAATACATGCATAGAAGTACCACAAATAATAAGAGTACCTTCCACCAAAGTCCTGGATGCTGTCGGGTCTGGCTCAGTAGCTGCCTTCGCTGTCTCTCTGGCACTGGACTGCTGCACAAATCCCTGAGCTCTCTGAAAATTCGGACACTCGGACTTCCTATGCCCAGCCTGCCCACATTGAAAACATAAGAACGGAGCCCTGGGCGCAAATGATCCATTCTGAGATGTAGTCACGTAGTTTCCTCGGCCTCTACCTCTGCCTCGGCCAGCAGTCTGTGGGAATGGGGGTCTCGGTGCACTCGGTGCCTGAATAGGAATCGAGATAGGAGAGGAAACCACTGGTGAGGCCATCATACCAGTCTGAACCTGGGATGCCTTACTCTGAGCACCATCGGACTGTGCTCTTCCATAAAATTTTCTCTTTCTTTCCCATCTTCTCTTCTTCCACGGAGTCTGGAACTGTCCCCCAGATTCTGCTTGTGAAGTTTGTTCACCTGGAGCTGCCCGTGTAGACATACCATCAACCCGCTCAGCCAACTCATACCGTTTGGCCCTCTGGACCACTGTGGTAAAATCAGTCATCTTCGTTACAGACAAGGCCTGTCGGATCGCAGGCCTTAGGTTCAAAGAAAACCTCATAATCTTGTCACTCGGCGTCTGAACTAACCCAAGGGCATAAACTGCGAGCTGCCTAAATCTGAGCTCGTACTCCCTGACTGACATGGTACCCTGTGCGAGATTCAAAAACTCGAGTTGTTTAGCCTGTCTCTCAGTCTCTGGAACGTAAGCCTGTAAGAATAACCGTTTGAAGGTGTCCCAACTCTTCGCTGTCCCCTGTGTATCTAACACTGAGAGCCATCAGTCCTCTGCATCACTCTCCAGTGTGTGAGCAGCACATAGGACCTGAGACTCCTCATCAAGCTCTAAGGAGCGACTGATCTTCTCGACATTCTTCAGCCAATCTTCGGCCTTCTTCAAGTCAACCCCACCAGTGAATTCCTTAGGCTTTAGCTTCATGAACTTCTTTAGCAGTCTGATCCGCCGATCAGTGGGGTTCTCCACAACAATAGGAGCAGGTGTAGGCATAGGCTGAGGTACAGCCATTTGAGGTCCTGCTGCCCCTGCAGCTCTACTAGCCTCGGCCCTACTAGTGCCCGCCTCCTGAGGTATTGTTTGAGGTGACTGTCGAGCAATAGCCTCAACCTGCTGCACTAACGCCTGTATCTGTGAAGTCTGGGCTGCCATCAAGCGGCCCTGTGCCTGAATGATCTCCTCCATCCTTCCCATCCGGTCATCATCGGATGGCCCTGTGTGTGGCTGTCCCAATCTCTCGCTCCTTCTCATGACACTGAGAAGTAGAAATACGAGCAACCATCACACATCAAAGAATTTAAAACATTAACAAAGCCTCATAACTACCCATATCATATAATACACACAGAAAATATGATAGTAAGGCTTTTAAGTTAGTTCCTTTAAGCTTCTTAATCACCTAAATCTCTCACCCATTTCCTAGGTCAAAGTCATCTAAGTCCAATACATAGACCAAACCTAGTAAAACCTGGCTCTGATACCAACTGTGGCGACCCCGCGCCCCGGACCACCAACCCCACAAGGAATGGCATGCGGAATGTCGGGGCGGGACGGCCAGCGTAGGCATCTCCGACCACTCATCAACTCCCGTGAGGTGGTTGAGACCCTACGAGCCTTATCTCAAACAACGACATAATATCAAAAGGTACTAAACAAAACTACCCACCGTATTAATCATCCAAGACAAGAGATAATCCATAAAAATGAACCATAAATAAAATCATAATCCCTACAGTTCATTAAAATTGACATACACATAAAGTCCAAAATTGTGGGTACAAATAAAAACCGTCATATGCCCACATGGTCTATCTAACAAGTCCCAACTCACCCATACTACAATGTGGTAAGTGTTATAATTACGTAATCCAAAATATAATACTTCATAATTTAAAACACAGTTCAATCAAAATGCCTCTCAACTCACATCGAGGCTTTGGATTCTCTCGCAGGCAAGGCCCTCAAGATATAACTACTCCTTTGCCCTTATTCGGGACAGAAGGACCTGAAAGAAGAAAATGAGGATGAGCCAACGGTGCCCAGTGAATAGAATTCAAATATGCTATCAATACTCATCAATAAATATCATGTATGCATGTCAATGTGTAGCATGATTAAAAGCTCATAACATATAGATATCAAGCATTTATAATACGTTCGATGCAAGTAAAAGTTTATCAATTTGGATCCACATTCCACATGCATTGGGTTACTAGTGCACGTCTATTTCACCGTACCGTTGACCCCAATCTCTTCCTTTTCTAAAACCCTCCTATGACAAGGTTAAGTCCCCCTATTAGCCAGATAGATGGGTCCAACTAAAGTCATAAGGTTTTCTCAAATCAATACATCATTCAAAACATTAGAACACATTCATGCTTTCAACATACAATATATAAGTGATATGATGACATAAAAGATATAATCATAAATGTAGTCTACTCACTACCAAGACTCGCGAGAGTATTTAACCACACACGACCACCAAACCGAATCAACCCAATCAAGATCCTGAAACATACATCAATATCCTACCATACATCAATTTTTATGCTCAATCACATAGACATTACACATCAACCCTAAATCAGCCCACATATAAAAAATAGGCCTAAATCTCATCTAATCCCATCATTCAACTCAAATCACATGACTTAGGCCTCTAATGCATAGTTCTCATATATAAACCATTTTATTAATCAAAAATACTGATGTTCAATTCCTTTAAGCATAAACATGCCCAAATTGGGTCACTTGATCACAAGTAGGCCTAACCCATGATATGGTCACAACCACCAAATAAGTAGCATAATCAACCCTAATCATGCTTAATTAAACATAAGTTGCATCAATTCAATGATTCTAGGCCAAAAGCATCAAAAGCCCTAAAATATGAAATTTTCCATACTTAGGCCATATTGTCGATTTACACTAGGTCACCATGTTCAGCCATGTATATCACTGATTTTGCATCATGGGTTCATCAACAATGGCAACTAGGTCAACATAGTTGACATGCAAGCTATTTGGAAAGGTCTAAGTTCATATTCTAAATTTAGGTCTAATACAAGCAACCCTACCAATTCTTCATTTACTATTCTGTTCAGATGTATCAATATACGAACAAAAATACGTAATCACAAAATCAGCCGTACAGATTGAAGTATGTGAAGGAACAAACCTTCTGTCCAAATATCAGCCCAATCCAACGGTGGACTGAAAAGATAAGTATATTTGATGAACAAGTCTCTAATCAGACAATTTCTCCTTTCCTGCTGCAAAAATACTCAAACTAAGATGACTATATCACACAAAATACTAAATACATCCAACGGTAGATTGAGGAGATATACAAGTTTGAGCGAAACGGTACGAGAAATCCAGACTTTCCGACCAGCTTTGTTTCAGAGGTTAGATCTCTCAGAAAATACACTACTCAAGATCTCCACCGTTCAGAATGCCGAAATATCAGTTGTACACTATGTACCCAAATTTTATATCCATCCAACGGTAGATTAAGGAGATCTATAAGTTTGAGCGAAACGGTGCGAGAAATCCAGACTTTCCAACCAGCCTTGTTTGAGAGGTTAGATCTCTTAGACGAAACCTCTGATCAAGATCTCCACCAACCAAAATGAATAACCATAAGCTACGAACTTGCTGACAAATTTTGAGCTCAATCTGACCATATATCCCAAAGATCCAGCTCTTTGATGAAAATGTCGCAAAGATCTTCCTCCTGCAACTCCCTCCTTCTTTCTCTTCTTCTTTCCTTTCTCTTCTTTTCTTTCTCTTCTTTTTTTCCTTTCTCTCCACTCACCTCTTTCTAGCACTTCCTTGATTTCCTCCTCCACTCACCTCACTTTCCAGCACATTCTTGGATTCTCTCCTCCACTCACCTCACTTTCTAGCACATTCTTTAATTCTCTCCTCCACTCACCTCACTTTCTAGCACATTCTTGGATTAGAGAAGTGGGCATGGGACACTTGTCCACTTTCATGCACCAACCTTCACATGTGGTGGTCTCATACTACCCATACCAACCACATGTACTTTAACCAATCTCATGCTTCCATGTATTTTAAATGTTCAATCCATTTAATACACCAAATTTTCATTCTCATTTATCTTTTTATTCAATCAATCCTAACCCATATCAATTCATGGTTTAATGGGCCCATGCATAAATAATAACATATGCATTATACTTTAATTTAACATGACCCATATACAATTTATGATACACATATTTATATACATTATCAAGCATCAACTATACAAACATTAAACAACCATCAAACAAACACCAAACATATCAAGGCAACGCATAGAGTTTGGGCAAAGTGCAATTGGGTTATGGGCTAGATGAAATAATTTTTGGGGCGTCACAAAACCAATGTTGTGGAAGATGCAATAAGCAGAAAAACACCATTATCCGTCTGAGCATTAAAACTTTCAAAATGGTACATGAGCACGAAAGTTGAAAACATTGACTTAAGAATGGAAGTAGAACCTTTGCGAGTAAAGTTAATGGCGATAAATTTGCAATCAAATCTAATACAACAGATCAAGGAAACTCAATTACTCTTATAAGAAAACTTTGGTTACTGGTCGCTGGCACCAGGTGAAACAATTTTGTACAAGAAACAGATGTATATACCCGACAATGCAGATTTGAGAAAATAAATTCTACATGGGGCCCATCATTCCTAGTTCTCCATGAACCCGAAAGGGGACAAAATGTACCAAAATCTGAAATGACAGTATTGGTTCTCTAGAATGAAAAAGGAAGTGGCAAAATTCGTCAGCAAATGCTTAATTTGTCAACAAATTAAAGGAGAACATAGATGACCATCAGGGTTACTGCAACCCCTGCCTATAGGGGAATGGAAGTGGGATGATGTAACCATGGATTTTGTCACTGCATTACTCTGGAACGCTAAAGGACAAGACGAAATTTGGGTTATAGTAGACAGGTTGACAAAAATTGCAAGATTTTTGCCAATTAAGTCTGCAGATCATTCAGCAAAACTGGCCGAATTATATGAAGCTGAAATTGTAAAACTTCATGGTGTCCCAAAAATTATTGTATGTGATAGGGATCCACGTTTTACATCACAAGTTTGGCAAAGTTTTCAAAAAAGAATGGGATCATGAATCACCATAAGCACTGCTTATCATCCACAAGCTGACGAGCAGTCAGAACGAACAATCCAAATTCTTGAAGACATGCTTCGCTCATGTGTACTTGATTTTCACGACGGATGGCCTAAATACTTACATCTGGCAGAATTTGCTTACAATAATAGCTACCAAGCAAGTATTAAAATGGCACCGTTTGAAGCCATGTATGGGAGACTTTGCAGGTCACCGGCGTGTTGGACTAACATAACTGACAAAATAGAGTTGGGCTCTTAATTGATTAAAGAAACCAGTGAAAAGATTCAGCTCATCAAAAATCGACTAAGAATCGTCCAAAGTCGACATAAAAGTTATGCAGACAAACGAAGACATCCATTGGAATTTCAAGTTAATGATTTTGTATTTATCAAGGTACAACCACTTCGAGGAATGCAACGTTTTGCACTCAAAGGAAAATTATCACCAAGGTTCATTGGACCTTTCAAAATATGCCAAAGAATTGGACCAACGGCTTATCAGCTACTTCTGCCAGCATCTATGGCCAAGACACATGATGTATTCCATATATCCAAGTGTGAAAATATCGTCTAGATCCCTCACATGTGATTTCGTGGACTGATATACAGATGGAACAAGGAAATGTTTATGTAAAACAACTAGTTAAGATTCTAGATAGAAAAATGCAACAATTAAAAAAAAGGACTATACCGTTAGTCAAGGTCTTATGGAATAATCATGGAACAGAAGAAGCCACACGAGAATTAGAAAGCTCACTACAAGAAAAATACCCTAATTTGTTTAGTAATTAAGCTATTTCGATAATGATGTATTCGCCAGCAATAATAATAATAATAAAAATAAAAATTAATCTCATATTATGCTTTATTTTATAAACGAATTCAACATGG
The DNA here is from genome assembly GCA_035771175.1 of Paratinospora sagittata. NCBI lineage: Eukaryota > Viridiplantae > Streptophyta > Magnoliopsida > Ranunculales > Menispermaceae > Paratinospora > Paratinospora sagittata. Next base: position 10,945,668 of record CM069611.1, on the reverse strand, counting down.
TATATAAATCTTTTATGACTTGTGTATGTGTTATAAAACTTATCATTTTGCAGATGGAGCCAGAGCATATAACCAATTACGGGGCAAATGAGCCAAAAGATAGGAGTAATGAGTTTTTATTTTTACCAGCTGACGCATACCCATATTAGACATATTGGCTGCCTAATAGTGAACCAACCTCAAACATCCATCAAGTTGAATCCAGTAAGCCAAGAAGGAGCAAAAGAAAGAAAACAAAAGCAAAACCACGAATGCGAGTACTTCCCATCCCTAAACCTTTCACATTTAGCATGCCCTCTTCACCCATCTCACCTAGTACCCCGCCAGAATGGAAAAGTCCCTCGTTATCACCTGCAACCACCGATGACCTCATGATGTTCACTCCGATAGGAAGCCCAAATGCACCATTTATCACACCAAGTCAAGAGTGGTATTGGGAGAAATTAATTGTTGGTGCACCCAAAAGGGAGGTGAATTGGGTGTGATGGTCAATTTAAAACTTTCCCAATGACTTAGTGATATACATTGGTACATTGGAACTAAATGCACATACTACTAGTAAAGTAAAATGCATAACTTAAAACACACTAGAATTTATAGTGGTTCGGCCAAGCATGCGTTCACTACCTAATATCCCGATTAGAATTTTCTCAATCCACTAACTGATTCTCTTATGGGTGAGAACCAAACCGTTATATATGCCCTTGTACAGGTTCAAGGCAAACCTATCCTTTTGCAGGCTAAGGATAAACCACATTTCCTTTTTCTGGGACGAGGAAAAACCTATGTTCCTTTTACGGGATAAGGAAGAACCATTTTCCTTTTACCAGATGAGGAAGAAAAATTTCTCTTTTACAGGTTTAGAGATAACCTATCCTTTTACAGGTTGAGGATGAACCCATCCTTTTACGGGATGAGGATGAACCAGTTTCTTACTTGCAGATGAGGATGAACCTTAACATTATTTCACCTTGAAATCATCAAGTGAACTACATTCACTTGTCCAAGTTGTTTCAATCCAGAGACACACCAGCATTACAACACAAAATAATAATGTTGGTTCTAACTAAGTAGAACACTTTATAATTAAGCTCATATGCATTACATTACAAAGATGTATAAATTTGAATACGTAATGCTAAGAGACATACACTTACAGTCCTTTACCTTTCAATGTTCGGTATTACTTAAGTGCAATTTCGAAAAGCGTGAATGATATGTAAATCAATTGAGTGCTTCTTCGAAAACATTATGATACCATTAAAACATTGAAGTTGAAAATGCAGGACCAGTGCAAATATACAGACATAGACAATTTTCAAAATAGATATTATGTATAAGCATCAAAACTTTTGGTTCAGTATTCAGTAGTTAACACAACTACTGATATAGTTCAATACAATACTTAAGATATGAAATCAAGTACAACTGTATCTCTCATAAACTATTTCTCAAATTCCTTCATAAGCATAATTGAAGTTAAGTATAAATCCAGACCGAGAATTTGAGTAGAAACCAGTTCAAAATAGATTTTCAAATATAGAATATAATTGAAGCTCAATATGAAAATCTTTTGACTAAGTAAAGTATTAGTGAAGAATACTTTGAAAACTTTTAAAAGATTGAACAACAACTAACATTCAAAAAAAATTTGGCACAATAAAAATTATCGGCAAGTTGTTTGATTCAAAGTGTTGGTATTTATAGATTTAATAGCTACTTACAAGTAAGCGCTCTGATTAATCAGTTCAATTCAACCTTGAATGTTATCAGCGTCCTAATGAATCATCAGCGTCCTGACTTATCAAGTTCAGGATAGCGTTGTTAAATCATTAGCGTCCTGAAAGACTCTTTAAAAATGGTTTTTGACTCACGATTAAAAATACGATGAATGCGAATAAAAACTAGGTAAATTTCAAATTAAATATAGAAAAATAAATCATTTAAAATACCGTAAAGAGTATGATTAAGAGATTCAACTCTTCATTAAGAGATCTTCGATGAGAACTTTGTGCTTGAGTTGAATTTCGTGAACGTTGATCGAATGATGTAGACTTAAAGCTTGATCGAATCGTTCGCGTGGTGTGATCTTGAAATCATGATATGATCTTTGAGGTCTTTTGATTGAAACGATCTTGAACGTCTGATATGACCTTGAGTTCCTTGATCGAATCATTCTTTGGCTTTTTGCTTTCCTGAGGTGTTGAGATAGGTTCTTGAATAAAGCTCGTTAGCCCCGAAAGAGATTTTGTTTGAGATCATCAAAATATACTTCATCAAGTATACTTAGGGACGTGCTAAGTGATGAACCTCTTAGGTCAACAATCTCCCCATTTTTTATGATGGCAAACAAATCGAAAAAATTAAGCACTTTAAGCAAAAGGATTAATGTTTTTCCTTTTTCCCCATCTAATTCCTTATTTTTCTTCTCCCCCTTTGACATGATAAAAAAGGTGAAGAGAAGAAATTTAGATCTCCCCTTGTGATGTAGTAGAGTAGCGAAGCTCCTCCTTAGTTTGTGCATTCACCCTCAAGATGATTTATGATGACGTGTCATAGTTAGGTACATGAGAATGCGTAAGGTCTACTATACTCAGTCATGTGAGAAGTAGATCTTATCTTTAAGAACAATAAGAAATAGTTTGACATATTCATAGGCTATAAGATTTTGAAACAATAGCATAGCCGAGAATCGTAGTCATAGGGGATGAGAAAGAATTTTCGAAAGATGAATTCAAAGTGAATTTTTAAACGTGGGCAATTATTCTCCTGGTGCTTGGCATAAGTGTAAATTTGATAATCAATCCAAGCCTAAATAATATGCTTTAAAATTGGTAAATAATCAAGCATAAGCATACTTATAGCATAGGCAAAATTATTTATGATTAAGGAAGGCCTAGCTATTATGATTCTAATAAGATGCAAAGTATATAGTTTGAAGCACATGACATCTATTAGATACAAGATTTAATATTAAAGAGCAACATCAATGTCATGAGAGAGTGAAAGTCGTGGACTTTCCATAGTTTAGGCATATGGAGATATATAAGATGTAGAGCAAAGCCTAAAGATATTTAATATATGCTAGATTTCATAGATATCATTCACGCAATAACATATATTCATTTATGTATTAGGCAAATGATTTTAATTGAAGCATAACCTAGATTGGTTGATTCTAATGAAAAATGATTTTGAAGCGTATGCAATCATTAGAAATCAAATATTCAATAGTTTGATGCTTATATGATTTAAGATGAAGAGAATGCATTAAAATCAAGAATTCATAAAAAGAGAATGCCAAAAGATGATAATCATGAGTATAGGCAATTTTCTCTTCAAGAGATATAGGCGTAGGATATGAAGTTGTGTACATGGCCTATATTCATTTGCATATTCATGAGTCATGCATAGATATGATTTATAGTAAACATGATCATGATACGAACTAGCATAGGCATAAATAAATTGTGAAGCGTAGCCTAGCTGTATCAAATAATATGATCAAATACCACATGGAGTTCAAGATGAACAGATAATCAGATATATAATCAGATACTCACAAATAGATGATGCAGATTATGAACGGATATCGATGAAAGATGTGATTAACCTTAAGAAAGATACCACAAAGATGATAGCATTAGTCATCATAAGATTTCATCATGATACAATATATCAGGAAATATTTGAATCAGCAATGAGCAAGACATCATTAGCATGATGAGAGACAATCATGTTCATGAACGCAAAATAGTTATGTATCAGAGATAGACAAAAATAATTTTGTGATCACGTAATTAGGCAAAATAGTGAAGTGAACATAGACAAGTTATCAGCAGTAAAAAACTAGTGAATTGTGCATAATTGATTGGGTAAGTAAAACAGAGGATTAAACAGAGCATTCACACACATGTTTAGGCATTCCAGAAATTCAATAATCAACAATAATAGAAAAAGCAAAATCAATCAAGATGAAGAACAATAGCCAAGATATGAAGTGAGCAAAGCTAAGTATGTTCATGAAATAGAGAGCTAATCAAGACATACACATACACATCTAATTATAAGAGAATTAGTTGAGAAGAACTTCTTCTTAACCATTTGAAAGGAGTATTATAGAAGAGTTTTAAACAAAATTACAAAAGATAGGTTATAAACATAAATTTTAAAAAGATTGGCTTGAAATGACGGGCTTGAAGAGAGGTTTTTCTAATCATTCCTAGAAGAGTTCGGAGCAGAATTATCGAAGCGAGGACGGGAACATCCCATGGAGGCTTCTAGGTCCGACGAATTTTGGGAGAGGCGATGCAACAGGGACGTCAACTCCCTTTTTCTCTAAGTACAACAGCACAAGGCGTAGCCGCTTCACTTGGCTCATCGTATACACGGTGCATTCGCGGACGATTTCCTTTAACTCTTCTGGAGACTTCTCATTTTCCTCGAGAAGTGTCATCATCAGATTCCTTTGATATTTAGCCATGTTATCAAGTTATTTTATCCGGTTTTCATGCTCGCTTAGCATGTCCAACACGGGCTAAAAGCTGGAAGAGATGGAATCACTCAGTTTGGCAATCTGATCCTCAATCAGAGATGCAGTAGGAAGCGGTGGCAACTGTTCTTCAGAAAGAAGTGGAGACGCGCGATTTCTCTCAGGAGAAGTGTTCCTAAAGAGGTCTTCATCAGGTTTATTTGAGGAAGGGGGAGTTAAGGACAGAGAGAAATCACTAGAAGAAGAAGTAGACGACTCTTCTCTAGCTCTTTTCTTGGAAGCAATGATTTTGGATGACATTGGAGTTTTGGAGTAGGAGATGAAACGAAGAAGACGAATACAGAACGATTTCGCGCACAAAGTGGGAAATTAAGTGAGAGGGAAATGTATGGAGCAAGCTAAAGGCGTCGAAATAGGGTTTGCATTAAATGCAAGAATGACATAGAGTCGTGCGCCGTTGTAAACATGATTAATCAGGAAATAACTTCTTAAAAGTTTGAAGGAATAATTATGCCAAGGTGAACTGTGTTGGTCCACCCAAGAGGGGTGTGAAGTGGGTGCAATGGTCAATTTTAAAAATATATTCCAATAACTTAGTGATTTACATGAGTGTATTGAAATTGGATGCAAAATAGAACACAGACTAAATTGCAAACGTGAGACACACAAATTTGTAGTAGTTCGGCCAAGCCTACGTCCACTACCTAATCTCCCGATTAGGAATTTCTCAATCCATTAACTGATTCTCTTAGAGGTGTGAACCAAACCGTATTTCCTTTTTTCAGGATAAGGAAAAACCCATGTTCCTTTTACGGGATAAGGAAGAACCGTTTCTCTTTTACAGGTTAAGAGATAACCTATCCTTTTATAGGATCAGGATGAACCAGTTTTCTTTTACAGGTTAAGAGATAACCAATCCTTTTTCATGTTAAGGACACACCTATTCTTTTGCAGGATGAGAATGAACCAGTTCTCTTTTATAGGTTAACAGATAACCTATCCTTTTTCAGGTTAAATACACACCTATTCCTTTGTGGGATGAGGATGAACCGATTCTCTTTTACAGGTTAAGAAATAATCTATCCTTTTACGGGATCAGGATGAACCGGTTTCCTATTAGTAGGTGAGGATGAACCTTTTTCTCTTTTATAGGTTCAGAGATAACCTTACATGATTTCAATCCTGAAATCATTAAGTGAACTACATTTACTTGTCCAAGTTGTTTCAGTCCAGAAACACACCAGCATTACAACACAATAATGTTGGTTCTAACTGAGTAGAACACTTTACAATAAAGCTCAGTACATAACATTACAAAGATATGAAATATGAATACGTAATGCTAAGTTGAAATACACTTACAGTCCTTTACCTTTCAATGTTCGTTATTGCTCAAGTGCAGTTTTGAAAAGCATGAATGATATGATATGAAAATCAGTGCTTCTTCGAAAGTAATATGATACCAAATAAACAATGATTTAAAATTGAAGGACTGGTGTAAGTCAAGAACACAGACAATTTTCAAGATAGATGCAAAATATAAGTATGAAAACTTTTGGTTCAATAATCAGTAGTTAACGCAACTATTGATATAGTTCAATACAATACTCAAGATATGAAATCAAGTACAACTGTATTTCTCATGAACTATATCTCAAATTCTATCTTCAGCAAGAATAATACCAAGTATGAATCGGTGCTGAGAATTTGAGTTGATATCAGATCAAATAGATTTTTAAAGATAGAATGAAAATAAGCTCAGTATGAAAATCATTTGAATATGTAAAGGTATCAGTGAAAAATACTTTGAAAGTTTAGATAATGAAAAACATTTTGACACAGACTAACTTTCAAAAAGTATTGGCACAATACAAACAGATTAGCAAGTTGTTTAGTCCTAAGGGCTAGTATTTATAGACTTAGTGGGACATAGTCATTAGACATTTGAAGTTCAAATAATATGAACGTTTACACACAACGGCTAGAATGTTATATGAAAATGGCAACTGCAATTTTCACTAACATTCTGGTTCTTTTCAGATTTCACGAAAAATGAAAGTTTTAGAAAAATATATTTCATGTATCAGAGATGATCTTTGATAGGTCTGAAAAGGACTCTGTGCAAAGGTCTGTTCTGAAAAAGTAAACTTATGTAGTGTACTTGTTCAAATAGTGACAATTGTTGAATTAGCGTCCTGATTCCGTAATCAGTGCCCTAACGCATAATATCAACTTTGTCGTTTTGTTCCTTGAGGGCGTTCATTACGTATAAGCGTCCTGCTGAACACTTAAGTGGGTGCGCTACTAACTTGTAAGCGTCCTGACTTACTTTGACACTTAAATGACTAAAACCTGAGGGCACTAATGCACAGTTTGGGTCCTGCTATGTTTTAAAACAAGTAAGTGCATGAGAGCGCTACTTTCCGAGTAAGCGTCCTACTAGTTTAAAACATAAGACATAATACGAGGGCTCTACAACAATGTAAGCGTCCTATTACATATTTAAAACATTTTAAACTAAACACAAGCACGCTGAAGGACAATCAGCGTCTTGAAAGTTTGTAGCACCCGTACCTTTGAATGACGTCATTTTGATTTGTAGAGTACCTGATCGTGAAATTATTGCAAGTGCACAACAATCAAGTTATAATATCATCTGATGAAATTAGGTATCGTCCTCAGGGGTAATTAGAACACTAGCTATCACGTTTTTACCTTAATTTTATCTAGACAATCGAATTTGAATGATTGAGTAATTAAACAGTAATGAAAACAACTAATTATTAACTAGCAAAGAAATGAAAACGACAAATTATCAATAGAGAAACAATCTAGAGAATCGATTTCACCTAACAATCAACTATGTTCTTTCCATTATTTATCATTAATGTATTTACTTAGTTTATAAGCCAAAAATCCTAATGTTTCTACCACCCTCTATCGAGTGCCGCGTTAGAGCATATTCATAGTAAATGATCTCGATCTATCGATAAAGATCTAATTCTTATAAACTCACTAAGATCTATGATTTCCTTTAATGACTTCAAAGGGTCTCGATCTCCTATCGGTCTCACGATAACCTAGGCTATATTCTCCTTGTTACGATCCAAAGTACCCTTTGTTGAGTGCCGCACTCTAGAACTAAGATCATCCAATCTGTGATCAAGAAATTGAAAGCATTAACAATGGAGAAATATAAATAAACTATCACAAATCCATTAATAATAATTAAGACTTTAAACTAGAACATAGCATCAAAGTTAGGACCCATCTATTCTCTAAAAACGATGTTTTAGTTCATAACTAAAGACATAAAAACATAGAGTATGAAATTGAACATCAAACAGAACAAAGGAAAGATAAAATTAGAGTTTTGCAGAGGTTGTGAATAATCTTTAATGTCGATGTTCTTTTCCACTTCGCTCCAGACGTCAAGCCTTTCTTCTCCAATATCCTCTTCTTGAAAAACCCTCCAACTTGATATATTGTGTGCCCAAAGTCGTGTCCAATTGGAATTTGAAAGTTGCCAAAAACCAATCAGAGTTGCTAGAAACAAATAGCATGAACAGTCAAGCGGCGCTACAGCCCCCTAGGAGCCGCGAGTAGCGCCAGGGCACCCAAAGCCTTCTTTTCCTGATCACCCTGGCGCCGCGATGAGCGCCGTAGCCCCTAGAGCCTTATTTGTGTGCAGTGTTGTGAACTTAGTCATTTTTCGCTTCTTTTGATTTCCTTCTTGCGGACTTAGCCAATTTTCTTCCACTTTTTGGCTTGGGTTCTTCATGACTCATCATCCAGGCTTCTTATATGTTGTGTCCATCATTCATGCTCACTTCCATCCATCTAAATACCAACAACACAAAGCAAAACAAGTAATTAAAACACTCAAAACATAAATGGATCCAACATATAAATTAACAAACCAAAATAATGCATAAAAACTAATTTATTCCTAAACTAACAAATGAATCAAAACTAACATAAACACACTAAACTAATGCATAAATAATCCTAAAACAACTATAAAACACTCCTAAAACATGTCTAAATATGCAATTATCAAATACCCCCAAACTTAGGACTTTGATCATCCTGAGCAAAGGGAAAACAAAACTAAAAAGTCATAATTAACATATCTCTTCTAAAGTCACAATCTCGCACAATTAAAGACTTAACTCAGCATTATAAACACATACATGGGCTCCAAGATTACACCAAAAGGATTATTCACTTCTAGAAAAGAATTTCAAGAGTATAGAATTGTCTAGAATTTCAACCCAACTCTCACCAAGTTTAACTTTTGATTCTTTCACACATACATAACAAATCTCATCAATTAATCATGCAAGTCATGAATAAGTGCAAGCAAGTGTTAAGTGTAAGATCTTAAAATTATAAAATTTAAGTTGGAACTCCATAGGCAAGTTTTTCACACCACTCTCCACTAATGTAGATCACACATCATTCAAAATTAATAGGTCTTTCATAGGTTGTAATGTAAGGCCTAGGTTCAAAGGTAGGGAAAAATAGGAAAACTTTAACTCAAAAAGCACCTTAACCACTTTGATCAATTTTTATCATTCACTACATTACATTTAGAACCAAAAACCCAATTTCAGCACATATATCCTCTCTTTAAATATTCAATCTTTTCATCTCATTCCCCATTCTTTTGTTTGTTTATTTTCTTATTTTCAAAGAGAAACTACACCCCCTAAACTTATTTCTTTTCATAATCATGGGCATAGTATTCTTTTTCTTCTCTTTTTCATTTTCTTTTCTTTCTTTTCAATAAAACTCATAAGCAAACTTCACATTTTTCTCTTCTTTGTCACCCATTTTCTTCACTTTTCTTTCCCATTGTTCTTTCATCCAAATAATAACACTCTATAATCAAAATGTATAAGGTACATAGGTTGAAAAACAGGGGAATTAAACATGATAAGCTCAGATTTCCTAATGTATAGGTAACAAAGAAAAGGATGTTTAGCTCAAAGTGGGAACTATGGATACAATAAAAAGTAAGGTAGGCTATATGGCTCAAACATTTTCAAACATGGCCTAAATCATCTTCCTCATGGTGTGTTAACTAGGATTTCGTCTCGAGTGGTGATCAAACTTGTTCTAGAATCCTAGAGATCTAAGATGTGACTTGGAAACCAAAGGTTCATTCCTAACAATCTCAATCCAATGATCAAAAATCATGTACAAATGGTTAAGTCTCTCCAAAAATTTCTAGCAAAAGTTGGATCAAGCACACAGACATATAGGTAACTCTCTACATTCTCCTATTGTTTCATATCTTTAAAGTGTCATCTTATCATTGGCCTTCCATAAGTAAGTCTAAAATTATAAAAAAATGTGACTTCCTAACCTAAACTAGTGCATACTTAACTAACATACCATATGAAAAAAATTCAAAACTCTCCCCCCAAACTTAAAGCAAGCATTGTCCTCAATGCATGATATAAACACATAAAGAAAAACATAGGCATATAAGAGAGAGAGGAGTTTAGAAAACCCCCTATACCCAAATGGGTGAAGATGCGTGCCATTCGTCTATCCTAGTTGCTCCAAGAGATCCCCTAACTTACTTTAGAACCTGGAAAGGAAAAGAAACAAAACTTGTCAATGCACGAAATTCAAATCCTATACTACAATGAATAAATTAAATATTAAAAATTAAAACATAAGAATGAATAAACTCCAAAATCGATGGGTTGCCTCCCATCTAGCGCTTGGTTTAGAGTCGTCAGCCTGACTTCCTCTGTTCTCATCAAGGTGGTTCATCAAGAAGCACTGCCTTGACATTTGTTGAAACCTTGCCAAAGTGTTCCTTTAACCGCTTCCTCTTGGCCCGAAGGAGATTGCCATTTTTATGCTTGACTTCCCCTAAATGATGGTGCAGTGTATCTTCTTCTTCATGTGGTAGCCAATAAGGGTCCGTCCACACTAAGGGAGGTGGGTCATCTAAACTCTCAAAATTGTCCTTATAGTACGCCAAGGCATCTTTCTTGGTAGGCTTATTATAAACCTTAAGAGAACACTCTTCACTTCTTCCCTTGACATCTATCCGGTGGAAACTATTCATCTTTTCCTTTTCGGGCATTTTGGGTGTATTATATATGTTGAACATCACGTTTTCTTTGTTCACCCTCAAGGTAAGCTCATCAAGCTCCACGTCTATCAATGCTCTCCCAGTAGCAAAGAATGGTCTCCTAAGTATCAAGGGAAGGTCATCATCTTTCTCAATGTCCAATACCACAAAGTCAACCGGGAACATGAACTTGTCCACCTTCACTAGCACGTCCTCAATTATACCCCGAGGGTATGTAAGTGATTGATCCGCTAGTTGCAAAGATATTGTAGTTGGTTTCACCTCACCTGAAAATTGACAAAGGCATCAAGTTAATACTTGCACCTAAATCACATAAAAGCTTTATTAAAATTTAAAGAACCAATGGTGCAAGGTATAGTAAAACTCCTTGGATCTTTTAGCTTTTGAGGTAGCTTCTTTTGTAGTATGGCAATACATTCTTCAATAAGCTTCACCATCTCATAGTCCTCTAGCTTCCTCTTATTTTCCATCACATCCTTCATGAACTTGACGTAGTTTGGCATTTGCTCCAATGCATGCAAAAGGGATGTTGATGTGAATTTTTTTGAAAATTGCTAAAAACTTGGCGAATTGCTCGTCAAGTTTTTTTTTTTGAAATCTCTGAGGAAATGGAATAGGAGTTATAAGTTTAGGAGGGTTATCTGTGAAAGTAATAGAACCATGCCGTAGGGCCTCTCATGTGGCTTATCCCCGACCTCCTTCTCTTTACTCGACTTAGTCTCAATGCGTATTTCTTCATGCTCTTCAATGGGTGGTGATGGTGTGCTTAGGCTTGGATTAGCCCCTTGCACTTCCTTCCCGCTTCTCAGGATGATGGCGTGGCACTGCTCTTTTGGGTTCACCTCAGTATCGCTAAGTAGTGACCCCCGTTGTTCCCCGTTGTTGGGCATTCACAGTTGAGGCGAGTTGCCCCATTTGAACTTCCAAGTTCTTTATTGAAGCTTTTGTTTCCAACAGAAATGACCCCAGTATATCCTCGAAAGATGGCTTTTTCTCTTGAGCTTGATTGTAAACGCCCGATGAAGGGTGCAACACATTATTATTGTTCGCATAAGATAAGTTCTCATGATTTCTAATACCTGGATGGTATTGATTTGGTAGAGGTTGGTTACCCCTATAGTTGTTGTACCCCTGGTTGTTTATGAATTGAACTTGCTCCTCTTGTAATTTACTCCCCGAATATCCCATATTTATAGCCGCCGCCTTTTCAATAGAAGGTTGTGCTCTTTGAGTAGTGAGCATAGCAAGTTGGTTGGCAATACTTGACATTTGTGCAAAGAGAGATGTGAATGGATCAACTTCATGTAGACTAGCTACCTTCTTAACTATTGATCGTGCACTTGGAACCTCATAAGTGTTGCTAGCCATATCCTCCAACATGTTCAGTGCCTTAGTAGCCGTTTTTGTCAAAAGTGACCCACCGGCTGCCGCATCAACTAGAGTTCTTGTAGAGAAGGTCATCCCATTATAGAAAAGTTGAATTTGCAACCAATCTTGGAACCCATGCTGAGGACACTTCCTCAACAATTCCTTGAAACGCTCCCATGTTTCATACAATGACTCAGACTCTTGTTGCTTGAATTGTCGAATCTCAACTCTTAGTTGGGCAGTCTTGGCTGGTGGGAAGAACTTTTGAAGAAACTTCTATACCATCTCTTGCCATGTGGCAATGCTCCCCGGTTGGAAAGATTGCAACCATGCTCGTGCCTTATCCCTTAGAGAAAAAAAAGAACAATCTCAACCTTATGGTGTTCTCAGTAACACCATTCATCTTCACCGTATCACACATCTCCAAGAAGATGGTGATGTGGATAGTAGGATCTTCAGTAGGCGACCCCCCATATTGGTATTGTTGAACCACAAAGATCAACGCCGGTTTAATTTAAAGTTGTTCGCATTAATAGGCATACGATTAATACTCGAGTAATTATCATTGATAACCGGTTTGAAGTAGTCTCTCAAGGTCAACTGATTGTGCTCGTCCGCCATTGCTTCAGCTTCAATTCTTCTCTTTTGCCTCAGTCTTCCAAGAGTACGTTCAATCTCGGGATCAAACAGTAGCACTTCACAACTTCTTGCCCTTTGCATAAACTCTTGAAATCCTACAAAAAAGAACAAAGAAAGAACTGAAGTATAAAGTAATAAAAATGAAAATAAACAAAGAAAGAAAAATTCAGAAAAAAAAAACGAAAACAAAATCTAAATTAAAATCAGAGTTCCTAACACAATAGTAGTGTACTAATAACTATCCCCGACATCGGCGCCAAAAACTTGATCGTGAAATTATCGCAAGTGCACGACAGTCAAGTTAAAATATCATCCGATGAAATCAGGCATCGTCCTCAGGGATAATTAGAACACTAGCTATCATGTTTTTACCTTAATTTTATCTAGACAATAGAATTCGAATGATTGAGTAATTAAACAGTAATGAAAACAACTAATTATTAACTAGAGAAGCAATGAAAACGACATATTATCAATAGAGAAACAGTTTAGAGAATCGATTTCACCTAACTATCAACTATGTTTTTTCCTATTATTTATCATTAATGTATTTACTTAGTTTATAAGCCAAAAATCCTAATGTTTCTAACACCCTCTATCGAGTGCCGCGTTAGAGCATATTCATAGGAATTGATCTCGATCTATCGATATTGATCTAATTCCTACAAACTCACTAAGATCTGTGATTTCTTATAATGACTTCAAAAGGTTTCGATCTCCTATCCGTCTCATGATAACCTAGGCTATATTTTCCTTGTTTCGATCCAAAGTACCCTCTGTCGTGTGCCACGCTCTAGAACTAAGATCATCCAATCCGTGATCAAGAGATTGAAAGCATCAACAATTGAGAAATATAAATAAACTATCACAAATCTATTGTGTTAAATTCTAATTCGCAAGTGTACGAATAGTCAAGTTATAATATACCAACAGTAAGTAGGGTTATCGTATCCACAGGGATTATTTCACTCACCAAATACCGTTTTCATTAATTTCTAACTTTATCTAGCTAATCAAATGGTAGAGTTTCAATAATTAAAAGGCAATTAAAATTCAAATCAAACTAATAGAATATGAAAGATATCAAATATATGAGAATATCTAGAGACTTGACTTCACTAACCTTCAATCATATAACTTAGACACGCTTATTATCAAATCAATTTCCTAGTCTATAGGTCAAAATCCGCACGTCTCTAATTTCCTCTCTCGAGTGCCGAATTAAAACGTATCATCAAGAACAAGATTCGATCTCTCGATAAAACCCTAATTCTCAATAACCCATTAAGTTTCGTGATTTTCCTACAACCTCATGAAACCTTGTAAACCTCTCGATTCTACAACTATTTTATGTCATAATTTCCTTTATCCAACCTAGAAAACCCTTTCTCGAGCGCTGCCTTCCAAGTCTAGGTTCATTCGATTTGTGGCCAATAAACCAAAAGCATTAAGTGCATGAAATCATAAATAAACTATGGAGATTTCATTAATAATAAGCAATATCTAAAATCAAACCATGACGTTCAGGTTATGATCCATCTCCACTCTAAAACAATAAATTAGTTCATACTTTGAATGATCAAAACACAAAACATGGAGAAAAACTCTAAAGTAAACATAATATCAAACTCTAGAACTTGGAACTTGAATGTTCTTCCTAGAAGGTTGAATCTTCGCGTTCTTCGTCTTCAAGCCGTCTTGTTCTCTTCTCCAATGTCTCCTCCTTGAAAAGCCCTAAAATGATATATTATAGGCCCCATAAGTCGTCTCGAAACATAATTAGAAAGAATAGAAATCCGTCCAACTCTCAAAAAGTGTGTCCAGCGCCATGACACTCCGACAAGTGTTTCTAGCGCCGCGGGGCTGCGTTAACTTTTTTCGGCGCCACAGCGCCCAGTACCTCATTATTTCAGTGGTTCCAGCGCAGCGATGCCCAGAACCTAAACTATTGTGCTTGATTTGTGGACTTAGCCAATTTTTGCCTCCTTTATGCTTGGGCTTTTCATTCTTCTCCTTTACCACTTCTTGTACATGTTCTTCTCATCCAAATCCATGACTAATGCATCCAAACACCTACAAAACAAAGCAAAGTGAGTTAATAGTTCACTCAAATTTAAATTAAATCAAATTTATTAACTAATCAACTAAAATAATGCATAAAAACCAAATTAATCCAAAACTAACAAATATATTAAAACTAACATAAACCTATGAAACTAACACATAAATGTCCTAAAACATACCTAAAACATGCTCTATAACCTATCTAAATATGCAACTATCAAAATCCATTAACAATAATAAAGACTTTAAACTAGAATATAGCATCAAAGTTAGGATCCATCTATCCTCTTAAAACGATGCTTTAGTTCATAACTAAAGACATAAAAACATAAAATATGAAATTGACCATCAAAGAGAACAAAAGAAAGATAAAACTAGAGTTTTGCAGAGATTTTGAATAGTCTTTAATGTCGATGTTCTTCTCCACTTCGCTCCAGCCGTCAAGCCTTTCTTCTCCAATATCCTCTTCTTGAAAAACCCTCCAAATTGATATATTGTGTGCCCAAAGTCGTGTCCAATTGGAATTTGAAAGTTGCCAAAAACCAATCGGAGTTTCTAAAAACAAACAGCATGAATAGCCAAGCAGCGTCGTGGGTACTTGCGACGCTGCATTAAATCCTCCTGGGCACCATGACTAGCGCCTAAAGCCTTCTTTTCCTGATCACCCTGGCGCCGCGATGAGCATCGCAGCCCCTAGAGCACTGTTTGTGCGCAGTGCTGTGGACTTAGTCATTTTTCGCTCCATTTGATTTCTTTCTTGTGGACTTAGCCAATTTTCTTCCACTTTTTGGTTTGGGTTCTTCATGACTGATCATGTAGGCTTTTCATATGTTGTGTCCATCATTCATGCTCACTTCCATACATCTAAATACCTACAAAACAAAGCAAAACAAGTAATTAAAATACTCAAAACATAAATTGATCAAACATATAAATTAACAAACCAAAATAATGCATAAAAACAAATTTATTCCTAAACTAACAAATGAATCAAAACTAACATAAACACACTAAACTAATGCATAATTAATCCTAAAACAACTACAAAACACTCCTAAAACATGTCGAAATATGCAACTATCAGTACCCGTATACGTATTTGTATATGTATGCATATGCGTATTTGATGCTCGACGTGCGTAGGTTCAAGTGTCTTTGCATGCTTTTATGTTATTTAGAGTGCGCGTGAAGTTTCTGAATGATCGGAGGTCCGTTTGACGTTGAAACATGTCGAGAACGGTATTTTGGATGAGTGGAGCTTCTCCATGGAGGACAAAATTTCTGTTATCGATTACATCAATGTTATGATCTCCTAGATCTATGGTG
This sequence comes from Paratinospora sagittata, assembly GCA_035771175.1. Classification (NCBI taxonomy): domain Eukaryota; kingdom Viridiplantae; phylum Streptophyta; class Magnoliopsida; order Ranunculales; family Menispermaceae; genus Paratinospora; species Paratinospora sagittata. The sequence continues at coordinate 10,929,664 of CM069611.1, read as the reverse complement.
CGATTGTGCTGCAATTTTGTCAGCTTATTCTCGTATGATAGATCTTCATTATGAACGGTGAAGATCTTGATCAGGGTTGTCTACTGTGAGGTACAAGACTCCAAACACTGTTTCTCGTTATTGATTTTCTTGCGCAATTTTGATCAAATGGTTGGATCTCGAAAACCCACCGTTCGATTGAGCTGAAATTTTACCAAAAGGTGGGTAACTGACTCATAAACAATTCTAACGGTTAAGATGTTAAATTGGTGAGTATTATATAAGAAATGGATTATCTTAGTGAAAGTAATTGCAATAGGAAAATCTATTTTTTTGCAGTTTTTCATGTGGACCCAAATGTTTTCTATAAAAGCAACCACACTCTAATTTTTGGCACACTTACTCATTTTTCACTTGGAATAGTGGGAAAGGAGCTTGGAGAAGAGGAAAAGAAAGGGAGAGGAGAAAAGAGAGAGAGAGAGAAAGGCTAGGGTTTGGTGTATTTTTGCCCAAAATCCCTTCAAGGTAGATCATTCTCTCTCATTTTCTTCATTCTCTCTCATTTTCTTCATTCTATTTCTTTCATGTGTGTTTGCAAGTTTTATTTTGACCTAGGGTTTGTATGAATCCCGGATTTTGTGGGTTCTTGACCTAGGGTTTACATGTTTTAGCTATTTTATGCTTGTTTATGATGTTAGAGACCTTTCAAAACCCAGAAAAACCCCTATTGATGTGTTCCACCCACGAATCTTGAAATTTGTGGAGGGTGTTAGAAGAACACATCTTGGAGTTAGGGTTTGCATGTCATGTATGTTTAATTAGAGGCCATTGGGAACCTACTGAAGGTAAAACCCCAATTTCTAGCAAGAAATTGGAGTGGTTATGTGTATTGACCGAAACCTTAGATTTTGGACTTAGGGTTTGCCATTGGATTTGCATGTGATGTATGATGAATAGATGGGTAAATGTGAATGTGTAGTGGTCCAATTTACTGATTTTAATGGCTGGAAACCCTAGGTATAGTGCAATTTTGGCCTAGGCCATGTGAATTGAGAAATTGCAATAGATTTGGGGATTTGCCCAAATTTTGGGAATTTTGACCTAATTGATGTCAATTGGCCAAATTGACTTGCAATTAGTCTAATTAACCCTATTTATGATTGGATCTCACGTATTATAGTGGTTGGTTCAACCTATTACGTTCAATTTGGGTTAAATGTGGGTTAATGTAGTTAAATTGTTAAATTGAGCAATATGGAATTTGCTCATGTGTTAGACTATTTTTGAATCTTAATTGGCTTTTGATTTAGGTTTATACATGGTTGTGTAGCATACTTTAAGGCTGATTTTCAGTATTGAATGAACCATGTTATTTTAGGATTTTGTGGTTTATCTACATAACCTAAATAGTCAATTGGAGGTTGTGGTGCTTGGGGTGATTGTGGCATCCAAGTACTTCTTGTGGAATTGGAATTTGGATTTTGGATTGTCTAGCCAATCAAGTTGTGAGTGTCTCTTTACATTTGGATTTTTATATGTGGCATTATATTACATAAATTGATTTTAATTGATATCTATAAGTGTTATGCATGTTTTAATATTCCATTAAATGAATTTGAGCATAGTTTGTAGGGTTAGCAATTTGGTTGGGTCTCCTAGTTGAGATTTCCCTTGGGAAGTCTCGTAAGTCTACTGTTGATCACCAATTGTCGACTTAGCAGAGGGTTTTATGGCTTGTGTATAGGTAGGATAGCTTAGGATGGTCCTACGTGTTATCTCAATGAACCCCATGATATGAAGGTTTTGATGATTCAAAATATCTCCAGTTGGTCTATCTAATGATCTTGTCAAGTGTTTTAGATTTATCAAGAATCAAGATCAAGGAACCGAGATCAAAAGCCTGTTGAGCAGAAAAATGAAGTTCCAAGTCTGTCAGTACTTAGATTGTAAGGTCTATCAATCAACTTACTCTCAGCCAGATTTTTATCATTTGCATGTTTTAATCGATTGGTTGCATGTTTGATTTAATTCGGTTACTTTATGTTTTATAGTGTTTTAATCGAGAAATCAAAAACCACTTTTATAAAGTCTTTCAGGACGCTAATGTTTTAGCAGCGCTCTCCTAGACTTGATGAGTCAGGACGCTGATAAAATGTTAAGACGCTCAAGGTTGAATTGATCTGATTAATAAGGACGCTTACTTGTTAGTAGTGGCCGTTCTCTTATCAACCTTTGAGAGTGTCAAGACGTTGATTTAGCTTCAGCTCATTGAAAGATTTTCTTTTATCTTTAAGTGATTTCGATCTTTAAGGATGCTGATAAGTTATAAGTTGAATCAATTATCAGGATGCTACTTGTGTAGGAACGCCCTCATCTTTAAAATCAACTTAAGTAACTTTCAGGACGCTCACCGTCTGTCAGCGTGCTTAAACATTGTTTTAAAATTGCTTTTAATAGTTCAGGACCCTTACTCTTGAATGGCGCCCTCGTATGTTTTGTGTTTTAAAACAAAGCAGAACGCTTACTACGAAGTAGCGCCCTCATACTTTAAGTCGTTTAATTGTCAAAGCAAGTCAGGACACTTACTACTTAGTAGCGCCCTCACTTCATTGTTCAGTAGGACGTCGCCCTCAAATGAACAAAACGACAAAAATGATATTTTTATTGTTCTGACATGTTCGTATTTTTCGCCACCTTTTCTAAACAATTTTTCGTACAAAATCAATTTTCAATATTTGTAAGAGATATTCTCTAATTCACAAACCACGTCTTCTACAACTTTCCTTATTCGTGTATCTGAAGAAAAATGAAATATTCATGAATTGTGCAGTTGCCACTATCGTGATATATTCTAGTTGTTGTGAGTAAACGTTCATATTTTAGAATTCAAATTCAAATGAACAACAACTTCATCTCTACAAGTCTATAAATACAGACACTTAACAATTTGTTAAGCGCAAAAAATTCTCTGAGCTAAAACGCTTTTTGAAAGTTAGTCGAATTTTCATCTGGTCAAGAAAACATTTAAGTCGATCTGTTTTCACAATAGTTTTCTTTGAGACTTTACGTACTCAAAAGGTTTCCATACTGAGCTAACATTCTATCTTTATCTGAAAATTTATTTGAAACTTTGAACTATTTTCACTCAAATCGTTTAGCACTGTTTTAACTTATATCATTCTTGCTAAAAGAGTAATTTGAGATATAGTTCGTAGGATACAATTGCATTCAATTTCATATGTTGTATAATGTATCAAGGTTGTAACAGTAGTTAGATAAACTACTGAGTTGATATTTTATATTCAATAAAGTCGGGTCTTCTCACACCCATAAGTTGAGAAACGGTAGTTCTCACACTCGTAAGTTGAGATAGGTTGGTCTCACCCCTGTAAGTTGAGCAATGTAACGGTTGTTCTCACACCCGCAAGTTGAGAAAAGGTGTAACAGTTTGATTCTCACCCCGTAAGAGAATCCCTCAGTGACAAGGTTAAAATCCTAACTGAGGAGGTTAGGTAGTGGATGTAGGCAAGTAGCTGAACCACTATAAATTGATTGTGCATATTTGTTTATTTTTTGTAATGTATCTTTGCCATTGTTATTATTTTCTAAATCGTCTAAGTGTTTAATTCACCCCCCTCTTGGACATATCTGGGCCAACACTACGTGATGCACGACCCCAGACATCCTACTAGAATAAGAGTATTGTTTGGTAGAATCGGGCGCTGTGTGTTGCGCACTACGCCTTTGATCACCCTTGCTCAAGAGATGTTAGGATGACATTGGTATGTTTAGAAATGATATGCATTGTCTTTGTTGTGACATGATGCATTATATTGGCATGTATGTAATCTTTTTTCATCACCATGATACTTCAAATGCTTTTATGATTTTGCCATGTTTTTTATAAATGCATGTATATTGCCACTTGTAAATGACATTCACTAAGCTTGTTGTAGCTCACACCTCACCCTTTTCTTTTAGGTTCGGATAGGAAAGGGAAAGGGAAGGCTTGACTAAAGAGCACTCCCTTGGTTTTTGTTGATGTAGGTGTTGTATATTTTTATATTTTGATATTATGTACATGATAACACCTAGTTTATGTATAATTAACACATAGATGGGATGTGTTGGGTTTTGTATATTTTGTGGACTTATGGAATTTTATATTTGGTAATTTTGGAGATGTAATATATATTTTTACTTTATTGTTATTGGTTTTGTTTAGATGGATGCTATATTAGGATTGTGTTTCATTTTGGGTTTTGTGTATATTAGGCTGACGGGACATCGGGTGTACCGATGGAGGGTATACCCGGGGGTTCCGTGCTGGTCATGACGTCACGTATAGTGGGTCATAACAAAGTTACTAAGTTGATTCCCAGTTTTATTTAGATGGATGCTATATTAGGATTGTGTTTCATATTGGGTTTCGTGTATATTAGGTTGACGGGACGTCGGGTACCGATGAAGGGTATACCCGGGCGTTCCGTGTTGGTCATGACGTCACGTATAGTGGGTCGTGACAAAGTTGCTAAGTTGATTCCCAAAGGTGAGGGCACTCCTATCCAGGTAGCGTCCTGATAGTCTATTCAACTTATATCTATCAGTGTCCTCAAAGATACATTCTTTGAAGAACTTTAGAAATCTTTCAGTAAGTTGATACTGAGTCAACATCCTGACAACTTCAGTGGTTGACTAATAAAGAAGGCCGCTTCTATACAAGTAAGCGTTCTAATAAATCAGTTCAATTCAACCTTGAACGTTATTAGCATCGTAATGAACTATCAGCGTCGTAATGAACTATCAACGTCTTAACTTATCAAGTTTAGGAGAGCGTTGCTATCTCATTAGCGTCCTGAAAGACTATTTGAAAATAGTTTTGATTCGCGATTAAATAATTGATAAATGCGAATAAAAACTCGATAAATTTCAAATTAAATATTTAAAATTAAATTATTTGAAATACCGTAAAACGTATGATCAAAACATGCAAGTATGCAAGTGGTTTGTGCATGGTATTGGAAAACGTTTGAGCAATAACAATTAGAGAAAGATATACCTTAAATACTTTGTGTATTTCTCATTTCTCATTACCGTTAAATCCAACTCTTCATTATGAGATCTGCAATAAGTGTTTGGCGCGGAGTTGAATGACTTGAACGTTGATCGAGAGATGTAGACTTGAAGCTTGACCAAATCATTCGAGTGAAGTGATCTTGAAATCATGATGATCTTTGAAGTCCTTTTGATTGAAACGAACTTAACCGTTGGATGTGATCTTTGAGTTCCTTGATCGAGTCGTTCCTTGGCTTTTTGCTTTCCTCAGGTGCTTTGATGAAATCTTGATAAACGCTCATTAGCACCGACAAGTAATTTGTTTGTGATCATCAAAATATAATATATCACAACATATTTAGGGACGAGCAAGTAATGAACTGTATAGGTTAACAAACTGGACAACAAAAATTCGAAAATATTTTAAGAGTTATCACATAGGGTGGCTACAACTAGGTGACAGAATGAGTTCTAGGTTTTCTATCCTAAGACAAACTCTACGAATTGACCGTTTGGATCATTGGCTCTAGGCGGTTAGTCCTAAACACTTGAGCACCCACTCTGATACCAATTTTTGGTGCACCTAAAAGGGGGTGAATTGGGTGTGATGGTCAGTTTAAAACTTTTTCAATGACTTAGTGATATACATTGGTACATTGGAACTAAACACACATACTAATCGTAAAGTAAAATGCATAACTTAAAACGCACTAGAATTTATAGTGGTTCAGCCAAGCATAGGTCCACTACCTAATCTCCCGATTAAGATTTTCTCAATCCACTAATTGATTCTCTTACGGATGAGAACCAAATCGTTATACATGTTTTTTTACAGGTTCAAGGAAAACCTATCCTTTTGCAGGCTAAGGATGAACCGCATTTCCTTTTTTCGGGATGAGAAAAAATCCATGTTCCTTTTACGGGATAAGGAAAAACCATTTTCCTTTTACGGGATGAGGATGAACCGGTTTCCTACTTACAAGTGAGGATGAACCTTAACATGATTTCACATTGAAATCATCAAGTGAACTACATTTACTTGTCCTGGTTGTTTCAATCCAGAGACACACCAGCATTACAACACAAAATAATAATGTTGGTTATAACTGAGTATAACACTTTATAATTAAGCTCATGTGCATAGTATTACAAAGATGTATAAATTTGAATATGCAATGCTAAGAGACATACACTTACAGTCCTTTACCTTTCAATGTTTGGTATTGCTCAAGTGCAGTTCCGAAAAATGTGAATGATATGTAAATCAATTGAGTACTTCTTCGAAAACATTATGATACCATTAAAACATTGAAGTTGAAAATGCAGGACCAGTGTAAATATACAAACACAGACAATTTTCAAAATAGATATTATGTATAAGCATAAAAATTTCTGGTTCAGTATTCAGTAGTTAACACAACTACTAATATAGTTCAATATAGTACTTAAGATATGAAATCAAGTACAACTGTATCTCTCATGAACTATTTCTCAAATTCCTTCATCAGCATGATTGAAGTTAAGTATAAATCCATGCCGAGAATTTGAGTAGAACCCAGTTTAAAATAGATCTTCAAAGATAGAATATAATTGAAGCTTGATGAGTTGAGTTTTATACGTTGTATTTTGTAGGAATTTTATTAGGTTTGTAGATATATTTTACTAATTTCTAGGTGTTTTGGCTTAATTTGCATATTTAGTGTTTTAGGTGCATCTTAGTGTTTTTGTGTGTTTTAGATGTTAATTTTAGTTGTTTTCATGAATAGAATACTTTAGGTTTGTTTAGGAAAATAACTATGATGTTTAGGAATTTTTCCTAAAGTAATTAGTAGCATTTGCATAATAGAATGTTCATTTTATATCATAGTTTCATCTTAATTGTTAATATTTTGTTAATTGGTTGAAGTACTTACTTGTGGTTGTTTTGTTTGGTAGGTAATAAAAGCTTGAAAGTGTGGCGAATCGAGGCCCAAATGATAGTGAAAAGTAACCAAGAACATGTGGGAGAAGTGTACAAAGAAGTGTGAGAGAATGGAGAAAAGACAAGAAGAAAAAAATGGCTAAGTGTCGTTCTGGGCGCTACAGCGCTTGGAGTGGCCCTGCAGCGCCCAGAACACTAAAAATCAATGTTAAAATTTCCCGCAGTAGCGCTGCAGCGCTATCCCCTCGAGTGTTGCAATGCTACCGCAAAATTCTGGTTTTGTTTAGCTTTGTGCTTGGGCAATTTTGGCAATTCAAGTGAAAAGTGAAATAGGGCATATTGTATATCAAAAGAAAGGGTTTTCGACGAGGAATCCATTGGAGAAGGAGGGAAGATGGCTAGGTTGCTGGTGAAATGAATATTGGCTTCGAAAGCGAGGCAGATCGAAGATTTACAGTATTTCTAGCACATTTTGTAGAGGAATTCAATGTTTTCTATCTTATTTTGTATTTTCTTCTCCAACACTATGAACTAAACTCTAATTCTAGAGAGGAGATGGATCCTAACTTGAATATTATGATTTAATTTTAGATTTAGTTTACTATCAATGAAATTTTTATAGGTTATTCATGATTTCATATACTTAATGCTTTCGGTTTCTTGATCACAAATCGAATAAAGATAGACTTGGAAGGTGACACTCGAGAGATGGTTTTCTAGGTTAGAAAAGGGGGATTATGACATGAAATTGTTGTAGAATTGAAAGGTTTACAAAGTTTTATGAAGTTGAAGGAAAATCACGGAGTTTAATGGGTTGTTTAGAATTTAGGTTTTATTGAGAGATTGAACCTTATTTTTGACAATACGTTTTAATTCGGCACTCGAGAGAGGGAATTAGAGACGCAAGGGTTTTGACTTATAAATTAAGAAATTGATTTGATAATAAGCATGTTTAAATTACATAATTGAAGGTTAGGTGAAATTGATTCTCTAGACATTTCTCATATATTGATTTTTCTCGTAATTCGTTCATCTTAATTAATTTTATTTGATTTATAATTATTTGAAACTCTAAAAATTGATCACTAGATAAAGTTAGAAATTAGTGAAAACAGTATTTGGTGAGATGTGCAATCCAAGAGGACAACAATCTACTCTTCATCAGTTATCACTACTACCTGTCACAATACACTTGTGGTTTTCAGTGAACAAAGCTTAATATGAAAATCTTTTGACTAAGTAAAGTATTAGTGAAGAATACTTTGAAAACTTAGAACATCTGAAAACTTTTGAAAGATTGAACAACAACTAACATTCAAAAAGTTTTTGGGACAGTAAAAATTATCGGCAAGTTGTTTGATTCAAAGTGTAGGTATTTATAGACTTAGTATCTACTAGCCGTTAGACATTTGAAGTTCAAATACAATGTGAACGTTTACACACAACGACTAGAATGTTATATGAAAATAGCAACTGCAATTTTCACTAACATTCTGACTCTTTTCATATTACATGAATAAGAAAAGTTTTAGAATAACTTGATTCATGTATCAGAGAAGATCTCTGACAAATCTGAAAAGGATTTTGTGCAAAGATCTGTTCTGAAAAAGTAGACTGATATAGTGTACTTGTTAGAACAGTGACGGTTGTTGAATTAGTATCCTGATTCCGTAATCAACGTTCTGACGCATAATACCAACATTGTCGTTTTGTTCCTTGAGGGCGCTTATTATGTATAAGGGTCCTGCTGAACGATGAAGTGAGGGCGCTACTAACTCATAAGCGTCTTGACTTTCTTTGCGACATAAGTGACTTAACCTTGAGGGCGCTAATACACAGTTAGTGTCCTACTCTGTTTTAAAATAGTTAAGTGCATGAGGGCGCTACTTTCCGAGTAAGCGTCCAACCTTTCAAAACATAAAACACAAGGGCGCTACGATTATGTAAGCGTCTTGTCATTTCAAAATATTTGAAATCAAAACCAAGTGCGTTGAAGGATAATCAGCGGCCTGAAAGTTTTTAAGTTAGTTCTCAAAGATGAGGGGGCTCCTATCCACGTAGCATCTTGATAGTTTATCCAACTTATAACTATCAGCGTCGTCAAAGATAAATTTTTTGTATAACATAGAAATCTTTCAATAAGTTGACGATGAGTTAGAGGTTGGCTAAAGGGAGACAACTACTTGCAAGTAAGTGTACTGATTAATCAGTTCAACCTTGAATGTTATCAGCGACCTGACTTATTATGTTCAGGAGAGCGTCGTTAAATCATTAGCGTCCTGAAAGACTCTTTAAAAGTAGTTTTGGACTCGCGAATAAAAATACGATGAATGCGAATAAAAACTCGATAAATCATTTGAAATACCGTAAAGCGTATGATCAAAACATGCAAATATGCAAGTGATTTGTGCATGGTTTTGAAAAATGTTTGAGCAAAAGCGATTAGAGAAAGATATACCTTTAATATTGTGTATTTCTCATAATCTTTAAATCCAACTCTTTCATTATGAGATCTTCGATGTGAACTTTGTGCTTGAGTTGAATATTGTGAACATTGATCGAATGATGTAGACTTGAGCTTGATCGAATCGTTCGTGTGGTGTGATCTTGAAATCATGATATGATCTTTGAGGTCCTTTGATTGAAACAATCTTGAACGTTTGATATGACCTTGAGTTCCTTAATCGAATCATTCTTTGGTTTTTTGCTTTCCTGAGGTGCTGAGATAGGTTCTTGAATAAAGCTCGTTAGCACCAAAAGAGATTTTGTTTGAGATCATCAAAATATACTTTATCAAGTATACTTAGGGACGTGCTAAGTGATGAACCTCTTAGGTCAACATTAATTAATTCACCTATACGAGTGGAACCAATCCTACCAATTCAGGATACCTATTGGACACCGTCACCAATATTCCAAGAACCAAATGCAGTTTGGGTTGAATCCCCACCACCACCACCTTCTATGGCATGGGTTGAATCGCCATCACCACAAACCATGATTTGGATCGAATCACCCCCACCACCACCAGCTATGGGATTGGTAGAACCCCCTCCACCACTACTAGCCATGGGTTGGGTAGAGCCCCTTCCACAACCACCAATCATGGGTTGGGTAGAGCCCCCTCCACCACCATCAGTCATGGGTTGGACAGAATGTTACGACCTTCTCCATAGGGTGATGACATGACCGGCATAGAATACCGTATACGCCATCCCTAGACGGATGCGATACTCTGTCAGCCTTCGTCCTTTAAGACAATACTCATACAAAGAATCCTCTCCACTACCACCGACCATGAATTGGTGTGAACCAACCATACCATTGTATAATGACTGGGTGGAACCTTAGCTGGGAATGATGCCAGAATGGAATAGTTAGTATGATCTAGTATATCAACCTCCTCCTCTACCACATATGATTTCAACCATGGAAAGTGCAATCGGAAATCCTCCACCACCAAGGAAAATCCTGAGCCAACTTTCTGAGGAAGTTGAAGACAATGAAGACATATTAAGACTCCTCAGATTTGATCACGAGGATAGAGGTAACTTTTTATTTTATTAGCAAATTTCGAGGATGAAATTTCAATAAGGAGGGTAGATTGTAATACTATAAAAATCCACAACCCTAGAATCCTACTAGAAAACAACTAGATTAGGAAATATTACAACAAAATTTAAGGGGAAAAATAATAAATTCACAGAATTCGTAATTACCATTAAAGTGCGAGGGCAATTTGGTAAATTTATCTAACCAGTAAATACTAGAAACAACCAAGGGCAAAAAGATAAATCTACACCAAGGGTAAAACGATAATTTACACCAAGGGTGGAATAGTAATTTACACCGAGGACAGAACGATAATTTATGCCAAAGGCCGAACGGTAATTTACATCAAGGGCAAAATGGTAATTTTACACCGAGGGCAAAACTATAATTTTGCCTACTTGTAATTATTCAAATAGGTTAAAGGGAAAATCGGGATATGAAATTTTGAACCCCTATAAATAAGGGCTCAGGTTAGTTAAAAACATATTTCAGTTCAAACTCTCTAAAATTTCAGTAAGGTGAAACTCTAAAGAAATTGTTGCGGGTATCACAATAAGGAGATTATAGCAAATTTAAGGTCGGAATGATTCTTTAAGTTCTTGTTTTTTATACATTTCTTTAGTTATGTATTGTTCATATTCTGTTGTATTGTGTAAGCCTGAGAACTGGGTGTTGGTTGGCCAACGCTGAGAGCGAAATGCAACTAGAAAAGGTATACCTGATGTGGAAATATCCTATGCTGGCAAATTCATTATTATCATTATGGTTATACGATTGAATTGATTGTTTTGCATGTGATACTGTAATGAATAGTTTAATAAGTGTACTAACATTTTCTATAAAGCATGAGGACTTCAGGAAGACCCACTGGGCTTTTAGCTCACTCCCCTACTATCTCTCAGGAAATTAGTTGCATTGTGCATGGATTGTTGTTGGTAGGATAGCTCAAGAGAATATGCAAGAAGATGTTGCGTGAGCATGTTGGGCGATGTTAGGAGTTGTCTTCATATATATATATATATATATAAATATATATGGATGTATAAATATGGTTATATATATATATAATGTTTATATTAATTACATCTTAGATATATGTATATATATATATATATATATATATATATATATATATATATATATATAAAATGAGAGGCAGTAGGGAAAAAATAAATGGTTCTATCTCCATGTACTAACAACCATGTATATATAAGTACGTATGTAAATGTGAAATTTAATAAAGAGAATTTTTTTTGAGAATTTGGTATATTTGTGCACCCAATTTGGATACGTGTTGACAAAATTTTGACATTGTCATTGCCTACATCTGGATCACAAGATTACAAGTGTGAAAAATTAAAATGAAAAGAATACAAATTGGGGTGTTACACACCTGATGCAAATGCTAGTACCACCCCCACAGAGGATGCAGCCCCGACTTCACCGATTGACGACATATTCGCTGGGCTTGGACATCTTGATCCTCGGTCATCCCCTCCATCTTAAGCACACCCTCTTTTTGATATTTCAAAAGGGGGAGAGATTAGTATATGATTGGTCTGATTGACTAGAACATTTTTGTGCACATACTCAAAGGGAGAGTTTATCTCAGGGGAAGATTGGATATTTATGTATTTTGAAGATGTTTTGTATGTTCTTGTTGTTCACACTTTTGTACTTTTTGTACTTTTGTTAATTTTTGGTTTTATCTTTGATGTATACACCTTTGTTGATCACATGTATATGTTTGACATGATTACATTGATATACATGTACATTTTGTTACTATTGTTCACATCTTTCTAAGTATACTTATATCGGTATCTGATTGATTATTGTTCACATGTTATTGAATGCTAAATTTTTTTTAAGTGATATATTCTTAAATGTAGCATGATATTGTTCACTGAAAACCATAAGTGTATGGTGATAGATAGTAGTAATAACCGATGAAGATCGGGTTGTCGTCCTCTGGAATTGCACACCTCACCAAATACCGTTTTCACTAATTTCTAACTTTATCTAGCGATCAAATTATAGAGATTCAAGTATTTAAAATTAAAAATAAAAACTAATTAAACTGAAAGAACTATGAGAAATATCAATATACGAAGAATGTCTAGAGAATCAACTTCACCTAACCTTCAATTATGTGATTTAGACATGCTTATTATCAAATCAATTTCCTAATCTATAAGTCAAAACCCTTGCATCTCTAATTCCCTCTCTTGAGTGCCAAATTAGAACGTATTGTCAAAAACAAGGTTCGATTTCTCTAAAAAACCTAAATTCTAAACAACCCATTAAACTCCGTGATTTTCCTACAACTTCATGAAACTTTGTACGCCTCTCGATTGTACAACATTTTTATGTCATAACCTCCCTTTTCTAACCTAGAAAACCCTCTCTCGGGTGTTGCCTTCCAAGTCTAAACTCATTCGATTTGTGATCAAGAAACCGAAAGCATTAAGCATATGAAATCATGAATAAACTATAGTAATTTCATTGATAATAAACAAAATCTAAAATTAAACCATAATATTTAAGTTAGGATCCATCTCCTCTCTAGAAAAATATATTAGTTCATAATGTTGGAGAAGAAACTACAAAATAAGATAGAAAACATTGAATTCCTCTACAAAATGTGCTAGAAATACTGTAAATCTTCGATCCGCCTCACTTCTGAAGCCAATCTCCGTTTCACCGGCAACCTAGCTGTCTTCTCTCCTTCTCCAATGGATTCCTCATCAAAAACCTTTTCTTTTGATACATAATATGTTCTATTTCTCTTTCCACTTGAATTGCCAAAATTGCCCAAACACAAAGCCGAAAAAACATAATTTTCTTGGTAGCGCTGCAACACTTGAGGGGGTTGCAGCGCTGCGGCGCTACTGCGGAAATTTTAATCCTGATTTTCAGTGTTCTGGGCGCTGCAGCACCCTCCCAAGCGCTACAGTGCCCAGAACAACATTCTTCTTCTCGCTTTTCTCCATTCTTTCGCACTTTCTTGTACACTTTTCGCACATGATCTTGGTCACTTTTCACCATCATTTGGGCCTTGATTCACCACACTTTCAAGCTTTTATTACCTACAAAACAAAACAACCATAAGTAAGTAAATCAACAAGCTAACAAAATATTAACAATTAAGATGAAACTATGAAATAAAATGAACATGCTATTATGCAAATGCTACTAATAACTTTAGGAAAAATTCCTAAAAATCATATTTATTTTCCTAAACAAACTTAAAGTATTTTTTTCATGAAAACAACTAAAATTAACCTCTAAAACACACAAAAACACTAAGATGCACCTAAAACACTAAAAATGCAAATTAAGCCAAAACACCTAGAAATTAGTAAAATATATCTAGAAACCTAATAAAATTCCTACAAACTACTATGTATAAAACTCTACTTATCAGATATAATCATTCATTCACTCGAGAAATCATGCTTATTGCTTCAATAAGGCCAATAGTGAATTTGTTTGAAATCATCAAAAAGGGGAGATTGTTGATGTAACGACTCTTACCCGATTTTGTTTTGATGATTACAAACAACATACTTGTGATCACTAATTTATTTGACGTAGTTGTTTCAGTGCTAACTAGCTATATCAGATGGATCCAACTATATTGTCAAAGCATGTGGATGGAACAACAATGCACGAAGATTCAAGAGCTTCATGTTTGTAATCCTTAGTTTAGAATCTTAGTGTTGTAGAATAATTGTTACTCGTTCCAACCACAATATGATTTGCATCTTTCGAAAATCATGCATATTGATTATCATACTCATGCATATACACCATTATTATATTGGTCATGCATGCACACACACAATCATGATTATTATGCAATCATATAGTCAAAATTGTTTATCATGCACAGATATATTTATATCATTGATCATCATGCACTCGTATTACTGACTTTGCATGGTTTTATCGTTTTACGTGTATCGTATCGAATGTATTGATCATCTGTTTTAATCGATCATTTTACACATGTTGATCTTTGTCAATTATGTTTCAATCTTGTCAAAAGTGTTTTGAAAGTTAGTTTATATGTTTAACAATGTTTTAAACTCTTTTTGATCGAAAAATTTGGTTTCTATCACTGCAACGTTAAGGAATGAGCTCCTCATTCAAGGAACGCGCTCTTGTGCATTTTTCCAAGAATTAAAATTTTTTTTATTAGAGTTTTAAGGAACGTGTTCTTGTGAGTTTTCTCGAGACTCAGATTTTTTTGACCAGGGAAAAATGAATGTGCTCCTCTTAATAAGAACGCGCTCCTGTAATCAAGGGAAAAATAGGAAATTTTATAGAGTCAGCGGTTCTTGATGAAGAACCTTGTGTTGAACCAATTATCCTCATGTCTCTTACGAGAATATGTCCCTAATATGAATGATATTTTGATGATTACAAACCACATTCTGTTTATGATAATACTTCGTACATGGCGTATCTAGTCTTACTTGAAAGTTTCGAAGAATCAAAGTTGCATGGCGAACGTATTAAAAGATCTACTTGAAGACCATGATCATTTGAAGACTTTAGTTTATGATTAGATTATGTTTAGGCTGTAGAACCTTCTCTGCCATTTGATTCAGTAATATGCATGATTACATGTTTTAGTCGAATTGATTTTCTATCATTTGCATATTTGATCGTGTTTTATCGATCTTTAAACGAAAAATCAAAAACTATTTTTTAAGAGTCTTTCAGGACGCTGACCACATTCAAGGTTGAAATGCACTTATTCGATAGGATGCTTACTTGATAGTAGCGGCCTCACTTAAGTCAACCTGTGAAGGTATTAGGACGTTGATCGAGCATGAGCTCGCTAAAAATCCTCTAAGTTCCAAATGAATTCTATCTTTATGGACGCTGAGAGTTATAAGTTGGATAAACTATCAGGACGCTGCCTACATAAGAGCGCCCTCATCTTTGAAATCAACTTAATAACTTTTAAGACGCTTACTATCTTTCAGTGCACTTAATACTGTTTTAAAACAAAGCAGGACGCTTACTTGTGAGTAGCGCCCTTGTGCGTTTATGTGTTTTTAAAACAAAATAGGACGCTAACTGTCGAGTAGCGCCCTCAAGATTTAAGTTGTTCAATCGGCAAAATAAGTCAGGACGCTTACGATTTAGTAGCACCCTCACTTCAATATTCAGCAGGACGCTTATGCTCCATGAGTACCCTCAAGGAACAAAACGACAAAAGTAGATTTTATGCGTCAGGACGCTAATTCAACAATGTTACTGTTCTGATACTGACTCTATTTCAGCCTACTTTTTCAGAACTGTACAAAAACTTTTTCAGAATCGTACAAAAACTTTTTCAGAACTTTTTAAACGTTTTAATATTTTGTCAGGACATTCCTTTTTCGTGAATGATAAGATGATTCAGGTGCTATCATCGAAATATGCACAGAGCTGAATCGATCCATTTCGAGAAAGAATGTAGACATTGTATTTGGAATGACCTAAGTCCATTGCGCCTCTGTTATTTCTATATGTATGTGTTGTCTTAGAGCAGAAACATAACGAATCAATACGAAATATGATATTCATTCAAAAACTCTTTAACAGTTTTCACTTGTGCGAAAAGCTTTTGAAAGTTAGTCTACTACTCTTTGTGCTTGAACTTACGATCATTTTGAAAGAAAAACATCAAGTCTTCTACATTGATTGATCTTCATCTTTATCATTTGTAAAATCCATTGAAGAAGACAAAAGTTATTTGAACTTGTTTTCAGCTAAACTTCATCATACATATTTTGCTGAATTTGTGGTACCAGAAGGTCCAACTCAAAGCTTTGTAAGTGTCACTTTGATTCTGAATAAAGGGAATCATATCTCATCTTGTATTCAATTTGCAGTGACTGATTAGTCACTGGGCTAGAGCAAGTGTTGCTCATAGTTGTAACGCTCTTCTCACACCCATAAGTTTAGAAACGGTCTTCTCACACCCGTAATTTGAGAAACGATAGTTTTCACACCCGTAAGTTGAGAAAGTGTACTGGTTTGATCTTCATCAGTAAGAAGACCCATAGTGGAGTTTGAACAAATCTTAACTGAGGAGGTTAGGTAGTGGATGTAGGCGAGACCGAACCACTATAAATCTTGATTGCATTGTCTCTTTTATATTTATTGTATTTATTTGCTATACTTTGTTTACTTTGCTTTCAATATTCCGCACATTATTAAGAAAGGATAAAATATGCGAAGTGTTCAATTCACCCCCTCTTGGACATATCTGAGCTAACAATTGGTATCAGAGTAGGTTAAATGTCAAAGTATGTAACCATCTTTGATTGAGTATGGTAGGACAAAATGAAAGAAGTACTTACCTTTTCAGGTGAAGGAAACTCCACCAACAGACCACTACTGTTCAAGGGAGAAAATTATTCCCACTGAAAAACTAAGACTAGGTACTACCTAAAAGCCCAAGATTTAGAAATGTGGATGTTGTGACAAACGGCTGTCCAACACCTACTAAAATTGTAAACGGTGCTACTGTCCCGAAAGAGCTAGACGAATGGAGTACCAAGGAAAAGAAAATAGAGTTATTAAATAACCAAGCTGTAAACATTTTGTTTTGTAGTTTATCCGTCAAAGAATTCAATAGAGTTAGTCTATGTGAAACCGCTAAGGGAATCTGGAACAAGTTAGAGGTCACCCACGAAGGAAGTTTGCAAGTTAAAAAAAGCAACGCTCCAATTGTTAGTTGAAAAATATGAGACCTATAAGATGAAGGAAACTGATTCGATAGCTGAGGCTATTGCTCGATTTACAACAAACATCAATGAGATGAAAAACCTAGGAAAAATCTATGACCAAGAAGAAACTGTTAGAAAGTTTCTAAGAAGCCTACCTAGAGAATGGGAACCCAAGGTCACGACCATTGAAGAAGCCAAAAATATGGCTGAATACACTTTTGATGAACTAGGTAGTTCATTAATGGTTCATGAAATGAAGATAAAAGATAAGATGTGCCCAGTCAATGTTGACTATTTCCCTCAATGTTGAAACTGATTCTGAAGATGATTCAGACTCAGAAGATGACATGACTATGTTGTCTAGAAAGTTTAACAAGCTGCTTAGGAGAAAGAGTAAGAACAGCTCTTACTCAAGGTTCCACAAAGGGAAGAAACCCGAGTCTAAACCTGTAGAGTTAATATGTTACGGCTGTAACAAACCAGGTCATGTAAAGAGTGAATGTCCCATTAAATATTAGAAGAACACCAGCTCATATAGAAAAGACAAGAAAGTTCTCAAAGCTACATGGGATAATTCAAGCTCAAGCGAAGATGAAGCGAATTCAGATCACACTGTTGCATTGTGCTTAATAGCAAACACAAAGGTAAAATCTGAACCAATTAACGAACTTAATGAGCTCTATATTCATATTCAGGAGCTTAGGAAAAAACTTAGTAAAGAGACCAAGAAGAATGAAAAACTCAAGCATAGTCTTGAAAAAGCTCTTGAGGAAATAGAATTCTAATAAGAAGAGCTAGACGGATTGTCTCTAGATAATGAACAACTTAAGAAAGTTGTTAGGAAACTGAAAAATGAAAATGAAACTCTTAGAAAAGAAAAAGAAGATCTTAACTACACCGTGATTAAATTCACAAATTGTGAAAAGTTATTTGACATGATGTTAGGATCACAAAAAATGTGCATTCGACAAAGCTGGCTTATGCTATACAAATGGATCAAAACAAAATAAATACAATACCTTACTGACCAAAAGACCAACATGCCACAAATTTCATAGGGAAGGTCATACCATACTTAGATGAAATGTCTTAAGTAGAAAGAAAAAGAAATATGCATGGATTAAAAAAATTGTTCTTACTGATGTTAACATGCATGGACCCAAACTAGCATGGGTACCAAAGTCAAAAATATTTTATGTTGTGTAGCTATGCAAAAATGAAGATATATGGTATCTAGACAGCGGTTGCTCAAGGCATATGACTGGAGATAAATCTAAATTTTTGAGCCTTGAAAAGAAGAAAGGAGGAAAGGTCACTTTCGGAGACAATGGCAAAGGTGACATTGAGGGCATCAGAACTATTGGTAACGATTTTCTATCCATATTTGATGTACTTTATGTTAAAGGGCTGAAGCACAATCTCTTGAGCATAAGTCAATTATGTGACAAGGGTTATGACATTTCTTTTGAAGCAAATAGGTGCATTGTCAAACATGTAGATAAAACTGTTGCATTCATGGCATCTAGACTTAAGAAACAAAATGTAACATGTTTAAGTGCTATCTCTTGTAATGATGCATGACTATGGCATAGGAGATTAGCTTATGCTAATATAGACAACATATCTAGAATTGTTAAACAAGATCTTGCCAAAGGTATTCCGAAAAGAACTTACTCAAATGATAACGTATGTGAACCATGTCAACTTGGTAAGCATACCCGATCATCATTTAAGAACAAGAGGCATCAATCAACCTCTAGAGCTCTCGAACTGATTCACATGGATCTTTTTGAACCAACCAAAACCCAAAGCTTAGGTGGCAAATCATATGTATTTATGACTGTTGATGACTTTACTCGATTCACATGGGTATTTCTATTATCTTAATGAACCCCATGTTATGAATGTTTTGATGATTCCAACTATCTCCAATCTGTGTATCTAATGATCTTGTCAAGTGTTTCAGATTTATCAAGAATCAAGATCAAGGAACTGTGCTCACAAGCCTATTGAACGTCACAAGTAAAGTTTCGAGTCCTTCAGTACTTAGAATGTAAAGTCTATCGATCAATTTGCTCTCAACAAGATTTAATCATTTTCATATTTTGATCATACGCTTTACAGTATTTCAAATGATTTAATTTTCTATGTTTAATTTAAAATTTTTTGAGTTTTTATTCACATTCATCGTATCTTTAATCGCGAGTCAAAACTACTTTTAAATAGTCTTTCAGGACGCTAATGATTTAGCAATGCTCTCCTGAACTTGATAAGTTAGGACGTTGATGATTCATTAAGACACTGATAACATTCAAGGTTGAATTGAACTGATTCATCAGGATGCTTACTTGTAAGTAGCTATCGCGCTTTAGTTAACCTCTGAAATTGTCAGGACGCTGACTCAGCATCAGCTTACTGAAAGATTTCCAAGTTCTTCAAAGAATTTATCTTTGAGGACGCTGATAGTTATAAGTTGGATAAAACTATCGGGACACTACCCGAATAGAAGCGCCCTCATCTTTGGGAACTAGCTTAATAACTTTCAAGGCTGATTGTCCTTTAGCGCACTTGGTTTTGTTTTCAACTATTTTGAAATGGCAAGACGCTTACATAGTTGTAGCATCCTTGTATTTATGTATTAAAATGTAGGACGCTTACTCGAAAAGTAGCGGCCTTGTGCGTTTAAGTGTTTTAAAACAAAGCAGGACGCTAACTGTCAATTAGCGCCCTCAGGATTTAAGTCATTTTAATTGTCAAAGCAAGTTAGGACGCATACGAATCAGTAACGCCCCCACTCCACCGTTCAGTAGGACGCTGATGCTCTTTGAGCGCCCTCAAAGAAACAAAATAACAAAAATAATATTTTTGTTGTTCTGACACATACATCCTTTTCGCCACATTTTCAGAACAACTTTCCGTACAAAAATCAACTTTTTGTATTTGTAAGAGATATTCTCAGATTCATAAATCACGTCTCTTAAACTTTCATTATTCGTGAATATGGATAAAAGAAGAATGTTCATAAAATGTGCAGTTGCCATTTTCGTGATACATTCTAGCTGTTGTGAGTAAACGTTCATATTTGAAATTCAAATTCAAATGAACAACAACTTCATCTCTACAAGTTTATTTATGCCGGCACTTAACAATCTGTTAAGACCACCGAAAATTATCTAAGCCAAAACACTTTTGAAAGTTAGTTGAATTTTCATCTGATCGAAAAAGTTTAAGTTATTTTGTTTTCAAAGAGTTTTCTTTGAAACTTCACGCATTCAAATGATTTTCATATTGTATCCTATGAACTATCTCTCAAATATTTTCAACACTGCTTTAATTTATATCATTCTTATTGAAAGATAATTTGAGAGATAGTTCATAGGATACAATTGTACTTCATTTCATATCTTTTATACTATATCAAGGTTGTAATAGTAGTTAGATAAACTACTGAGTTGATATTCTTCTATTCAACAAGGTTAGGTCTTCTCACACCTGTAAGTTGAGAAACTGTCTTCTCACACCAGTATGTTGAGAAAAATTAGGTCTATCTCACACCCGTAAGTTGGGATAGGTTGGTCTCAAGCCTGCAAGTTGAGCAGTACTGTAATGGTTGTTCTCACACCTGCAAATTGAGAAAAGGTCTATCAGTTTGATTCCCACCCTTAAGAGAATCCCTTGGTAATAAGGTTTAAAATCCAAATTAAGGAGGTTAGATAGTAGACGTAGGCAAGTAGCCGAACCACTATAAATCAACTGTGCATATTTATTTATATTTCGCACTTTAATTTTTCCATTGTAGTTAATCTTAAATTGTCTAAGTGTCCAACTCACCCCCCCTCTTGGACATACCTGGGCCAAAAATTAGTATCAAAGCAGTGTTGTTCTTTAAAAAAACTTGACAATTTCTTTGACATAAATGGCAATGACCAAAGGCACTGTCATAAAAGTAGGTCAACCTTTAGATAGACCACCTCTGTTCAATAGAGACTGGTTTAAAGATTGGATGATAAGGATGAAATCCTTTCTACGATCTAAGGATATTAGTCTACGGGAAATGGTTGTAAACGGCAACACCATGCCCAACAAGCCTATTCAGCTATGGACAAACAAGGAAAGACTAAATGATAAGCATAATGCTCAAGCTATCTATGCCTTGTACTACTCTCTACCCGAGGAAGAAGTTGAAAAGGTAGTTCACCTCGAAAGTGCCAAAGAAATTTGGGAAACACTCAAATCACTTTACTGTGAAAAGATTAACAATAGAGATGAAAAGCTCAAAGAGTCTGATAGACTATTTGATGCCTTTGAGATATCTGAGAATGAATATCTTGATAGTACATGCAACAGATATCAATCCATTCTTGTTGGAACGCAAGAACTGAATCAGGAAATACTTGCAGAAATATCTCTCGTATATTTTTATGACAAGCTTCCAAAGAAATGGAATGATAAGCTAATTATTTTAGCTAAATCTGTTGAACCATGGGAAATGAGCTTAAAAGAGTTCTATGATCTCTTGAAAACCATGGAAGGAAGGGATGAGACTAGAGACGTAGTTAGAACATTGGAAGAACTACTCGTCCACTTTAAGGTTTTAGATAGTGAGTCAGTTCATGATAACATCCAACGTTTTGTACGTCTAGTAAATGAACTTGAACACTTTGGAAAAACCATTTCTCACTCTACGTTAGTACAATACTTTTTAAACAATTTTCCTGAAAACTGGAAATACAAAGTAGATTTTCTAAACGAGTTTTCAAATCCATTTGAAATCAGTTTTCAAGAAATTGATTATATTTTGAGTGGGTTAGAAACTTCATCCGAGAGAGAAGACATTTTTGCAAATGCACCAAGAAGGAACGAAAGTGAAGTTGCTAATGATATAAACACAATAAGTCAACAATCCTCAGCAAGCACATCCAGGACGCTCAATCAAGGATCTCTTGATAGACTGTCGAGAAAGAAGTCAGCATGGAGAACGAAGATAATTGTTGGTCCACCCAAAAGGGGGGTGAATTGGGTGAGATGGTCAATTAAAAAGTCTCTTCCAATAACTTAGTGATGTACATAAGTGTATTGGAATTGAACACATAAATAGAACTCAGACTAAAATGCAAAAGTGAGACACACAAGATTTATAGTGGTTCAGTCAGGCCTACGTCCACTACCTAATCTCCCGATTAAGATTTTATCAATCCACTAACTAATTCTCTTACGGGTGAGAAACAAACCGTTACAACAGCCCTTTTCCAAGTTAAAGGCAAACCTATCCTTTCACGGGCTAAGGATGAACCAAATTTCTTTTTTCTGGGATGAGGAAAAACCCATGCTCCTTTTACGGGATAAGGAAAAACCCATGCTCCTTTTACGGGATAAGGAAAAACCACGATCCTTTTATGAGATGAGGAACAATCGTTTCTCTTTTACAGGTTAAGAGATAACCTACCCTTTTACAGGTTAAGGACACACCTATCCTTTTACGGGATTAGGATGAACCGGTTTCCTACTTGCAAGTGAGGATGAACCGTTTTCTCTTTTATAGGTTTAGAGATAATCTTAACATGATTTCAATTCTGAAATCATTAAGTGAACTACATTCACTTGTCCTAGTTGTTTCAGTCCAGAAACACACTAACATTACAACACAAGATAATGTTGGTTCTAACTGAGTAAAACACTTTACAATAAATCTCAGTACATTCCATTACAAAGATATGAACTATGAATACGTAATGCTAAGATGAAATACACTTACAGTCCTTTACTTTCAATGTTCGGTATTGTTCAAGTGCAGTTTTGAAAAGCATGAATGATGTGATATGAAAATCAGTGCTTCTTCGAAAATAATATGATACCAAATAAACATTGACTTGAAAATTGAAGGACCAGTGTAAATCAAAGACACATACAGTTTTCAAAGTAGATATAAAATATAAGTATGAAAACTCCTGGTTCAATGTTCAGTAGTTAACACAACTATTGATATAGTTCAATACAATACTTAAGATATGAAATCAAGTACAATTGTATTTCTCATGAACTATATCTCAAATTCTATCTTCAACAAGAATGATACCAAGTATGAATCGGTGCTAAGAATTTGAGTAGATGCCATATCAAATAGATTTTCAAAGATAGAATATAATTGAAGCTCAATGTGAAAGTCTTTTGAATGCGTAAAGGTATTAGTGAAAAATACTTTGAAAGTTTAGATGTTTGAAAAACATTTTGACACAAACTAACTTTCAAAAAGTATTGGCACAATACAAAATGATTAGCGAGTTGTTTGGTTCTAAGTGCTGGTATTTATAGACTTAGTAGGACATAGTCGTTAGACATTTGAAGTTCAAATAATATGAATGTTTACACACTTCGGCTAGAATGTTATATGAAAATGGCAACTGCAATTTTCACTAACATCCTGGTTCTTTTCAAATTTCATGAAAAATGAAAGTTTTAGAAAAGCTTAATTCATGTATCAGAGAAGATCTCTGATAAGTCTGATATGACTCTGTGCAAAAACCCGTCTTGAAAAAGTAGACTGATGTAGTGTACTTGTTCGAACAGTGACGGTTGCTGAATTAGCGTCCTGATTCCACAATCAGTGCCCTGACGCATAATATCAACTTTGTCGTTTTGTTCCTTGAGGCCGCTCATTACGTATAAGCATCCTACAGAACAATGAAGTGAGAGCGCTACTGAATTGTAAGCATCCTGACTTATTTTAACAATTAAACAACTTAACCCTGAGGGCGCTAATGCACAGTTAGCGTCTTGCTATGTTTCAAAACAATTAAGTGCATGAGGGTCTTACTTTTCGAGTAAGCGTCCTACCTTTTAAAACATAATATGAGGGCGCTACAACACTGTAAGCGTCCTACCACATATTAAAAACATTTGAAACCAAAAACAAGTACGATAAAGGACAATCAACGTTCCAAAAGTTATTAAGTTGATTCCTAAAGGTGAGGGCGCTCCTATCCAGGTAGCATCCTGATAGTTTATTCAACTTATAACTATCAACGTTCTCAAAGATAGAATCTTTGAAGAACTTTAGAAATCTTTCAGTATGCTGATACTAAATCAACATCCTGACAGCTTCAGAGGTTAACTAAAGGGAGGCCGCTACTTTACAAGTGAGCGTCCTGATTAATCAGTTCAATTCAACCTTGAGCGTTATCAATGTCCTAATGAACTATCAGCATCCTGACATATCAAGTTCAGGAGAGCGCTGCTAACTCATTAGCGTCCTGAAAGACACTTTAAAAATAGTTTTCACTCACGATTAAATAAACGATAAATGCGAATAAAAAATTGGTCAATTTCAAATTACATATAGAGAATTAAATTAATTGAAATACCATAAAATGTATGATCAATACATGCAAGTACGCAAGTGGTTTGTGCATGGTTTTGGGAAACGTTTGATCAACGTCGATTAGAGAAAGATATACCTTAAATATTGTGTATTTCACATTTTCTCATAATCTTTAAATCCAACTCTTCATTATGAGATCTTCAATGAACTTCACGTTGGAGTTAAAAGTCTTGAACATTGATCGAAAGATGAAGACGTGAAGCTTGATCGAATTGTTCGAGAAGTGATCTTGAAATCAGGATATGATCGTTGAGGTCCTTTTAATTGAAACGATCTTGAACGTGGGATATGACTTTGAGTTCCTTGATCGAATCATTCTTTGCCTTTTTGCTTTTCAGAGGTGTTTGGATGAGATCTTTATTAAGGCTCGTTAGCACCGAAAAGTACTTTGTTTGTGATCATCAAAATATACTTCATCACAGTATATTTAGGGACATGTTAAGTGTTGAACCACTTAGATTAACAATAATGAATTATCTTAGTTGCTTCAAAAAGAGACAGAGTGCACAAGGTATAAAAGTCACTCTCATCACTGCTGTTATTATTATAATATATATTTATCTGTGATTATTAGAAATAAATGATTATCTTTAATCATGCGATGCTTAGAATGCTTAAATTTTTTTGGTCATGATTAAAGTATTGATGGTTGGTTGATGAAATATAATTTGTGATATTGTTTAGTCAACCATAAGATACTTAAGTTTAATTGGTCAAATTTAATTAATATTAGAGTTTAAGTATCAATGAGGATGCTGACAGTGTTTGAGGACGCTTATGTGTCGGAAGCCATTAGCTGTTCAAAAACTACTCGTCATAAGGAGGACACTGATCGGTCACAAACGTTAGATAAATTAAACCACCTTTAGATACTAGGTTGCGACACATGTGAGTGTGTGTCAGGAGCGATCTTATCGCTTTAGCATCATAAAATCAAACCTTCAGTGACCTAGCAGTCACTTTCCCTTTTGATGCCCTAGGACGCTCCGACAAAAACTTACTAGGAATCGCTCCAAGAGTTACTGCTGAATCTTCATCTTTAACCTTTTGGTAAATCTTGATCTCTATTCATTTTTTAATCCATTGATTTCTATTGTATCAGTTTTTGCCTGGTTGTCTGTAACACCCCCACTTTTTCTACGGCAAAAACTAACTTAACCACTTGAAAACTCTACAGATATAATTTCAATAAGTGAGAAAAGCCCCCCCTCGGAGAAAATATAGACCCCCATAGTGGGACGGTCCCAAGGAAAAGGCCGTCCCCAAGGGGGCCCCCTACAAATAGGGGTTGCCCCCCATTCACTCCACCTCACCCTCTTGCTCTTTCTCTCTCCCTCTCTCCCTCTTGCAAATTTTTATATCTCTCCTTTTTTTTTTGCGCTTTCGAAAGATAGGTGTTTCGACGGAAGATTCGTTAAGGCGACGCCACTACTCGTGTTAAGGTGGGGAATGAAGGCTAGGTTTGCATCTCTTACTGTCTAATGATGAATTACATAGCATCATGCATCATATATGTTACCATGTTCTACTACATGCATGAAAACTATTTTACAAAATAGTATATATATTATCGGGTGCTATGCCATTATGCTAGCTCCGATAGATTGACACTGTCACTGGTTATATTATTAGGTGCTATGTCGTTACATTGGACCCGACAGAATGACAATGTCACTGGTTAGTCTTGGAACTCATGGGATCTCTCAGTTTCTGGATATTGTATCGGTGCCTCGGATCACAGGTTGTGAGTGAATGGTGCCTGGCTTGTGATGCCTTGTGACCACGTTTTCCATTCATATCATTGCTTGATTGTATTGTTGTGGCATAACTTTCTGATAACTGTTGTTCTGTATTCATTATTATGCATGTAACCTTCGTTTATCCTACTGGACCTCACTGAGTTGTTGAGCTCACCTTGTGATATTTTTCCCAGGATTTTAGACACGTATTGTCACACCCCGCCCGGATGCGCCTAGACCGGCGGTACACTCTCGGATGAGGCGCGCATTTGGAACAATAACAATGGTGACAACAGAGTGCGCAGCGGAAATACAGTACACAGTACAAATCTGATTTCATTTTATTCAGAATACTTTTGTACATAAAATGGTCAAGGGAACATACTCCAAAAATTCCTAATGAATCATACAAAGGGTACAAAATGTGGGCCCCATAACCTGCACCCAATCCACCCTAATTTCCTGTGAAAGATTTGACAATAATGGAGTGAGCTTAACGCGCTCAGTGGGTAAATAGTGCATGAGTATAACAATTAATAAAGCATACTTCAATATCAAATATCTTAAATACACATGTGAGCATCATAATCAATCAATATGTATGTATGCATGACACCGTCTCGTAATGGTTTGATGAACGTACATCGCCTGAATTCACGTATAGGAACGATGCTCTGGATTCACGTACTGATGTCCCTCCCCGAGTGTAGCCGGGTTCTCATGTACGTCCCTCTCCAGAGAAATATAATGAATAGCGAGCAATGCTCCTAACTATTCTATGAGTCATAAACCATATACGTCCCTAGGTGGTGATATGTATGATGCCAATGCATGAACTGGTCTAGTCTACTGGTCTGGTCTTTTCTTGACATTTAGACTGACTTTGGCAACGTCTGGTGATCCTTATCAGGGTCGGTATCACGACGCACAAGATTAGGACATTCAGTATTACTGTATAAGCTGATAGGTTTCAATAAGACCAACTAGATCAGTCCCCAGTTGAGAGGTGAGACACAAGGTCTGCTTAAATACCAATCGCCTAGAGCAGCCCGCTGCCTCCCGTTCACTATTTAAAGTTACTGAGGACAAGATCGAGTCAAGTTGAGTCAGATTGACCACAAATCCGGCATTATAACAGTGCAATACATGAATTCCAAATATACAGGCATAAATGCGGCAGTATAAATAGTATATGACATAATGCAGTGTTAATGAATAGTAGACATAATAATAATTGAACGTAAACTTTAATAAAAGTTATGAAACACGCAAACCTATGTTTCGTTCCCCACCTTCAGATAAAAACTTCTTCTTTCAGATCTGGCGCTTTCCTCCGGACAAAACTTCGTTGCACCGCTTTTAGATCTGGCGCTTTCCTCCGGACAAAACTTTGTTGCACCGCACCGAGAGTCTCGGACAGAGAGTCTCAAAAACTTAGAATGCGTTTAAAGGAGAAGAAATTCACAAGAGAAGGTGATTTGGTGCGAGGAATGAGAAATGAGGAGGTTTCTTATATAGAGATTTTTGCGCCTGAACGTTCTGGCATGCGCTTGTACATTCTGGCATGCCTTGCGCCTGAACATTCTGGCATGCGCCGGAACGTTCGGGCATGCGCCTGAATGTTGGGGCATGTGCCTGAACGTTCGGGCATGCGCCTGAACGTTCTGGCATGCGCCTGAACGTTCTGGCATGCGCCTGAACGTTCGGGCATGTATTGCGCCTGAACGTTCTGGCATGCGCCTGAACGTTCTGTCGTGCGCCTAAACGTTCTGTCCTGCGCCTGAACGTTCTGTCCTGCGCCTGAACGTTCTGTCCTGCGCCTGAACGTTCTGTCCTGCGCCTGAACGTTCGGGCGTTGTCCAAATATTAATTTTTTTAAAATAATTTTTTTTTTTTGTGAAATACAGGGTATTACACTCTACCCCTCTTAAAAGGATTTCGCCCTCGAAATCAAGTCAAGTAGTGATGAGGGTTACCGGCTTGAGAAGTAGCCACAGGTTGATAAGGAGGCCACTGCATGTGTGCATCACTATATCCATTGATATTATTTTCAGACATCTGCGTAGTTATTGAAGTGAAACAATGGATCAAGATAGGTGTAAACAATGTTTCATCTTGTGATTGATAAGTGAAAATAATACAATGTAGCACATCATCAGTTGGTACTAGAAAACAATTCAGGGTATTTATGTTTAGTTGTTGCTTCTAGTTCCCATGTTACTTCCTCTACGCCGTGGTGATCCCAGAGCACTTTCACAAGTGGTATGCTGCATCGCCGTAGTTCTTGAGTTTTTCGATCTAAAATCTGGATTGCTTTCTCCTGATACGTATTTCCGTCCTCAACCAGAACCTCGACTAAAGGGATGATATGCGAAGGATCAGGACGATACTTGCGAAGCATAAATACGAGAAAAATGTCATGAACCTTAGGCATGGACGATGGAAGGGACAGACGATAAACAAGTTTGCCAATACGTTCAATGATCTGAAATGGACAGATATATCGCGGGGAGAGCTTGCCTTTGATTCCAAAGCGTTTGACACCTCTTGTGGGCTGGACTTTCAGAAAAACAAAGTCCCCCTTATCAAATTCTAGAGGTTGTCTCCGCTTGTCAGCATAGCTCTTCTGTCGACGTTGTGCAACGCGAAGTCGTACCTTTACTAGTGTGATCTTCTCAGAAGTCTCTTGAACTAGTTCAGGACCTAACTGCGGTCGATCTGCCATATCTAACCAGCATACCGGAGATCTGCAAGGCTGACCATAGAGAGCCTCGTATGGTGCCATGCCGATACTAGTTTGGTAGCTGTTGTTGTATGCAAACTCAGCTAGATGCAAATACATTGCCCATCCGTCATTAAAGTCTAAAATGCAGCATCGTAACATGTCTTCTAAGATTTGGATAAGCCGCTCTGACTGCCCATCAGTCTGAGGGTGGAAGGCTGTTCTCATAGTGATCTTAGAACCCATTCTATTCTGGAAGCGTTTCCAAAAGTTGGATGTGAATCGAGGGTCTCGATCAGAGACGATCGTGAGTGGTATGCCATGAAGGCGTACGATCTCTCTTTCATATAGTTCTGCAAGTTTGGTGGGATTATCCGTGAACTTTATTGGCAAGAAGTGTGCAGACTTTGTAAGTCTGTCAATGATAACCCAAATAACATCTTGCCCTTTATTGTTTCGAGGTAAGGCCGTGACAAAATCCATTGCGATGTTCTCCCATTTCCATTCTCCAATAGGTAACGGCTAGAAAAGTCCAGAGGAAAGTCTTCGTTCTGCCTTGACTTTCTGGCAAACGAGACATCGAGCAACGAAGTCTGCAATTTCCTTCTTCATTCCAGAAAACCAGAATTGTCACTTGACATCCTTGTACATCTTGTCACCCCCAGGATGCATAGCGTACCTCGAACAGTGCATCTCAGTAAGCACTTCTTTACGAACCTCAAGATCGTTCGGTAGGCAGAGACGTTTTTTATAGAAAATGGTGCCGTCTCCAGAGACCGACCAATGAGGAAGGTCTTGGCCGCTGAGTAGAAGGTCTCGTTTCTCCATTAACATAGGGTCATTGGCTTGAGCTGCTGAAATCTTTCGAACGAGCTTAGAGTTGACTGATAATTGAGAGAGTCGTGGTCTTGGTCCCTCTATGTTCAGTTGTAGGTTAAAGTTCTCCAACTCTGTAGCCAACTTTCCCATTTCGTAGTTAAGAGTGCAAGCAACATAAGATTTTCTACTCAGGGCATCGGCCACAACATTAGCCTTTCCGGGATGGTACTGGAGTTGAAAGTCATAATCTTTCAAGAATTCCAACCATCGTCTTTGGCGGAGGTTTAGGTCTCTCTGAGTGTATATGTACTTAAGACTCTTGTGATCCGAGAAGACCTCAAACCGTTCACCGTATAGGTAATGACGCCATAACTTTAGTGCAAATACGGCAGCTGCAAGTTCCAAGTCATGCGTTGGGTAATTACCCTCATGAATCTTCAGTTGTCTGGATGCATATGCAACCACTTGGCCTTCTTGCATTAGCACGACACCTAAGCCTTAGAGAGAGGCGTCGGTGTATAATGAAAATCTGATTGCATTTCTTGGAATGATAAGTACAGGTGCTATCGTGAGGCGTTTCTTCAATTCCTGAAATGATGCTTCACAGGCGGGATTCCAAATAAATCGCACATCTTTTCGAGTGAGCTTGGTCATAGGTTCAGCAATCTTTGAGAAGTCCTTGATGAAGCCAGCCAACCCAAGAAAACTCCTAATCTGAATAACAGTGGTAGGCTGCTTCCAGTTTAAAACTGCTTCAACCTTAGAAGGATCTACCTCAATGTCATTGCCTGAAACCACATGGCCTAGGAATTGATCTCTCTTTGCCCAAAATTCGCACTTACTCAACTTTGCATACAGTTGGTAGCTTCTCAAGGTCTGGAGGACTATCTTCAAATGTATTTTATGGTCTTCCTCGGTTGAGGAATATATCAAGATGTCGTCCACAAAAACCACCACAAATCGGTCTAAGTATAACCTGAATATGCGATTCATCAAATCCATGAATGCAGCAGATGCATTTGTTAGACCGAACGGCATAACTAAGAACTCGTAATGACCGTACCGAGTTCTGAACGCCGTCTTGGTGATGTCCGACTCTCGGATCCGGAGTTGGTGATAACCAGACCGTAAATCAATCTTAGAGAAGTATTTGGCATCTCTAAGTTGGTCGAACAAGTCATCGATCCTGGGCAACGGATATCTGTTCTTGATGGTGACGTTATTCAACTTGCGATAATCGATGCAAAGTCGTAACGAACCATCCTTTTTGCGAACAAACAGAACTGGAGCGCCCCAGGGTGATGAACTCTTTCAGATGAAGCCATTACTCTCTAATTCCTTAAGTTGTTTGTCTAATTCGACCAGTTCGACATTTGACATTCTGTATGGTGGAATTGAGATAGGCCCTGTCCCAGATATGAGGTTGATCTCAAAATCGAATTCCCTAACTAGAGGTAGACCAGGAAGGTCATTAAGAAAAACTATTAGGAATTCAGATATGACTAGAACATCATGTGCTTGGAGAGGGTATAGTGCTGGTGAGTTGGTTTCATTGCCAAGGGATAGAGCTCGAAGTTGTGCCTTGAGAAGGGCAACTATTGATTTGTGTATCCATTGCCTCGTTCCCTGAAGCCTGACCAACTCTCCTGTAGGCAAGGTTAACTGAACTTGCTTCTTCATACATTCGATCTTTGCATTCAGTGGTGTTAACCAGTCCATGCCAAGGATGATGTCGAAGTCTTCAAAATCTATCACAAACAGATCGGCATATATTATATGTTCTGACATTCGAAGCTCACATCGAGAACACTGCAAGTTGAAGTCAGCACCAGATCCGAACGGTGACGTGACATGGAGTGTGATGTTTGTGGGTTCAGGATGCAGGCCTAAATGTCTTACCAATGCTGATGATATAAAAGAATGCGTAGCACCTGAATCAAACAAAACATGCACCATTGTATTGAACAAAGGAAAGGTACCTTCGACGACATTGTTGTCTGGTAGGGGATGTTGAGCAATGGCGAATGCTCGGCCCTGATTCCGTTGACCCTGGTTCTGCTGGTTCTGCCTGGGTTGGGCATTAGCAGCAGGTGGTGCTTGTTGGACTGGAATAGCCGGAATAGGTTGCTGAAGGTGCGGACAAAGATGTTTTACATGGCCCTTCGGCCGCAGTTGAAACATGTCGGATGATACTGCGGATGGTTCTGTTGGCCATGCTGATTGTTCTGCTGGCCATGCTGAATGTGGTGTCGACCACCACCTCTGCCATTGCCGTTTCGATGACCACCTCTTCCATAACGACCTCCGCGGCCATGATTTCAGAAACCCTGATGGTTAGGGTTAGAAGGTTCAGCCGCAGGTGTTGTGGCCTCATTCTTCGAAACCGGGGCTGGGAGGGCTGGGTTTTGATTGTAGTAGGGCTTTTTCTTGTTGCCCTGTTGCAAGCCTCGTTGGGAAAACGTTGCAGGCCATTTTCCCTTATTCATTCGCTGTTCCTGTAAGAGCTTCTCTTGTTCAAAGCTCATGGCCTTGTCGACAACCTCTTTGTAAATCTTGAGATCCAAGATCGATAAGGCTTGCCGAATGTCATGGCGAAGGCCATTATAAAATTTCTCAGTCTTATCTCGCTCCGTTGAGATGGTGGAGAGAGAGTAGACGGATAATTCTTTGAATTTTCCAGCATATTCTCTGACGGTCATGGTGCCTTGGTATAGCTTAGCGAAGTTCTGTCGCTTCTGCTTCGTCACCGCGCTGGGAAAATACTCATCAATAAACATTGACTCGAACTGTTGCCAAGTCATATCGGCTATGTTGACCCGTGGGTCTTCTTTCACTGTGATCCACCATTTGTTTGCTCCACCAACAAGTTGGTAGGTCGCTAGTGGAATTTTGCGAGTCTCATCGACTCCCATGGCATTAAGAGACTTCTTTGACTCATCCAGCCACTTTTGCACCTCATCAGGATGAATGGTGCCATCGAAAGTAAGAGGTTGTAGCCGCTTGTATTTAGTAATCTGATCGGTTTGAGCTTCCGACCCAAATTTTACAGGTGCTTGAACCGTGGCAACCTGACTGGCTGTAGTCTCCCGAATGGCAGTTTGAACAGTGGCCTTCATCGCCTCAATAAATCCAGCGAAGAAGGTTTCAATGCTTGAAGGCGTGGCAAAGGGTGCAGGTGGGGGTGGGATTGCCTGCCTAGATGGAGTGGCAGTGTCGGGTGTGGCCTGTGCTGTTGTCGGAGGCGGTGGTTCCTGAATCTCAGGAGGTGCCTCAACTGTGGGACGAACAGTACGTGGCCTTCCTCTCTTTCTTGTTTGCATTTTCTCACTGGCAAAGAGAAAATAAAACCAAGATTAAGAAACTGTAGGCAAGTATAATGTTATAGTATGCTCAGCAACAATTTCGAGAGTACTGTAATATTAAAATCACCTATTTTTCTAAGTAGAGTGTAAAGTTGTTGTTGAGGAATCAAAGAATCTTATATATCTCGTATGTGTGGCCATGGTGTAAAAACAAACAAGGTTAGAATGTTTATATAATAAGTAGAAAACTTTGCAAGTATTTAAAATGATTTGGTTCTGGTTTTTGTGAACATACATATATTTCATTGAAAATCCATACGAGTCATAAGAATTCTAAGATTTGCCTCGGTAAATAGCCTGAGCTAACGTTCTATCGCAATCTTATGCATTCAGACGCTTACTCTTAGTCTTTTCGATTATTATCCAAGTTCATGTGTCCCATACCACATGAATTTAGTAATAAGGGTGTCAACCAAGTTAAGTTGTATGAACACGGTCTCTAAAAACATTGGCTGAATAGAAGTTCACTAATAGTATCGTCCAAAGTTACTCGTCCCATACCGTGTAAACTTAGTGATAATATTAGTAATGCAACTTTCTCCAAATGTTTCTTTTCACACAAGGTCATGGGTTTTCTTAGTTCCACATTTTATTTAGTATCCTCCAATTTTGTTGTGTCCCATACCACTCCAAAGTTAGTGATACAAAAGAAAAAATGGTTGTAAGTCGGCCCACCAAAGATAGTCTTTAAACAAAACAATTTCATTCATATATATCAAAGAAAAGTTTACAATGCCAGTAATTAATTGTAACTTTCTTGTCTACTACCGCTCCTTCGAGATCTACTGCTACGTAGAGAACGACTACTAACAGAAGGCTGAGAGTTAGCACGCTCTGCGTCGGAGTTGTGCAAACGAGGTAATATATTAGTGTGGCTCTCTTTCAGTGCAGCAATATTGGATGCCATTTCATCTAACCGTTCAAGTAAGTTAGTCGATTGTTCTATTGGTGGTTGATGGGTTGTTTGTCCCGTAGGAGAAGGGTAGGCCATAGACATTGGGGGAAAGTATGGGTTCATAGGTGGAAGGTAGTTGTTTTGATTGTGCGGGGATCCCCTAACTGGAACCCCATGGATATTTGGATTTGTTTGTGGTGAAAAAGTTTGAAACAATGGGCTTATCGGAATGTTTTGTCCTCCAAGATTTGCTGACGCCCAATATTGTTGTTGTTGGTTCACAGCAACTTATGGAACTGGCTGATACTGTACCGTAGGAGTTGGAAATCTTTGGTGCGAAGCCTGGAGTGGGCACGTTCCACGTTGGTGGATTTGCTTGCGTACCTTGTCTATCATGACTTGTCTATCATGACTTTGTGTAGGTTGATTTAGTGTGGCATATAATTCTTCGTCAGTGAATGGTCGATCGGTTGGATCACTATTCGGGGCTGGGTCTGATGTAGGATTTGGATGTGAATCCTTATTTGGGCCTTCTTGGACGGGGCATCTTGCGTTGACTTTTGCGAAGGAAACGTCTATGCTTGTCTCGCATTCTTTTGGCATTTCTTATCGTCGTGCCGAATACATCTTCGTCAGTTACCCCTCCACTTGTGTCATATGTCTTGAAGATAGAAGATGTTGTAACTGGTTCAGTGATGAGCTTTGACGTTCCATCGAAAGTGGCGACGTTTGCCTCAAATAGTATCCTCATAATCAAGACTCCGTAGCCGAGGAATTCTTTTCTTAAAGGGTGTTGTATTACCCGCAACATTTGTTGGATAATAATGTGAGGTAGGGAGACCTTAATTTTCTTCTCTATGCAGTACAACATCAGAAGTTGAGCCCTTGACATAGTGCCTCTAGTCCCCCTTTCTGGCAAGATGTTGCCGTAGATAATCTTTCCGAGCCCGGCAAGAGATGGCTTAAGATGATTGGTTGGGAGGTTGGTGTATGTTGATTGAGTGTATGGCTCTTTGACGAGGGAATTGAACAATTGTTCATTAGATTTTGCGATCTCTGCAACTGTCTGGGGTTCATGTGGATCAATAATCCGCGCCTCAATTGGAATCTCCAAAAGTCGAGCAATAAGTTCGACGTTGATAGAAATTTTTATCCCCATAACTGTTGTCTCCAATACAGGGTTGTTTCCCTCTTCTGGAAGTCCTACGTAATTCATGGCTTCGTAGAAGGATCTGACCAAGTTGGAAGAGACTTGTCCCTCGACTTTGGTTATATTTAACCAATCCAATGTTGCGAGTTTGTCGTGAAGGATTGGGCGGAGGCGGAGATCGCTATTGTCGATGCTCCTCATAGTCATAACCTCTCTTTTGGACAATTCCTTGAGTCTAGTGGGAATTGGTTCCCTGCTAGTGGAAGTTGGTCCTTCCCTTGAGGCCATTCTTTTGCTGAAAGGAAAATAATTTATGTGAAAGACACAAAATATATTCCTAACATTTTTAAGTTTTATGCCTTGTCTGCTAGACATTATTTTCGAGTTTTCTTTTGATGTTCATGCCATCATGAAATTTTC
Source organism: Paratinospora sagittata (assembly GCA_035771175.1). Classification (NCBI taxonomy): domain Eukaryota; kingdom Viridiplantae; phylum Streptophyta; class Magnoliopsida; order Ranunculales; family Menispermaceae; genus Paratinospora; species Paratinospora sagittata. Next base: position 10,893,941 of record CM069611.1, on the reverse strand, counting down.
TTCATTAGTGATTTGATGTATATATGTAGTATTCACATATAAATGTATAGACATATTTAATGATAACTATAGTTTCCATAAATCAACTATATATATATATTTGAAATTAAACTATATAAAAATCATATATAGTTGTTTTTAATCCAAATCTTAACTATATATATAATTCATATATATATAGTTTTAGATATATCAAATAATTTTATTTTTTTTAATAAATATTTTTTTTCTCGAATAATTTTTTTTTCTTTTCGAAAAATAAAATTTTTTTCGAATTTTTTTTTTCTCGAATAAATTTTTTTTCTTTTCGAAAAATAAAATTTTTCAATTTTTTTCGAAAAATAAATTTTTTTCGAATTTTTATTTATTTATTTATTTATTTTTCGAATAAATATTTTTCGAAAAATAAAAAAAAAATATATTCAATCATAACTACACATATAGTTTCTAATAAGTCATGACTATATGTATATTAAAATAAAACTATATAAAAATCATATACTTTTCTAGATATATATTTAATACAAATCTCAACTATATATAATTGACATATGTATATATAGTTTTAGAGATATATATATCTAATAAAATTTTTCTTCCCCTAATTTGGTGGACTTGGGCGGACCGTGGACCGTACTCTCTGATAGCATTAAATGTCACACCCCGCCCGGACGCGCCTAAACCGGCAGTACACTCTCGGACGGGGTGCGCATTTGGAACAATTACAATGGTAACAACTGAGTGCGCAGCGGAAATACAGTACACAGTACAAATCTGATTTCATTTTATTCAGAATACTTTTGTACATAAAATGGTCAAGGGAACATACTCCCAAAATCCCCAATGAATCATACAAAGGGTACAAAATGTGGGCCCCATAACCTGCACCCAGTCCACCCTAATTTCCTGTGAAAGATTTGATAATAATGGAGTGAGCTTAACGCGCTCAGTGGGTAAATAGTGCATGAGTATAACAATTAATAAAGCATACTTCAATATCAAATATCTTAAATACACATGTGAGCATCATAATCAATCAATATGTATGTATGCATGACACCGTCTCGTAATGGTTTGATGAACGTACATCGCCTGAATTCACGTACAGGAACGATGCTCTGGATTCACGTACTGATGTCCCTCCCCGTGTGTAGCCGGGTTCTCATGTACGTCCCTCTCCAGAGAAATATAATGAATAGCGAGCAATGCTCCTAACTATTCTATGAGTCATAAACCATATATGTCCCTAGGTGGTGATATGTATGATGCCAATGCATGAACTGGTCTAGTCTACTGGTCTGGTCTTTTCTTGACATTTAGACTGACTTTGGCAACGTCTGGTGATCCTTATCAGGGTCGGTATCACGACGTGCAAGATTAGGACATTCAGTATTACTGTATAAGCTGATAGGTTTCAATAAGACCAACTAGATCAGTTCTCAGTTGAGAGGTGAGACACAAGGTCTGCTTAAATACCAATAGCCTAGAGCAGTCCGCTGCCTCCCGTTCACTATTTAAAGTTACTGAGGACAAGACCGAGTCTAGTTGAGTTAGATTGACCACAAATCCGGCATTATAACAGTGCAATACATGAATTCCAAATATACAGGCATAAGTGCGGCAGTATAAACAGTATATGACATAATGCAGTGTAATTGAATAGTAGACATAATAATAATTGAACGTAAACTTTAATAAAAGTTATGAAACACGCAAACCTATGTTTCGTTCCCCACCTTCAGATAAAAACTTCTTCTTTCAGATCTGGCGCTTTCCTCTGGACAGAACTTTGTTGCACCGCACCGAGAGTCTCGGACAGAGAGTCTCAAAAACTTAGAATGCGTGGAAAGGAGAAGAAATTCACAAGAGAAGGTGATTTGGTGTGAGGAATGAGAAATGAGGAGGTTTCTTATATAGAAATTTTTGCGCCTGAACGTTCTCACATGCGCCTGAACGTTCTGGCATGCGCCTGAATGTTCTGTCATGCGCCTGAACGTTCTGGCATGCGCCTGAACGTTCGGGCGTTGCCCAAATAGTAAATTTTTTTAAATAATTTTTTTTTTTGGTGAAATACAGGGTATGACACGCATAAGTACAAATATGTTATCAGAACCTAAGAGCCACCGAAGCTATGTGCAAAGGAAGTGTTTAAGGTGCGAGATGTCAACATAAATCTAGGTGTGTTATTTATGGACTGTTGTAATTTTCGCTGCGTACTTTGTACTCATGTAATTGTAACATTTGTACATTTGCCCTCCGTTATTAAAGGAGGATGAATAAAAAATTTATGTTGATGTCCGTTTCTGCTTCATACCCCGATTCGGGTCCGTCGCCTATCCTATGAGATTGTTCTTAAGAATCGGGGTGTGACAGTTATGGTATCAGAGCATGATCTTGCGACCAATGCCATACGTGCGTCTGTCCCTCGGTACGCACATTGGTCATGTTAGTGCGGTACGCGTATCGGCCCCCTTCGATACACGTATCAACCACCGGTACGATTTTTGTGCCTCGGTGCATGTGTCGACCCTTCAGTAGACACAATGGCCGCATTGGTACGCTCGTTGGCCACATTAGTACGATACGCATATCGACCCCTTTTCGATACGCGTGTCCAACAGAGCAATGATCTTGCAACCCACATGCAAATTTTTGCAAGAGAAAATAAAATAAAAAAATAAATAATAATAATAAGAAGAAGAATAAAATAAATAATGATAGTAATAATAATAAGAATATATATGTATATATATATTATTACATGCCAGGGGATTAATATTATAATATTAATTAGTATATTCATACACTAATTAATATAATAATTATATTAATATTAATATCTTGAGGGATCTATAAATATTACTACATTTATATTAATTAGTATATTATTTATGGTCCTTCGATATGCACGCAGACCCTTTGGTACGTGCATCGCTTGTTTACCACCTCGATATGCGCGTCGACCCCTCAGTACGTGCATAGGTCAATCACCAACGTGGTAGGGTGATCAAGTACCTTAATATACGCATTGTGTAATATCCTAGAAAAAAAAAGGAATATATATATATATGTAGATAAAAAAATACCGAATAGAATATGTTACATAAGAGAAGTACCTTGAGGAAGGTCCCACGAGAAAAAAAAAGATTCTTTCTAACACGCTGCACCATCCGCCACGTGGCACCTAGGAAAGTGATATTTTTGTGGCATGAAGGTTGTGCAATGGTAACTTGAAAATAGATACATGGAAAATTTTCATTTTGAAGGTTTGTCTGGACCTTAATCGGATATTGCGATGAGATGATTACATTGAACTATAGACTTAGCTAGATAATTAGGATTAAATATTTTTCAATATAGTGAACTTATGGTGATCACAGTAACAACCAGAATATTGAAAGAACATTGAGATATTATAAAAGATGAAGGATCGGTTTGTAAGATTAAGCATTGTAATAATAAATTGAAGAGTTAGTGATTATTGGAGAATTAGAAGGTCCAGTAATCTAGCTTGATAGATATCTGTACATATAGGAACTCAAGATTCGAGAATCTTATGATCATGATCTTTGATTAATTTTGACTTTAAGGCTTTTTGGGACTTTTCAAAAATCGTGATATTGTATATGTAAATAATGACTTATGGAGATTTCTTTAATGCTACATGAACGTCAAGGTAGTTGCATAATATGTCTATTAGTCATATCACATATGATCAGATTAGGATAGACTTGCAAAATGTGATAAGACTGAACTATTTTGATTTTTCATATGATGAACTGAGTGTGATCAGATCAGGATGTATTTTACAAAAAATTTAATATCATTAAGTTATTTTATCTTAACATTTCATATGATGAGTGATCATGACTATAGAAATTGTCCTTGATAAATATTAGCATAACCGATTTTATTTTAGTAGTATGGTGATCAAATGGTTGCATTACTTGATATTAGTAATACGATCACTTTGGGTATGTTTATTTGGGTTGTTGGATAATTAAATTTTGATCAAATGATCATAATATGAGAAAATGTGGGTTGCATACATTAATATGAGCTTAGTCTATTCTAAACCGGTGATTGTAAACTCACTATATAAAATCTTAGGTTATGGAAATTAACCTAGAATAAAGAAAGTAATGAGGTTTAAAATAATGTCATCTAATTGAATTAGTATGTGACCGTGAAGATTCGATTATCCAAATAGTTAGAAATCTTTATTAGACACATAACGTTGAGTTGGTGATCAAAGAAAGCTTAGTCTCTACGAATGGATGGATATGGTCATTACCTTAATATTCAATTGTCAAGAAATCAACTACTAGTCGGTGCAGAGCTGATAATTATTTCACTCAAGTATTTATGAGTCAAGATTAAGGTAGATAAGCAATTAAGAAAAGTAAACTTTAATGAAAATAAACCTTGGGAAAAATATACCTTACATTTTGGAAGGAAAATAAACCTTAAGGATAATAGGTTTTAAGGAAAACAACAGGGATATGACTGCTTAGAATAATGAGCCTTGAAGGAAACATGGCTCATTGAGAAATCAAATGAATAAGTAAGTACATCGTTTAATAAGGAATGACTAAATCTAATAAGCAAATCTGACTAAAGTTTTGATTATGGGTTATGAGGTGTAACAAATCTGGTATCATATCTGACCAAAGAATTGATTATGGGTCAAAAAGTGGAATAAGATCCATAACTTGAAGTGTTGAACCAATGATTGTCGTGCGAGTTTTAGATGCATGCGGGCACAAGATAAGATACAAAATCATGAAGCTAAAGGGCCATCAGAATTAGGCCATCGCTAAATAGTCAAGGTTCGAGAAGCCAAGCCCGAGAAATGTCAACCACCAGTTGATGTACCTTAGGTGGCTTGAGAAAAAGAAAAAAAAAAGTGAACGTATTAAATTTAAATGACTGCTTACATAGTCATCCCCTCATTCATATTAAAGATGGACTTTTAAGTTGAGTCCAGAAGAAGGATCACTTGTTGAGGAAAAGTGATTGGATATCATCCGTGGAAGTTATTAAACAACATAACACTAGGAACGTTAGTCGTTTGTGGTCTGTGGATTGACTTTTGGATGCTTGGGAGTTGTCCATAGTGCATGAATGCACAACTTATTGAGTCAACCCTAGGCGGTGCACCTCTGTTGTAAACTTCATTGTTTTTAGCCGAAAGGAGATGCACAGACGGGGTTGTACCTTATTAAAAAGAAATGCATTTGATTATTATGAGACTTTACCTTGGACATTTATCCAGGAAACTAGGATAGTACTTGGCCACAGAACCTACTTGACGACAAGTTTCGAGCTTTTATAATTAAATATGAATGTTATTAACTATTATGTTATGCTATCAAATATTGATGAGATTTCATTTTAAACTCCAAGCCCTATAGATTTTCCATCCAAGAGGACACATGACCCATTCGGAAGGGTATGAATGTATCTCATGGGAAATGGGGCTTCGGAATGGATGATACCTGGGTGAAAACTTTTAGGATAGAATGTTTGACTGGAAATTCATTACCATTGCTATCCCTTTTATCGTTGTATTAGCGGTGGTATGGGACACAATGAATGCAGAGGATAACTGGAATATTCTGGATCAATGGAGGACATGTAGACCATGTGTGGTGAATCATCCAGAAACTATGTTATATATTGTATCGATGTATTCAAGGTGGTACTGGACGCAACAAATACAGAGGATACTGGTTATAATTTAGGTAACTAGATGGTTTACATAACTTGTTTGTTGCGTATGTATAAAACATCAAGTAGGATAATAGGTGAAAGATAAAGGTACTTTGGTCAATGATTCAAATTTTCTTGGGACCAATCCAAAACTAGATAGAAGTTTTTTTGAAAAAAAAAAATCCGAACTGAAACCTTGTTTTGGAGTCCAGTAACCAAAATTGTTATTTTTTGAAATGATCCATACCAATGTTTGCATTTGATTTTAAGGATTGGAATATTAGAATTAAATCAAAAACCAGAATATACCTAAAAGCTATAACTCTTACCCCTTAACCTAGAAGAGTTAGGAATTTGACCCATACCAACCAAAATAGAACACCATGACACAAGTATCGAGACTTAAAGACTCCACTTTATATAAAACTTTTAGAAAAAAAGGTTAGACGTAAAGCCTTACTTGACTGTGGGTAAAGAGAATCATTATCACATGAGGACATCATGAGTGCTAATGACAAATTACCACTATACCCACAGACAAAAAGAAATGGCATGACAAACTCTCACGACAGAAATCCTAGTTAAGGATTAGAGTCGTTAACTATGATCTATTGCGTTGATAGCCTCGAGATTGTTTAACTTCCAACGTTCAAGGAGACATGGTCAGTCTTGCCTTATCAAGGATGTTGACGGTGACTAACTCAAAGGTGACGGTCCAAACCTGCTATTACAACAGAGTTTCCCAACGGCTCAGACGTTGCAATTAGAATCTTTCTTCACAAGAGGGATGAGCAAAAGCCAAAACACTAGGAGACCATAGAAAATGATGAATGTGCCAACTTGGACACATAGGAGTTTGCTACCAATGACTACTTGATCGAATTTCGAGGGCGAAACCCTTTTAAGGAGGGTAGATTATAACACCCCACACTTTTTCTACGATAAAAACTAACTTAACCACTTGAAAATTCTATAGATATAATTTCAATAAGTGAGAAAAGCCCCCCCTCAGAGAAAATATAGACCCCCATAGTGGGACGGTCCCAAAGAAAAGGCCCATGGTAGGCCAGCCCCAAGGGGCCACCCCTATAATAGGGGTTGCCCCCCATTTACTCCACCTCGACCTCTCACTCTCTCTCTCCCTCTCTCCCTCTCTCCCTCTTGCGTATTTTTCTATCTCTCTATCTTTCTTTTATTGCGCTTCCAGAAGATAGGTGTTTTGATGGAAGATTCGTCAAGTTGACACCACTACATGTGTTAAGGTGGGGAATGAAGGCTAGGTTTGCGTCTCTTACTTGTCTAATGAATGAATTACATAGCATCATACATCATATATGTTACCATGCTCTACTTCATGCATGAAAACTATTTTACAAAACAATATATATATTATCGGGTGCTATGCCGTTCTCTTTTTCTAAAGTAAGTGTTTGCTAATATAAGGTCATATGCTACAGCAAAATCTAGCATGCTCATTCCAACATTATTCCTATCCGCTTTTAAATGTTATTCCGATAGAAGCTAAAGTAATTAAAAAATAATAATGAAGAATATGTATGAGAACTTTTGGAAAATTTTGAGAATTATTTTTTTTACAACAATAAGAAAATATATGGCTAGTGTGGATTTTAGAGAAGAAAGACATTTCAGTAGAAAGAGAGCAATAATGTTGGGGTGTTTGGTTAGGTTCGAAAGTTTACTTAGGTTTAAGGAAAGGAGGCAATTTAGACGAAAATATTCATAAATCTAGTTACTTTAACAATGTTTCGGGGGAGGAAGTCGTGGGAAGAAATTAGTTTGATTGAGAGAAAATAGAAGTACGTGGAGAAGTTGGTTCAATTGAGAAAACTTAGGAGCACCCTAAGTGTTATTAAATTCCTTTAAATGAAGAGAGACAATAAAATTACCCTTATACACTCTTTAACTTTTCATTTTAGTGTTCCAACTAATATGATTACGTCTATGTTAACCAAACTTTACCCCGACGTACCCGTGTCCGACACTTGAGATTTTAGAATATCGCTATGTAAATTCTCTAATGGAAAGAAGAGAAAGCTTAATAGAAAATAATGATTAATGGGTGAAATTCACATAAGTAGGAGAATACAATAAATGAGTGAAAAGAAGAAAAAAAAGAAAAGAAAAAAAAAACATATTACAAAATTCATAACCATGGGTGTTAAGCCATTATGTTGGACCATGGGAATCATCATTATGATATATTATTAGGTGCCATGTTGTTACGTTGGACCTGGCAGAGTGACACTGTCACTGGTTAGCACTGGAACTCATGAGACTTCTAAGTTGCTGGTTATTGTATCGGTGCTTCGGATCACAGGTTTCGAGTGAATGGTGCCTGGCCTGTGATGTCGTGTGACCATGTTTCATTCATATCATTGTTTCATTATGTTAACCTATGCGGTTCATCACTTAGCTCGTCCCTAAATATACTGTGATAAAGTATATTTTGATGATCACAAACAAAGTACTTTTCGTGCTAAACGTGCGTGTATCAAGATTTCATCAAAGCACCTAAGGAAAGCAAATAGCTAAGGAAAGCAAAAAGCCAAGGAATGACTCGATCAAGGAACTCAAAGATCACATCCAACGGTTAAGTTTGTTTCAACTAAAGAACTTCAACGATCACATCCTGATTTCAAGATCACTTCACTCGAACAATTCGATCAAGCTTCAAGACTACATCTCTTGATCAACGTTCAAGTCATTCAACTCCGCGCAACACTCTTATTGAAGATCTCATAATGAAGAGTTGGATTTAACGGTTATGACAAATGAGAAATACACAAAGTATTTAAGGTATATCTTTCTCTAATCATTATTGCTCAAAATGTTTCTCAAAACCATGCATAAATCATCTACATATGTTTTTCTAATCTGCATATTTTGATTTCATGATTTTACAGTATTTAAATGATCTAATACTATATATTTTATTTGAAATCTACCGAGTTTTTATTCGCACTTATCGAATATTTTATCGCGAGTCAAAATTATTTTCAAAGAGTCTTTCAGGACGCTAATGAAATAGCTGCGCTCTCCTGAACTTGATAAGTCAGGACACTGATAGTTCATTAGGACGCTGATAACGTTCAAGGTTGAATTGAACTGATTTATCAGGACACTTACTTGTATAGTAGCAACCTCTGTTATTAGTCAACCTCTGAAGTTGTCAGGAAGCTGACACAGCATCAGCTCACTGAAAGATGTCTTAAGTTCTTCAAAGAATATATATTTGAGAACGCTAATAGTTATAAGTTGAACAATCTATCAGGACGCTATTTGGATAGAAGCGCCCTCACCTTTAGGAATCAACTTAGCAACTTTCAGGACGTTGATTGTCCTTTAGCGTGCTTGTGTCTTTGTTTAAAATGTTTTTAACTGGTAGGACACTTACATAGTTGTAGCGTCCTCTTGTTTTGTTTTATGTTTTAAACTAGCAAGACACTTACTCGGATAGTAGCGCCCTCATGTACTTGACTATTTTAAAACATAGCAGGACGCTAAATGTGCATTAGCGCCCTCAAGGTTAAGTCGTTTAAATACCAGAGAAAGTCAAGAAACTCACAAGCTTGTAGGGCCCTCACTTAATTGTTCAGCAGAACGCTTATACGTAATTAGCGCCCTCAAGGAACAAAACAACAAAGTTGACTTTATGCGTCAGGACACTAATTATGGAATCAGGATGCTAATTTAACAATTGTCACTGTTCGAACAAGTACACTACGTAAGTTTACTTTTTTAGAACAAACCTTTCCACAGAGTCCTTTTCAGACCTATCAAAGATCGTCTCTGCTACATGAAATAAGTTTTTCTAAAACTTTTCTTTTTCATGATGTGGCGACCCCGGGTCCCGGACCACCAACCCGGCAGGAAATGACATGCGGAATGCCGGGACGGGACGCCCGGCGTAGGCATCTCCGACCACTCCTCAACTCTCGTGAGGTGGTTGAGACCCTACGAGCCTTATCTCAAACAACGACATAATATCAAAAGGAACTAAACAAAACTACCCACCATATTAATCATCCAAGACAAGAGATAGTCCATAAAAATGAACCATAAATAAAATCATAATCCCTACAGTCCATTAAAATTGACATACACATAAAGTTCAAAATTGTGCGTACAAATAGAAACCGTCATATGCCCACATGGTCTATCCAACAAGTCCCAACTCACCCATACTACAATGTGGTAAGTATTATAATTACATAATCCAAAATATAATACTTCATAATTTAAAACACAATTCAATCAAAATTCCTCTCAACTCACATCGAGGCTTTGGATTCTCTCGCAGGCAAGGCCCTCAAGATATAACTACTCATTTGCCCTTATTCGGGATAGAAGGACCTGAAAGAGAAAAATGAGGATGAGCCAACGGTGCCCAGTGAATAGAATTCAAATATGCTATCAGTACTCATCAATAAATATCACGTATACATGTCAATGTGTAGCATGATTAAAAGCTCATAACATATAGATTTCAAGCATTTATAATAAGTTCGATGCAAGTAAAAGCTTATCAATTTGGATCCACATTCCACATGCATTGGGTTACTAGTGCACGTCTATTTCACCGTACCGTTGATCCCAATCATGTTTATTTGGGGTTACTAGTGCACGTCTATTTCACCGTACCGTTGACCCCAATCATTTCCTTTTTAAAACCCTCCTATGACAAGGTTAAGTCCCCTTATTAGCCAGATAGATGGGCCCAACCAAAGTCATAAGGTTTTCTCAAATCAATGCATCATTCAAAACATTAGAACACATTCATGCTTTCAACATACAATATATATAAGTGATATGATGACATAAAAGATATAATCATAAATGAAGTCTACTCACAACCAAGCCTCGCGAGAGTATTTAACCACACACGACCACCAAACCGAATCAACCCAATCAAGATCCTGAAACATACATCAATATCCTACCATACATCAATTTCTATGCTCAATCACATAGACATTACACATCAACCCTAAATCAGCCCACATATAAATAATAGGCCTAAATCCCATCTAATCCCATCATTCAACTCAAATCACATGACTTAGGCCTCTAATGCATAGTTCTCATACATAAAACCATTCTATTAATCAAAAATACTGATTTTCAATTCCTTTAGGCATAAACATGCCCAAATTGGGTCACTTGATCACAAGTAGGCCTAACCCATGATATGGTCACAACCACCAAATCAGTAGCATAATCAACCCTAATCATGCTTAATTAAACATAAGTTGCATCAATTCAATGATTCTAGGCCAAAAGCATCAAAAGTCCTAAAATATGAAATTTTCCATACTTAGGCCATATTGTCGATTTACACTAGGTCACCATGTTCAGCCATGTATATCACTGATTTTGCGTCATGGGTTCATCAACAATGGCAACTAGGTCAACATAGTTGACATGCAAGCTATTTGGAAAGGTCTAAGTTCATATTCTAAATTTAGGTCTAATACAAGCAACCCTACCAATTCTTCATTTACTATTCTGTTCAGATGTATCAATATACCAACAGAAATATGTAATCACAAAATCAACCGTACAGATTGAAGTATGTGATGAAACAAACCTTCTGTCCAAATATCAGCCCAATCCAACGGTGGACCGAAAAGATAAGTATATTTGATGAACAAGTCTCTAATCAGACAATTTCTCCTTTCCTGCAGCAAATACTCAAACTCAGATGACTATATCACACAAAAGTCTAAACGCATAAACATCTTCACCGTTCCGAATAGAGAAATATCAGTTATGAACTACATACCCAAATTTGATATCCATCCAACGGTAGATTGAGGATATATACAAGTTTGAGCGAAATGGTACGAGAAATCCAGACTTTCCGACCAGCTTTGTTTCAGAGGTTAGATCTCTCAGAAAAAACCTCTAATCAAGATCTCCACCGTTCCGAATGCCGAAATATCCGTTTTACAATAGGTACCCAAATTGTATATCCATCTAACAGTAGATTAAGGAGATCTATAAGGTTGAGCGAAACGGTGCGAGAAATCCAGACTTTTCGACCAGCTTTGTTTGAGAGGTTAGATCTCTTAGACGAAACCTCTAATCAAGATCTCCACCGGTCAGAATGAATAACCATAAGCTACGAACTTGCTGACAAATTTCGAGCTCAATTGACCATAAATCCCAAAGATCGAGCTCTTTAATGAAAATGTTGCAGAGATCTTCCTCCTGCAACTCCCTCCTTCTTTCCTTTCTCTTCTTTTCTTTCTCTTCTTTTTTCCTTTCTCTCCACTCACCTCTTTCTAGCACTTCCTTGATTCCCTCCTTGATTCTCTCCTTGATTTCTTCCTTGATTCTCTCTTTGATTCCCTCCACTCATTCTAGCACTTCCTTGAGGGCATGGGACACTTGTCCACTTTCATGCACCAACCTTCACATGTGTTGGTCTCATACTACCCATACCAACCACATGTACTTTAACCAATTTCATGCTTCCATGTATTTTAGATGTCCAATCCATTTAATACACCAAATTTTTATTCTCATTTATCCTTTTATTCAATCAATCCTAACTCATATCAATTCATGGTTTAATGGGCCCATGCATAAATAATAACATATGCATTATAATTTAATTTAACATGACCCATATACAATTTATGATACACATATTTATATACATTATCAAGCATCAACTATACAAACATTAAACAACCATCAAACAAACACCAAACATATCAAGGCAACGCATAGAGTTTGGGCAAAGTGCAATTGGGTTATGGGCTAGATGAAATAATTTTCGGGGCATCACATCACACCCACCTTAGAATGAACTTCGTCCTTGAAGTTTTAAGGTTAAGAAATACCTAAGCCCAAAAACTCGGCAAAGTGCTCCATCATGTAGTCCTCACGCTCCCAAGTAACCGGCTCCTCACCATGGAACTGCCATCTCACCTTAACCATCGGAATCTCGCGGTTACATAACCTCTGGACCTTTTGGTCAAGTATCTGAATAGGTTCCTCATCATAAGTCCCTTCTTGCCTCAGTTCAATGTTCTTCCAGTCCAAGACGTGATCAAAATCACTCTTGTACACTCTCAACATTGACACATGAAAGACATTGTGGACTGCTGCTAACTGAGGTGGCAAGGCTAATCGGTAAGCGACGGGGCCAATTCGTTCTAAAACCTCGAACGGCCCAATAAATCTCTGAGCGAGCTTGCCTTTTATCCCAAATCTAGTTTGGCCCTTCTGAGGTGAGACCTTCAATAAAACTTGGTCACCCACCTCGAACTCTACGGTCTTCCGCTTGACATCAGTGTAACTCTTCTGCCTGTCTTGGGCTACTTTCATATTATGCTTGATCCTCTTAATCTTCTCTGTGTGTTCTTGTACAAACTCTGGTCCCATCACCGCAACATCCCCTACCTCTGTCCAACAGATCGGAGATCTACAGGGTCGACCATACAATGCCTCAAAAGGAGCCATGCCAATACTGGACTGATAGCTGTTGTTGTACGCGAACTCACACAGATGTGTGTACTCCTCCCAGTTACCACTGGACTCGAGGACACAAGCTCGAAGCATATTCTCTAAAATAGATATCAACCTCTCAGACTGGCCATCCGTCTGGGAGTGAAAAGCAGTACTGAGATCTAGTCTAGTGCCGAGCTGCCTCTGCAACCCCTACCATAATACCGATGTAAACCTCAGGTCCCTATCTGACACAATCGAAACTGGCACTCCATGTAATTTGACTATCCCCCGCATATAGAGTCTGCTCAGCTTGTCCATAGAATCCCTAGTGTTCACCGGTAGAAAGTGAGCGGACTTGGTCAAGCGATCAATAATAACCCAAACAACATTATGTCTCCTCGGGGTGTTGGGTAATCCCACAACAAAGTCCATAGTGACGTCCTCCCATTTCCACTCAGGAATGGCAAGCGGTTGCATCTGCCCTCCAGGCCTCTGATGCTCAGCTTTGACTCTTTGACAGATCTCACACCTCTGAATGAACTGAGCTATCTCCCTTTTCATGTCGGGCCACCAATACATTCTTTTCATATCATGATACATCTAGGTTCCGCCAGGGTGAATAGCATAATGAGATCTGTGAGCCTCTTGGAGAACACTCTGTCTAAGTCATGGATCTGCGGGAACCAATAAACGTCCCCTAAATCTCAAGGCACCATCAAATGACAAGTGCCAATCAGTAAAATCACGGCTCTCATCCCAAGACTTGTACATCCCATAATCAACGTCAAGTCTCTGTTGGTCAATTACCTCCTGGACTTGTGTAGGTTGAGCTCTCATTTGAGCACATATCACAATCTGATCTGAAGGGGTAGCACATATACTCATAACCGTAGCCGCCTCAAGTAGTCTCCACTCATGAGACATCTGGCGTGCTACCATAACTGTCTCTACCCGCTTCCTGCTCAACGCATCAGCCACTACATTGGCTTTACCTGGGTGGTATTCCAATGTAAAATCATAGTCTTTGAGGAGCTCTAACCACCTTCTCTGCCTCATGTTCAATTCCTTCTGAGAGAACAAGTGCTTGAGGCTTTTATGGTCAGAATACAAAGTGAATCTCTCACCATAGAGATAATGCCTCCAAATCTTCAAAGCAAAAACCACTGCAGCCAGTTCTAAGTCATGAACAGGGTAGTTCTTTTCATGCACCTTCAACTGCCTCGATGCATAAGCAATGACCCTATCCTTCTGCATCAACACGCAACCCAAGTCGATACGAGAGGCATCAGTATAGATAACCAACTCCTGATCAGGCTCTGGAAAAATCAACACTGGCGTAGATTTCAATCTTTTCTTCAGCTCTAAAAAGGCATTCTCACACTCCTCGGTCCATGCAAAGGACACATCTTTCTGGGTGAGCCTAGTCATAGGCGTAGCCATCTTGGAGAATCCCTGAACGAATCTCCTATAGTGACCAGCTAACCCAAGAAAGCTTCTGATCTCGGTCACTGTGGTTGGCCTAGGCCAACTGATAATGGCTTCAACCTTAGACGGATCAACTGAAATCTCCTCAGAACTCACCACATGACCTAAGAACTTCACTTCGGTGATCCAAAACTCGCACTTGCTCAGCTTTGCATATAGCCTATGCTCTCTCAGGGTTTGCAAAGTCACTCTAAGGTGTTCCTCATGCTCAGCCCTAGTCTTGGAATACACCAATATGTCATCAATGAAGACGATGACAAACTTATCCAGATACTGCCTAAAGACCCTCTGCATCAGGTCCATGAACATCGCCGGTGCATTAGTCACACCAAATGGCATCACAAGCAACTCATAATGTCCATAACGGGTTCTGAATGCTGTCTTAGGCACATCCTCCTCCCTGATCCTCAGTTGATGATACTCGGAGCGCAAATCAATCTTCGAAAAATGCCTCGCTCCCCTCAACTGATCAAACAAGTCATCAGTCCCTGGGAGAGGATATCTGTTCTTGATGGTCACCCTATTCAATTGGCGATAGTCGATGCACAACCGCAAGCTCCCATCTTTCTTTTTCACAAAAAGAACTGGAGCTCCCCAGGGTGACACGCTCGGGCAAATAAAGCCCTTAGCCAATAACTCCTCGAGCTGTTTCTGCAATTCTCTCAACTCGGTTGGCGCCATTCTATATGGTGCCATGGAGATAGGCTTCGTGCCAGAGACTAGTTCAATAATGAAATCAATCTCTCGTTTCGATGGTAATCCTGGAAGATCCGCAGGGAACACATCTGGAAAGTCCCTAACAATGGTAATATCCTCGAGTATCACCTCACTACTCTCTTCTTCATCAGGCACTAACCCAGCCAAAATCTCCCTATCTCCATCAGTCACAAATCTACCCCTTGTGACTGTCTGGTCTGAAGCTCTACCCTGTAGTGTAAACACTGGGTGTCCGGGGATCTGAAAAATGATTCTCTTCGCGAAACAGTCGACAACTGCATGATAAGCCGCGAGCCAATCCATCCCTAGAATTGAATCAAACTCTAAAAACTCTAGGACTCGAAAGTCAATAGGCATCTCAACATCACCAATCTGAACCACACACTGGCTACAGATCATGTTCGGGTAGATCCTTTCCCCAGCTACAGTACTCACCACTAACCATGTACTAGCCCTAATGGGAGTCAAATGCAAACTATCTACCATACGTCCAGATATGAATGATAATGTAGAACCAACATCAAATAATACATGCATAGAAGTACCACAAATAATAAGAGTACCTTCCACCAAAGTCCTGGATGTTGTCGGGTCTGGCTCAATAGCTGCCTTCGCTGTCTCTCTGGCACTGGACTGCTGCAAAAATCCCTGAGCTCTCTAAAAATTCGGACACTCGGACTTCCTATGCCCAGCCTGCCTACATTGAAAACATAAGAACGGAGCCCTGGGCCCAGATGATCCATTCTGAGATGTCGTCACATAGCTTCCTCGGCCTCTACCTCTGCCTCGGCCAGCAGTCTGTGGGAATGGGGGTCTCGGTGCACTTGGTGCCTGAATAGGAATCGGGACAGGAGAGGAAACCACTGGTGAGGCCATCATACCAGTTTAAACCTGGGATGCCTTACTCTGAGCACCATCAGACTGTGCTCTTCCATAAAATTTTCTCTTCCTTTCCCATCTTCCCTTCTTCCACGGAGTCAGGAACTGTCCCCCAGACTCTGCTTGTGAAGTCTGTTCACCTGGAGCTGCCCGTGCAGACATACCATCAACCTACTCAGCCAACTCATACTGTTTGGCCCTCTGGACCACTGTGGTAAAATCAGTCATCTTCGTCACAGACAAGGCCTGTCGGATCGCAGGCCTTAGGTTCAAAGAAAACCTCATAATCTTGTCACTCGGCGTCTGAACTAACCCAGGGGCATAAACTGCGAGCTGCCTAAATCTGAGCTCGTACTCCCTGACTGACATGGTGACCTGTGCGAGATTCAAAAACTCGAGTTGTTTAGCCTGTCTCTCAGTCTCTGGAACGTAAGCCTGTAAGAACAACCGTTTGAAGGTGTCCCAACTCTTCACTGCCCCCTGTGTATCTAACACTGAAAGCCACCAGTCCTCTGCATCACTTTCCAGTGTGTGAGCAGCACATAGGACCTGAGACTCCTCATCAAGCTCTAAAGAGCGACTGATCTTCTCGACATTCTTTAGCCAATCTTCGGCCTTCTTCAAGTCAACCCCACCAGTGAATTCCTTAGGCTTTAGCTTCATGAACTTCTCTAGCAGTCTGATCCGCCGATCACTGGGGTTCTCCACAACAATAGGAGCAGGTGTAGGCATAGGCTGAGGTACAGCCATTTGAGGTCCTACTGCCCCTGCAGCTCCACTAGCCTCGGCCCCACTAGTGCCCGCCTCCTGAGGTATTGTTTGAGGTGACTGTCGAGCAATAGCCTCAACCTGCTGCACTAATGCCTGTATCTGCGAAGTCTGGGCTGCCATCAAGCAGCCCTGTGCCTGAATGATCTCCTTCATCCTCCCCATCCGGTCATCATCGGATGGCCCTGTGTGTGGCTGTCCCAATCTCTCGCTCCTCCTCATGACACTGAGAAGTAGAAATACGAGCAACCATCACACATTTAAAACATTAACAAAGCCTCATAACTACCCATATCATATAATACACGCAGAAAATATGATAGTAAGGCTTTTAAGTTAGTTCCTTTAAGCTTTTTAATCACCTAAATCTCTCACCCAATTCCTAGGTCAAAGTCATCTAAGTCCAATACATTGACCAAACCTTGTAAAATCAGGCTCTGATACCAACTGTGGCGACCCCGGACCCCGGACCACCAACCCCGCAGGGAATGGCATGCGGAATGCAGGGACGGGACGCCCGGCGTAGGCATCTCCGACCACTTCTCAACTCTCGTGAGGTGGTTGAGACCCTACGAGCCTTATCTCAAACAACGACATAATATCAAAAGGAACAAAACAACGACATAATATCACGTTGATTGTCCTTTAGCGTGCTTGTGTCTTTGTTTAAAATGTTTTTAACTGGTAGGACACTTACATAGTTGTAGCGTCCTCTTGTTTTGTTTTATGTTTTAAACTAGCAAGACACTTACTCGGATAGTAGCGCCCTCATGTACTTGACTATTTTAAAACATAGCAGGACGCTAAATGTGCATTAGCGCCCTCAAGGTTAAGTCGTTTAAATATCAGAGAAAGTCAAGACACTCACAAGCTTGTAGGGCCCTCACTTAATTGTTCAGCAGAACGCTTATACGTAATTAGCGCCCTCAAGGAACAAAACAACAAAGTTGACTTTATGCGTCAGGACACTAATTATAGAATCAGGATGCTAATTTAACAATTGTCACTGTTTGAACAAGTACACTACGTAAGTTTACTTTTTTAGAACAAACCTTTCCACAGAGTCCTTTTCAGACCTATCAAAGATCGTCTCTGCTACATGAAATAAGTTTTTCTAAAACTTTTCTTTTTCATGATGTGGCGACCCCGGGCCCCGGGCCCCGGACCACCAACCCCGTAGGGAATGACATGCGGAATGCCGGGACGGGACGCCCGGCGTAGGCATCTCCGACCACTCCTCAACTCTCGTGAGGTGGTTGAGACCCTACGAGCCTTATCTCAAACAACGACATAATATCAAAAGGAACTAAACAAAACTACCTACCGTATTAATCATCCAAGACAAGAGATAGTCCACAAAAATGAACCATAAATAAAATCATAATCCCTACAGTCCATTAAAATTGACATACACATAAAGTTCAAAATTGTGGGTACAAATAAAAACCGTCATATGCCCACATGGTCTATCCAACAAGTCCCAACTCACCCATACTACAATGTGGTAAGTATTATAATTACATAATCCAAAATATAATACTTCATAATTTAAAACACAATTCAATCAAAATGCCTCTCAACTCACATCGAGGCTTTGGATTCTCTCGCAGGCAAGGCCCTCAAGATATAACTACTCATTTGCCCTTATTCGGGATAGAAGGACCTGAAAGAGAAAAATGAGGGTGAGCCAACGGTGCCCAGTGAATAGAATTCAAATATGCTATCAATACTCATCAATAAATATCATGTATACATGTCAATGTGTAGCATGATTAAAAGCTCATAACATATAGATTTCAAGCATTTATAATAAGTTCGATGCAAGAGTATTTAACCACACACGACCACCAAACCGAATCAACCCAATCAAGATCCTGAAACATACATCAATATCCTACCATACATCAATTTCTATGCTCAATCACATGGACATTACACATCAACCCTAAATCAGCCCACATATAAACAATAGGCCTAACTCCCATCTAATCCCATCATTCAACTCAAATCACATGACTTAGGCCTCTAATGCATAGTTCTCATACATAAAACCATTCTATTAATCAAAAATATTGATTTTCAATTCCTTTAGGCATAAACATGCCCAAATTGGGTCACTTGATCACAAGTAGGCCTAACCCATGATATGGTCACAACCACCAAATCAGTAGCATAATCAACCCTAATCATGCTTAATTAAACATAAGTTGCATCAATTCAATGATTCTAGGCCAAAAGCATCGAAAGCCCTAAAATATGAAATTTTCCATACTTAGGCCATATTGTCGATTTACACTAGGTCACCATGTTCAGCCATCTATATCACTGATTTTGCGTCATGGGTTCATCAACAATGGCAACTAGGTCAACATAGTTGACATGCAAGATATTTGGAAAGGTGTAAGTTCATATTCTAAATTTAGGTCTAATACAAGCAACCCTACTAATTCTTCATTTACTATTCTGTTCAGATGTATCAATATACCAACAGAAAGAAGTAATCACAAAATCAACCGTACAGATTGAAGTATGTGACGAAACAAACCTTCTGTCCAAATATCAGCCCAATCCAACGGTGGACCGAAAAGATAAGTATATGTGATGAACAAGTCTCTAATCAGATAATTTCTCCTTTCCTGCTGTAAATACTCAAACTCAGATGACTATATCACACAAAATACTAAATGAATACACATCCCCACCGTTCCGAATACAGAAATATCGGTTATGAACTACATACCCAAATTTTATATCCATCCAACGGTCGATTGAGGAGATATACAAATTTGAACGAAACGGTATGAGAAATCCAGACTTTCCGACCAGCTTTGTTTCAGAGGTTAGATCTCTCAGACAAAACCTCTAATCAAGATCTTCACCGTTCCGAATGGCGAAATATCCGTTTTACAATACGTACCCGAATTGTATATCCATCTAACGGTAGATTAAGGAGATCTATTAGTTTGAGCGAAACGGTGCGAGAAATCCAGACTTTCCGACCAGCTTTGTTTGAGAGGTTAGATCTCTTAGACGAAACCTCTGATCAAGATCTCCACCGGTCAGAATGAATAACCATAAGCTACGAACTTGCTGACAAATTTCGGGCTCAATCTGACCATAAATCCCAAAGATCGATCTCTTTGATGAAAATGTTGCAGAGATCTTCTTCCTGCAACTCCCTCCTTCTTTCCTTTCTCTTCTTTTCTTTCTCTTCTTTTTTCCTTTCTCTCCACTCACCTCTTTCTAGCACTTCCTTGATTCCCTCCTTGATTCTCTCCTTGATTTCTTCCTTGATTCTCTCTTTGATTCCCTCCACTCATTCTAGCACTTCCTTGAGGGCATGGGACACTTGTCCACTTTCATGCACCAACCTTCACATGTGTTGGTCTCATACTACCCATACCAACCACATGTACTTTAACCAATTTCATGCTTCCATGTATTTTAGATGTCCAATCCATTTAATACACCAAATTTTCATTCTCATTTATCCTTTTATTCAATCAATCCTAACTCATATCAATTCATGGTTTAATGGGCCATGCATAAATAATAACATATGCATTATAATTTAATTTAACATGACCCATATACAATTTATGATACACATATTTATATATATTATCAAGCATCAACTATACAAACATTAAACAACCATCAAACAAACACCAAACATATCAAGGCAACGCATAGAGTTTGGGCAAAGTGCAATTGGGTTATGGGCTAGATGAAATAATTTTCGAGGCGTCACACATGAAATCTGAAAAGAACCAGAATGTTAGTGAAAATTGCAGTTGCCATTTTCATATAACATTCTAGCCGTTGTGCGTAAACGTTCATATTATTTGAACTTCAAATGTCTAACGGCTATGTCCCACTAAGTCTATAAATATCAACACTTAGGATCAAACAACTTGCCAATCTGTTTGTATTATGCCAATACTTTTTGAAAGTTACTCTGTGTTAAAATAATTTTTATTATCTAAACTTTCAAAGTATTTTTTACTGATACCTTGTGTATTCAAATGATTTTCATACTGAGCTTAATTTATATTCTTTTTTTGAAAATCTATTTGATTTGGTATCAACTCAAATTCTCGGCACTGATTCATATGTGGTATCATTCTTGCTGGAGATAGAATTTGAGAAATAGTTCAAGATATACAATTGTACTTGATTTCATATCTTAAGTACTATATTGAACTATATTAGTAGTTGCGTTAACTACTGATCACTGAACCAGAAGTTTTCATACTTATATTTTATATCTATGTTGAAAACTATCTGTGTCTTTGATTTACACCAGTCCTATGTTTTATACGTCAATGTTTATTTAGTATATTTTATTTTCGAAGAAGCATTGATTTTCATATCATATCATTCATGCTTTCGAAACTACATTTGAGCAATACCGAACATTGAAAGGTAAGGGACTGAAGGTGTATTTCAACTTAGCATTACATATTTCATATCTTTGTAATGTTATCTACTGAGCCTTATTGTAAAGTGTTTTACTACGTTAAAACCAACCAACATCTTAGTGTTGTAATGCTGGTGTGTTTTTGGACTGAAACAACCAGGACAAGTGATTGAAGTTCACTTAATGATTTCATGATTGAAATCATGTAAGGTTATCTCTAAACCTGTAAAAGAGAACCGGTTCATCCTCATCCCGTAAAATGATAGGTGTGTCCTTAACCTGTAAAAGAGAAAAAGGTGTATCCTCACCAGCAAGTAGGAAAACGGTTCATCCTAATCTCGTAAAAGGATATGTGCGTCCTTAACTTGTAAAAGAGAAACGGTTGTTCCTTATCCCGTAAAAGGTTCACAATTCTTCCTTATCTCGTAAAAGGAAAACGACTCTTCCTTATCCCGTAAAAGGAACAAGGGTTTTTCCTTATCCCAAAAAAAGAAAATACGGTTCGTCCTTAGCCCGTAAAAAGATAGGTTTGCCTATAACCTATAAAAGGGCAGTTGTAATGGTTTGGTTCTCACCCGTAAGAGAATTAGTTAGTGGATTGAGAAAATCCTAATCAGGAGATTAGGTAGTGAGCGTAGGCTCGACCGAACCACTATTTTGTGTGTCTCACGTTTGCAATTTAGTCTATGTTCTATTTTGCATCCAATTTCAATACACTCATGTAAATCACTAAGTTATTGGAAGATAATTTTAAAATTGACCATCGCACCCAATTCACCCCCCTCTTGGGTGGACCAATAGATTATATTGTTGTGGCATAACTGTTTGATGACTGTTGTTCTATATTTATTATTATGCATGTAAGACTTATTTACCCTCCTTGATCTCACCGAGCTGTTGAGTTCACCCCGTTGCTAGTCTTTCCAAGGAACTAAGATGAGCTAGAATGGATTTATTATGGGGGTTATGGCCAAACCCAATCTATGTAGGGACTTTTGTGTATGTACTCTCCTCAGGTCCTGTCAGATCAGTCTAATTATGGTGGCGATGGTTTCAGGCTTCTAGACGCCTCTCTTTGACTACTCCTCTTTTGTCATTTTGGTACTTTTGTAGTTGCCCTTTTTGTTATCTTTTTGCTATAAAGAATGTAATAATTAACAAATTCTATATGTGCAATATAATAGTATTGTCCTTAATATTTTGTATTGTATTATTAATGATGTGGGCCACTATGTTTTTGTATGTGCGACTTTGATTGAGTGGATTTAGCACTCGATGCCCTAACTGTTGCACCTCGCGCGGGGTCAATGACTGCAAGTCACCAATTCAGCATCTTCGAAGGTCAAGTGCTCAGTGAATCTAGAGTTTGAAAATCCATAGGAGGTCCCTATTTATAGAAAATTTTGAAGAAGGCAAAGTTCCTGGTCACGTGCCCGGTCATGTGCCCTTTGGCACTTCTTGCTCGGCGTCCGTTTTCATTGCATTTTTCTGAGGTATTTTGTACATGTTTTATACATTATTTGATAAAAAGTTGGTCCATTTTTCAGAGGTGTTACATTCTACCCTCCTTAAAGGATTTTTGCCCTCGAAATTCAATTAAGGTGGTAATCCAACTAACAATAACCATAAAAGAGAAATACCTCTTACCCAGCTCATTCATCATCAGAGGAAAGTATGATAAGTATATCAAAATTATCCTCAACCCTTGCAGGGCTCCTGGTTGTCCGTTGGTCCGGTGGGTTCTACGGTCCTCGAATACCGCTGTAGCCAGTGGAGTTTCCTAAGTGAGCCGAGTATGTGAGTAGAAAGACTCAAAATCCCTATTTGAGTAGTCGGACAACACTGGGAGGAATAGTGGAGTAGGATATAGCTTAAGCGAGCGGAGAGAATGAAGGCCATGTCTGGTCTATGCTCTGGTGCGCAATCCACCCCTGTTGACTAGATTTAAGGATTGCTAGTCGGACAAGCTGGCCTGATCGGGCGTCTACTAGTCATATGGTCATGCCTACTCTAGAGTTGGTGGAGGAAAATTAGTCGATGTGCTATAGAGTGGGTTATGAACTGGCGTTTTTGAGGGTTAGTGGTTAGGAAATTGAGAAGAGGACTGGCTGACGTGAGAAGGTGTAGAACTCCTAGTTTGTGGACTCATGTTTGTGAGGCAGAGTCCGTAGCCATGCTAGAGTTATGTGACTCGTAGCTAAGCTCAGAGATGTCGCTACCACTATCTGTCATCTGCGAAAATGTAAATAGTGGAGCAAGGAGCATATAATATTGAAATGACAAACATAGATATGGATAAATGGAAGATTTATTTCTTTTTATGATGTGATGAAAAGTTATACAAAAAGCTCCAGATATTTTTTCTTGATTTCACTTTCCAATTCCCTCGTTGCTTCTTCCACATCGTGGTGTTGCCACAAGACTTTAACAAGTGGTATACTTTTATAGCGTAAATATTGTGTCTTAGTATCTAAAATTTGTCTAGGTCACTCCCTATATCGGTTGTCTTCCTCTATTTCAACTTTGGCTAGAGAAATGACGTGAGAGGGATCGCGATGGTATTTTCAGATCATGGAGACGTGGAAAACATCATGAATGCAAGACATGGAGGAAGGGAGAGATAATGGGTAGGCGGTTTCACCGATTCTCTAATTGATTTGAAAAGGTCCAATATACCTCGGGGACAACTTCCCCTTGACACCAAAACGCTAAACGCACCTAACGGGCTAAACTTTAAGAAAGACGAAGTCGACAACCTCAAACTCCAGAGGTTTTCGTCGTGTGTCAACGTAGCTTTTGTGTCAACTTTGGGCTCCTCGAAGTCATTCCTTGACAAGAGTAATCTTGTCAATGGTTTCTTTGATGAGCTCAGGTTCAGGCTCTGGTCGGTCTGCCATATCCAACCAACAAAGGAATTTGCACGACCTACCATATAATGCTTCATATGGTTCCATCCCCATGCTTACTTGGTAGTTGTTGTTATAAGAGAACTCTGCCAAGTGTAGATATTTAGCCCATCTTTCGTTGAAGTCCAAAACACAACAACGTAACATATCCTCCGAAATCTGGATTAAGTGTCACGACCCACAACCAGTGACTTCATGACCAACACGGAACCCTGGGGTATATCCTCCTTCGATATACCCGGTGTCCCGTCAGCCTAATTTAAATAACCTAATGAACACATAATTCTCATATAAGCAACAATCTAAATGGACAAAATCAAATCATTAAGATAATTACATTCCCAAATTGACAACCATAAAATTCCAAAAGTCCACAATAATCAAATATACAAAACCATACCTAACCATTAGTACATCCCATCTATGTGTTAAGTATAAATACAATAGGTGTTATTAAGTACATATTTACCAAAATACAAAAAAGTACAAAAACACCTACATCACCAAAAATACAGGAAATGCCCCGCGGTCAAGCTTTCCCCTTCCCTTTCCTCCTATTAGAACCTGAAATGATAAGAATAAGGAGTGAGCTACAACAATCTCAGTGAATGTTTTCTACAAGTGACAATATACATGCATCTAGATAAAACATGGCAAGATCATCAAAACAATTTAAATAACATGGTGATTTACAAGATTACATACATGCCAAATATAATGCATCATGTCACTACCAAAGACAATGCACATCATATTTTTCCAAACATGCCAATGTAATCCTAAACACCTCGCGACACTAAGCGCTCGATCCGACCAAACAATACGCGTATTCTAATAGGATTCATGGGGTTATGCAACTAATAGAATCAGCCCACCAAAACAAATACCATGTCTAGGCGTTCCTCTCTAGCCATAAAATCTTCTACAAGGTCCCCAACTGGGGATCACCGCTAGACTTACGGGATTTTCCAAAGAAAATCTCAACTAGGAGACCAAAACCAAATTGCTAACCCAACCAGACTATGCTCAAATTCATTTCATGAAACATTAAATCATGCATAACACATATATATTAATGCAAAACATTTTATATAATACAATGCCACATATATAGAATCCAAATGTAAGAAACACTCACAAATGATTGGCCAGACTTAGCCAATCCAAATCCAATCAATATGAGTACTAGGATGCCACCAAAACACTCTTATGCGCCTCAACCTCCAATTGGCTTAATTGGGACACTTGGATAAATCACAAACCCTATATATACATGTTGGTTCACCCAAGAGGGGGTGAATTGGATGCAATGGTCAATTTTAAATATTCTTTTAATAACTTAGGTGATTTACATACGTTAATTGGAATATGATGCAAATTAGAACACAGACTAAAATGCAAAAGTTTGACACACAGATTTATATTGGTTCGGCCAAGCCTATGTCCACTATCTAATATTTTGATTAGGATTTATTCAATCCACTAACTGATTCTCTTACGGGTGAGAACCAAACCGTTATAACTATCTTTTTACAGGTTAAAGGTAAACCTATCCTTTCATGGGCTAAGGATGAACCATTTTCCTTTTTCCGGGATTAGAAAAAACCCATGTTCCTTTTATTGGCTAAGAAAAAACCAAATTTCCTTTTTTCGGGATGATGAGAAACCTATGTTTCTTTTAATGGCTAAGGAAGAACCATATTTCCTTTTTCCGAGATGAGGAAAAACCCATGTTCCTTTTACTGGCTAAGGAAGAACTATGATCCTTTTGCGGGATAAGGAACAACCGTTTCTCTTTTATAGGTTAAGAGATTACCTATCCTCTTATAGGTTGAGGATGCACCCATCCTTTTACGGGATGAGGACGAACTGGTTTCTCTTTTAAAGGCTGAGAGATAATCTATGTTTTTTAAGGTTAAGGACACACCCTACCCTTTTACTGGATGAGGATGAACCAGTTTCTCTTTTACAGGCTCAAAGAAAACCTATATGATTTCAATCCTAAAATCATCAAGTGAACTACTTTCACTTGTCATGGTTGTTTCAATCCAGAAACACACCAGCATTACAACAATAAGATATGGGTTGGTTCTAATGCAGTCGAACACTTTACATTAAACACAATACATAGCATTACAAAGATATGAAATGTGAAATAGGTAATGCTAAGTTGAAATACACCTTCTGTCATTTACCTTCCAATGTTCGGTATTGCTCAAGTGCAGTTTCGAAAAGCATGAATGATATGATATGAAAATCAATACTTTATCAAAAGATAAAATATACCAAACAAATATTGACGTTAAAAACATATGACTGGTGTAAATCAAAGACACAAACAATTTTCAAAATAGATATAGAATATATGTATGAAAACTTCTAGTTCAACGATCAGTAGTTTAATTCAACCACTAATATAGTTCAATACAGTACTTAAGATATAAAATCAAGTACAACTGTATATCTTGAATTATTTTTCAAATTCTATCATCAGCAAGAATGATACCAAATGTGAATCAGTGATGAGAATTTGAGTTGATACCAATATAAAAACAGATTTTCAAAGATAGAAATATATTTGAAACTCAATATGAAAATCGTATAGATATCAGTGAAAATTACTTTGAAAGATTAGAAAATGAAATTCATTTTGACTCAGACTAACTTTTAAAATATATTGGCACAACACAAAGTAATTGGCAAGTTGTTTGATCCTAAATGTTGGTATTTATAGACTTAGTGGGACATAGCCGTTAGACATTTGAAGTTCAAATAATGTGAACGTTTTCACACAACGGCTAGAATATTATATGAAAATAGCAACTGCGATTCTCACTAACATACTGGTTTTTTTCAGATTTCATGAAAGAGGAAAGCTTTAGAAGAACTTCTTTCATGTATCAGAAAGGGTCTCTGATAAGTCTGAAAAGGACTCTGTGCAAGTGTCTATTCTGAAAAAGTAAATTGACGTAGTGTACTCATTCGAACAGTGACAGTAGTTGAATTAGCATCCTGATTCTATAATCAGTGTCCTAACGCATAATATCAACTTTGTCGTTTTGTTCCTTGAGGGCGCTTATTACGTATAAGCGTCCTGCTGAACACTTAAGTGAGGGTGCTACTAACTCGTAAGCGTCCTGACTTACTTATGACTTTAGACGACTTAAACCTTGAGGGCGCTAATGCACAGTTAGCATACTGCTATGTTTTAAAACTATTAAGTGCATGAGGGCGCTACTATCCGAGTAAGCATCCCGCTTTTAAAGCATAAAACAAAACATGAGGGCGCTACATTACGTGAGCGTCCTACTGGATAAAAAAATAGAACATGAGGGCGTTACTACTATGTAAGTGTCCTGCAAGTTAAGACATTTAAAAACACACTAAAGGACAATTAGCATCTTAAAAGTTATTAAATTGATTTCCAAAAGTGAGGGCGTTCCTATCCAACAAGCGTCCTAATAGTTTAATCAACTTATAACCATCAGCGTCCTCAAAGAAACATTTTTTGAAAAACTTAAAGAGATCTTTCAGTGAGCTGATGCTGAGTCAGCTTCCTAACAACTTCGAAGGTTGACTAATAGAGGAGGCCGCTACTATACAAGTAAGCGTCCTAATTATTTAGTTCAGTTCAACCTTAAACGTTATCAACGTCCTAATGACCTATCAGCGTCTTGACTTAACGAGTTCAGGAGAGCGCTGCCATTTCATTATCGTCCTGAAATATTCTTTGAAAATAGTTTTTACTCACTATAAAATATTCGATAAATGCGAATAGAAACTCGGTATATTTCAAGTTAAATATATAACATTAAATCATTTGAAATATAGTTAAAAACATGAAATCAAAACATGCAGATTTAGAGAACATATGAAAATGATATATGCATGGTTTTGAAAAATATTTTGAGCAATAACAAGTAGAGAAAAATATACCTTAGATACTTTGTGTATTCTTAATTATCATAACCGTTAGATCCAACTCTTCATTATGAGATCTTCAATGAGAGCAAATCGGAGTTGAATGACTTGAACGTTGATCGAGAGATGTCGACATGAAGCTTGATCGAGGCATTCGAGTGCAGCGATCTTGAAATCGAAATGTGATCGTTGAAGTCCGTTAGTTGAAACGAGCTTGATCGTTGGATGTAAGCTTTGAGTTCCTTGATCGAATCGTTCCTTGACTTTTTGCTTTTCCTTTGGGGCAGAGATAAGTTCTTAAAAAACGTTTGTTAGCACCGAAATATACTTTGTTTGTGATCATCAAAATATACTTCATTAAGTATACTTTAGGGATGTGCTAAGGATGAACCATATAGGTTAACAATACATAGGCTCATTCATCATTAAAATCAGTCCAAATGCATGACATTCAACCATGAATAACCCCAATTCAATAACCAATTTAAGACTCTAAAATGGTTGCACCAATGGGCTAACCCATATAGCTCAATCAACCCATTTTACATCTAATTAAACCACATTCAACCCAAAAGAATGCATAAGGTTGATTCCCATGATCCAACCATCATAATACAATGCACTCAATCATAATTAGAGTAAATTAGATTAATCCCCATGTCAATTTCATCAATTGACTTAGTCTAGGTCAAAATTTTCAAATTTGGTCAAATTCCCAAATTCACGGCCTAGGCCAAATTTGCACTACACCTAGGTTTTTCAACATTCAAAATCAGTAAATTGAACTATCAATCATCACATTTACCCATTTAATCAACATAAATGACATGCAACTTGAATGGAAAACCCTACGTCCATAACCTAGGTTTAGGTCAAATACACACAACCCTGCCAATTTCTTGCTAGAAATTGGGGGTTTCACCATTAATGGGTTCCCAACACCCTCTAATCACACATATCTAACATGCAAGACCTAACTCCAACATGTGTTCTTCCACCACTCCCTTCAAATCTGGGATTCAAGTAAGGAAAACACTCTTTGGGTGCAGGTTTAGTTCAAGGAAGGCCATTAACACCATTTACAAGCTTAAAGGAACACAAACAAGCAAACCCTAGGTCTAGAATCCTTCAAATTTGTGGTTCATAGCATTACCTAGGTCAAAAGAAAGCTTTAATGCATAAGCTAAAGAGATCTTAGGAAGAAAATAAGGAAGACATGCAAACCTTGGGGAATTCTTGAGCAAAAATGCCCAAAACCCTAGTTTTTCTCCCCCTTTCCTCTTCTCCACCTCTTTTCCCTATCCTCCAACTCTTTTGCCCGTTTTCAAAGTGTAAAAATGAGCAAAAGCGTCGTCCAAGGGGTTTTATAGAAGTTAAGTTTTGAGTTGGGCCCACTCTTAAAATAAATAAATAAACAGTTTTCCTGCTGCAATTATTTGCGCTTAGATAATCAATTTCTTGCAAACGGCTCACGAATTTGACATCATAACCATCCAAAATTTTTATGAGTCAATTACCAACCTTCTGGTAAAATTTCAGCTCAATCCACGGTGGGAATGCGAGATCCGATTGTTTGATCAAAACTGCACAAGAAAATTTGCAAATCTGAGCAACAGTGTTTTGAATCTTATACCTCACAGTAGACAACTCTGATCAAGATCTTCACTGTCGATAATGAAGATCTATCAGAGAAGAATAATCTGTCAAAATTTCAGCTCAATTGGACCGCGGATCTAGGAGATCAAGCCATTAATGTAATCGGTGACAAAAATTTCTTCCTCCATGGAGCGTGCTCCACTGATCCAAACGCCGTTTCAACATGTTTCGACACCGAACGGGTCTCCGATCATTCCAAAACTTCACGCACACATTAACCAACTTAAAATCATGAAAAGAAACTTGAACTAACACACATCAAATATCAAATACGTATATGCACACGTATACAAGTATTCTACAGGTCATGATGACGTCATCCTAAGATAAGGGTGTTGCATTAAGCGTTCTGACTGGCCATCAGTTTGTGCGTGAAAGGTCGTACTCATGGTGACCCTTGAACCCATTCAAGATTGGAGACTTTGCCAAAATCTTGAAGTTAATCTGGAATCACGATCTCAAACAAAAGTGAGGGGAATTCTGTTAATCTAAGTGGTTCATCACTTAGCGCGTCCCTAAATATACTGTGATGAAGTATATTTTGATGATCACAAACAAAGTACTTTTTGGTGCTAACGTGCGTTTATCAAGATCTCATCCCAGCACCTCAGGAAACTAAAAAACCAAGGAACAATTCTATCAAGAAACTCAAAGTCATATCCGATGTTCAAGATCGTTTCAATCAAAAGAAACTCAACGATCATATCTTGATTTCAAGATCACTTCTCAAACGATTCGATCAAGCTTCAAGTCTTCATCTTTCGATCAACGTTCAAGACATTCAACTCCAACGCGAAGTTCATTGAAGATCTCATAATGAAGAGTTGGATTTAAAGATTATGAGAAAATGGGAAATACACTATATTTAAGTTATATCTTTCTTTAATCTTCATTGCTCAAACGTTTTTCAAAACCATGCACAAACCACTTGCATACTTGCATGTTTTGATCATACGTTTTACGGTATTTCAAATGATTTAATTCTCTATATTTAATTTGAAATTTATCGAGTTTTTATTCACATTTATCGTATATTTAATCGCGAGTCAAAACTATTTTTAAAGAGTCTTTCGGGACGTTAATTAGTTAGCAGCGCTCTCCTAAACTTGATAAGTCAGGACGCTGATAGTTCATTAGGACACTGATAACACTCAAGGTTAAATTGAACTGATTAATCAGGACGCTCACTTGTAAAGTAGCGGTCTCCCTTTAGTCAACCTCTGAAGTTATCAGGACGTTGATTCAGTATCAGCTTACTAAAAAATTTCTAAAATTCTTCAAAAAATGTATCTTTGAGGACGCTGATAGTTATAAGTTGAATAATATTTCAAGACGCTACCTGGATAGGAGCGCCCTCACCTTTAGGAATCAACTTAATAACTTTCAGGGCACTGATTGTCCTTCAACGTACTTGTTTTTGGTTTCAAATGTTTTTAATATGTGGTAGGACGCTTACATTGTTGTAGCGCCCTCATATTATGTTTTATGTTTTTAAAATGTAGGACGCTTACTCGAAAATTAGCGCCCTCATGCACATAATTGTTTTTAAAACAAAGCACGACGCTAACTGTGCATTAGCGCCCTCAGGGTTAAGTCGTTTAAGTGTGAAAGTACGTTAGGACGCTTACAATTCAGTAGCGCCCTCACTTCATTGTTCAATTGGACGTTTATACGTAATGAGCGCCCTCAATGAACAAAATGACAAAGTTGATATTATGCATCAGGACACTGATTGTGGAATCAGGACGCTAATTCAATAACCGTCACTGTTCGAACAAGTACACTACATCAGTCTACTTTTTAGAATGGATTTTTGTACAGAGTCTTTTTCAGACTTATCAGAGATCCTCTCTGATACATGAATTAAGTTTTTCTAAAACTTTCATTTTTCATGAAATCTGAAAAAAACCAGAATGTTAGTGAAAATTGCAGTTGCCATTTTCATATAACATTCTAGCCGTTATGTGTAAACATTCATATTATTTGAACTTCAAATGTCTAACGGCTATGTCTTATTAAGTCTATAGATACCAACACTTAGGACCAAACAACTCACTAATCATTTTGTGTTGCGGCAATACTTTTTGACAGTTAGTCTATGTCAAAATATTTTTTAAATATCTAAACTTTCAAAGTATTTTTCACTGATACCTTTACGTCTTCAAAAAAATTTCATACTAAGCTTAATTTTCATTTTATCTTTGAAAATCTATTTGATCTGGTATCTACTCAAATTCTAAGCACGGATTCATACTTGGTATCATTCTTGCTGAAGATAGAATTTGAGAAATAGTTAATGAGAAATACAATTGTACTTGATTTCATATACTAAGTATTGTATTGAACTATATCAGTAGTTGTGTTAACTACTGTGTCTTTGATTTACATTAGTCCTTCATTTTCTAAGTCAATGTTTATTTGGTATCATATTATTTTTGAAGAAGCACTGATTTCCATATCACATCATTCATGTTTTTCGAAACTGCACTTGAGCAATACCGAACATTGAAAGGTGAAGGACTATAAGTGTATTTCATCTTAGCATTACGTATTCATATTTCATATCTTTGTAATGTTATGTAATGAGCTTAATTGTAAAGTGTTCTACTTAGTTAGAACCAACATTATTGTGTTGTAATGTTGGTGTGTTTCTGGACTGAAACAACCAGGACAAGTGAATGTAGTTCACTTAATGATTTCAAGATTGAAATCATGTTAAGGTTATCTCTAAACTTGTAAAAGAGAACCGGTTCATCCTAATCCCGTAAAAGGATAGGTGCATCCTTAACCTGTAAAAGGATAAGTTATCTCTTAACCTGTAATAGAGAAATGATTGTTCCTTATCCTATAAAAGAAAAATGGTTCTTCCTTATCCCGTCAAAAGAAAATAGATCTTACCCATCCCGTAAAAGGAACATGGGTTTTTTCTCATCCCAAAAAAAGGAAATTTGGTTCATCCTTAGCCCGTGAAGGGATAGGTTTTCCTTTAACCTATAAAAGGGTAGTTGTAACGGTTTGGTTGTCACCCGTAAGATAATCAGTTAGTGGATTGAGAAAATCCTAATCGGGAGATTAGGTAGTGGACGTAGGTTTGGCCGAACTACTATAAATCTTGTGTGTCTCACTTTTACAATTTAGTTCGAGTTCTATTTTTGCGTTTAATTCCAATACACTTATGTACATCACTAAGTTATTGGAAGAGATTTTTTAAATTGACCATCTCACCCAATTCACCCCCCTCTTGGGTGGACCAACAAATACCATGAAGTCTTACAATCTCGTACTCGTAAATCTCGGCCAGTTTTGTTAGGGTATCGGTAGACTTAATAGATATAAAGTGTAACACCCCAATTTGTATTTTTTTCATTTTTCCTTTTCACACTTGTACTCTTTGATCCAAATGTAAGCAGTTGTAATGTCAAAATTACGCCAACATGTACAGAAACTGGGAGCACAAATATACCAAATTTCTCAAACTTTGCTTTTATTAATATCACATAGGTAATATATACACATATACAAATGATAGTTAAAGCCATTTTATTATAGAACCTCATTGCCTTGCTTTTATTAATTTTATCTCTCTGTACTTATATATATATATATATATATATATTCGAATATATATATGTAGGTATATTATATAAGCTTATTTATATATAAGCTATAGGTATCTATATAAGCTTATTTATATAAAAACGTGTAGCAGCTTCAACTTTCTTATTCCCGCATCTTCTGGTATTTTTCTTTCTTTCGCGTTGCTGTCCTCAGCAACCCCCACGTACAACATAACTAGTTTCCTGAGTTATACTAGGGAGCGCGAGCTAAAAGCCCAGTGGTCATACCCAATAGTTCCCACGCATTAAACCTATCGATAGTATATAATTCAACAATAACAAACACGCATCACAAATGCAACAATCATAACATCAAAATTCACATGTATGAAAAGCACGTGCACGAGAATATGCATAGAATGCATGTGCATGAATGATTTCTTTTGCACTGAGCAGGATAAATCAAAACTCAAGGATTCCATTTAGCACATAGCATTGGCCAATCGCACCCAAAGATTGCATTTAGCACACAGCATGGGCCAATCACACCCAAATTTATATGCAAAAATGAGTACATATTGTAGGATGAATACAACACTATAGAAACGAGTAATACGAGAAAACCTCGAGAATCATCCCACCTTAATTTTGCTAGGGTCTCCCCGCTGTTAGAATTTCTCCAGAATCTTTCTACTGAAACTCTTTTTCTCAGAAAGTGAAACTGAAACAGAATTTAACTTAACTCCTAGACCTTATCTATAGGAGCCCAAAAATTCATGTTCCCATTTTGCCCTTGATCATTTCTGATAATTACAAGTAGGTAAAATTATAATTTTGCCCTCGGTGTATATTACCATTTTCCCTCGGTGTAAAATTACCGTTCTGCCTTGGGTCTAAATTACCGTTCTGCCCTCAGTGTAAATTGTCGTTCTGCCCTTGGTGTAGATTTATCTTTTTACCCTTGGTTGTTTCTAGCATTTACAGGTTGGATAAATTTACCAAATTGCCCTTGCACTTTAATGATATTTCCTAATTAACTATTTCTTTGTAAGATTCTAGGATTGCGAATTTTTGTTGTATTACATAAAGTGTGCAGACTTTGTCAGTCTATCAAAGATCTCCTAGATGGCGTCTTGCCCCTTATAATTTGGAGGAAGTGTTGTGATGAAGTCCATAACAATGTTGTCCCACTTCCATTCTCCAATAAGTAGTGGTTGTAGCAGACCGGATAGTAGTTTGCGCTCAGTCTTGACTTGTTGGCAAGTGAGACACTTCGACACAAAATTTACAATTGCTTTTTTGATTTCTGAGAACCAAAATTGTCTCTTCATGTCTCTATACATCTTGTCTCCTCCTGGGTGCATGGTGAATTTCGACCCGTAGAACTCAGACAATACCTCATGCTGGAGTTTTGGATCATTCTACAACCATAGTCGCTTCTTATACCATGTTGCACCGTCTGGCGACAAAGACCAATGGATAAGACTCTGGTATTGGGTTATGAGTTTTCTCTTTTCCATAAGATCAGCGTTGTTTTTCTGTGGTACAATAGTTTTTTGAATAAGCTCTTAGTGTGTAGACAACTGAGCATGCCTAACGATTTTTGGCTCTTCAACAAGTTTAAGATTGAAATCCTCTATCTCAGCCATCAGTTTGCCAAACTCAAAGTTGACAGAGCACGCCGAGACGTATGATTTGTTATTGAGGGCATCGGCCACAATGTTGGCCTTTCCCGAATGATATTATAAGTCGAAATCATAATCTTTGAGGAATTCAAGCCATCGTCTCTATCGAGGGTTTAGATCCTTCTGAGTGTAAATATATCGTAGACTTTTATGGACAGAGAAGACCTCAAATCTTTCACCATAAAGGTAATGCCCCAGATTTTAAGGCGAAGACTAAGATAACAAGCTCTAGGTTGTGAGTGGGGTAGTTGACCTCGTGCAGCTTCAACTTCCTGGAGGTGTAAGCAACAACTTTGCCATTTTGCATTAAGACAGCGCCTAAGCCTTGTAATGAAGCATCGGTATAAAGGGTAAAATTGATCTCGTTCTTTGGATTGGTGAGAACTGAGGCTGAACTCAGCCACGTCTTAAGTTCTTGGAAGGATGACTTGCAAAACTCACTCTAAAAAAAATTGGCGTCCTTTCTTGTTAATTGGGTAAGCGGTTCCGCCAGTTTAGAGAAGTATTTGATGAAGTGCTTATAGTACCCAACTAACCTTATGAAGCTTCTGATCTGGGTAACATTAGTAGGTTATTGCAAATCAAGGATGGCTTTGAGTTTCAAAGGATCGACTTCTATTTCGTTATGGGAGACGACATGTCTGAGGAACTTGACCTTAGCCATCCAGAATTCGCACTTCCTCAACTTAGCATAAAGCTCATGCTATAGGAGAGTATTGAGCATAATTCTGAGGTGTGTTTCATGTTGTTCCTCAGTGGGTGAGTAGATCAAAATGTCGTCAATAAAAACCATGATGAACCTATCGAGGAAAGGTTGAAAAATGCGGTGCATTAAGTCCATGAAGGTAGCTGGGACATTCGTTAGGCCAAATGGCATGACAGTGAATTCATAATGGCCATATCGGGTACAAAAAGTTGTCTTTGGAATGTCGGACTTCTTGATTATGAGTTGGCGATAACCAGATCACAAATTGATCTTTGAGAAGAACCGGTCCCCTTTTAACTAGTCGAACAAATCTTCGATTCGGAGCAAGGGATATCGATTCTTGATGATTACCCTATTTCGCTTCCTATAATCAATGTAGAGGTGAAGCGATCCATTCTTTCTTTTACAAAGAGAACTAGAGCGCACCATGGTGACGTACTCTTTTGGATGAACCCTAATTTTTCCAAATCCTTTAACTATTTATCAAGTTCTATCAATTCTACGTTTGGCATATGGTAAGGTGGAATATATATTGGGTTAGTTCCAAGGATTAGTTTGATTTCAAAATCAAACTTTTGAGATGGAGGGAGTTCGGGTAGATCATCTAAGAATATGTGGGATATTCACTGACTGCAGGGATGTTGTGGGTAGTCGTTAGGCATTGTGGCACCTCAGGTTCCTTTTCCTTGGCACTGATTGAGAGAGTGTGCATCTGGGCCTTTAACAGAGAGAGCACGAAACCATGAATTTGCTTCCAGTTCCCATAAATCTTTAGGGTTTCTTCGTTTAGTACTGTTAACAGGACTTGGTTTTTCAGACAGTCGATTTGAGCATGTAAAGGACCTAACCAATTCATGCCCAGAACAATGTCGAAATCTGTGAAACTCATTATAAATAGGTCGGCCGATAGAACTGTATCAGTCATTCTAAGTTCACATTTCAGACATATTTTTTATATTTTAGTGTTTTGCCCTACTAGTGTGGATACATGAATTATGGTCGTTGCTTCAGTGGAAAGGCTTAATCTATCAACGATAGCAGTAAATAAGAAAGAATGCGTAGAACCATAATCAAACCGAACATGGACTAAAGAAATGAAAACAACAAAAGTACCTTTAACCGCATTGTTGTCGGGTACATCTTGCTTTTCAACAACATAGGCTCGTCTTTACTGTCGCTGGCTCCGGTCCTATTATGGCCTGGGTGTTTGGGGTTGAGCTAGTGCTATTTGTTGAACTGGTGCAGCTGAGGCTCGAATCTGTTGCGTTGGAGGTCCCTGGGGACAAAACCTTTGCACATGGCCAGATTGGCCGCACTGAAAACAAATTATGTTGTCTCGATTCTGGTGTTGCTGAGGGGGTTGATTATTGCCACCACCTCTATGGCCTTTCATTCCATTTCGACCGCCACTGTGGCCTCTATTGAAGTTATTGGGAAAATTTTGTTTGTTCCTAACTGGAGGTGTTTGACAAGTATTGGAAATGAACGGGTGTTGAGCTTATTGGGTTGGTAGAGCGTTCTGGTATGGCTCGTAGGGCTTTTTCTTCTCATTTTTTTGCCCCGAAGCTGTCGCCCTCTTCCCTTTGTTTTGCCTTTACTCCTGTTCAAGCTTCTCTTGCTCGTAGTTTATTGTTTTGTTGACAAGATCTCGAAAATTATCCAGCTCCAAAAAGGCAAAAGCCTGTCTAATGTCCGGTCTGAGTCCACTAAATTTTTTTTTCTGCCTTGTCTCTTTCTATGGAGACAATCATGAGCGAGAAGATTGAGAGTTTGGTAAATTTTGTGGCATACTCACGCACCGTCATTGAACCTTGATATTTCCATCTCTTGACTGCACTGGGGAAATACTTATTAATGAAATGGAACTCAAATTCCTGCCATGTAATAGGGGCAATGTTGATGCGAGGGTTTCTCTTGACAGTTTTCAACCAACTGTTAGCAGCTTAGACAAGTTGGTAGGTTGCTAGGGGAACACCCCTCTCATCTTGCATTCCCATGATATCCAAAGCCTTTCGAGATTCATCAAGCCACTTATGAGCCTCATCGATGTCTAGCTTCCTGTCGAAGGTGATTGGCTACAGTCACTTGTATTTCGTTCTTTGGTTGGTCATGTTTTCAGTGTCTGACCTAGCTTGATCTGTCAGAAGTTGGGGAGCTGCTACTTGATGACCAACGACATCCTGGACTGTAGCCTTCATTGTGAATTGCACGTAATCCAGGAAGCCTTTGTAAAGTTGCTCAATGCCAGTTGTCATTGTTACTCTCACGGGAGAAGTTTGAGGAGCTCGGTTGACCGTTGATGCGCCATTTGTGGTACCGGTTGCCTGGTCAGATGGGAGGAACCGAGGTCGCGGTAACTTCTTGTATGGACAAGAATCGTCTGCAAGTTCATTTCCAGTCAATGCATATTTATGTAATTTAAATGCATGAAAAAGAAACGTGATGCAATGCCAATGCCTAGTTATGTGTATTGTTCATAGGTTTTAACCACAAAAGTTTCTAGATTTTTGGTAGTAGAAAGGTGGAGTCTAGATACTCTACGGCATTGTACTTCTGGGTAGGACATAAAATCAAACAAGTAAAAATTGGTTATTTGTTTTGAAAAGCTTTACAGTTTATTACAATTTATGTTTTCAAAGTTTATTCTTCAAATTCTTTTTGGCTATTTTCTAAAGTACATCGGTTTTTCAACATTAGTATGAGCCACAAGTTTATAGTCTTATCCTCGTGTTACCTCTTAAGTTCTATATGTCGAAAATCTAAGTTTAATTATGCTCACTTATCTAAATGACTTGACGATTCCTGTTATCCTCCAAATTCGCTGGCCCCATTCCATGTGAACATGGTGATAAGGGACATGGTCCAATCGAGGGGATCAATATGCAGTCTTTTTGTGATCCGCATGCATAACCAAGTTACAACTCGGATCCTTTGGGTTCCCAAGTCCCATTCCAAGGAAACCTAATGATGCTAGACATAAGTTTGGTCTCTAAGTCGAATTGCTACACACATGTCATAGGCTACCTTGGTTCCCGAGGTTTCTCAAGTATCTAGTGGGTCTGATGTGTCCCATACCACCACAAACTCATTCATAGTACAGAAACACAACAGGCAAGTTCACATATCAATCATAATCTCAAACAAACAAACAAACAATCACGCAACGCTTGCCTAAGTTTCTAGCGAAAATTTGACATGAAGTTTTTCCTTTTGTTTATAGTTTATGCAAGTTATTTACAAACGTTTTGCAAGTAAACATCAAGAGTAATGAGGCAAGCTAGCAAAAATATGATGACAATTAGTAAATTAAAGGATTAGCAAAGAAATCGTGTAGTAACGTGTCATCGTCGTTGAGAAATTAGGTGTCCAAGTTTCCAGACCCGTTGTCCAACCCTGAAAGTACTGACTGATAGTCACCCAAGAGGGGGGTGAATTGGGTGATTTGGCCAATTTAGTCAATTTTAAATTTATCTTATGTTGATCTTGTGTTCCTTAAATTAATTGAGGCGTTTAATTAAATAGAACATGTACAAAGGTAAAGTGCAGAACTTAAAATGCTAAGACACAAGGTTTTTACGTGGTTCAAAAATCTAATTTCCTACATCCACTCCTAGAGAAAACCTCTCTAGGATTCCACTATCTCGAATTTACTTACCGGGTGTGAATCAAATGATTACACTTGTCTTTTTACAGGTTCAAGATAAACACATCTTTTTACGGGTTAAGGACGAACCGTCTACTTCCTTTTGCAGGATAAGGAAGAACCTAATATTCTTTTACTGGGCTAAGGATGAACCACTTGTTCCTTTTTATGGGCAAAAGAAAAGTCTGTTTCCTTTTTACAGGCTAAAGAAGAACCACTTGACCCTTTTCAAGAAAAAGGGTAAAACTAAACCTAGATTCCAACCTATGAATCCTAAGTGAACTAAATCATAAATGTTTATTCCAAATCCTTGGAACAATTACAATGAAGCTCAATTATTACAGACCAGTAAGTACAAGATATGAAATTAAAGCTCATGGAATGAGAAAACTTAGAACCATATACCTTTTATGTATCCATATTGCTCATTTGAAGGTTGTTGAAAAACATGCATGATTGATGCAAAAATAAAGCTCCAAAATCACAAAGATGAATTTCATTCAAACTCTCTCTCTCTCTCTAGACAAAGGCTCATTCTCTCATTTTCTCACAAAATACTCAAACTCTAGGGAATTTTGGATTTTGAAATCAAACACTTATTTTCCCTAAGAAATCAAAGGTTTCCTCTGAAGAGACTGGAATTTCAAAATCGGAGAGAAAAACTAGAAGAGATACTAAAAATGAAGTCGATTAAACACTTCATTGATTTTTTCAAAAGCTAGTAGTTGAAAACAATTTTGTAGAAACTTGAGTTTTCTTTTCCAAAATAAGGAAAATGAAAACAATGATACAAGTTTCAAAAACCCAAGTGTTGGAAACCTCCCAAAATGAACTTCTCAAAAATTGAAGATGAAGGCTCATGATATTTCTTCAAAGTAGAGAGAAAACTGGAACGATGATGAACACTTGAAGATCAATACCTTTTCTCTCAAATCAAAATACTTGAACTTTTGAAAACTTGTATTGGATTTTGAAAACGAAGAGAAAACACAAATGCACAAGTTTCTAAAGATTTTGCAAAAGTTACTCCAGTTGAGCCAAGGCATGTATTTATAGAAGTTGTAAAACTGAAAAAGTAGGAAGCGTGTTTTCAAGAGTGGAACCACGTTTCTGTTTGAAAATGTCTTGAAAAATGCTCTTTGGAAATAATGCCGAAACGCGTTTCTATCAGAGAAAACAAGTTTTTGTGTCAATTTTAAGAAATGCCCGAAAAGAGAGAAACATGTTTCTATAGGAGGAAACACATTGTTGTGCAAATTCCAGAGGGCTCATTTTTCTGAAAAACAAAGAAAGCACAGTTATCAAGAAGAAACACGTTTTTGTATCCTTGGGAGAGAATTCATCATTCTGGAAAATACCATAAATGCATTTCTAAGAGAGGAAACGTGTTTCTTCTTACACAAAAATCGATTTTATATTTTTCGAGATTTTTCTAAGTCCACAATATGATTTCTTGAAAAACCAAGTTCAAATACACTTGAAAACATTGAATTGTAATCAAATTGAAGTTCATGCAAGTGTTTGAAACAATTTTGATGAAAGTCAAAAGTTTGACCAATATAAAAGATGGTTTGACTAAACAAAACAATGATGATTTGAACAACATTTCGACTAAATAAAATTTTGAATGCATTCATGGAATGATTTGGAAATAAACGAGCAATAGAGAGACAAGAAATATTACAACCCAGTTCTAAATACAATTGTAAGCTCTCATCCTTTTGTCTTCAAGTTGACACATCCAATCTTTTGCCTTTGACTTTGTTTGATCCATTTGATTTGACTTGAGATAACTTGAATCTTGTATTGGCCTTTTACCTTTGATCTTTGATGCTGAAACATACTCAATTAAACCATTAGCACCATGGTTTAATTATTTGTTAGCATCGAAACACTTAGGAGAATTCTAAGTGGAAGACCACTTAGGTCAACAATCCCACTGGGGCATTATTGGACGGTTGAGGTGTGGGCTGAAAAGTATGAGAGGAATGTCCCAGATTCTCTGTGGGAACGGAGTATAGTTGGGACCCTAACTGTGAAGTGTTGTGACCAAACTCGTAGGTTTGAAGGGTCACAATGTTAGCGGCGTACTTGTCGAGTCTGGTATTGTTATTCTTGAACTTTTTTGCTAGTAGGTTGTGTCTTTCGAGATTGCACTCATCGCAGGCCTTAATTGCATCCAAGATCTCTTGCTTGAAGCGTTCGATCTCAAATATAGGTTGCGCTGAGAAAGAAGAAAGGGGGGAGAAGGAAAAAATTGTGTTGGAAAAACTCGTTAGGGATGTTTTCGTGTGGAACTTCGGGGGCTTCATTGTCTTGAACTTTCAGAGCGTTCCCGGCATCGTTGGGAAGATTGAAGTCGTCGTTATTCGAGCTTGACTCAACACGTTCTACTAGATATTTGCTGCCTTTGGCTACAGACCGGTTTAAGGTGGCCTTAGTAATTACTCCAAAAAGAGGTACAGGTTCTTCTATGGAGTCAAATTGTACACCTAGGCGTTGTAACACTTTCATAAGTAAAATGCCATAAGGAAGGTTGTGTCATCCACTTGATTATGTACAGTGTTAGCCATGTGTCTAAACAGGATAAAGGGGAGATTGAGGGGTATGTTCTTCATCAAACAATAAATAAAGGAACATTGTTCCTCAGTCAGATTGGCCCTCTTCTTCTTTTGTGAAAGAATGTTATGCATCACAATTTGCCATAAGCCTTGATGCTCATCCTGAAATGCTTTTGTAGGAATTCGGGCAGTCGGGTGTCCAGATGTT
This sequence comes from Paratinospora sagittata, assembly GCA_035771175.1. Lineage (NCBI taxonomy): Eukaryota > Viridiplantae > Streptophyta > Magnoliopsida > Ranunculales > Menispermaceae > Paratinospora > Paratinospora sagittata. The sequence goes on along the minus strand of CM069611.1, from coordinate 10,851,638 downwards.
CCAGTGATGTAATACCCTTGAAAAATGAACCTTTTTAAACCAAATAACTTGCAATAACGTGCACGTGTAAACCCTGAACACTGTCCCGACAACAACCCCGTTGGAACCGTGCACCAAAACCCATGCATTGGTGCTCGAAAACCCAAAAGCCAAGCAGGGCATGTGCCCAAGCACTTGCCCAGGTCTTTCTGCTCCATGTTTTTCTATAAATACGAGGGTCCATTTGCACCAAACCATCACTTTTGGGAACATTTTCCCTTTTGAAAAGCACTGAGACTTCGCCGACTTTGCGCAAAGACTTTGCCTTCGAAAGTTTGTGCAAAACTTGCATCGTAAGGAGGGGATGAAAGCATAGGTTTACGTATTCTTTTACTTTATGATAAGCATGAAATTGCATCGTTTATATACGTGATACCATGCTTCATTACTTCATGCATATGACATACTATTAATGAGGGTGGTTCTTTGTCTTTGAGACAGATTTTTTGAAACCCTCGTGATGCAGTTGAGCTTGCAGGACCTAGAACTGCATTATGCTCGGTCCCGTGATTTCGAAGGGGAACCATCACATGATGATACTAAGCACAATGGCTTGCGGTGCACTCCGTAGTTGCTATTTGATTTATAAATCACGCATACGTTGGTACGGAAGATGCTGGTGCATTTCATGACTGTATTGTTTGACATGGATTGAAATGTTTTATTCTATGTACTATTTTATTTATCTTTTATAAACATTGCATTTGTTTTACTTGATCCATTGAGCTTTGAGCTCACCCCGTTGCTTCATCTTTCAAGGAATTAGGCTGGGTTAGGGTTGATCATTACAAGGGGTGGTTACTATTCTCGACTCACATCGGGACTTATCTTTTTTGTTTATCAAGGAACTGATATGTAGCTACCTTCTTTTGATGGCGTTGGCCATATCTTCTTATGGGGGTTTGTCTCCTTTTATTTTGTCTCTTGGAGACCGCCTGTAAAACCTTATTATATTATTTTGAACACCTTTTATCTATTAATGAAGTTATCTTATTTTCAATATATTATGTGTCATGAAATAGGCCCACGTTTCCATTGCTAACCCCTTATTGTCATACCCTGTTTTGCATAAAGTGGATGTATTTGTCTATGTGTTAGACAACTTTGGATTCAATTGGGTGTGACAATAATTATGGTATCAGAGAGAAAACGGTCTTGCGACCGAAGTTGGCATATTTTAAAATAGAAACTTAAAAATATGTATGAAGGCATATATATCTTCAAATTTTGAAAACCAAAATATTGACCATGTTGGAGCAAAAAAAAATAAAAAATTGAAATATATATATATATTTCAAATTTTGAAAATAAAATTTGGGATCATGTTGGAGCCAATTTTTTATTGAAATATAGAAACATGCTTCAGATTTTGAAAAATCAAAATTTTGACCATGTTGAAGCCAAAAATTTTGAGATACATATCTATAATTCTAATTTTGAAAATCAAATTTTTGGATCATTTGGAATGTTTCAAATTTTAAAAGTTGGAGCTAAAACTTTAATAAGTATTGAGAGTTTTTTTTTTATTTAAAAAAAAAATTTACTCTATTTTTCTTCAAAAAAAAAAAATTGGAAAATGTCACATGCCCAGGCACTTGGGGTGTGGGGGGTTTCTTCATTTCTCTCCATCCCACCCCTCTTTCCTCTCCTTTCTTGCTAATATTGCACCGTTTATTGAAGCTTTTTTAAGTTTTCTACAATATTTCACAATATTTTTACTATTTTCTGTAGAAAAACCAAGTTTTCAAAGCCTAATCAAGTATGAGTCGCAGATCTACAAGAAGAAAAAAAGTCGTCGAAGAGGACGAAGCTCCACTACTAGACAAATGGCCAGTAGAGATGATGCGTGAAGTGCTTATTCCACTTGAGTATTATCCACACATCGATGAAAACTAAAGGCGATCAGGTGGATAAACGTTACTAGAGTGGACGGGCGTGTATATACGACTCTGATTAGAAGTTTTTACAAGGGTTTACGAGTACAAAATTTAAATTCTATAGATAATACCCTCCAAGTCACCACAACGATGCATGGTGTACAGATCGAGCTAACCCTGGCTAATTTGTCTAATATTGTGAAGATACCGATGTTGGGACCCTACTGTAACGTCTATACTGACGTTGGGACCCAACTAATTGAACCAAAGACTAAAAGAATACTGCGTTACCTTACACGAACGTCCAGGTAAGACAAGGCTAGAATCCCTACTATAACATTTGTACCTTAGGATGACGTTATTTTGACCCGTAGAGTACCCATATACATATATGATGCTCGACGTGCGTTGGTTCGAGTGTCTTTGCATTATTTTATGTAATTTAGAGTGCGCGTGAAGTTCTTGAACCATCGGAGACCCGTTCGACGTCGAAACATGTCGAAAACAGTGTTTTGGATCAATAGAGCTCGCTCCATGGAGGAAAAAATTTATGTCACCGATTACATCAATGGCGTGATCTCCTAGATACGTGGTCCGATTGAGCTAAACTTTTTTCAACTTATTCTTCTCTAATAGATCTTCATTATGATCGGTGAAGATCTTGATCGGAGTTGTCTACTGTGAGGTATAAGACTCCAAACACTATTTCTCGGATTTGAGAATTTTCTTGCTCAGTGTTTATTAAACTGTATGATCTCGCAATCCCACCGTTGGATTGAGCTGAGACTTTACCCAAAGGTTGTTTACTGACTCATAAAAAATTTGAGCGGTTAAGATGTTAAATTGGTGAGTCATTTACAAGAAACTGATTATTTAAGTGCTAGTAATTGCAGCAGAAAACTGTTTCTTTTATTAAAGTGTATTTTTTTTAAGTGTGGGCCCAAAATGCCACTTAACCTCTATATAAGCCATTGAGACATAATTTCTCTCATTTTTCACTTCCAAAGAGGCTAAGGAGCTGGGAGAAGAGGAAAGGAAGGGGAGAGGAGAAAAGGAAGGAAAAAGTTGGGGTTTTGGTGCATTCTTGCTCAAGAATCCCCAAGGTAATCATTTCTTCCTCATTCTTTCTCATTTTTCTTCATTCTATCACTTTCATTCATGCATGCAAGCATGTTTTTGACCTAATGAGTGTTTTCCACTCATGAATCTCAGAATTCAAGGAGGGTGGTGGAAAATAAATTTTTGGAATTAGGTCCTGCATTTGAGATATGTTAATCTAGAGGATGTTGGGAGTCCATAAATGGTGAAACCCCCAATTTCTAGCAAGAAATTGGTAAGGTTATAGGTATTCGACCTAGACTAGGATTTTGGACTCGGGGTTTTCCTATTCAATTTGCATGTGATTTATGTTGAATACATGGGTAAATGTGGATGTATAGTAGTTCAATTTACTGATTTTGATTAGTGGATAACCTTAGTGTAATGTAATTTTGGCCTAGGCTACATAATTTGGAAAATTTCAATTAATTTGGGGATTTGCCCAAATTTGGAGATTTTGACTTGATAAATAGTCTAATTGACCCTACTTATGATTCAATGCCTTGTATTATAGTGGTTGAATCATGGGGATCAACCTATTGCATTCAAATGGTTTATGTATGGTTTAATTTGATTTTAAATGGTTGAATTGAGCAATATCGGACTGGCTCATGTGTATAATCATTTTCAAATCTTAATTGACTATGGAATTGGATTTGATCATGGTTGTTTGGCACACTAGTGAACTGATTTTCAGTAATGTAAAAACCATGTTTCATGCAGGGATTTTGGTTGATTTAAGTAACCCAAATAGGCCAATTGAGGATTGAGGTGCTTGGGTGGTTGTGGTTATTCTAGTGCTCTCTTGTGGATTGGATTGGATTGGCTATGTGGCGACCCCACACCCCGGACCACCAACCCCTCAGGGAATGGCGTGCGGGATGCCGAGACGGGACGCCCGGCGTAGGCATCTCCGACTACTCCTCAACTCCCGTGAGGTGGTTGAGACCCTACGAGCCTTATCTCAAACAACGACATAATATCAAAAGGTACTAAACAAAATTACCTACCGTATTAATCATCCAAGACAAGAGATAGTCCATAAAAATGATCCATAAATAAAATCATAATCCCTACAGTCCATTAAAATTGACATACACATAAAGTCCAAAATTGTGGGTACAAATAAAAACCATCATATGCCCACATGGTCTATCCAACAAGTCTCAACTCACCCATACTACAATGTGGTAAGTATTATAATTACATAATCCAAAATATAATACTTCATAATTTAAATCACAATTCAATCAAAATGCCTCTCAACTCACATCGAGGCTTTGGATTCTCTCGCAGGCAAGGCCCTCAAGATATAACTACTCCTTTGCCCTTATTCGGGACAAAAGGACCTGAAAGAGGAAAATGAGGGTGAGCCAACGGTGCCCAGTGAATAGAATTCAAATATGCTATCAATACTCATCAATAAATATCATGTATGCATGTCAATGTGTAGCATGATTAAAAGCTCATAACATATAGATATCAAGCATTTATAATAAGTTCGATGCAAGTAAAAGCTTATCAATTTGGATCCACATTCCACATGCATTGGGTTACTAGTGCACGTCTATTTCACCGTACCGTTGACCTCAATCTCTTCCTTTCCTAAAACCCTCCTATGACAAGGTTAAGTCCCCCTATTAGCCAGATAGATGGGCCCAACCAAAGTCATAAGGTTTTCTCAAATCAATGCATCATTCAAAACATTAGAACACATTCATGCTTTCAACATACAATATATAAGTGATATGATGACATAAAAGATATAATCATAAATGAAGTCTACTCACAACCAAGCCTCGCGAGAGTATTTAACCACACACGACCACCAAACCGAATCAACCCAATCAAGATCCTGAAACATACATCAATATCCTACCATACATCAATTTCTATGTTCAATCATATAGACATTACACATCAACCCTAAATCAGCCCACATATAAACAATAGGCCTAAATCCCATCTAATCCCATCATTCAACTCAAATCACATGACTCAGGCCTCTAATGCATAGTTCTCATACATAAACCATTCTATTAATCAAAAATACTGATTTTCAATTCCTTAGGCATAAACATGCCCAAATTGGGTCATTTGATCACAAGTAGGCCTAACCCATGATATGGTCACAACCACCAAATCAGTAGCATAATCAACTCTAATCATGCTTAATTAAACATAAGTTGCATCAATTCAATGATTTTAGGCCAAAAGCATCAAAATCCCTACAATATGAAATTTTCCATACTTAGGCCATATTGCCGATTTACACTAGGTCACCATGTTCAGCCATGTATATCACTGATTTTGCATCATGGTTTCATCAACAATGACAACTAGGTCAACATAGTTGATATGCAAGCTATTTGGAAAGGTCTAAGTTCATATTCTCAATTTAGGTCTAATACAAGCAACCTTACCAAGTCTTCATTTAGTATTCTGTTCAGATGTATCAATCTACCAACAGAAATATGTAATCACAAAATCAACCGTACAGATTGAGGTATGTGAAGAGACAAACCTTCTGTCCAAATATCAGCCCAATCTAACGGTGGACCGAAAAGATAAGTATATTTGATGAACAAGTCTCTAATCAAACAATTTCTCCTTTCCTGCTGCAAATACTCAAACTCAGATGACTATATCACACAAAATACTAAACGAATAGACATCCCCACCGGTCATAATACAGAAATATTAGTTATAAACTACATACCAACATTTGATATCCATCCAACGGTAGATTTAGGAGATACACAAGTTTGAGCGAAACACCACGAGAAATCCAGAATCTCCGACCAGCTTTGTTTTAGAGGTTAGATCTCTTAGAAGAAACCCTAAATCAAGATCTTCACCGTTCCGAATGCAGAACTATCAGTTGTACATGACATACCCAAATTTTATATCCATCCACCAACGGTAGATTAAGGAGATCTAGAAGTTGGAGAAAAACGGCGCGAGAAATCCAGACTTTCTGACCAGCTTTGTTTGAGAGGTTAGATCTCTTAGACGAAACCTCTGATCAAGATCTCCACCGACTAGAATGAATAACCATAAGCTACGAACGTGCTGACCAATTTTGAGCTCAATCTGACCATATATTCCAAAGATCCATATCTTTGATGAAAATATCGCAGGGATCTTCCTCCTGCAACTCTCTCCTTCTTTCTCTTCTTCTTTCCTTTCTCTTCTTTTCTTTCTCTTCTTCTTTCCTTTCTCTCCACTCACCCCTTTCTAGCACTTCCTTGATTCCCTCCTTGATTCTCTCCTTGATTCCCTCCACTCATTCTAACACTTCCTTGAGGGCATGGGACACTTGTCCACTTTCATGCACCAACCTTCACATGTGTTGGTCCCATACTACCCATACCAACCACATGTACTTTAACCAATTTCATGCTTCCATGTATTTTAAATGTCCAATCCATTTAATAGACCAAATTTTCATTCTCATTTATCCTTTTATTCAATCAATCCTAACTCATATCAATTCATGGTTTAATGGACCCATGCATAAATAATAACATATGCATTTTAATTTAATTTAACATGACCCATATACAATTTATGATACACATATTTATATACATTATCAAGCATCAACTATACAAACATTAAACAACCATCAAACAAACACCAAACATATCAAGGCAACGCATAGAGTTTGGGCAAAGTGCAATTGGGTTATGGGCTAGATGAAATAATTTTCGGGGCGTCACAATGGTTCAGTGGCTACTTGGTTGTGGGTTAGGACTCCTTGGAGGGGAGGTCCTGGGCTCGAACCGAGGGAGGCCCCCTTTGTGGACAAATAATCGGTGACTGCAGAGGCAGGCCGATAGGACAATATTAGTGGTTGATACTGTGGATTAAAAGGCCTTATGTATACGCCCTAAGGCCTTTTTGTCACACCCTGGGTTGCACAGCGTGCCCCCTACCCAGGTGCGGGCGCACCCCCTTGGGGCGAACGCCTAGCCATTATGGATCCATAATATTGTCCTATCGCCATGTAGCAACCCAACCGCAGCTGGTCTACATCGAAACGATTATTTGTCCTTACTATTCACTCATGAATAGTAAAGGGCCTCCCCCAGAATCGAACTCGAGACCTCCCTTAAGGAGTCTAATTTCGCATTCCTAGTATGGCTCAGTGGTTACTAGGAATGCGAAATTAGACTCCTTAAGGGAGGTCTCGAGTTCGATTCTGGGGGAGGCCCTTTACTATTCATGAGTGAATAGTAGGGACAAATAATCGTTTCGATGTAGACCAGCTGCGATTGGGTTGCTACATGGCGATAGGACAATATTATGGATCCATAATGGCTAGGCGTTCGCCCCGAGGGGGTGCGCCCGCACCTGGGTAGGGGGCACGCTGTGCAACCCAGGGTGTGACAGGCTAAGTCTAGCTAATCAAGTTGTAAGTGTTTCTTTACTTGTTGGTTTCTATATGTGGCATAGTAGTATAGAAATGTGTTTTAAATGCTTATCTATTGTAGTATGCATGATTTAATGTCTCATGAAATGTATTTGAGCATAGTCTAATAGGGTTAGCAATTGGGTAGAGTCTCCTAGTTGGGATTTTCTTCGGAGAATCTCGTAATTTTAGTGGTGATCCCTAATTGTGGACCTAGCGGAGGATTTCTATGGGTTGTGTATGTTAGGATTCGCCTAGGCATGGTACTTGTCTTAGTAGGCGGATCCTATGGTTCATACAATCCTAGAAATTCTAATAGAATATGTGTAAGAGGTCGATCGGGCGATGGGTGTCGCGCACTCAGGCCCTTGTATTGATTCTTACTCATGAGTGTTAGGATTGCATGAGCATGATTATAAATGATATGCATTGTCTTGTATATGACACGATGCATTATATTGAGAATGTATGTAATCTTATTTGTATCCATGATATTTAAATGTTTTTAATGATCACGCAATGTTTTACATAAATGCATATATATGTTGCCACTTGTAGAAAAAATTCATTGAACTTGTTGTAGCTCACTCCTTACTCTTATCCTTTCAGGTTCGGATAGGAAGGGGAAGGGAAAAGCTTAGATGCAGGCATTTTCCTTACACTTTTGTGACGTAGGTGTTTAGTATTTTTTTCGCATTTATTTTGATAAATTGTACTATATAACACCAAATGCTTATACTTAACACATAGATGAGTTGTTATTTATGGTTAAGTAGGATTTTGTACATTATGGACTTAGAAAAATAAAATAAAAAATTATGGTTGTCATTTGGGTATGTTTTTACATTGATGATCTATTATTGTCCATGTGTTTTGATGTTAATTATTGGGATTATGGTGTGTTATTAGAAGGCTGACGAGATGTCAGGGATATCGAAGGAGGATATACTTAGGGTTTCGTGTCGGCCATGACGTCACAGATAGTGGGTCGTGACACCTACCACTAGATTTCTAGCCGAACACCAGGGCCTCATACAAATTGTCATGCACATCATTTTGCCCCAAACGACAAAAAAGTCAAACCAGACCCCAGTGTTTCATTTTATATTGTATAGTGAAGGGAATACCCCTAAACCTTCCCTTCATTATACTTAGACATATAGCTAGAGTTAGGTCTAGCGACTATGAGGATACTTTGCTCCCCTACGGTGCTTTGATCATGAAAATTTTGAAATGCTCTCGCGTAAGATTCGATCTGAACAAGGCAACTGACTCACTTTTTGGGCCAATAACAGATGGTACCCTTAAAAGTTTTGGTCCTAAGGGTAGCAAAGGCCCCATAATCAGAGTAGAGTCGAGCTCTAGTAGCGAGGACTAAAATTACCTGAACACAGACGACCTGGAAGAGGGTGCCGAAAATCAAAATGAGGATGAAGATCAGGAGGTTCCACAGGACAACCTTACCGACGAAGGCATCAAAAGGTACCAAGCGAACTTGGAGGAAATCTCTCAATTGATGGAGGAACTTGTCCTTGACGTACGGCGATCCAAGCGGAGCCCAACACCAGTGCGCTTTTCTTCTCCATCTCCTCCACCTCCATCCTCTGCACCCAACGCCTGAAACAGAGACCTTCCAGCAAACAATTTTGGGTTTGCTCAAGTCCAATAGCGACATGATTTCGCTCATGGAAAAAATGCTTAAAGATCAAGGCGCCAAGTTTCAAGCCCTCCAGAACTTCTGTTTCGGTCAAGGCATGGCTCACCCAACACTCGTTTCTTACGCCTTTCCTACGGGAAATCTGGCCCAATCGTCTCAGACTCCCTCGCCCATGCCATTTTTTGTCCCTATAGAGAACCTGAGTTTTTTTCCCACAGAACTACCCGCCCCCACCACTGTCAGTCAACTTGACCCCAATGGATCTGGTTACTGCAGGACTGAGGCCAGAGGTCGAAGACATGGTGGGTCGGGTTTTCAACGAGTATGAGAACCAATTCGACGACACGTTAATACGTCATTCACCTCACCTCTTTTAGAGTACTATCTCTCGTCAAATTTGTTTGTTTTTTTCTTTTCTAAGCTTTACAAATGTACTTTGTATGAAATGTAAGAAAAAAAACAAGGGTCATGTTGGTTTTTCGCTAGAAATGTTAGGCACGATGCGTGATTGCTTGTTTGATTATTGAGACCATAATTGATAAGTGAACCTAAACCGACATGTTTCCCTACTATTAATGAGTTTGAAGTGAAATAAAACACATCGAACTCACTAGATACTGGAGAAACTACCGGAATCAACTTAGCTTATGACCTGTGTGTAGCAATTATACATAGAAATCAGACTTACGTCTAGCATTATTGGGACCCTCATGGAATGGGACATGGGAACCCAAAGGATGACAATCGTAAGCTGGTGGACTATTCGAATAGCAAAAAGACCGGTCACTGATGCACTTGACGAGACCACGTCCCTTATCACCAATTTTGCAGAAAAATGGAACCCACGAACTCAGAGGATAACAGGAATTATTGACTTATGAGAAGAAGTGAGCATAGGATTTGTTGTAGACATTGCAACATGTAGAATAGGAGACAACAAGAGGATAAGTACTAGAAATCTATGACTCGTACTGGTATTGAAAACTTTTGGTATTGTTGAAATAGCCAAACAGATTTGAAGGACTTTTAAAGAAAAAGTTGTTAAAATCTTAACTCCATAAAACAACCATTTTTTGCTTTACTGTTTTGTTTTATAACCCCCACCTAAAAGTACGAGTTCATAGAGTATCTAGATTCCTCCCTGCCATTACCAAAAGCTAGAAAACTATGTGCTTAACACCTATGAACAAATACACAAGAACTAGGCATTGGCATATGCATCACGATTACATTATCATGCATTTGTCGCATGAATTTACGCAAACTGCAAATGGACTGGCAGAAAATGCCAGTCCAGAGGAGGCTGCAGCATGACCCAAGTTCCTCGCACACTTCAGATGAACCAACGCCTCCAAAGGTCGATCAATCTAGACCTCCCGCTATGCCCATCATGGCAGCGCAAGCCACGAATACGACAAACGACATGCAGGTTGTCGAGCAACCTCCACCGGTTACTCCCCCATCGGAGTAGCAACGCCTCCCGATATGAAGCAACTATTCCAAGGTTTCCTACAGTATATGCAGTCTTTTTTTGGTCAATAGGCCGCACCTTCCCAACCACCCACAAGTAGAGTCCAACCAAACAATAAGAAGATGACCAACCAGATAACGAAGTACAAGCGTTTGCAGTCGTTAACCTACGATGGAAAACCCGATGTCGATGAGGCGTACAAGTGGTTGGATGAGTACGAAAAGGCGCTAAAGGCCATGGGAATGCCTAAAGGCAGAACTGTCCCTTGGGCAACTTACCAACTTGTTGAAAGCTTAAATAGTTGGTGGAAGACAATCAAGGGAGATCCACGGATCAATGTGGCAATGATGACCTGGCTAGACTTTGAGGCCCACTTCATCAATGAATTTTTCCCAAGAGAAGTGAAGAGGAAGAAGAGACAGGAGTTCCAAAAGCTATATCAAGGGTCGATGACAGTACGGGAGTACTCCGCCAAGTTTATCGGACTTACTGTCTTCTAACTCTCCAAAGTGTCCGTTGAGCAGGACAAGGCGAAATTTTTTTACGGCGGCCTCAAGCCAGATATATGTCAAGCCCTTTCCTTTATGGATCTGGACAACTTTTAGGACCCTAACCATTCTGAAACACCCCACCTTCCCAACCCAAAGAATTTCAGCTTCAACACCCGTTCGCTTCAAATGCTCAAACGAGAAACTAGCAAAACCCTCCCACCAACTTCAACAGAGGCCGCGGTGGCGGCCGGAATGCAAGCAGAGGCCACAGAAGTGGCAGCAACAACCAAGCTCCCCAGCAACTACAAATCATGGCCAAAAAGACGGCAATCAATGTGGCCAAATTGACCATATTGCGCGGATGTGTCCCCAAGCTCCCAACCAGTAAAATCTAAGAGCTTGGGCTGCACCAATGCCACAAGCAGCACCGGCTCAACCCCAACCACCTCCTAGCAACAAACTTCTCCTTGGCAGCAAAGTCGAGCTTACGCAATCGCTAAACCTGCCACACCCGACAACAACGTTGTTGAAGGTACCTTTCCTCTTTTTAATACATCAGTACATGTCCTATTTTGATTCTGGTTCTACGCATTCTTTCCTATCAACTAAGATTGTGGAAATATTAAGACTAGAAACTAGACCAACCAATGTTATTCATGTATCAACGTCAGTAAGGCCAGGTTCTGAAATAAACAAACTTTGCCCCAATTGAGAAGTTAGAATGGCCGACACAACATTATCTGCTGACCTCCTTGTAATGAGCTTCACAGACTTCGACGTCATCCTAGGCTTGGATTGGTTAACACCACTACATGCTCAGATCGATTGTCTTAAAAAGCACTAATACTAACCCTACCTAATAGAGAGGCACTAAAGATCTAAGGAAACCAAAACCTGATGCACAATTCTGCAGTCTCTCTAATTAAGGCCTAGTTGAAAACCCTGTCCATTGTTGACCTTGAAGACGAACTTGAGATGCCACAATGCTTAACCACCACCCAAGCAATCCCAGTAGTCTATGAGTACCCAATCGTGTTCTTGGACGATCTACCTGGACTACCGCCGCACAGAGAGTTTGATTTCAAAATCAAACTCATACCCGGTACCGAACCTATTAAGATATCCCCGTATCGGATGCCAAATGTCGAGCTTGTCGAACTCGACAAGTAGTTGAAGGAGCTTGAAATACTAGGATTTATTCGAAAAAGTAAATTTCCATTGGGTGCTCCAATACTCTTTTCGAAGAAAAAGGATGGATCCTTACGTCTATGCATCGACTATAGGAAGTTGAATAGCATAACCATCGAGAACTGATATCCCTTGCCCGAATCGAAGACCTATTCGACCAACTGAGAGGGGCCCGGTTCTTCTTCAAGATCGATATCTGATCTGGTTACCATCAATTACGAATCAAGGAATCTGATATTCTGAAGATAGCATTTTGTACCCGTTACGACAACTATGAATTCACTTTCATGCCCTTCGACCTAACAAATGCCCCAACTGCCTTCATGGACTTAATAAATCGTATATTCAAACCCTTCCTAGATTGATTCGTTGTTGTTTTTGTGGATGAAATTCTGGTATATTCTCTAAACGAGGAACAACACAAAACCCACCTCCGGATCGTACTAAGTACCCTCCGACAACACGAACTCTATGCTAAGCTGAGTAAGTGTGAATTTTGGATGACCAAGGTCAAGTTTCTTGGGCATGTCATCTCACACAACAACATTGAAGTCGATCCTTTTAAAGTTGAAGTCGTCTAGATTGGAAGCAACCGACTAACGTCACCCAGATCAAAAGCTTCCTAGGGTTAACCGGGTACTACAAACATTTCATCAAGGAGTTCTCCAAACTTGTAGAACCGCTTACCCGGCTAACAAGAAAAGATTCCTTTTTCATTTGAAGTCCAGCCTATGAGTCAGCTTTTCAGGAGCTTAAGAAAAGGCTGACTTCAGCTCCTATGCTCGCAACACCAAATGAAGGGATAAGTTTCACCCTATATACCAATGTTTGTCTTCAAGGCCTAGGTGTTGTCCTGATGCAGGAGGGCAGAGTAATCACCTACGCCTCTCTACGGTTAAAGCTTCATGAGGTCAACTACCCCACATATGACCTCAAGTTTGTTGTCGTTGTCTTTGTCCTGAAGATTTGGCGACATTACCTGTATGGTGAAAGATTTGAGGTGTTCTCTAACCACAGAAGCTTACAGTACATCTACACTCAGAAGGATTTAAATCTCAGATAAAGACGTTGGCTTGAATTCCTAAAAAACTTTGATGTCGACCTCTAGTATCACCCGGGGAAGGCTAACATTGTAATCGATGCACTGAGTCAAAAGTCATATGTATCAGCCTGTTCTGTCAACTTTGAGATGGGTAAGTTGTTAACCGAGATCAAGGACTACAACTTCTAACTTGTTGATGACCACACCACCATTAGGCTTGCCCAAATTTCATTCCACTCTAACCTTATTTGGAAAATTTCGGCAGCCCGAGCAAACTACGCCGAATTAATGGAAAAGACATGCTTCATATCACATTACTAAGCCCCCAATCATTGGTCCTTGTCGGCAGACGGTGCTGTATTCTACGAGAAAAGGCTTTGTCTACCAAATGATCCTGAACTCTGGTGGGATGCTATTTTTGAGTGTCACGGATCAAAGTTTTCTATGCACCCAGGAGGAGACAAGGTGTATAAAGACATGGAGAGGCAATTTTGGTTTTCTAGAGTGAAAAGGTTGTTGCAGACTTTGTATCAAATTGTCTCACTTGCCAGCATGTCAAAGCTGAACCCAAGCACCCATCAAGTCTACTTCAGCCACTACCTATTGGGGAATGGAAGTGGGACAATATCACCATGGATTTTGTCAAGGCACTGCCTAAAAATTCCAAAAGTCAAGATACCATGTGGGTCGTCATCGATAAACTGACAAAGGCTGATCATTTTATTTTGATTAGTCTACCGATACCCAAGCCAAACTGGTTGAGATCTATGAACGCGAGATCGTCAGGCTTAATGGGATTCCCCTCGCCATTGTGAGTGATAATGATCTCAAATTCACTTTTAAATGCTCGAAAAGCTTTTAAACTAGAATGGGTTCTAAGGTCACCATGAGCATGACCTTTCACCCACAAACTGACGGCCAATCCGAACGCCTCATTCAGATCTTAGAGGATATGCAACGTTGTTGTGTCTTGGACTTTAAATACGGATGGGCAAACTTTCTGCACATGGCAGAGTTTTCTTACAACAATAGTTTCCAAACAAGCATTGGAATGGCACCATATGAAGGGTTATATCGCAGGCCATGTAGATCCCCTGTGTGTTGGTTAGATATGGCAAACCGACCAAAACTTGGTCCAGATTTAATCAAGGAAACTATTAACAAGATCACTATTTTTAAGGAACGGCTTAAAACTGCCCAAAGTTGACACAAGAGGTACGTAGACAGACAACGAAAGTTCCAAGAATACGAGGTTGAGGAGTCAATTTTCCTCAAGGTCCAGCCCATTCGGGGCGTTAAGCGTTTTGGAGTCAAGGGCAAGCTGTCTTCGAGATAATTGGTCATTTCCTAATCGTGAAACAATTTGGAGAAATTGCCTACCAATTGTCTCTGTCAGTCTCAAAGTCTTGCATCCACGATGTTTTTCACATCTCTATGCTTCGGAAGTACTGCCATGACCAGTCTCATGTGATTCCTCTAGTTGAAGTAGAAATAGAGGAAGGAAACAAGTATTGTGAACGACCTATCCAAATTCTGGGTAACAAAATGCATGACCTACGTACTAAAAACATTCGGCTGGTCAAGGTCCTGTAGCAACACCACGGTGTTGAGGAAGCAACTTGAGAATTGGAAAGTGAAATAAGGCTAAAATACCCTAAACTGTTTGTTTAAATTTTTGTTAATCATCTGCATCATGAGAAATAAAAATCATCTCATTTCTCCATATATGTTTCTATTAATTGCATTACATGTCATATATGCCACTACTTGCAACTGCACAGATGTCTGATAGTGATCAAAGCATACCCTATGATTCGGACCAAGACTTCTCCGAGCACAGCCTGAACTCAGTACACTCTAATGATGATGTTAACTCAGCCCCTCAGGGCATGAGTCTTGAGGAAAGTTTACCTAGCCCTCCAATAAGGTGCCCGACACCATTCTACCACAGCCAGTCTTCATTCTAGCAACCGAGATCTTTTGCAGCCAGTCTTCAACGCAAACATGTCACCAGAACACGCACAGCATAGCCAACTGGATAACACTTCAGTTTCGAGTCCTAACATGGCAGGACCTTTTGAATAGAGTACTTCCAATTTGATCAGGGGAGGCTGGCAGACCAGACAAACCACCAGAAAAGAGTATCTGGCTACCACTGCCAAAGTTCCGCAACCCATGCTCGGGCGAGCAATCTCTCTCAACTATTACACAATCCCCTGTGTACCTCATCACCAGCCTGCCCCGCAACCCACTAAAGTCGGGCCTTCTGACTGGCAAGCTCAGTACCCAACCCCTAGTCAAGGTTGGCAGACTCGAGGTCGGGCAATGAGAGGCCTACCATCTCCACGAATCTCTTAATGTCCGATCAGACGACCCCCGACAACTCCCTCACTGCCAGCGATGTCGGATAACTCTTATGGCGACCCCACACCCCGGACCACCAACCCCACAAGGAATGACATGTGGAACGCAGGGGCGGGGCGCCCCGCGTAAGCACTTCAAACCACCCCACAACACAACCAAGGTGACCGAGGCCCTGCAAGCCTAAATCAAACTCAAAACATAATCTAAACAATTCTACTATCCAAGATAATCCTCAAGACAAAAGATAAAGATCAAGATAAATCCACAAATAAACCATAATCCCAACAGTCCATCAAGATGGACATACACATAAAGATCCCAACCATGGGTGTCACGACGCCCCTAACGTAGGCTGACGTCATGACCGACACAATGTATTATACACTGTATATACCCATATACAGTATACAATACATTGTCAGCCTTCACATAATCTCACAATCCTTTCCAAAATTTTCAGAAATTTCGACAGCACCTCCCCATAAAATGGACAATTCACAATTTTTCCCTAATATACCACAAATCAAATCAAAGAGATATATATAAATAATCATCATCACAGACATTTCATTCATTCCATTGATTCCATTCATTCACACATCAAATTCTCATATGATAAATATACATGATCACCTCATTTCATCATCACAAGATATCAAATCATAATTCATGTTTCCTTACAACCCATCTATATGATAATATATATATGTAGGATGTGATATATATTCATTTGAAAATAAAGAAAATATAATCCATTTCCTTCGCATGCACGTACATTAACACAATAAAAATTCTAACTCACGTATCTATTCTCGTGCATTTTCTTTTAACTCTGTACCTGAAATATTGAAGGAAATGGAGTGAGCAAACAACAGCTCAGTGAATATATTTCTTGAGATGACAATTATATACATTTAGAGAAATATGGCATTTAAAATCATTTCAAACAAGTATTAAACACATGCATCATTCAACAAATACATTATACATGTCAACAACCTAATTTTCATGAGTTTTCAATAAAACAATGCATCTTTTTCCACGAAATCCACAATCTCCCTCCTTCAAGGCAAGAGAGCGGGTCTAACCCTTGTATGGCCGTTACAAGGTAGCCACAGCCTCTCATTACCCAATTCACAGTTATTTCAAGGATCTTCAATCCTTGTTAGGACAGGCCTACTGACAATGAGGTTACGCATAACACTCATCCGGGTCTCATTCCTAACGAAATGACAACATATGCGATCTGCCTTCGCACGTCTCGCATACTCCAAATGCCAAAATCATTTTGAATGATCAATAAAATACAATGCATGTACGTATATAGCATGTTTACAATTAAACATTTCATATAAATAAAATGTCATACAAGAACCAAAATCAAGACAATATACTCACGGTACAACCCGTTCCAACTTAAACCCAATCATCGTCACTTTCGAGTCCAGCTCCAATTTAAATCCAACTAATTCAACCTGTCACTACCACTCCATAATTCAATTTCATTTATTCATATCTATTAACCTATTTAATTTCTCAACTCACTTCAAATAAAGATCAACCTTAAAAATATTATATTTGTGAATTTAGATTCGACCTCACTTTAGGACTCATAAATAGTTGAAGAAACTACTATCTCGTTTCTGTGGTCAATCTAGATATTTTCAGAAGAAAGAACGGTGAAAATAGAGTTCTAATTCATATTTTCACTAATTCTCAATTTATTTTTCTACTGGAACATATATCAATTTTATTAAAAATCTAGAACATTCCTAAAATTATTCTTTCCTCATCGACATGTGTAAAATCACTCATTCTATCATTCTACTACCTTCAACAGGTATTTTATTGAGGTTTTACACGTTCGCGAAGGTCACGACAGTAAATTTTACTCACCAGAACCATATATTTAGTTACTAAAAATATCAAATCATATCCAAAAATCATGATCTTAACATCGAAACGTCCAGAATTCAATTCTATACGATTCTATGACCTCAAACCGGAGTTTCATTGGATTTTAATTCCATTTTATTCACTGGACATGATCATAGTACTATTTACGTCATTGTTCACGCCGTCAGTATTCATTGGACACATGTAAATTTTTACTAAAATGATCAAACGGTCTCCAAAAATCATGAACTTAGCATCGATGGACTCGCAACAGTTCATTCTACCATTCTATAGCCTTAAACTGGAGTTTCATCGAGTTTTAAATTATTCAAATGGTCTCCAATCGAAACTCTAAATTCCAACAAACTTCCAACGGCTATAAAAACTCCAAATGAACACATAAATTCAATCTAACCACATATTCGGGGTCCCTACAGTCTAGGGAGTGTTTTTCTACCTTCCTAGCGGATTTTCATTCACGTTGGGTCAAAACCCCAATTTTTGGAAACGCCGTAAAACGGCTCCCATAGCTAAAATTACTCTGCTAGAATCGTGACATCTAGCTTAGATAGTAATTTCACGAAGAAATAGAGTGAAAATCACTTACCGCGGGTCTGAATTTAACGCGAATCCCGCGTTTTCCCTTTTTCTTCTTCTCCTTCTTCTCTCCGTCCGCTCGTCTTTCTGCAACTTCTTTTCCTTTTTATTTTTTTTACACGTTTTTTCTTCTTCTTCTTTTTTATTTTAAACGTTGGTGAGGGGTTGAGATTAGAAATAAAAGTTGATATTTAAATGATTCAATGCACCTCATGCTCAATAGTTAACCAACTCACCCCAAACATTAATCAATTCAATTCAACTCAATTCATTTAATAATCATACTCCAATCCACATATTTAAATAACCAACTCCATAAATTAATTAATTTACTTCAACTCCATTTTTTTAACTTGTAAGCACCCATATGTATCATCTTCATTGCCTAATTTTATTTATTTACTAATCATACACGCGTATATTTGCCTCTTACGTATAAAATATGCGTATTATACGTCTCGAGATACGCATAATTCAACGTATGTGTTTAATTAAAACTACGAGGTGTTACAATGGGTACAAGAAAATCGTCATATTGGCCACATGGTCTAACTAAAAGTCCCAACTCACCAAATACTACAAAAGTGGGAAGTATAAGAATTACATAGTCCAAAATATGAATACATCATAATTAAAAGCAAAGTTCAATCAAAATTGCCTCCTAACTCACGTTGAGGCCTTAAACTCTAGGCCGGTAAGGTCCTAAAGAGATGACTACTCCCTTGCCCTTATCCTGAACAGAAGGACCTGAAAAAACAAAATGAGGATGAGCCAACGGTGCTCAGTGAATAGAATTCAGATATGCCATCAATATTCATCAATATAATCCATGTATGCATGCCAATGTACAGAATGATTGAAAGCTCATAACATATAGATATAAAGTATTTATAATAAAGTTCGATGCAAGTAAAAGTCTTTCGCTTTGGATCCACATTCCATATGCATTGGAGGTACTTGTGCACATATATTTTACCGTACTGTTCCCATGCCCAATCATAGTCATTTGAGGTTATTAGTGCACGTTTGTTTCACCGTGCCATTCTCATCCCCAAATACTTCCTTTCTAAAACCCTCCTATGGCAAAGTCAAGTATTCATTCTCGTATGCTAGCCTTGTTTTGTCCCTTGTGCAAGGGCATACAAAGGCGTAGCTTTTGTCAATCACTAAGTCATTTAGGTCCTTGTAGGACAGACTTAACTCTCTTCAGAGGCAAGACCTACTAGGCCATAGGGTTTTACAACACATGCATCATTGAAACACTTGTAACACATTCATGCTTTCAAAACATATAAGATATAATTGATATGACTACATAAAAGATTTAAACATAAATGAAGTCTACTCACAACCAAGCCAACGAGAGCATTCTAACCACACACAGTTACCAAACCGAGTCAACCAAAATCAAGATCCTGAAATAATCACCAATACCCATACATATATCAAATTCCTATGTTCAACCACATAGAAATTCACACAACAAACTTAAACCAGCCCATATAAAGACAATAGGCCTAAATCCCACCTAATTACAACTTTCAACTCAAATCACATACCTTAGGCCTCTAATGCCTAGTTCTCATTCATAAACCATTCAATTAATCAAAAATACTAATTTTCCATCCTTAGGCATAAACATGCCCAAATTGGAGAATTTTATCACACGTAGGCCTAACTCATGACATGGTCACCACCAGGATTTTTTACATGATTACCCTTCAAAAAACGAATAATTCCACAAATGCCATCCCCTCAAAAATAATGTCACCACTGCCACAGTTTACTGTTCATTGCACAGTCATCGCACAGTCAGCGGCCAAACAATGCTCCACGTCGGCGCGGAGGTGGATTTTTTACAAGTGGAAGGGAAGGCGTCTTTTGAAAAGACGCCTTCCCTTCCCTTCAATTTTTTTTTTAACGTTGAAGGGAAGGCGTCTTTTGAAAAGACGCCTTCCCTCCAAGGTTTTTTTCTTGTTGTTTTTAGTTGAAGAGAAGGCGTCTTTTGAAAAGACGTCTTCCCTTAAACCCTACTTAAACCGCCCTCTCGCCCTCTCTGAGAAAGTCTTCGCCCTCTCGCCCTCTCTGAACTGAAAAACTCGTCGCCCTCTCTGAAGAACTCGTCGCCGTCGTCTCACTCCTTCGCCGTCGTCTCGCTCCGTCTCCGTGTTGCCATTCTCGATCACTAAACAAAGGTGACACTTTTTCTTTTATTTTTTTCATTTTCTTTTTCTTGTTATAGGGTTCGCCATTCTCGATCTCGGTTCAAAACTTGTGTGCCCTTTCACTAATTTTTACCCTTCTTCTCTTCTTCTTCTTCTTCTTCTTCCAGTATCACACCCAATAATGTCAATCAATGGTTTAGTTCGGATATGATTTTTTTTTTCTTGTTTGTTTTTATGCAAGAAGAGTTTTTCTCACAATTGTTCCGGTAAGTGCAATTTTTTTTTTCTCACAATTGCCAACGAAACCCACATCACATTCACTTTGTGTAAGAAAAAGAAAAAAAGAAAAAAGAAAATAGAAAAGATTGAATAAAAAGCAACATTATTAGTTGATTTGGTTCCTAGTGCTTATTTATGCGTTTTGGTGGAGTATTGTAGAGTTTTTGTAATTTTGTTAGATAGATCTATTTGGTATTGGAATAAAATGGAAGAACGTTGCCACTTTTGTGACTAATTATTTGTTATTGGATTTTCATTCTTTTGTGCTTAGTTATGTCTCTTCACTTGCTAAAAATATAGCAAGGATAACGGAGGATTCAATCACACTGTTATTTAGAGAGGTTATCTCGCACTTTTGGGGGATGCATATGTCATGCCCTCTAGAAAAGCCATCATTTTGTGGGTACTTGGTAGGGATGTTAGTAAAAACATGGATTGAATAAGTTGTTTTCGCGTTTAAGAGAATTGTTCTTGGTTTATATGTCAATTTCAGAAGGTTATGGTGCTATATGCAAAGGTCTTGCCTTTACTTTTGATCTTTGATTTCATTTGTAAATTTAATTACTCCGTTGATTAGATTAGAGTGATGTTCTGATTATGTATTTTAAATGTCAAAATCAGATTGTAGTTTGAGAATGTTTTATGTATTTCTTTGAGAGAGCGAAAGCATTTTTTATTAAAACATGAGACAAATATTTAGATGCTTCAAATGATTATTTTTTGAGTTTGAAAATCAGAAAATGTAGGAATTTCATTAATATAGACTATAGAATAATCTATATATATAGATGAAAATTTTCCTTTATTACTCTTTGAAGATGGAGAGGGGGGAGTATGTTTGTCATTCTATTCATTATAATGGAAATGAGACGTGAATTCATCTTTATAATCATTTGATTCATTAGTTTGAACATGCCAAAATTCAGATTTAAGATTAAATTTTGAGAATACTATTGCTTTATCAAGTACAGCTATTAGGACTTGTTTGTTTGGCAGTAGATAATGAAAGAATTTTAAAACTTTATTGAGGGATTTATAATTTATAGCTAATCTACGATCTCCTTTTTCTACTTCGATTGCACATTTTCTACTTAGAATGTTGTATAACTCCGAGGGAAGTTTGGTTTTGAGTGAGATTTTTATTTAGTAGATTTTTTATTTCTTGATTACATAATTTTTTTAAAAACGTAGCATTCATTCGAGTTGGGTGAGCTTTAGTTGAAATTTTGTACTCTTTATAATCTACTATATAAGGAAGAGAAACTTGATGATTTTTTGTCTTGCATAAGGTAGATGATATACATATATTACTACAACAGTGATGGATTAGCTTGTTTTGAAAGTATTGCAGTGGGATTTTGAATGTTGGGGTAGAGTCAATTTTTTTAAAACTTGAATTTTGTGAAACTTAGCTTCTTCATGATATGCGCAATAAGTGTTTGGAGGATATAGAAATGAAGTCAAAAAATTAATAAATAAAAATAATTGGCTTATTATTTTTCGATTTACAATTATCATTTTTCTTTGTGATTAGATGACACTTGTTAGCATAAAATTCTACTGATTATCTATATGAATTTTAGTACGTAGATGACTCCAAAAGTTGATGAGTTCAATTCAAACAAATTAGCCTTATTACATTTCCTTTTAATTGTTACTTTGTTGAAGTCATAGGCTTTAATTTCATATTTTCTTTGAAAAAATGACGATTGTATTTTGCTTATTCCCACACAGATGACAAATAGACTTGTTTCTATTATATGCTACAACGGTGGTTCTGTAGTACATGATTCACGAGGTGCATCATACGATAGACCGCCAGTAGGGCTTGTAAGAGTTCGATCAGGCATTGATTTTGAAGAATTTGAAGGGGTTATTCGAGGTAAACTACGGATTTCAACGTGTGCAACGATCAATATCACCTATAGATATCCTTTGCTTTTTGGCGAAAAGGATTTCAATTATACGGTTCTTCCTATTAGCAATGAGGAAGAGCTAAGGGATATTTTTTCCATGTTGCAAGAGGTCCCACCTCCTACTAATATGGAGGTGTATGTAGAAGTTGTTGGTGGAAATCCAACCGAAGGTCGTCAAACGGGTCATCGGCAAAGCCACTTAAATTTTGGCGGTCATAGTGCACGAAGATCAATGGAGCACATTGGTCCGAGTACAGCTTCACCTATTGATGCTACAATCGGTCACATGACCAATGATTCTGAAGATGGCAGCCCTTCAAATGTACATTTGTCTGATGATGAATTCAATTTTGAAGACGACGACAGTGATGAAAACAGTGATGAGGATGACGGACATGAGATGGATAATTTTGTTGATTTGCGTGGTCCTTTGTTGAGAGTAATTGAAAATGATGGGTCTATGTATGCATCGCCACTACGAGAAGATGGCAATGGCGTAAGCATTGAAGAAACAGAGTTACAAGACACTGAGTTGCATAGTATGGGTGATACACCACAACCTACCACAACAAGTTTTGAGCCTCCATCACCGAATTTCATGGAGCTTAATCATGAAGCTATGACCCCGTTATCAGACAATCATGATAACATATCGATGGGGTGGAACGAGTCACAAGATCTTTGCGAAGGACTCATATTTCCCTCAAAGGAAGACTTGCAACATAGAGTAAAACGATGTTGTATAGCGAAGCAACAAGAATATGTTGTGGTCGATTCAGAACCCAAATTTTGGTCAATTAGGTCTAAGAAATCGAAAGATGGTTGTCAGTGGAGGCTACGGGCTTCGAAACGCAAGAAATCGGGTTGTTTGAGATCACAAAATGCCCATTTCCACACACATGTATTTATGCCCAAATGTCGCAAGATCATAGACAATTGGATTTAAAGCTAATATATCGCGAAATTTTTGATATTGTAAAGCGAGATCCTTCAACTTCTGTGTCGGCGCTACTTCAAGTCATTAAAAATAATTACAAATACGATGTGCATTACAAAAAAGTGTGGCGTGCAAAACAAAAGGTGATGGAAAAGATATTTGGTGATTGGGAGGGATCGTATAACCTACTCCCCAAATGGATGGATGCATTGAATGCTAGTAATCCAGGTTCGCACGCATTTGTAAATCACTACGAACCTGACAACAATGGGATAGCCATATTTCATCGTTCTTTTTGGGCTTTTGGTCCCTCAATTGAGGGTTTTAAGCATTGTAGGCCTATCATACAAATAGATGGTACACACCTATATGGAAAGTACCGCGGTAAGTTGCTCATCGCCACGGCAATCGATGCAGCCAGTCATATATTCCCTCTCGCATTTGCTATTGTTCATCAAGAAAATACTGACAACTGGGCATGGTTTCTAAGGAAGCTTCGTTATAGCGTGACTAACAGAGAAGGCATTTGCCTTGTCAGTGATCGTCACCCTGGCATATTGAATGCAGTTAAAAAAGTTGAGAATGGTTGGACCGAGCCGGAGGCATATCATAGGTTCTGTTTGAGGCATGTGGGTAGTAATTTCAATGATAAGTACCGTAACGAGAAGTTGAGAGATTTGGCCAAGGCAGCAGGGTCACAACACCAACCACGTAAGTTTGAGGCACTAATGAAAGAGCTAGAGCACCAGAAAGAGGGTTGCACAAGATGGTTTAATCCCATTACCCTTCCTAGAGAGAGGTGGACAATGGCTTACGATGGTGGGGTGCGGTATGGTTGGATGACTACGAATGTCGCTGGTTAGTCTATGCATTTACTTATTTGAATTCTCTGAGCTATTTATGTAATTGTCAATTACCGTCTGATTTGTTTTCTGTTTTTTTCCTTTAGAGTGTTTCAATGGAGTTTTGAAGGGGGCTCGATTTTATCCGGTCACAGCATTGGTTCAGTTGACGTTTTATAGATGTGTTCGTTGGTTTATCGTTAGACGGCAAGAAATAGATGAAGCAATTACTAATGGAGAAGTTTTCACAAAGTATGCGGTTGAGAAAATGAAAAATTGGGGGCTTAAGGTAGGGAACCACACTGTTACAATGATCAATCGACAGCTTGAGACATTTGAGGTTGTTACCGGTATACAAGATGTCCGCATGAACAAAGGGGGAAACAAGCAGGTGGTTCGACTAAAAGATCGTTTCTGCAGCTGCGGCAAATGGCAATGTTATGGGATTCCTTGTTCACACGTCCAAGCAGCGTGTCGTTATGCTTCGATCAATTGTGACCAATACATTGATCATTGGTACCTCCTCCAGCATTACTCTAAGTGTTACGAATCGAAGTTTCATCCCATTCCGCACGAATCTTATTGGCCACCATGTACTATTCCTTATACGGTGATACCTGATTCTGGTCAAGTTCGCAAATCTGGTCGACCGAGGTCGTCGCGCTTAAGAAATGAGATGGATATAAGGGAACCGTCATCTAAGATTAGATGTAGACAATGTGGACAAGAAGGCCACAACAGGCGGAGGTGTCCAACCCTCCGTGATGGGGCTGCATAAGCTATTGTTTGCCCACATATATTTCATGTTTTCTACTTTTTAAGTCTTCTGTATCTTTTGCAATGTAATATGACACTGTGCGGGATAGACTTTGTCATGTACGATCTATTGTCTAATAATTATTCTCACATTTTTATCTTGTTCTAATATTTCTTTATCTACGTTTGATCCTAACATGTGGTAATTAAATGTTATGTTACTTCATCTACGTTAGATGGAGCCAGGACCTTTAGATCCATCAGTACTTTCGTTGCAGGCCCGTCATCGATCTGGTCCCATATGGGATGGAGAGGTAATTACGTATTATTTTGATATTTAATCCCTTTTGAATTAAATCTTTGACTGACAATATAATAATTTTTTTTTGCAGCCAGTTCCAGAGTTGCATTGTCGGCGCAGGGAAGCCGTTGTCCACCGCACACTTCCGCTTGACCCGCGTATTATTCCATACTTGCAGCGCGCTGGTTTTTATGGGGTTGCACGTGTGGGATACATTCAGTTAGACTGGCACTTAATAACTGCCTTCATAGAGCGTTGGCGTCAAGAGACTCATACCTTCCACCTTACTTGCGGAGAAGCGACTATTACACTCCAAGATGTGGAGGTCCAATTGGGCTTGCGTGTCGATGGTCTACCTGTGACGGGATCGACCAACCTTCTTTACGAAGAATTATGTGCTGAGTTGCTCGGGTTCATACCAGTTGGAAAAGAAAGACGCGGGGGACGATTGAGTCTCGTCACCCTTGGAGAAAGAGTTCCAAATTTACCCGAAGAAGCAACCGAAATTCAAATACAACAGTATGCACGCGCATATATTTTGCAGCTAATTGGAGGTGGGTTGTTGTCAGACCAATCAAACAACCTTGTACACCTATGTGTTTTGCCTCTTCTTGCGGACTTCGATGTTGCCGGTACATACGCGTGGGGCAGTGCAGTGCTAGCCTGGTTATATCGTCAATTGTGTCGTGCAGTTGATTATGAAAAACGAGGTGTGTCAGGAGCACTTGTACTACTACAACTATGGGCATGGGATAGATTTCCTTTTTTGGCTCCACGAAGAATGAACATTCCACGCGAGGATCATGCGGGCCCAAATGCACATTTGTTGCCACCACCACCATTGGCATATAGGTAAATGAGTAATTCCTTACTTAAGTCCACAACGATCTTCCTTTTCAACATTTACTCTTAACGTTTATTAATTTCCCCTTACTATTTGCAGGTGGAGACATGCGTTAATAAAGAAAGAAGTCTCAACGCATGTATTGAATAAATATAGAGAGACGTTGGACACTAAAGGTTTCGAAGAGGTACAATATTCCAAACATTTAACATTAATGTATTCCTTATTTTTTTTCAATGTTTTACAATTTTGATGTTAGGGGTCCATGTACAGGTCAGTTGGACTCCATACACCGATGATTTGATTGATGCCTTGCCAGAGTATTGCAAGCATGGGCGACACATATGGCACACCATTTCTCCACTCATTTGTTTTGCCATAGTTGAGTTACATCGACCAGATCGAGTGTTACGTCAATTTGGCATGAGACAAACGATTCCGGAGCCATGCGACACAAGTATTGAGCTTCACAAGTGTGATATGAGAAGCCAATGTGACAGTAATTGGATTGAAAAGCACATATATTACGTTGATGAATGGCAACGCCGTGTCGATAACTAGGCAGTTGGTGAAAATAATTATTCGGTGCCTATGGAGTACAATGATCCATATATGATTTGGTATCGATCAATAACTCGGAGGTATATGACTGAAAGCGGTGCAACAATCGATTTCTTGGTAAGAAAGTACATTATCCAATTCACATTTTCACTTATTGCTAACCTAAGTTGTAGTTATTTTCGCTAACGTATGACACTTTTAATTTATTTAGGTTTGCAACGTGGCTCAAATGCATTTGCGCAGTGAGGTGAATGATATGACTGTAGCGAGGGACATTAACAGGATATCAATGACTACGCTACAAAGTGTGCATGCTGATTACATGATTAGGAGGGACACAGCAGAGGGACAATCATCAGCATATCATCAGAGTCCCATCACTCCTTCCGGTCGTGCTGATTCATTCACAGATGTCCACACGTCACCATTGCGTCACGATCCATCCTCCTTTGCCGATGAAATACCCGATGTTCATATCCATCCGACAGCTACTTCATTCGAGGACAATCCAACCTTGGGTGAAGGGCATTGGATAGGTAGACGGCAAAGAATGCCAAGGCGAGGACGTGCATTTATAGCACATACGGCTATTGAGGCGCATGATGATCGTGGGGATGACCACATATCAGCTATGCCCGTTGCCGATGATCCAGCACCATCAGTCGAGCAAGTTGTTCAGGTGCCTTTGCAGCAGTATACGAGAGATCACTTACGACGCAATAAACGACGTAAGTGGCCAATATGTGGCACAGATTGACAACTTGTATCTCATTGTAACTTGTATATGTTTTCATAATGTTGTACTAAACATGTATGTATACTTGCTACTTCAATTCAATTAATTTCTTTAAAGAAAATCACATTGTATAAACGGTAATAACGTTGAATTTTCATTTTAACTTGAATTCTGCATGGGGGTCCAAAAATTAAACCGGGCATGGGAATGGGATTCCGTCGAGTCCGGGGGATCGGGGGAGGATAGTGGGACGTGTCGGAAGTGGTCGGGTTGAAAAAAACGACGTGGTTTGGCTTCGGTGAGGCCGAACAGTTTAGTAATAGCGTTGAATTTTCATTTTAACTTGAATTCTGCATGGGGGTCCAAAAATTAAACCGGGCATGGGAATGGGATTCCGTCGAGTCCGGGGGATCGGGGGAGGATAGTGGGACGTGTCGGAAGTGGTCGGGTTGAAAAAAACGACGTGGTTTGGCTTCGGTGAGGCCGAACAGTTTAGTAATAGCGTTGAATTTTCATTTTAACTTGAATTCTGCATGGGGGTCCAAAAATTAAACCGGGCATGGGAATGGGATTCCGTCGAGTCCGGGGGATCGGGGGAGGATAGTGGGACGTGTCGGAAGTGGTCGGGTTGAAAAAAACCACGTGGTTTGGCTTCGGTGACACAAGTACAAATTAAAAAAAAAAAAAAAATTGGGGAAGGGAAGGCGTCTTTTCCCTTAAAATAAAAAAAAAACTTGCAAGGGAAGGCGTCTTTTGAAAAGACGCCTTCCCTTCCACTTTAAAAAAAAATACCGAAGAGAAGGCGTCTTTTGAAAAGACGCCTTCTCTTCGGTAAAAAAAAAAAGCATTTGAAGGGAAGGCGTCTTTTGAAAAGACGCCTTCCCTTCACAATATTTTTTTTTAAGTTGAAGGGAAGGCGTCTTTTGAAAAGACGCCTTCCCTTCAACGGTAAAAAATTCCAACTCTGCGCCGACGTGGCGCTTGTGTGGACAGCTGACTGTGCGCTGACTGTACAATGAACAGTAAAAGAAGGCAAAAGTGACATTATTTTGTAGTGGATGGCATTTGTGAAATTATTCTTTTTGGGAAGGGTAATCATGTAAAAACCCCGTCACCACCACCTAATCAGTAGCATAATCAACCCTAATCATGCTTAATTATACATTAAATGCATCAATTCCATATTTCTAGGTCAAGAGCATTAAAAGTCCTAAAATATGGGAATTTATATACTTAGGCCATATTGGCAATTTACACAAGGTCACTATGTTCAGCCATGATAATCACAGATTTAGCAACAATAATTCATCAGCAATGCCCATTTAATCAACATACTTGACATGTAAGCTATTTGGAAAGGTCTAAGTTCATATTCTAGATTTAGGTCTAATACAAACAACCCCACCAATTTTCCATTTAATGTTATGTTCGGATGTATCAAACTGCCAACAAAAATATTTAATCACAAAATCAACCACACATATTGAAGTATGTTAAGAGACAAACCTTCTATCCAAAAATCAGCTCAATCCAATGGTGGACCGAAAAGATAAGCCTCTTTGATGAACATATCTCTAATTAGACGATTTCTCCTTTCCTGCTGCAAATACTTGAACTCAGATAAATATATCACACAAAATTCTTGACCATCAACATCTTAGCCGTTCATAATGGAAAAAGATCAGTTGTGAACCATCTTCTGAAATATCATATCCATCCAACGGTAGATTTAGGATAGCTAGCAGTTTGATCTATACTGCACGAGAAATCCAGACTTTTTGACCAGCTTTGTTTGGGAGGTTATATCTCTTAGAAGAAAACTCCATTCAAGATCTCCACCAACATCAATTTGACCATATATCACCAAGATCAATCACTTTGATGAAAATGTTGTTGAGACTTCCATCCAAGCAACTTCCTCTCTCTCTTTTCTTTTTTCCTTTCTCTTCTTTTTCTTTTTTCCCTCCACTCATCTCACTCTCTAGGACTTCCTTGGAGAAGAGAAGTGAGGCATGGGACACTTGTTCACTCTCGTACACCAACTTGACATGTGTTGGAGAAGAGAAATGGGGCATGAGACATTTGTCCACTCTCATGCACCAACTTGACATGTGCTCTCATGCACCAGCTTGACATGTGTTGGTCTCATACTACCCATACCAACCACATGTACTTTAAAGAATCTCATGTTTCCATGTATTTTAATGTCCAATCCATCTAATACACCAAATTTTCATTCTCATTAATCCGTTTATTCAATCAATCATAACCCATATCAATTCATGATTTAATGGGCCCATGCATAAATTATAACACATGCATTATACTTTTATTTAACATGGCGCATATACAATTTATAATGCACATATTTATATACATTAAGCAAACACACAGAGTTTGGGCAAAATAGAAATGGGTTATGGGCTAGATGAAAAGACTTTTGGGACGTTACAACTCTGATGGCGACTTTGAGTCGTTCCATTCTCCCACTCCAGCTCTCTCTGGTAATTCTGGGCACAACGGCTTCCATGGCCCTCAGAACACTCTAGACTAGCTTCGCACGCACAACCCAGCTAGATTGGAGAACAACTCCTACATGTTCATATTTATCTCCTCCAATGAAGATTGAACCAGGTATCTATAATTATTGCTAATAGATTACCACCTTAATCGAATTTTGGGGGCAAAATTCCTTTAGGGGGGGCAGAACCTAACACTCCTGAAAAATGAACCATTTTAAACCAAATAACTTGCAATAAATGCCACGTGTAAACCCCGAACACTGTCTCAGACGACAACCCTGTCATAATCATGCACCGAAACTCGTGCATCGACGCCCAAAAACCAAAAAACCAAGTCGGGCATGTGCCCTCAAGTCCTTCTACTCCATGTTTTTCTATAAATAGGGGAGTCCATTTTCACCAAACCATCACTTTTAGAAACCTTTCCCTTTGGAAAAGCACTGAGACTTTGTTGACTTTGCGTCGAAACTTTCCCTCTGAAAGTTTGTGCGAAACTTGCATCTTAAGGTGGGGATGAACGCATAGGTTTGCGAATTATTTTACTTTATGATAAGCATTGCATTGCATCATTTATATACATGATACCATGTTTCATTACTTCATGTATATGGCATACTATTGATGATGGTGGTTCCTTATCTTTGAGACAGATCTTTAGAAACCCTTGTGATGCGATTGAGCACCTTTGCTTGCGAGACCTGGAGCTGCATTGTGCTCGATCTCGTGATTTCAAAGGGGAACCATCACATGATGATACTAAGCACAACGGCCCGCAGTGCACTCTGTAGTTGTTATTTGATTTATACAGCACATGTACATTGGTACAGAGGATGTTGCTGCATTTCATGATTGTATTGTTTGACGTGGGTTGAATTTTTTTATTCTATGTACTGCTATATATATCGTCTGTAAACATTGTGTTTGCTTTGTTTGATCCACTGAGCTTTGAGCTCACCCTGTTCCTTCATCTTTTAGGGAATTAAGCTAGGTTAGGGTTGATCTGTACAGGGGGCGGTTGATAAGTAGGTATTTAGACATGTTAAAGGGTATGTTTTAGGTATGTTTTAGGACATTTCGTGCATTAGTTTGATATGTTTATGTTAGTTTTGATGCATTTGTTAGTGTAGGAATAGTTTGGCATTTTATGCATATTTCGGTTTATTAGTTTATAAGTTGGTACATTTTATGTTTTAAATGTGTTACTAATTAGATTTGCTTTTTTTGTAATTGTTTAGAGGTGTTGATCGTAGATTTGGATGATAGAAGCATGTATAAGAAGATGCAATGAAGAAGCATGAAGAATACAGGTCGAAGAAGAGCAAAAAAATGGCTAATTCCACACAAAACTTGCCAAAACACTTCAATCTGGGCATCGCGGTGTCATTCCTTGGTAACAGACAAAGAAGAAGGAAAATGGGCATTCTGGGCGCCACGGCGCTGATTGGGTTTCACTTTTGCAGATTTTTGTGATTTTAGAGATTTTTCCTCCTACACTTTCTAATTTCAGCTCTCCACGACTTGGGGGCATATTATATATCAAAATTTAGGGTTTTTCGAGGAGAATACACTAGAGAAGAGAAAGAGACAGCTAGGAAAAAAGAAACTCGAATAAATCTTCATTGAAGACAAGGGAGAAATCTACAAGTTTCAAAGGCCTAGTTTGTGTTTAATGTCTATTTTCATGTCTTGTGTTTCTTTATTCCAAGTTATGAAATAAGTTTTTGTTCTAGAGTGGAAATGGATCCTAAACTAGATATTATGGTTTGATTTTGGGTTTTTGTTTATTATCAATGATATTTTCTTAGTTTATTCATGTTTCTCCATGTTTAATGCCTTTAATCCTTTGGCCGTGGGTTAGTTGATTATAAACTTGGGAGGCAGCACTCGAGAGAGGGTTTCTTAGGTTGGAATAAGGGATTCATGACCTAAGATTGTCGTAAAATCAAGAGATTTACAATACCTCTTGAAGTTGTAGGAAAATCAGAGGGTTTAATGGGTTGTTGAGAATACGGGTTTTATCGAGAGATCGAATCCTATTCTTGATGATACGTTCTAATTCGGCACTCGAGAAAGGGAGTTAGAGACTTGAGGATTTTGACTTATAGACTAGAAAATGAATTTGATAATAAGCATGTCTAAATTACATAACTCATAGTTGGGCAAAGTTGGTTATCTAGATTTTCTCATATATTGATATTTTTCATAGTTATTTGTTTTGATTAAATTAATCTACTGCTTATATACTTGAAATCCTACAATTTGAATTGCTAGATAAAGTTAAGGATTAGTGAACATGGTAATTGGTGAGGTAACCAATCCTAGAGGATGACAACCCAATTTTCATGAGTTATTACTATTTATTGGCACCGTATACTTACAATTTTGCACTTACAAGTTTTTGGGGCCGTTGTCGGGGATTGTTTCATCTTATTTTCATCAATATTGTTGATCGAAGTGTATGCGACAATCTAGAAGTGTTGAATTAGTACATTTGGATCCTGAGATAGAGCGTACTTTGGGACAGAGACAAAGAAAAAGAATAGTGAAACAAGAGGCAATAGAGCCTGAAAATAATCATCTGCTGCTACGGGATTACTTCAAACCCGTCATTCATGATAACTACTCCGTGATAGTGAGAGCATCCATAGCTGCAAACAATTTTCAGTCGTAATGGTTCAATAACATCAGTACGGGGGCTCTCCAATGGAAGATCTGATGATTCATATACAAGCTTTCTTGGAGAAGTGTGGTACGATCAAGATAAATGGTGTGGCTGAATAGGTGATTCGATTGAGATTGTTCCCGTTTTCTTTGAGGGACAAGGACAAGGCCAAGGCATGGTTGCAAAGCTTGCAACCTGGAATTGTTTCCACATGGGAAGATTTAATACAAAAATTCCATCAAAAGTTCTTCCCACTAGCAAAGACAACTCAACTACGAGTAGAGATTGGTCAGTTTAGACAGTTGGAAACCGAGTCACTCTATGAGGCATGGGAACAATTTAAGGAGTTGTTGAGGAAATGTCCACAACATGGTTTCCAAGTGTGGATGCAACTTTAGATATTTTATAATAGGATGGCAGTTTCCACACGTACTTTGGTAGATGTTGCAGCAGGTGTCACTATAATGGGAAAGACGGTTGAGGAAGCTCTCAACTTATTGGAAGAAATTGCTTCCAACATGCATGAAGCTCTTAGTGAGATTGTTGGTGAAAAAGGTTGTTGGAGTGTTTGAGCTTGACCCGATGACTACAGTTTTACCACAGTTATCCACATTGCTCACCAAATAGCTTTGCTACAAGGTGCACAACCTTTCATTGAAAAAGTAGCGGCGGCAAGCATGGAATATTCGGCAGTAGAGACCAAGGAAGAGCAAGCTAACTATTTGAACAACCACGGGTACACTTACAGAGATAAGGCTCCAATGCAAAACCAATACCTCCCAGGGATAAGAAATCATGAGAATTTTTCCTACTCCAACAGTAGGAATGTTTTGAATCTTCCACCGGGCATACCTATGCCACCACAAAAGAAGAAACCATCTTTGGAGGATGTTTTGAGTATATCCATAGTTGATTCTAAAGCGAAGCAAGATAGAATCGAGTCAAGAGTATATGATTTAGAAGCTACGCTTAAGAACATTGAAGTGCAAATGGGGAAACTGGCTTCAGCAATTAGTGCCCAACAAAAAGGCTCTTTCCCAAGCAATACTCAAGTCAATACTAAAGAGCATTGCAAGGCCATTACACTCCGGAGTGGAAAAGAAGTTGAAAGGGTTGAAGCGAAGAGCAAGGATGAGAAGACCATGCCATCATCATCATCAAGCAATTCAGAGAATGAGGCACATCAAGAAGAGCCTAAGGAGAGGCCAGACCGACCGGGCTCCATTACCATCCTAGATAACCCTCCAATCTTAAAACCTCCTCTCCCTTTCCCTCAAAGATTTCAAAAGAAAAGACTTGATGAACAATTTGCAAAGTTTTTAGACATGTTTAAGAAAATTCATATAAATATCCCTTTTGCAGATGCACTGGAGCAGATGCCTAATTATGCAAAATTTATGAAGGACGTCATGTTAAAGAAGCGAAAGCTTGAAGAATTTGAGACGGTGAAGCTCACAGAGAAGTGTAGCGCCATCTTACACAGAAAGCTACCTCAAAAGTTGAAAGATCCAGGGAGTTTCACTATACCCTACACTATAGGTTCTTCTACCTTTGATAAAGTCTTATGTGATCTTGATGCGAGTATTAATTTGATGTCGTTATCTATTTTCAGGAAGTTAGGACTTGGCGAGGTGAAGCCAACCACTATCTCGCTGCAATTGGCGGATCGCTCTCTCACCTATCCTCGCAGTATTATAGAAAATGTTTTGGTGAAAGTAGGCATAGAATAAGATGAAGACGTACCGTTGATACTTGGGTGACCCTTTTTGGAAACCGGGCAAGCGTTGATAGATGTCCAAAAAGGTAAACTTAGACTGAGGGTGAATGACGAAGAAGTACTTTTCAACATCTACAAGACCCTAAAGTTCCCTTCCAAGATGAGCACATGTAACCGAGTTGATGTAATTGATGTGGTGGATTGTTGTGTTGAAGAGGTGCATAAGACAACAATACCGGTGGATGCACTACAAAGATGTCTTGTGAACTCAGTGGCTAGAGATAGGGCACTAGATGAAGATGTCCAGCATTGTGTGATGTCACTTAAAGCTTCTCCATTTGATTCTTTCAGATCACTTAAGATATACATTCTTGGGAGATGAGTCTACTTATTCGGTTATTGTTTCTTCATCTCTATTTCATGTGGAAGAAGAGAAATTGTTGAGAATATTGAAGGTGTACAAATCAACCTTAGGATGGTCAATCAAGGACATCAAGGGAATAAGCCCATCAATATGTATGCACAAGATACTTATGAAAAACACCTACAAGCCTTCCATTGAACATCAAAAAAGGCTTAATCCGGCAATGAAAGAGGTGGTTCAAAGTGAAGTCTTGAAGTGGTTAAAGGCCGGTATCGTTTATGTTATTTCAAATAGTCCTTGGGTGAGTCTAGTCCAAGTTGTGCCTAAGAAAGGTAGGATCACCGTGATCAAGAATGAAAATGATGAACTAATTTCTACAAGAACAGTGACGAGGTGGTGAGTAAGTATTGACTACCGCAAGCTGAACAAGGCTACTCTGAAGGATCACTTCCCCCTTCCATTTATTGATCAGATGTTGGATCCATTGGCGGGCTTTGATTACTATTGTTTCTTGGATGGATATTCAGGCTATAATCAAATAGTCATTGCACTGGAGGACCAAGAGAAGACCACATTCACATGCCCATATGGTACATTTGCCTTTCGGAGGATGCCTTTTGGTTTGTGCAATGCTTCGGCTACCTTCAAATGGTGTATGATGGAAATCTTTGCGCATATGACGAAGGAGATTATGGAAGCCTTCATGGATGACTTTTCAGTATTTGGCTCTAATTTTGATCAATGTTTGCATAATCTTGTTTTGGTGTTGAAGCGATGTGAGGAGACTAATCTTGCACTCAATTGGGAGAAGTGTCATTTCATGGTACAAGAGGGCATTGTTCTAGGCCATCAAGTATCTTCAAAGGGTCTTGAGGTTGATCGGGCCAAGATTGTGACTATTGAAAAGCTTCCACTTCCAAACTGTGTCAAGAACATAAGAAGCTTTTTGGGACATGTCGGGTTTTATAAGAGATTTATCAAAGATTTATCCAAGATCACGAAGCCACTTTGCAACCTTTTAGAGAAGGATGTTCCTTTTTGCTTAATGATGTATGTGTGAAGGCTTTTGGGGTGTTAAAAGGTGCATTGATTTCAGCCCCTATTATGGTGGTGCCGAATTGGAAGCTACACTTTGAGATCATGTGCGATGCTAGTAATTTTGATGTTGGAGCGGTGCTTGGACAACGGCATAAGAAGATGTTCCAGGCTATGTATTATTTGAGCCATACCCTAGACGTAGCCCAATAAAACTACACTACGACCGAGAAAGAGTTGTTGGTGGTTGTGTTTGCATGTGACAAGTTCTGGTCGTACATTATTGGGTTCAAGGTTATTGTTTACACCGACCATGCGGCAATCCGATATTTGTTTGAAAAGAAAGATGTTAAGCCAAGGTTGATTCGGTGGATTCTTCTCTTGCAAGAATTTGATTTAGAGATTCAGGACAAGAAGGGAAGTGAGAACGTGATGGCCGATCACTTATCACTGCTACAACATGAAGGCAAGAAGGATGTAGTTCCTATTCAGGAATCAATCCCGGATGAACAACTATATGGTTTGGGGGTAAAAGCCCCTTGGTATGCTGATTTTGTGAACTTTTTGGTGTGTCGAACATTACCCCCGGATCTCTCTTATTCAAGGAAGAAGAAATTCTTGCATGATGTGAAAGCTTATACGTGGGATGAGTCACTACTATTCAAGTCGTGTAATGACCAAATGGTTAGAAGATGTATGTCGGAGGATGAGTTTCAAGATATTCTTCGAGGGTGTCATTCTTCCCCTTATGGGGGCCACTTTGGTGCTCAACGGATGGAAGCAAAAGTACTTTAATGTGGGTTTTATTGGCCCACTCTATTCTGAGACTTGTGATCATTGCCAACGATTGGGTACCATTTCGAGGAGACATGAACTCCCCTTAACCAACATTATGGAGGTTGAGCTTTTTGATGTGTGGGGCATTGACTTCATAGGCCCGTTCCCTTCTTCTTGTGGTAAATCATACATCCTCCTCGCGGTGGACTACGTTTCCAAGTGGATCGAAGCGATTGCTACACCTACCAATGATGCAAGAGTGGTGCTGAAATTTCTGCAAAAGAACATCTTCACTCATTTTGGCACCCCTCGAGCTATCTTAAGTGATGAAGGCTCCCACTTTTGCAATAAGTTGTTTGATTCGTTACTTGCTAAATATGGTATGAAGCACAAGAGAGTTCTTTCCTATCACCCCCAAATAAATGGGCAAGCTGAGATAAGCAACCGTGAAGTCAAGCAAATTTTGGAGAAGACGGTGAATACGAGAAGAAAAGATTGGGCACTAAAGCTTGAGGATGCTTTGTGGGCATATCGGGCAGCATTCAAGACACCAATCGGGATGTCTTCTTACCGCCTTGTCTTTGGAAAAAGTTGTCACTTACTGGTGGAGTTAGAGCATCATGCTTATTGGGCGATTAAGAAGCTAAATTTTGACTTGAAGGCTTATAGGGAGCAATGATTGCTACAACTTATGGAAATGGAAGAGTTCTGGAACAATGCCTATAAGAATGCCAAGCTCTACAAAGAGAAAACCAAACAATGGCATGACAAGTTGATTTTGAAGTGGGATTTCATACCATGACAACAAGTTTTTTTATTCAATTCAAGGTTGAAGCTCTTTCCAGGCAAGTTGAAGTCGCGATGGTCGGGACCCTTCATTGTGGATAAAGTATTTCCTCATGGTGTAGTAGAGTTGAAGAGTGCAGATGGATCTTGCTTTCGCATTAATGGACAATGGTTGAAGCATTACTTTGGCCAAGAGGAACGGCATGACGAAATCATCACTCTTGGGGAGCCGTGATGTCGATATGAAGGAAAGTTGGGCTGAAGACTTTAAACCAAGCGCTTGATGGGAAGCAACCCATCAGTTTTGGAGTTTTTTTTTTATTTCTGTGTTTTATGTTTTGAGTCATTATAGTATAGGATTTGAGAGTCGTTCCATTGACAGATTCGTTTACTTATCCTTACTGGGTTCTAAAGCAAGTTTGGTGGTCTTCGCGGAGCATCTCGGAGTCTTCACCCATTAGGGTTAAGGGGATTTTTCTAAACTCTCTTCTCTTTTATTTGTCTCTATTTTCCTACTTTTTCTTTGATAATTTCTTGCATTGAGGACAATGCTTACTTTAAGTTTGGGGGCAGAGTTTTGAATTTTGTCATGGTAAGTTTGTTGAGTGTGCAGTAGTATAGGTTAGGTAGTCACATTCTTTTACAACTTTAGACTTACTTATGGAGGGCCAATGACAAGGGAACACTTTAGAGATATGAAACTATAGGAAAATATAGAGAGTTACCTATATGTTTGTGTGCTTGATCCAACTTTTTGCTGGGATTTGTTGGAGTGACCTAATCATTTGTACATGGTTTTGATCATTAGATTAAGATTGTTTGGAATGGACTTTTGCTTGCTAAGTCATATTTTAGATCTCTATGGATTCTAAAACAAGTTTGATCACCACTTGAGGCGAAATCCTAGAAAACACACTTTGAGGAAAATGATTTAGGTCATGTTTGGATGAGTTTGAGCCAAATAGCCTACCTTACTCTTGATTGTATCCATAATACCCATTTTGAGTTGAATGTCCTCTTCTTTGTTTCCTATGTTATGAACTTTGAGCCTTATATATGTTTAAATTCTCTTGTTTGAAGCCTATGCACGTTATATACTTTGATTATGTTGGAGTGTTACTTTTGTTGGAAGGTAGAAAAGGAGAAATACAATAAAAAGTGATTGAAAAGAAGGTGATAAAGAGAAACATTATTTGGTTTGTTAGTTTGCTTGTGTTTGAGCTTCATATAAAAAAATAAAAATAAAAAAGCAAACAAAAGAATGGGGATTGAATGAAAAAAAAAAAAATTGAACATTTGAAGAGCGTATATGTGTTGAAAAGGGGTTTTTGGTTTCAAATGTAATGTAGTGGATGTTAGTAATTGATCAAAGTGTTTAGGGTGTTTTAAGCTAAAATTTTCCTATTTTTCCCTCCCTTTGAACCTTGGCCTATATTACAACCTGTGAAAGATCTACTGATTCTAAATGGTGTGCGATCTACATTAGTGGAGAGTGGTGTAAAAGACTTGCATATGGAGTTCCAATCTAAATTTTGAGATCTCACATTTTATACTTGCTTGCATTTGTTCATGACTTGCATGATTAGTTTGATGAAATTAGCTATGTACTTAAGTGTGAAAGAATCAAAAGTGAAACTTGGCAAGAGTTGGGATGAAATTCTAGACAGCTTTATACTCTTGAAGTTCTTCCTAGAAGTGAATATTCTTTTCGGTATAATCTTGGAGGCCATATATGTGTTTACAATGTTGAGATAAGTCTTTATTTGTATGAGAATATGACTTTAGAAGGGTTATGTTGATCATTGGTTTTAATTTTGTTTTCCCTTTTCTCGGGAGGATCAAAGTTCTAAGTTTGGGGGTATTTGATAAGTAGGTATTTAGACATATTTTAGGGTATGTTTTAGGACATTTCATACATTAGTTTGATGTGTTTATGTTAGTTTTGATGCATTTCTTAGTGTAGGAATAATTTGGTTTTTCATGCATATTTCGATTTAATAGTTTTTAAGTTGGTACATTTTATGTTTTAAATGTGTTACTAATTAGATTTTCTTTGTTTTGTACCTGTTTAGAGGTGTTGATCATAAATTTGGATGATGGAAACATGTACAAGAAGATGCAATGAAGATGCATGAAGAATACACGTCAAAGAGGAGCGAAAAAAATGGCTAATTCCACACAAAAATTGCCAAAACACTTCATTTTGGGCGCCGCGCCATTCCTTGGTGACGGACAAAGAAGAAGGAAAATGAGCATTCTAGGCACCGCAGCGCCAATTGGGTTTCACTTTTGTGGATTTTTGCAATTTTAGAGATTTTTCCTCCTACACTTTCTAATTTCGACTCTCTACGACTTGGGGGCATATTATATATCAAAATTTATGGTTTTTCGAGGAGGATACATTGGAGAAGAGATGGAGACGACCAAGAAAAAAGGAACTCGAAGAAATCTTCATTGAATACAAGAGAGAAATCTACAAGTTTCTAAGGCCTAGTTTGTGTTTAATGTCTATTTTCATGTCTTTCTTCATGCCTTGTGTTTCTTTATTCCAAGTTATGAACTAAGTTTTTGTTTTAGAGAGGAGATGGATCATAAACTAGATATTATGGTTTGATTTTGGGTTTTTGTTTACTATCAATGATATTTTCTTAGTTTATTCATGTTTCTCCATGTTTAATGCCTTTAATCCTTTGGCCACAGGTTAGTTGATTATAAACTTGGGAGACGGCACTCGAGAGAGGGTTTCCTAGGTCGGAATAAGGGATTCATGACCTGAGATTGTCCTAGAATCGAGAGATTTACAATACCTCTTGAAGTTGTAGGAAAATCACAAGGTTTAATGGGTTGTTGAGAATACAGGTTTTATCGAGAGATCGAATTCTATTCTTGATGATACGTTCTAATTCGGCACTCGAGAGAGGGAATTAGAGACTTGAGGATTATGACATATAAACTAGAAAATGAATTTGATAATAAGCATGTCTAAATTATATAATTGATAGTTGGGTGAAGTTGATTCTCTAGATTTTCTCATATGTTGATATTTTTCATAGTTATTTGTTTAGATTAAATTAATTTACTGCTTACATGTTAGCCTAGTATAACCGTCCAAAAGGGGGGGTGAATTGGACTTTGCCGATTTTGCATTACCTTTCTAATATTTTAATTAAATCGATAATGTGCAGTCAGTAACTATCTAAATATCAAATGCAGAAAAGCAAATGAACTCAGAAGATTTAGAGTGGTTTGGTTCCCCTTGAACCTACATCCACTACCCAGTCACACCAATCAAGAATTCCCAATCCACTATTGGTTAATCACTTACGGGCGGATTAGAAGTTGTTTACACTAACCAAGACCAGGGCCTGGTTAGAAAGCCACTACAACGCTAACCTACACGAGGGCTTGGTTAGAAAGCCA
The DNA here is from genome assembly GCA_035771175.1 of Paratinospora sagittata. Taxonomy (NCBI): domain Eukaryota; kingdom Viridiplantae; phylum Streptophyta; class Magnoliopsida; order Ranunculales; family Menispermaceae; genus Paratinospora; species Paratinospora sagittata. Next base: position 10,810,884 of record CM069611.1, on the reverse strand, counting down.
CAATCTAGCCTACACTAGGGCTTGGCTAGTAAGCCACAACTTGCAACCAACTTACGGGCGTGGTTACGTGTCGTATAAATAAGGTATAGTTCCGGTTGACTTAACCAAGTCAACAATACATCAAGATTACAATGATATAAAAAAGTGAATAACAACACTCTCAACAATTTAAGTCTACAATCATGAATGAGACAACAATCACTATTCTAACCACTATGATTTGAAATGATGCAGAGTGTTGAAATATGTTTTTGACAAATGCACTCGATTAAAATATATGTGATGTAAAACAGTGAATCGAATATGCACAACTATCAAGATTTTGATTGTAAATAACAATATGTTTAAGGCTCGAGAATCAATATATCATGATGATCAAAACTTTATGATTTTAAATATATATGTGATGAAGATCAAGAATCATGCAACTCAAGTATGATCAAAAACTTCGATTCAATATAATATGATATTAGCATGTGAATCGAAATCTCAAACTATTCATGAAACCACTAAACAATGAAATATGTTATGAAGATCAAGATATGGTTTCACAAACACAATCAATATAAAATCAGTTTTAAAGAATATAATCTAAGCACAAAAACTGATATGCATAAACCCAAAATCACAAAAATCTATATTAGAAATGTATACCCCACTCGGGAAGGTTGAAGCACCAAGATTCTTCTTATGTGATGTGAGAAATTACGATCAAGACTCAAATAGAAGATGTAGAAACACTTGAATCGTCTTGAACACGAGCACAAGAGAAACTCTTCAAGTTTCTCAAGGTTTTGAAAGATGTGGAGAACTATTCGGAAGATTGGATCAAATGATCAAATGTTGTTGAACTTTTGCTTTGAAAGAAGGGTTAAAATGGCTCAAGAACTTGTTTTGGACGAGTATAAATGATGTAAATAAAATCGCACAAGTTCTTCAGATTTTGAAAAAGTTGCTCTTCAAATGAGCCAGTGTGGTATTAATAAACAAACACCACACGGAGGCACAGGAACGTGTTCCTTAACACAAGAACACATTTCTGGTTTGTAATCTGACAACTTTCAGATTTCCCTCCAATCAAGAAGCGCATTCCTTACTTAAGGAGCGTGTTCCTCAATATGTTTGTTGGGCATAGGAACGGATTCCTTCAACAAGAACCACTGACTTTTAATTTGTTCCCATTTTTCCCTTGGCAACAGGAACACATTCCTCCTTTAAGGAGTGTGTTCCTTAACCCTGATAAAAAAAACCACTGAGTCTAGAGAAAAAAAAGCTCAAGAACGCGTTCCTCACTATAGGAGAGTGGTCCTTTACCGACAAGTGAAAGAGACTTGATTTTTTATCATTTTAGGTTTAGGACATTGTTAAAAACATAGACTGATATTTTAAAAACATTTTAAAACATTTTTAACACGATTAAGATATAATTAACATGGTTAAAACATGAGTAATTTAATCGATTAAACCAATGATAAAAGTAATAAGTGCAATACAAGTGAAACGATAAAACCATGCAAAGTTGACAAGATGAATGCATGTTAAACATTGATCAAAATATGTATGATAAACAATAATGACTAAGTATATGCATGCATGATAATAATAAACTATATGAATGATTTTAAAAAGATGCAAATCATGTGTGGTTGGAACAAGTAAATGTTACTCTACAGCACTAAGATTTTAAGAAAGTAATACAACCATAAAGCTCTTGAATCTTCTTGAAGTACTGTTCCTTCCACATGCTTTGACTATATTGTTAGTAAGCATCAAAACACTTAAGAGAATACTAAGTAGAAAACCACTTAGATCAATATTATATACTTGAAATACTATAATTTTAATTGCTAGATAAAGTTAAAGATTAATGAACACCGTAATTGGTGAGGTAAACAATCCCAGAGGACGACAACCCAATTTTCATCGATTCATACTATTTATTGGCACCGTACACTTGTGGTTTTGCACATACAGTAATTACCATTCCCGACTCACGTCGGGACTTATCTTTTTGTTTATTAAGGGAATGATATGTAGCTACCTTCTTTTGATGGCATTGGCCTTTTCTTCTTATGGGGGTTTGTACTCTTTTATTTTGTCTCTTGGAGATCACCTATAAAACTCTATTATATTATTTTGAACACCTTTTATCTATTAATGAAGTTGTCTTATTTTTGACATATTATGTGTCATGAAATGGGCCCACGTTTCTACTGCAAACCCCTTATTGTCATACCCTGTTTGGTGGAAAGTGGATGTATTTGTCTATGTGATAGAAAACTCCAGATTCAACGAGGTGTGACAAGTGAGATACTGGAGTATACTTATAGTTTTTTGGGACCACTGTTTGAGTTTCTGCCTCTGAGTAAAGGTCACACAATGGTTCTTCCATTGGTATTCTCAAGAGACTTGAGAGTCGAGATGGGTTTAGGTTGATCTATACGTTATTCACCATTGTGGTGATAAAAAGGGCATCACTCAAACTATTGAAATTCTCTACATGCATATTAGCGTAAAATTGTCTAATAGGAATTTTGAGGATAAAACCTTCAATTTTTGCAACGTTGTACCACTTTAACGCCTTTAGCCTATCATGGACATCCAGAAAGCATGATGGTGGAAGGAGAATCTCCCTCATGGTTTCCACTTCACGATACATGAGTGGGACTAGATTCACCTTGCTTTTCTTAGATCTTGAAGGTTGTTGCTCCATTTCCATCTTTCTCTTTGAAAGCACTAGTTTTTTGAAGAAAAATTGTGTTCAAAACTCAAAATACACCGAAAAAGACTGAAAATATAGTGTATAAGTCGGGTTGTGAAAAATCCAAAAACCTTCCCCTATTTATATAGAAAAACGCCCAAGTGCCTTGGCACTTGAGCTGGCACGTGCCTTGAGACTTGCCCTTGCACGTGTCCCGAGGTGGAATACGTTGTTGACCTAAGTGATTTTTCACTCAGAATTATCCTAAATGTTTTGATGCTGACAAACAATATAACTATGGTGCTAATGGTTGAATTGAGTATGTTTCAACACCAAGGATAAGTCCAAAGGCCAATACAAGATTAAAGTGATCTCAAAAGTTAACTCAAGTGGATTAAACAAAGTCAAAGTTAAAAGCTTGGACGAGTTGACTCGATGATAAAGAATGAGAGCTTACAAGTATAAGTAGAATTAGGTTGTAATATTTCTTGTCTCTATATTGCTAATTTATTTTCAAATTATTACATGCATGCATCATATTTTAAAATGATTGGTTTTTACAAAATCAAATCGATTTTCTTTTTAGTCAAAATCTTGACTTTCATAAAAAAATGAGTTTAACACTTGTATTAACTTCAATTTGATCAAATTAGTGTTTTCAAGTGTTTTCAAACTTGTTTAATCAAGAAAACATGTTGTGGACTTAGAAAAAAATATGAAAAATACATGTTTTATGTTTCTGTGTAAGCAGAAACGTGTTTCCTACAGTCCAGAGAGAATTTTCTCAACTGGACATACAGAAACGCGTTTCCTGTTTCAGAAATGTGTTTCCTATATTTCCAAAATGAGGTTTTTCTCTCAGACTTGTAGAAACGTATTTCCTTTTCAAAAATGCGTTTCACTCAGATTTTTCAGAAAAGTGCACTCTAGACTTTCGCACAAAAACACGTTTCTATTGAGAGAAATGCATTTCCTGCTTTTTGGGCAATTCTAAAATTTCACACAGAAATGTGTTTCTCTCTGGGAGAAACGCATTTTCGTGACAAAAATAGAAAGCTATTTTTTAGTGTATTTTGAACAAAAACATGGTTATATGTACAAAACTATGGTTCTTACTTTTTCAATTTTCAAATTTCTATAAATACACTACTTGGTTCATTGAGAGAAACTTTTGCAAAATATTTGAAACTTGTGTTTTGTTTTGTTCCCCTCATTTTCAGAAAGAAAACTCAAGTTTCTATAATATCTTTTCAACTTGATTTTGAGAAAAATCATATAAGTGTTCAATTGTTTTCAAGTATCTTAATATCTCTCTTTTGGTTTCTCCATAATTTTCAAATTCTAATATCTTTGAGAGAAAACTCTTTGATTCTAGGGAAGATGAGTGTTTGATTTCAAAATTCAAAACTCCCTTGAGGTTTAGTGTTTTGTGAGAAAATGAGAGAATGAGCTTCAACTTCTATCTCTCATCTCTTCTCATTTTCAAAACACATAGAGAGAGCATTTGAATGACATAAATCATCTTGATGATTTTGGAGCTTCATCTTTTGCATCAATCATGCACATTTTTTAACATCATTCATATGGGCAATATGGATACATGAAAGGTATATGGTTGTAAGTTTTCTCAATCCATGAACTTTAATTTCATATCTTGTATTGATTGAAATTGTTATATCTTGAGCTTCATTATAATAATTGTAATTAGAGTTTTGGTTTGTTTCAAGATTGAAACTACCAAGTCAAGTGAATTTGATTCACTTAAGATTCCTAGGTTCGAATCAAAGGTAGTTTCACCCTATCTCTTAAAAAGGGCCAAGTGGTTCATCCTTAGCCTAGTAAAAGGATTTTAGGTTCTTCCTTAACCTGCAAAAAGAAGTACAAGGTTCATCCTTAGCCCATAAAAAATAGGTTTGTCTTGAACCTGTAAAATGACATTTGTAACGGTTTGATTCACACCCAGTAAGTGCATTTAAGATAGTGGAATCCTAAAAATGATTTATCTAGGCGTGGAGTAGGAAAAAGTTTTTCGAACCACGTAAAAACTATGTGTCTTTGCATTTAAATTTATGTATTTATCTCTTGCACAAGAAATATTTGAACAAATACCTTAACCAATTCAAGGAAAACATAAGAAAATATAAAATTGACTAAATTGGTCAAGACACCCAATTCACCCCCTCTCTTGGGTGACTTGCACACATGCCACACGGCATGCTGCCGGGATTTTCAATTTTTTTTAAATATATATAGTTTATTGGTGAAATTTCTTTAAAATTTGAAAGTTAGGTCACGTATATCATAGAAAAATATTTTTGAAATCTATTATTTGGAAAAATAATATGGCTATGATGGTCGCAAGACCATTACTCTGATACCAAAATAACTGTCACACCCCACCGAGCTCGAAAATAGTCCAACCGCGTTAACATACATTACAACGTTTCCGCCAACGGAGCATGACAATTAGAGAACTTCACAGAAACATGGGCCCATATATAACACATCATTTGAAAATAAAAATATTTCATTAAAAGTAAAGGAGATTGATCAAAAGTATCATATTTAAGGTTTACAGGTAGGTTTCTTAAGGAGACAAAGCAAAAGGGACGTGCCCCTACAAAAAAAAAAGTGGCTACAACCACCAAAGAGGAAGAAGCTACACCATCAGCCTCTTGACACAAAAAAGATAAGTTCCGACGTGAGTCAGAATTGGCAACCGCCCTCTGTACAGATCGATCATAACCCATCTCAAATTCCTGAAATGTGAAACAACGGGTTGAGCTCAACAGCTCAGTGGATCAAGCAAGATAAACGTAGCATTTACAAAAGGACAATAATAATAGTACACAGATCAAATGCATTTCAATCCACATCAATCAGTACAATCATGAAATGCAATATCATCGAGCAACTACGGTAACACCGTGGGCCGAGTGCTTAGTATCATAGTGTGATGGCCCCCTTGATATCACAGGATTGAGTGCAAAGCAGCTACAGGTTCCAAAAGCAAGGGCTCAACCTTATATCACAAAGTGGCAGCCCCCTTGAAATCACGAATTGAGCGCAAAGCAACTACAAGTCACGCAAGCAAGGGCTCAACCTTTATGCCACTAGCAGCTCTTTGGTCCACGGTCTATAGACACTGTTTGATCCAGCCCCACCAATATGTAATCAGTGTGCTTATATGCATGAAGTTAAAGTAAAGATACGCAAACCTCGACCTTCATCCCCACCTTAAGAGGCTTGATTTACGCACAAAGACTGCGAGTTAGCAATTCGGCGTCTCTGAAGGTCAAGTGCTCAGTGGTTCCAGGGTTTGAAAATCCAAAGGAGGGCCCTATTTATAGAAAATTTCGAAGAAGGTGAAGTTCAGCGAAGTTCCTAACAAAGTGCCTCGGCACGTCCCTAGGCACGTGCTCGGCCACGTGCCCTTTGGCACGTCCTTGCCTAGTGTTCGTTTTCGTTGCATTTTTCTGGGGTATTTTCTCAAACAGTGTTCGGGTGTTTTTATACATGTTTTATATAATATTTGATAAAAAGTTGGTCCATTTTTCAGAGGTGTTACAATAATGACTACAACGACCCAAACTGGTAAGGAACCAAGATGGGACATATTACAAGGTTGTAGACAAACATACACGACCTTACAAACTTGAAGACACTAACCACACAAAACTCTTAAACAACCTCTAATTTAAGAAGAAGATTTTTATTGTGTGAAGGACAAGACAAGTAGAAAATTCTTGGTTATTTCTCAACCCCCAGTTTTATATATATATGTATGGAGCCCTTTTAAAATTTGGAATTCGGGGCAGTCACCTTATAGGCCCTACCTACCCTAGGGCCGTTAAGGCCTTTAACGTGTACCCACATCGGAAAGGTGCCAAGATGTGCAAATTTTTCAATGAACCATGATCTACAATCTTGTGAAAAATTGTGCAACTCTTAGGAATTTTCAAGGGCATTTTAGTAATTCTTGTTGATCAAAGCATTTTAATTTCCTTATCACTTCAAAAATTATTTTAGTTTCCTTATAATTCATAAAAATATTTTAATCTCATCATGGGGTCAAGTGAACGTCCTAGTCTTGTGGGTTGGGTGACTTTTTGTACCGACTTCTTTAAGTACGAGGTGACGCTCCCCCCGTCAAGGTCGATCGCTCATACCCTCTTCCAACTCATCCTGGCTCCTACGTAGCTCAGCCCGATCTTTTGAAGGGTTATGATGAGTTTCCATTTTCTTTACAAGGAGATGGGGTGGCCGGAGTTCACCTATTACGAGTTTTGGCTATCCCATACTGTCAAGTCTCACCCCTAATGTTGAGGTTGGTATTACGCGGTCAACTGGGTTACTCTGTACGACCCCTTGATCATGGAACCTCCCACCTTTAATAATTCTTTAAAAGATAAGTGATTTGTTATTTTGGGGGAATGGGTGAACGAGCATCAAATCGCCAAACTACCCATCGAGTATAGCGAGCCAGGTATCGACGTATCCCCCCTCTGTCATTTCCTTACCTTGCTACTCTTTTCTGTATAGTTATACTGCTATCCTCCCTCGTGCAGCGACTTGGCCCGCCCCAAATCGGGACTCCAAGATGGCTGATTATAGTCGTCTAGACCAAATTTGGGCCATGCCCGGCGAGGAGAGGGTCCCCAAAAAAATTTTTACCCCAGCCAGGCTTTTCGCTACCCAACTCATACATGTAAAGAAGGGGGTGGTCGGTGTTTTCAAAGCGTGGTCCTTGCTGTCCTGGATTTAGGCTTTTCCCTTTATGTGTGTTCTTTGACTCATTAGTTTTCTCGCCATCTTATTGCAGTGTTCCCATCGAAGAACGAGTTGCTCGGCGTCGAGACAAAGAAGAGGAGCCAGAGAAAAAGTACGCAAAGAGAGGTCAGAGCTCAGGAAGTTGGTTCACCTGCAGAGCTGAAACCTTCTGTCGAGCTTGCTGAAGGCGTCCTTCTGGAGGCTAGCGAAGTCGAACCTGCAAAGGGGGCCGTTCCCACAGTTGAAGAAAACTGACTCCTTCCTTCCGCAGACGTCGACTCAGAGATGTCGCGACTGCAGACCTTCAATGCTGCATCACCTCACGCCAGCCGAGCTCCCAGGTTTGGGACGCCCTCCGCTAAAAGAACGGCGGACGTGGCTAGGGGCCAGAATTAACAGCCCAATTGGGGCAATCGAGGAGAGTCGAGTCGCCTCCTGTCTCGACTTCGGTTGCTACTGCTCTACCAGCTTAAGAAATGAGCTCTGAGCCAAGTTTCCTGGTCGTTCGAGCTATTCAGCCGACAACCTCTGAGCCCCCTCCACAAGAAGGGTCTTGAGTGAGGACGACCCTCCGCACAACCGGCTCTACGTCAGTGGCGGGAGCTGACACTTCGACAAGCGTACTGACAAGGGTCCAAGGGTGGAAGATCTTCCGTTAACTCAACTGGGAGATCTGGACCTCACCTTTCAAGGCTTCTTATTTGGAAGTCCACGGAACATTGTGGAGAGCGTCTCCGCGCAGAGCATTCTTCACAACATCGGCGAGGCAACAAAAAAGGTAGTCCTGGTAAGCTCGCCCTGCGTATGTTCCTAGTTTTTGCTTCCATTGACTGTCTTTTTGTTGGGAAAAACGATGGTTGTAAAGAAATAACTTCTACAATTCCAGGATAATTTTCCAAACTAAAAAAAATACAACAAAGATAACACCAAATATTTTAGCGTGGAAAACCCTCCAAAGATGAGGTAAAAACCACGGGACCCTTAGGCCACTTAAAGACTTCCACTATGATCAAATGGGATTACAAACTTCACCCTTTGGTGGATCTCTCACAAATATACACTAATTATGTATCTTCAATTTATGGATAACACTTCACAAATTGGCTCACACTTTTTCTTCTCAAAGAAACTCTCTTTGAGGCTCTCTAGATCTCTAGAATTAGATCTCTCTTAATATTTGATCTCTCTCAGATGATTTTGAAGAATGAAATTAATGCTCTATTTATAGAGCTAAAATAGGGGCAATTTTGTAATTGCATTGGACAACCCACGTGCTTCATGTTTGTTGCCCACGGTTGCCGCCCATGCATTTGCCAAAGAAAATAGCTTGGCCACCCACGTGAATTTGCATTTGTTGACTTTGGTTGTAAACTTGCTTCTTCAATAGGTTGGCTGCCCACGTGAGTTGTCTTCATGCATGCATTAATAACTTGGCCACCCCACGTGAAACGTGAGGTGGACCATCAAATCTCCCCCTCCACCTCATGTGGAACAGGGTTCCTCCACACCTGCAATCTCTCTGCAGGTAGTAAGCTTTTCTTTGGTCAGGGACTTCGTCATCATATCTGCCCCGTTGTCATTCGTGTGGATCTTCTCAACTTGCAACAGTTTATTTTCCAGCACATCACGAATCCAATGATATCGCACGTCGATGTGCTTGGACCTTGAATGGAAGGTTGAGTTCTTGCTGAGGTGAATTGCGCTTTGACTGTCGCAATAAAGAACATATTTTTCTTGGTTCAGCTGCAACTCTTGTAGGAACTTTTTCATCCACAAGATCTCCTTACAACCTTCAGTGATTGCAATGTACTCTGCTTCTGTGGTACTTAAGGCAATACACTTCTGTAGTCGTGATTGTCATGAGACAGCTCCCCCTGCAAATGTTATTAGGTACCCGGATATCGACTTTCTCGTATCCACATCGCCAGCCATATCTGAATCAGTAAATCCTTCTAATACAGATTTACCATTACCAAAACATAAACAATGACTAGAAGTACCTCTAAGATACCTGAGTATCCATTTGACTGTTGTCCAATGTTCCTTTCCAGGATTTGATAGAAATCGGCTCACAACACCAACAGCATGAGCAATGTCTGGTCTGGTGCATACCATAGCGTACATTAGACTGCCAACCACCGATGCATAGGGCACCTTACTTATCTCTGATTTCTCCTCCTCGCTTGAAGGACACTGGCTCGAATTAAGCTTAAAGTGGCTTGCCAGTGGAGAACTAACAGGTTTAGCTTTGCTCATGTTGAATCGCTCTAAGACTTTCTCAATATACTTTTCTTGAGATAGCCAAAGTTTCTTGTTCTTCCTGTCACGAACAATCTTCATGCCAAGGATTTGTTTTGCGGGTCCTAAGTCTTTCATGGCAAAGGACTTGCTCAACTCTTTCTTCAACGTGTTAATCTTGCCAATATCTTGGCCTACAATTAACATATCATCAACATAAAGCAAAAGAATAATAAAATCACCATCAGAGAATTTCTTGATGAAGACGCAGTGATCAGCTGTCGTTCGGTTGTACTCTGTTTTCTCCATGAACGAGTCGAACTTTTTATACCACTGCCTCGGTGCCTGTTTCAAACCATACAGACTCTTCTTTAGCCTGCATACCAGCTTCTCTTTTCTTTTAACTTGGAAACCTTCGGGCTGCTCCATATAGATTTCCTCGTCAAGATCACCGTGTAAGAATGCGGTTTTTACATCAAGTTGTTCAACCTCCAGATTAAGACTAGCTGCCAAGCCAAGAACACCTGCAGCAAACACGTTGTGATTCCAGTACTCCACCGGAAGACCTAAAGCCCCAATCCAGTCGTTGTGGCAATGAAACATAGGATTCTCCCATTGAACATCTTCATCCCAAGCTTTTATCTTTAATCTCATGGAGCGAAAATCGTTCACCATGTCTTGTTTTTTGGTCTCGTCTCGACACCAAAACAATGACTAGAAGTACCTCTAAGATACCTGAGTATCCATTTGACTGTTGTCCAATGTTCCTTTCCAGGATTTGATAGAAATCGGCTCACAACACCAACAGCATGAGCAATGTCTGGTCTGGTGCATACCATAGCGTACATTAGACTGCCAACCACCGATGCATAGGGCACCTTACTTATCTCTGATTTCTCCTCCTCGCTTGAAGGACACTGGCTCGAATTAAGCTTAAAGTGGCTTGCCAGTGGAGAACTAACAGGTTTAGCTTTGCTCATGTTGAATCGCTCTAAGACTTTCTCAATATACTTTTCTTGAGATAGCCAAAGTTTCTTGTTCTTCCTGTCACGAACAATCTTCATGCCAAGGATTTGTTTTGCGGGTCCTAAGTCTTTCATGGCAAAGGACTTGCTCAACTCTTTCTTCAACGTGTTAATCTTGCCAATATCTTGGCCTACAATTAACATATCATCAACATAAAGCAAAAGAATAATAAAATCACCATCAGAGAATTTCTTGATGAAGACGCAGTGATCAGCTGTCGTTCGGTTGTACTCTGTTTTCTCCATGAACGAGTCGAACTTTTTATACCACTGCCTCGGTGCCTGTTTCAAACCATACAGACTCTTCTTTAGCCTGCATACCAGCTTCTCTTTTCTTTTAACTTGGAAACCTTCAGGCTGCTCCATATAGATTTCCTCGTCAAGATCACCGTGTAAGAATGCGGTTTTTACATCAAGTTGTTCAACCTCCAGATTAAGACTAGCTGCCAAGCCAAGAACACCTGCAGCAAACACGTTGTGATTCCAGTACTCCACCGGAAGACCTAAAGCCCCAATCCAGTCGTTGTGGCAATGAAACATAGGATTCTCCCATTGAACATCTTCATCCCAAGCTTTTATCTTTAATCTCATGGAGCGAAAATCGTTCACCATGTCTTGTTTTTTGGTCTCGTCTCGACACCAAAACAATGACTAGAAGTACCTCTAAGATACCTGAGTATCCATTTGACTGTTGTCCAATGTTCCTTTCCAGGATTTGATAGAAATCGGCTCACAACACCAACAGCATGAGCAATGTCTGGTCTGGTGCATACCATAGCGTACATTAGACTGCCAACCACCGATGCATAGGGCACCTTACTTATCTCTGATTTCTCCTCCTCGCTTGAAGGACACTGGCTCGAATTAAGCTTAAAGTGGCTTGCCAGTGGAGAACTAACAGGTTTAGCTTTGCTCATGTTGAATCGCTCTAAGACTTTCTCAATATACTTTTCTTGAGATAGCCAAAGTTTCTTGTTCTTCCTGTCACGAACAATCTTCATGCCAAGGATTTGTTTTGCGGGTCCTAAGTCTTTCATGGCAAAGGACTTGCTCAACTCTTTCTTCAACGTGTTAATCTTGCCAATATCTTGGCCTACAATTAACATATCATCAACATAAAGCAAAAGAATAATAAAATCACCATCAGAGAATTTCTTGATGAAGACGCAGTGATCAGCTGTCGTTCGGTTGTACTCTGTTTTCTCCATGAACGAGTCGAACTTTTTATACCACTGCCTCGGTGCCTGTTTCAAACCATACAGACTCTTCTTTAGCCTGCATACCAGCTTCTCTTTTCTTTTAACTTGGAAACCTTCGGGCTGCTCCATATAGATTTCCTCGTCAAGATCACCGTGTAAGAATGCGGTTTTTACATCAAGTTGTTCAACCTCCAGATTAAGACTAGCTGCCAAGCCAAGAACACCTGCAGCAAACACGTTGTGATTCCAGTACTCCACCGGAAGACCTAAAGCCCCAATCCAGTCGTTGTGGCAATGAAACATAGGATTCTCCCATTGAACATCTTCATCCCAAGCTTTTATCTTTAATCTCATGGAGCGAAAATCGTTCACCATGTCTTGTTTTTTGGTCTCGTCTCGACACCAAAACAATGACTAGAAGTACCTCTAAGATACCTGAGTATCCATTTGACTGTTGTCCAATGTTCCTTTCCAGGATTTGATAGAAATCGGCTCACAACACCAACAGCATGAGCAATGTCTGGTCTGGTGCATACCATAGCGTACATTAGACTGCCAACCACCGATGCATAGGGCACCTTACTTATCTCTGATTTCTCCTCCTCGCTTGAAGGACACTGGCTCGAATTAAGCTTAAAGTGGCTTGCCAGTGGAGAACTAACAGGTTTAGCTTTGCTCATGTTGAATCGCTCTAAGACTTTCTCAATATACTTTTCTTGAGATAGCCAAAGTTTCTTGTTCTTCCTGTCACGAACAATCTTCATGCCAAGGATTTGTTTTGCGGGTCCTAAGTCTTTCATGGCAAAGGACTTGCTCAACTCTTTCTTCAACGTGTTAATCTTGCCAATATCTTGGCCTACAATTAACATATCATCAACATAAAGCAAAAGAATAATAAAATCACCATCAGAGAATTTCTTGATGAAGACGCAGTGATCAGCTGTCGTTCGGTTGTACTCTGTTTTCTCCATGAACGAGTCGAACTTTTTATACCACTGCCTCGGTGCCTGTTTCAAACCATACAGACTCTTCTTTAGCCTGCATACCAGCTTCTCTTTTCTTTTAACTTGGAAACCTTCAGGCTGCTCCATATAGATTTCCTCGTCAAGATCACCGTGTAAGAATGCGGTTTTTACATCAAGTTGTTCAACCTCCAGATTAAGACTAGCTGCCAAGCCAAGAACACCTGCAGCAAACACGTTGTGATTCCAGTACTCCACCGGAAGACCTAAAGCCCCAATCCAGTCGTTGTGGCAATGAAACATAGGATTCTCCCATTGAACATCTTCATCCCAAGCTTTTATCTTTAATCTCATGGAGCGAAAATCGTTCACCATGTCTTGTTTTTTGGTCTCGTCTCGACACCAAAACAATGACTAGAAGTACCTCTAAGATACCTGAGTATCCATTTGACTGTTGTCCAATGTTCCTTTCCAGGATTTGATAGAAATCGGCTCACAACACCAACAGCATGAGCAATGTCTGGTCTGGTGCATACCATAGCGTACATTAGACTGCCAACCACCGATGCATAGGGCACCTTACTTATCTCTGATTTCTCCTCCTCGCTTGAAGGACACTGGCTCGAATTAAGCTTAAAGTGGCTTGCCAGTGGAGAACTAACAGGTTTAGCTTTGCTCATGTTGAATCGCTCTAAGACTTTCTCAATATACTTTTCTTGAGATAGCCAAAGTTTCTTGTTCTTCCTGTCACGAACAATCTTCATGCCAAGGATTTGTTTTGCGGGTCCTAAGTCTTTCATGGCAAAGGACTTGCTCAACTCTTTCTTCAACGTGTTAATCTTGCCAATATCTTGGCCTACAATTAACATATCATCAACATAAAGCAAAAGAATAATAAAATCACCATCAGAGAATTTCTTGATGAAGACGCAGTGATCAGCTGTCGTTCGGTTGTACTCTGTTTTCTCCATGAACGAGTCGAACTTTTTATACCACTGCCTCGGTGCCTGTTTCAAACCATACAGACTCTTCTTTAGCCTGCATACCAGCTTCTCTTTTCTTTTAACTTGGAAACCTTCGGGCTGCTCCATATAGATTTCCTCGTCAAGATCACCGTGTAAGAATGCGGTTTTTACATCAAGTTGTTCAACCTCCAGATTAAGACTAGCTGCCAAGCCAAGAACAACTCGGATTGAAGACATTTTTACCACCGGTGAGAAGATTTCATCGAAGTCAACGCCTTTCTTCTGTCCGAATCCTTTCACAACCAATCTTGCTTTGTATCGAGGTTGCGCGCTACCTTCTTCGCTTTTGATCCTGTACACCCACTTATTCTTGAGTGCTTTCTTTCCCTGTGGTAATTTCACCAAGTCAAATGTGTGATTCTCATGCAGAGATTTCATTTCTTCCTGCATGGCTTTCATCCACTCAGTCTTATGTTGGTCAGTGATAGCTTCGGTATAGCTCTCATGTTCTCCCTCATCAGTGAGCATCACATAGTCGCTAGGAGGATATCTTTGACTTGGTTGTCGCTCTCTGGTGGATCTCCTTAGTTGTGCTTCTGGTTGGACTTGTTCAAGAACTTGTTCAGGAATTTGTTCAGGAACTTGTTCTTGTTCTGAACTGTGAGCTGGTGGAATATCATCATCAGTATCTGGTGCAGCTCCCTTTTCATCTGAATTTGTTGATGGAGAGACTGGTTCCAGATTAACTGGAAGTTCTTCTGATTGTGGCTTCTCAGGTTTCTGAAAATCCTCGATCGTCTGATCTTCAAGAAACACCACGTCTCTGCTTCTGACAATCTTTTTGTTGACAGGATCCCAAAGTCTGTAGCCGAATTCTTCATGGGAATATCCCACAAAGATACACTGCTTCGCTTTTCCATCTAGCTTGGACCTTTCGTCTCTAGGGATGTGAACAAATGCTCTGCAGCCGAATACTTTCAAGTGTTTGTAAGAAACGTCTTTCCCGTCCAAACCTTTTCTGGTACGTCGTAGTTCAGTGGAACTGATGGAGAAAGGTTGATTAAATCGACTGTTGTCCTCATTGCCTCCCCCCAATAGGAGTTTGGCAGTTTTGCATTTGAGAGCATACATCTGACTCTTTCACAAATTATTCTGTTCATTCTCTCTGCGACACCGTTGTGTTGTGGTGTCTTTGGTACCGACTTTTCCAGCCTGATGCCGAAATTTCTGCAGTACTTCTCGAATGATCCTCGATACTCACCGCCATTGTCTGATCGTACACACTTCAAACGTCTGCCAGTTTCTCTCTCAATTTTTACATGAAATTGCTTGAAAACTTCCTGCACTTGATTTTTAGTTTTCAAAGCAAAGGCCCACACTTTTCTAGAGTGATCATCAATAAAAGTCACAAAATAATGAGCACCTCCTAGTGTCTTACAACTCATTGTACAGACATCTGTGTGTATTAAATCTAGAATATTTGCCTTTCTAGATGGTGGGGAACTACGAAATACAACTCTGTGTTGTTTACCCATAATACAATCAACACAAGTACGTAAAGATGTACTTGTCATTCCTGGCAAGTGCTCCTTCTTGGAAAGAATTCTGAGACCCTTTTCACTCATGTGGCCGAGCCGCTTATGCCATAACTCGGTGGGAACTTCTTTCCTCATGGTATTTACTTCTTCTTTACACAGCTTGGCTTCTGTGTGATAGAGTGATGCATCTTTCTTGCCTCTGGCTACTACCAAGTTTCCTTTAGTGAGCTTCCATTTTCCTTCACCAAAGTTATTATTGTAGCCATCGTCATCAAGCATTCCGGTGGAGATCAAATTGAGGCGGATATCTGGAACATGCCTCACATCTTTCAAGAGTAACCTATATCCAAGGTTAGTTTCAAAATAAATATTACCGATGCCGATAATTTTGGATGCATCATCATTTCCCATCCTTACTCGTCCGAAATCACCTTGCGTGTAGGCTGAGAAGAAATCTCATCGTGAGGTGACATGGTAGGACGCACCTGAGTCAACTACCCATGTAGAGTCTTGACTTGCAAGGTTGACATAATCAGCATCTCGAACAATGACAACTTCTTCAGTAAGAGTTGCAGTGTCATTTGTTCGGGTTTCTGCTTCTTGATTTCTGGATCGTTCCGCCTTTAACTTTCGACATTCTCGAATGAAGTGTCCTCGCTTGCCGCAGTAATGACACTTCTTGTCATGCCACGATCTGGACTTCGAGCGTCCTCTTTGCTGACTTTGGTTACGAGGATATCTACTTTTACTCCTTCCGTGCCATTCTTGCTTGCCTTGTTTTTCCATGACAAGTGCTTCAGTTTCAGGAGTATAACCATTGTCTTTTCGTCGAGACTCTTCGTTCAACATTCTGTCTTTTACCATTTCCATGGTAAGCTTGTCGCCAGGAGCTGAGTTACTAACTGACACAACTAGAGTGTCCCAACTTTTTGGTAGAGAACTCAGCAACAACAACGCTTGTAGCTCGTCATCTACGATCATCATCATAGAGTTGAGTTGATCTACAATGCCTTGGAACTCACTCATGTGTTCCGATACGCTGCTTCCATCTTTATACTTCAAATTGACTAATCGTCGTATGAGATTAGCTTTATTCTGTACGGTTGTCCTCGCATACATTGTCTCCAACTTTTGCCAAAGAACGTAAGCATCGTGTTCATTTGCAAAATTTTGAAAAATGCTCTTGTCGATCCATTGTCTAATTTGAGCAGCACACTTTCTGTTCAGCACGGCCAAGTCAACGTCTGTGCTGGTTGTTTTTGATGTCTTGTCATCTGTTGAAGTTGTAGTCACAGCTTCCTCCTTCGGCATTATAATCGGCTTCCACAGATCTTTAATGTATAAAAGATCTTCCATCTTCGGCTTCCAAATTGCATAATTAAATGCAGTCAACCTGATCATATTGCCTGTGCTCTCCTCCATTTGAGTCGTCAATGAACAGGTTTCGCGGAGCTTGACACTTTTCCGGCGATGAATTTTCGGCGATGACTACGTGAATAGTACTTAATGAATAGTACCCCTTGTGAATAGTACTATATGAATAGCGCTCTTGTGAATAGTACTCCGTGAATAGTACTCTATGAATAGTACTACTATTCTAAATAGTGACTACCGACAAAATAGTACTGTATACGTGAATAGTAATATATGTATGAACAATACCTTCTCCGAAAACGACCCAGGCTCTGATACCACTTTGTTGGAAAAAACGATGGTTGTAAAGAAATAACTTCTACAATCCCAGGATAATTTCCCAAACTAAAAAAAATACAACAAAGATAACACCAAATATTTTAGCGTGGAAAACCCTCCAAAGATGAGGTAAAAACCACGGGACCCTTAGGTCACTTAAAGACTTCCACTATGATCAAATGGAATTACAAACTTCACCCTTAGGTGGATCTCTCACAAATATACACTAATTATTTATCTTCAATTTGTGGATAACACTTCACAAATTGGCTCACACTTTTTCTTCTCAAAGAAACTCTCTTTGAGGCTCTCTAGATCTCTAGAATTAGATCTCTCTTAATATTTGATCTCTCTCAGATGATTTTGAAGAATGAAATTAATGCTCTATTTATAGAGCTAAAATAGGGATAATTTTGTAATTGCATTGGACAACCCACGTGCTTCATGTTTGTTGCCCACGGTTGCCGCCCATGCATTTGCCAAAGAAAATGGCTTGGTCACCCACGTGAATTTGCATTTGTTGACTTTGGTTGTAAACTTGCTTCTTCAATAGGTTGGCTGCCCACGTGAGTTGTCTTCATGCATGCATTAATAACTTGGCCACCCCACGTGAAACGTGAGGTGGACCATCACTTTTAACCTTTTCCTTACTGAGGTTACTGCTCGTAGTGGCATGGCGTGTGTGGTTGTTTACAGGGAGGTCGAGAGGCTGATAGTGGTTAGCAAATCTGACCTCGATAAGGTGAGGGCGGAGATGGATCAGAAGGTAGCAGCCTTGAAGAAGAAATTACTGGAGCAGGAGTCGGTGGCCGCAGATCAGACCGCGGCGTTAACCAAGGTCATCGACGAGAACGTGGAGGAGAACAAGGTTCTCAAGGCTGAGCTCGAGATGAAAACGGCCTCATCTCTGTCAGAAGTCGAACTATTGAGATCAAAGTACTCGGTGGGGCAGCATCATCATCATCAATAGCAGCAAAAGGGTGAGGGTCATCACCAGTAACATCATCATCAGCTGGAGCATCCTCTAGAGGAACTGGGGCAACTCCCCCTCCTCCCTCTGCATTTGCCTCGAACACAACTCGAAGGTCTGGTCGAAGGTCGAATATAATTAGTGCCCTCGTTGGCACCTCTGAGTGAAGAGTGGACCCACTGTCTGATGTGATACACCCACTTGTATCCCATTTCGTAAAGTGTCGACTCTAAAACTACATTCTTGTTCGTCGACTTGATAACTGGGTGGATATTCGTCAGATTAACTTCAGCACGACGAAGAAAGAAAGTAGTAAGAGCTTCATAGGGAAGGGCTATGGAGGAAAAAGGCTCCTTCAGTATCTGATACATGACAACATGCGAGAAGCGGATCTTGGTGCGCGTGTGGAGGTACCACATCAAAAAAACATCCATAGGCTTAATGGGTGAACGGGTGCGAAGCCTAAGTATAACTATAGTGATGATATTGTGATATATCTTCAGCTCAATAGTGAAAATGGTATTGGAGGCTCTCTGGGTAAAAGCAGGGTAATGACCCCCTGACATGAGCTCAAGAGCTGCCGGCTTGTCAAAGCGTGGAAATCTTCTAAATCAGTCTGTTAATCTTCGTCTCACCATACGTGGAAGTGGACGAGGAACATCTAATGCATTCCTAACCCATAAAATGACTTTTTTTCATTACTAAAATCTAGTGAGTAATAATTGCTATGCATTATTTGTTATCCACAACACGACACATAATGAGCAACATAGAAATTAATTTTCTTATTTTTAAGTTTTTTTTTTTTTGAATTTTAAAAGTAGATCATAAATAATATATATTTAAATTTTTAAAAAATCTTAACAGATGTATTTTTAATTTTATTTTGTATGAAATAACTATATATTACTTTTATTTTTACTAAGGACAAATATTTTATATATATATATATATATATGTATGTATGAATATGAAAAAAAGATCTTAATAACCAAAAAAAATTAATGTTAACGTTATAGGATGTAGAGTTACCACATGCTACTTCATAGGAAAAATAGAAATAATTAGAAAATTTTGTTGATGAACAATTAAGCAAACATGCTGGTGGGTTGACTGATATATTCTGCAAGATACGAAGGATGCCTTCCTCAATGGAACTTTCATTAACTTGCTTACATTACATTATCTTCAAGAACAAGAAGACGGTAAGAGTGTTAAATTCTACTTTACAAAGGAACACCCTTCTGTTCTGTTCTGTATCATTCTAAGGCTCACTAAGACTGTCAGATCAGTTGGTAGGCTGATAGGTCATTGGTTGTCCTTGGTGGTATGACTCAAAAACAAAGTTCCCCTTAATTTTCTCTTCCACTTGCTTGTCTCAACTCAACTGTTCTTTTCTGTAGTTAAGTTGTTGCACTGTTGAAGCTGTGAAGCAGCAGGGAATGCAGTTTTTTGGGTCTCATTAGAATCAGGTGCACCACCCTGATCTCCTTCTGGCAAAGATGGTGGTGCAGCAGTTGCAGTTGATGATTGGTGGTTATCTTCAACTTCACCACTTTCCTCTGGGCCAACTCTCTCTTTTCCACTTCCTCCTATAATAATAAGCAAGCAAGAGTTGTTGGTACAATATGCTAGATAGATATAAATCATATTGAGACACCCATAATAAGTATGAAAGATAACCAGAAGAACCTGTTGTTAGGATAGCAATCTGGGCTTGTGAATTTGTATTAGAAGCAGCAGATGACATTACAGCTCCTTTTCTCATTTTTGACTGAACCATGCAGTAACCAAAAAAAAAAAAAAATTAAATAAAACTTAAAAGCAATATAAATATGTATTAATCATAAAAATCACCATCTAAAAATTTGTTTATTATTTGTAAAAAGTTAGTTTTGATGTTGTAAAGGATATAATTTGTGGAAAGGCACAAGCCATTTTACAATTTTTATTTTTATTTTTCTTTTTAGGTTTCACCATAATTTAAATATTAGAAAATCTTGACATCAAAATCAATGTATTCATAAACGTAGACAAAATCTCTTCCATATTTTTCAACATATGAAACCAACCCATAAAACTAAATAAACTTAGCATCAAATGAACGTTAGGACGGCCAGGAACGTGTTCTTCGAAGCTCTGAAGAATGATAAGAGGCAGTTTCGTTCGAATATTGAAGGTTGCTGACGGCCTAGCCAAAGCAATTATCATTCCAGATGATGGGCTTGGAAGGAGATGGGTGGTTTTCAAGAACGCTCTGTCTTCGGCCGTACATGGCGGGAAAGGGAAGCAGCCTGAGTCTGGTAGGTCGAATGAAGCTAAAACGTCCGCTGCTAGAGCTTTGAATTACGCAAAGGGGGGCACAGCTCATCTTTCTCCAGTCTTCGCCCCGAAACAGAACAAGACAATATTCATCCCTAAAGAGGAGGGGACGAAAAAGCTATGGGGTAATGTGGTGGTGGTCATCAGAGAAAGCATCTTGACTGGGTGGGGTGCGGCGAGGAAAGGCATCTCTACAGCCCTAGGTCGACCAATGTTCCTCTCGATTTTGACTAAGGAACAATCTGTGTTTTGGTGTCGAGACGAGACCAAAAAACAAGACATGGTGAACGATTTTCGCTCCATGAGATTAAAGATAAAAGCTTGGGATGAAGATGTTCAATGGGAGAATCCTATGTTTCATTGCCACAACGACTGGATTGGGGCTTTAGGTCTTCCGGTGGAGTACTGGAATCACAACGTGTTTGCTGCAGTTGGTGGCAATTACAACGGCTTGCTCCAGGTTCACGAGATTTATCGTATTTGAGGATCGCCAAACTAAAGGTGAATGGGCGTTCACAAGGGTTTTTCCCAACGTTCTACATTATTACAATTGAGAAAGTGGATTATGAAGTTAAAATCTTCAAAACCACAGCCAAAAATTTTAGAAGGAAAGGTACCCGCGGTGTGCAATTGTTCCGACCAGTCGAGAAAACGCTCAACGGTGGGGGGATTCAAAGTATCCATAGCCCATACGTTGTGGTCAAAGAGGATGGTCGGTTAGCGGTGGTGGTCGGCGTCGGAGATGGCGAAGACGAGGTTCGTACCGAGATGATCAGAGGATCGGATCTTCTGACAAAGAAGGACAATCAGATGTAAGATAAAATCGCACCTTCAAGACACTGTGGCGATACGTCACACGCAGACTGTACCCCCTCAATGTAACGGTGGAATGGTAGAGCCAGAACCTGCACCTGGCATTAATCCTTTGAGAGAGACGTTGGGGACACTTGGCTATCAAGGAGTCGAGCTATGGGTCTGCACGGACGGGGTATTGGGCAGTGCATCAGATGGGGGCCTGTTTAAGGTGGGCTCAATTTCAAGGTCTAAACCTCGCCAGATTGTTGCGGATTCTGGGCCTAGAATTATCATGGTCCCAATGGATGATGGAGGGCGGGCATGCAATTGATGGATCGTCGCATGGTCACGTCTCATATTACAGCAGCGAACTGGATCGAAATAGTGTGGCTACCATTGCTCTGGGCTCAGACTCAATTCTGCCGACCCACGTTCTGCGGGTTCCAACTTTGGCGATTGTTCGAGCAAAGGCAAAGGTTTACTCAAATTGAGAGCCTCGCTGAGATTAACACAGGGTCGCATCTTTCTATCCCAAGATGGCGCGTCACTTGCTGAGAGGAACGGGCGCAGGATTCGCAGAGGGGTGCTAAGCGAAGGCAGTGGCTCTAAGGAAGTTTCTCAGGCTGGCCAGGGCAGCCAAACCTTTAGGAGCACGTCCAAAAGGAACTTGAAAATGGCTCGTGCATTAGTGAGATCGTGAAAAAAAATTCTCTTGCAGTTTGAGCAAAATTCGGAGGGTTTTGATGACGGTGCGAGTGTTTGGGGGGGGGGGGGGGGGGGCAAAACTGAAGGGAATGATGGTAACGCCAGGTTCGATTCTAAAGAAGACAAGATGTCTTTGAAGGCCGAAGGCCAGGAGGTGGTTGGCGGTTTGGCGGGAACTTTCCTTGATACGATTGTTGCAGGGGCACATTCAAAGCAGAAAAGCGAGGAAGGTGAGTCAGAATGAACCATCTTCATCGACGCCTACGATCATGTGCATGAGGTAATCCCTGATCTTAACCTGGTTGGTGTTATTGATTTGTCTAACATGGACAAGTTTTCTTCTTCCCCCCTGCTCATTTTCCTATCACCGTTTCTCCTCACCACCTTAAACCCATTTTAAAAAAACCAATCACCCAAAACTCTGATCCAATGGGGATTTCACTGTCGACGGTCTTGCCTAATTCGGTGGATACACGTGATGTCATTGAGAAGGGTAAAGTCATCTCATGTCAGAAGATGTTTGGTGCACTGTCAAGGGTCATAGAATCGTCGGTGGCAACTGGGTTTCAAGAATTCTTGGTGGAGTATATGAGGAAAATGAATCTAGAGGTGTGTAGGATTCAGACGAACAAGGTTCTGGAAGGAATCAGTAATTTTAGGGGGCCTCCAAATAGAGGGTTTTTACCCGAGGAAGTGGCCAACAGCCTGGATACGAAAGGTCTTAAATGAAGATACTGTCGTGGAACATTCGGGGGTGTGGATCAAGCCAGAAAAGGTGTCTAATTCGAAGAGCCATCTGCAAGGCTAGCCCTGATATTATCCTTCTTCAGGAAACAAAACGTCAGGCTATGGGGCGACGACTTATTGGTCATTTATGGGGTTCGAGATTTAAAAGGTGGTCAGTGCTGCCTTCAATGGGCTCCTCGGGTGGTATATTAATGGCGTGGGATTCCAGATCGGTGGAGGTAGTTTCATGCTTCTCTGGAATGTTCTCAAATTCTATTCAAATCAAGCATGCCGAAGGGGAACTCTGGTGGCTCACTGGGGTATATGGTATGTCATCTCCATCGAACCGACAGGATTTTTGGGACGAGCTGGCAGCTTTGTTAGTGGTTTGTGGGGACAATTGGTGCGTGGCGGGCGAATTCAACACTACAAGATCCTTGGAGGAGAAGTTCAACAGAGTAAGGCTGACTCAAAGCATGCAGGAATTTGATCTTTTGATAAACGAGCTGGAGTTGAAGGATCCCCTAATGGGCAATGCCAAGTTTACTTGGTCTAATATGAGAATTTCTCCTATATGTTGTCGCATTGATAGATTCCTATTCACGAGCGGATGGGAAAGACTTTTTCATTGTTATAAGGTGGAGGCTCTGGCTAGACTTACTTCAGATCATTGGCCCATTCTCCTGGACACTAGGCTGCTAAGATGGGGTCCCTTCGCCATTTAGATTTGAGAACGAGTGGCTTAATCATAGGCACTTTCCATGACTTTCTAAGGAATGGTGGCTGTCTATGGATGCTCACGGATGGGAGGGTCACAAATTCATGGTCAAGCTGAAACAAAGGAAGGAGTTGATCAGGGGGTGGGACGGACAGGTGTTTGGCTTGTGTGCTCAGAAAAAGAAAGAGATTGAGGATATTGTATTGGGGTTGGATAAACTCGAGGAGGAATCAGGTTGGTCAGCGAAAGCAAACATTTTCAGGAAAATCTACAAGGTTGAGCTAGCAGAGTTATGTCTAAAAGAGGATAGATTGAATATTCAGAAGGCAAAGATTAGATGCTTGAAAGGAGATAGCAATTCAAAAAAATTTCAGAACATCTTAAACCACAGGCGGAACAAGAATTCAATTGTTAAGATTGAGAAAGAGGATGGCACAATCATTGAGGACGGGGAGATTGTGAAGGAGATCTTAGATTACTTTACGAAGGTGTTCTCTACACGGGAGGATTGTGGGTGGGGGATTGAAGGCCTTGTGTGGGGAATGATCAGTCAGGAAGACAAAGTTCGATTGGAACGCCCTTTTGAGGTATTAGAAGTGAGGGAGGCTGTATTCAGCTGTGATGGGAGCAAAGCACCGGGACCAGACGGATTCTCCTTAGCCTTTCTTCAACAATCATGGGAGTTTATAAAAAATGAGGTGATGAGAGTTTTTGAAGAATTTCATCGGTCTGGTGTTGTAAATATTCAGACCAATGAGACTTATATTTGCTTGATCCCTAAGAAGGTGGCGTCATGGAAGATGAAGGATTTTCGCCCTATTAGCTTGGTAACTTGCCTCTACAAAGTCATTGCCAAGACCTTGGCAATGAGACTTAGATCGGTTCTACACTCCACTATTGAGCAAAATCAGTCAGCTTTTGTTCAGGGCAGACAAATTCTTGATGTTGTTCTTATTGCTAATGAAGTTGTGGATGAATATAGAATGCATCACAGGAGAGGTGTAGTCTTGAAGGTTGACTTTGCAAAAGCCTATGATTCAGTGGAGTGGAGTTTCCTTGAATTTGTGTTGCTCAAGAAAGGGTTTGGAGATAAGTGGATCCAGTGGATGATGGGGTGTGTTAGCTCGGTAACATACTCAATGGTTATAAACGGTAGACCAAGGGGAAAAATCACTGCCAGAAGAGGGTTAAGACAAGGTGATCCCCTCTCACCTTTCCTATTCACATTAGTGGCGGATTGTCTGGGGAGGTTGCTCACTCGTGCAAAACAAAGGGCATTGGTTTCTGGGTTTGTAATTGGGAGGGAGATGGTGGAAATTACTCACCTTCAATTTGCGGATGACACTACTTTTCTTAAGTGGTAAGGAAAGCAACATCCTAAATGTCATTCAGCTGCTACAATGCTTTAGTGTAATGTCTGGGCTTCGAATCAATGTTGCTAAATGTCAGATGGCGGGGATTAATATGGCAGAAGACTTCTTACTCAACATGGCAAACAATGTTGGATGTTCAGTTGGTGTATGGCCATTGACATACTTGGGTCTTCCCTTAGGTGGTAACCCTAATGCAATGCAGTTTTGGGAGCCGGTCCTTTCAAAGATTGCCAAGAGGTTAGACGGGTGGAAGAGAGCCTTCCTATCGAAAGGTGGTAGGGTGACACTCATTCGAGCAGTATTGGTTGTTTTCCCCTCATACTATCTATCCATGTTCAGAATCCCGATTGGGGTAGCAGACGATGTTGAGAGGAGGTTGAGGAATTTCTTGTGGAGAGGGAAGGTTGGCTCTCGCTCGGTCAGTTTGGCTAAATGGGAAGATGTGCAGTTGCCAGTTGAGAATGGTGGTCTTGGAATTGGAAATATTCGGTTGAGGAATAAGGCTTTGTGTGGTAAGTGGCTTTGGAGATACGTCAAGGAGCCTGATTCTCTTTGGGGTAGGGTGATTCGTAGTAAATATGGGTGTCGTCCATGGATGGATGTTGACACCGTTGGTGATGGTGGTGGTCGGTTGACATTTAGAAGCCCATGGAAGTATATCTCTTCATTGGCCCATCAGTTTCTTGAGCACACGAGACTTCGGGTAGGCAATGGACGGACTATCCGTTTTTGGGAAGATCCTTGGCTGGGTCACTCCCCATTGGCACAGTTATATCCACATCTTTATCACCTATCATCCGCTAGTGACAAACCAATTTGCCACTTCCTTAGCTATACCCACACCCAATCTCCCACAACCCATTATCTTGGAATCTTCATTTATCTAGAGGCCTAACTTCTAGAGAATTTGGTGAGATAACGAATTTATTGTCAGCCTTGGATCAGGTTAGATTATCTCAGGACCCTGATAGTTTGTCGTTGACCCTAACATCTTGCAGCACATTCACCACCAAATCATTTTTTGACATTTTTTGCCTCGTCGTCTTCCTCTCAGCCTTTCCCGCTATCCAAATTCATTTGGCATGTCAATGCTCCTTCTAAGGTTAGGTTTTTTGGAAGGTTACTTGCTCGTATGCATTAACACTTGTGAGGTGCTGCAGAGACACGCACCTACTCGGTGCATTTCTCCACACTGTTGTCTATTTTGTCTGCAGGATGGTGAAAGCGCAGAGCACATTTTCATCTATTGTTGTTTTGCTAGTGAATTGTGGAGAAGGTGGATGTCATTTTCGGGTGGGCAGTATAGGGCTCCCATCAATATTGACGAGGGACTCTCACTCTTTCATCTTCCTACCCTTTCAAGAGGCGAAAAGGAATCAGGCCTTATCGCCTTTTATGCTACATTATGGTTACTATGGCTTGAGATAAATGATAGAATGTTCAATAATATGCATAACGATGGTGAGCAGCTTTGAGAAAGTATTAAGTTTACAGCTAGCACTTGGATTCATGCTTACCCTTGGAGAAAAGGGATATCCATTGCAGGGTGGTTATTAAATTGGAGTGAATGTCTATTGTAAGGGTGACATGGTTTGTGCAGGTTTTGGCCAGTGGAGTGTTTTCACCTCCAATAACAGGTATTATGATAGTTTTTGTCACTGTAATATCTATGTATTCGGGCGGTATATAAAAAAGTTTTGTTTCTCTTAAAAAAAAAGAAAAAAAATTAGAAAATGAAAAACTAACCTATAAATTAATATACAATTATAACCTTATATAAAATTATAATTAACAATTTTTACCTAAGAGAAGAGAAATTAAGAGATCCAAAACAAAAAGCGATAAGGTAGACAGAGTAAATAAAAAAAAAATTAAAAAATAAACCTCAAAAATAGATGGAAGAGTCCAAGAGCTCTCACCTTAGCATTTTCTTCACAATGCTTCACAACAACCAGAATGTTCGAGTAACGCCCATGTACCAGCGTGTACGCCCACAAAAGAAGTTTCCGTGGGATACTCAGATCAATAATTTCAACTCCATCCATTCCGGGTCGAACTGGTGCTTCAGTTACTAACTGAACTGGTACTGTGTACAGTACAAAGCCTGATGGAAGCACTCCACAAGAGCTCTCCCGATAAAAGTTATAGGAATATCTTAGCAAAGTGTTGGCAGCTTCCATATTTTTTTCTAATGCTTGCTTGATCACAATACCCTTAATTTTGGCCAGCAAATGGTTCCATTTTGTTTCAAGATCCTTCAGAAGGATTGGGTCCTCAAAAATTGAAGTCCATAGTTCATCTCCCTTCAGATCAACACAAAGATTCACACTATTCTCCATATCAATTGGAGCCTGAGTTACACTTGAGGCCTCAGAATTCAATGGTGTGATCTGGGCTAGACTTATTACTATTGCACGGCACCAAGCAACAGAAGCATGCTTGCAGACTTTTGCACTGCTATTGTTTGATAACTTTGGATTCTTAAAACGTTTCCGGATCTTCTCATTTATTCCTTCCAGCATGTCAAGCCTGAGGTCTCTCTCCAATGAATGGATATATTGGTGTAGGTAGCTGAGATATGTAATAAACCATGTTAAATGTATAGAAACCATATTAACAATAAAACTGAAAATCATCCATGTGGTTTACCCATAAAAGTTGCTCTCTGATAACTCCGGGCTCTTGATCTCAGGCAAAGAACTTATATCTGCCCATAAGTTCGCTTGATCCATAAATAAATTGAACATCCTCTCCAGGAGATGCTCAGAAGAGCTGCTGATAGAAGAAGCAGAGGCACCAGTCTCAGCTTGAATCGATGCAATCAGGGTCTGAATGAACCGGGCAAGAGCTACTGGAACAAGGTCTTCAAGACATAAGGAAAACTGCATCAGAAATTGATGTCACCATATACAATTGACACAGTAAATCCTCCGTGGAAACCGTCATAGTAAAAGGAAAACAGATATGCTACAGCATCGATTGATTCATTACCCTTTTGTCAGCTCGGAGAGATGTGTAGGCTCGGTCAAGAGTACAGATGTCTCCAGTCTCTTGCAACAGTTTCAAATAGAACAAAATGTACTTCCGAATACAAGTAATAAATTTTCGGGAAAACTCTGGTAAGTTTACTTCCAGAAGCTTCTTGTTTCCAGTAAGACCAGGTGTTTTGCGCCTGACAATCACAAGAAGTAAAGCATACTAAGCTGGCAGCATACTAATTCAAGATGCTTTAATTTATTCAAATAATTCAAGATGAAGAAAATCATCTACCTTCCTTTTCGAACCATACTATCTATCTCCCACATATTAATTGTAAAGAAAGAACGAGATGACTTGAAACAAAATGATAACTCTTCCTTTGCCTTCTCCAAATCACCACTCTCCCTCCTCTTATACCATCCTCGTGCAAGCATATACCTAGCCTTGTGAAAATGTTTGAGCTCCCCTTCCACACAGGTTTCTAGTGCACAAAGACAATCCTTGTGCAGCAAATGCCAGGCCTCATCAAGATCATGAGGTTCTCCATGTTTTGGCCCCTCAGAATTTACTTGATTATAACTTTCTTTAGCATCCACTGGCGACTGTGGAGAACCAGTTGAACCAATAAGACCCATGACAGATGCAGTTGTCGATTGGTTAAAGGAGTGTGCAGCAATAACCTAAAAAGATGTAACATTTTCTATAAATTATTAGATAACTAATCAACCAAAAGATAAAAGATTTTAGAAAGCCTTGCATTGATGGAACTCATAAAAAAATCAGGGAACTAATTTTTGATCATTATTACTGTCATATCAGCTATAAAGAATTTTAAGAGAAGAAAAGTGAAGTGACAGTGGAAGAAAACAATATACCAAACGACTCTTCGCTCTATTTGATAAAAAAAGATCAACTTGTTCAGGATTTCATTATTTAGGATATACAATTGGATTGCCATTTTAAAAAAGAAAAAAACTAATCATGAGAACATAGACAAGTAATTTTGGCTAATCCTGTAAACCTATACTCTTTCATTTCCCTAAGAATCCGCGAGGACTGAGTTTGCTTCATCATTTAGGATATACAATTGAATTGCCGTTTTAAAAGAAACTAATCATGAAAATGTAGACAATAATGTTGGCTAATCCTGTAGATCTATACACTTCCATTTCCCAAAGACTCCTTGAGGACTGAGGTCTCTTCAGTAGAAAGGTCATTCTACTGCTCAATGTTATTGTAAATCATGTTGCCACGAATTGCCAAAACCAAATCTACTTGAGGGCCAACTTGGCCGTGAAGCTCAAAGAGTCCCACGGGTTATCCTTCAAATTATTCATGAAGCATCAGATGGATGCTTTTCACTTTAAGGTTAAAACAAATTTTGTTAGTTAGAATTTCTTCTGCTTGTTAGTTTCCCATCTTGTTCCATTATCTGTTTGTAGCCAGTGTGGCCAGCTCTCCTACTCCTACCCTTTTATGATCACTGTCTTGTCAAAACATGTGAAATCCTACATGACTTGTCAAAAAAAAAAAAAAAAGAACTGCTGGGGAAATACAAATGGGATTGGTCGTCACACAATCCAAGAAAATATACGAAACAACAATGAAATTAATTAAATCACACAAAAGACAGCAAGATATTCCAACATGAAAGGTTGTTTTATTTTACTCATTCAAACCCTAGTCACAATCACACCCAATACACCTAAGCTTGCCTCTCTCTAGGTCATCTTCCATTTTTTCTTTCTTTTTTCCTGCCAAACCCTAGAGAAAGCGAGGTCCTTTGTCCTTGAATAGAAATTTACACTAACAGGGTAAACGTCAACCTATAAAGGTATGCAACTGAGGGCTTGCTCCCTCCCAAGGGTTGTAACTAGACCAAAAAAATAAAAATAAAAATAACAGCTCCAAATTTGAGCAATGACTAACAGGATTGAATAAGACAAAGAAAAAGGTTTTAAGTAGCGACAACTATCACGATTAGATAACAGAAAGAGTCTAAAGTGTAGCTAACCTTGAGGGCGTCAAAATTGCGTTGTCCACCTCGAAAAAGCAATTTCAAACGTGAAGAATGCATTCTATACACAGGATCCACAGCTGATGGGTTCAAAGCGATGGCCTTTTCATAATATGAAAATGCCTTCTCAAATGGATATCCCAGCTTTTCACAGAGTTTCCCCATATAGAATGCATGTGACCAATCTGGCCTGCAATCAAGAACAAAGGTAAAATTTGCAGGTGAAGTTTACAATTTATTCTTAAAAGAACGAACCATGTCAAAGAGAAGCTTCATACTTGTGTGCAAAAGCTTTCTCAAAGTGCTTCATTGAATTTTGACAAAACATCATCCATGATGCACCCTTCATTGGTACTACAGATCGTTGATCATAAATTGGTACAACATTCTGTAGGCCATCGTAATAAACCAATGCCAACAACTCATGTATCTCACTCTGAAACAAAAGAAACATTCTTAAATCATATACAAGAAAACACAATGATTAGCTCTCAATGCATGGAATGAAAATTCGCTGAACGTCTCCAAATTTTCATTGAAATTTTCTATTTTTGAACTATCAAACTACTAATGAATTGCAAACCAAAAAAAGAAAAAAGAAAATCCGTTGAAGCTAGGTTAAAAAAAAAAGAAAAGAAAAACTATTTTGCTAAAGTTTTTAAAAAAATAACCTTTGAATTTTTACATTTTTAAATGCAGAGTTGAAAACAAAATTAATTTAACTTTAATTTTCTTAGAAGATTTTTCTTAGAAGATGTTTCTTAAGAATACAAAAATATATGATTAAATGTCAATCTCGTGTGTAATAAATAAAAACTAGAATAATCACTAGGAAAAAAAAAAGATTTAAAAACTCTTATAATGAACCTTTATAAAAAAAGAACTTACAATTTATAAATTGTGTAAATGGTTATAAATCTTTAATATATATTACAAATATAAGTCAGAGAATTTTTTGTTCACACGAGGTACATCAAGCATCATTAAGATCATAAATCGAAGTATATAATCATATGCTTGTTTAAACATATCTCGAAAGAAACAAGGATCTTCCCAACATTCAAATAAAGATTCTCTATATTTGTCTAAAACATTGAAATTTTACAAAAATTCTCCACATTGATTGGGATTTCCACGAATCAATTCTGAATTTAAGTTACTGGAGTTTAAGGAGAAGTTGAATTTTTTATCCTTGGTCAATGCTTATTGAATACAAATAGCAGGTCAGTGACAACAGTAAATATATG
Organism: Paratinospora sagittata; assembly: GCA_035771175.1. Lineage (NCBI taxonomy): Eukaryota > Viridiplantae > Streptophyta > Magnoliopsida > Ranunculales > Menispermaceae > Paratinospora > Paratinospora sagittata. Next base: position 10,779,942 of record CM069611.1, on the reverse strand, counting down.
GCAAACCTGCTGGACTGGTGTCTTTGCTAAAGCCAAACTCATCAATAAACACCGTCGACTTCGCCTTCGACTAGTTTCAACTCTTTGAAGAAAAGAAGGATTTTTTCTCCACCCCACAACGTTCACATGCTTACTCCCATCATTCAGCAACAAGTCCACCTCCTGTTTTGATGACAACGAAAAATGGTTTCAAGAGGTGAAGGTAGCAGAAATAAATACATAAATCTCTTTTAAATCAAAGCTTCTTATGATGACTATTAAGATATATTACCTCATCATAAATATTTGCAAGCTTTTGCCAGCTCTCAAAACGCAAGGGATTGTAGAGTAAATCATATTTGAAGAGATTTGCATTTTGCTCCACAAAGTCTTCCCCTTCCTTGGTTAGTACAAAACCAGGCCACTTATCAGTTGCACTCATTTCTTCAGCCTGGGCAAGAAAATGGTACAAATTGCCATAAACTTCTGCATATGGCTCAGAGCTGCATCAGTTTGTTTACACATCATCTTAGATGAGGGTCATTGGTCAACAATCCAAAAAAAAAAGAAAAAGAATAGAGCCACTTTCAAAGATTTTATTTTCCCAACTTTACAATCAATCAGTAATGAAGTCAATGAAAAACAGGAAATACACAAATTGATGAAGTAAATGAAAGCAGGAAATAAACAAATTGATTAATACATAGACTGAAGCATTGTTCCTGGACATACCTCCCCAGTGTTGTTCTGCATTGCTTTAGTCTTCTCCCACAAGGAAATATCATATTCATGATAGATTCCAGAAACCCGTCTGATCCAAATTCTTCGCAGAGTTTGTCTTCACATAAATCAGGTTTATCTAAAAAATTATCTATTGAGTTTTCTCTCAAGATCTCTTCCGGTGGTTGTGGAAATTGCTTGCGTATGGCTCTCAATACTCTTCGGACTTTAACCAAACCAGTTCTCTAAGAAAAACAATATAAAAAAAAAACTTAAATCAATCTGGAATATCCTCATCAAGACAGCCAACCATTTGTTATGAGTTTACATTAAAAAGAAAAGGAGAGAAAATTAAAAATGAAGAGAAAGTAACTACTTACAGATGAGGCCTTTGCATAAGGTAATATATATTGAAAGACATCAGCACACTGTTCCTTAGTCTGATAATCTCCACGACTAGTATTTTTGTGCATGGCAAGGTCATCGTCACAGGATGAGTCTGCAGATCGAAGATTTAAACCATATAAGCAGAAAAAGCATTGATCCAGAGCATTATCAATTCCCAACTCCACATTGCCCCTCTCAGTATCAACAATATCGTCTACATGTTCATTGTCATGCTTCTTTGCTTTTTCTTCGCTTATATGATGAGAGTTTCCATCAATGCCTTGTTTTCCAATTTCGCATCCATCAGTATAGGCGCCTTCAGAAGTTAAACCTTCTTTAGCATCCATATTAATAGTGACAGTTCCATCTTTTTCAATGTGAGAGGTGTCCACAATTGAAGGATCACACAAATTTGATTCTTTCACAGATACTTTTACCTGAGTATCATGGAAAAGGGCTTCATTGTGCTGAGTTGCTTCCAAACCCTTGCTTGAAGAGTGAATACTTGATTTTTTTTTCATATCCAAGGCCAAAAGATGCTTTATCGCAAACTTGAGAAATGTTCCTTCCTCTCCCTCACTATCTTTACCAGCACAACAAAGCCCATATTCAGCAAGCAATTCATGGATAGCTGCAATCAATTCAACCTGGGACAATAAATTGAAGGAAATTAAACCTTATTTTCTGAGAAAATCAACATCAAGCGGTTTATTTCTTTGAATAGATAATAGGACTTACTTGAGCTTTAGCAGGTACAGACTGATCAAGGTGTTGAAGTTTACAGAAGCCAATGGCAGCATCTACAAAATACCGGCTTTCCAATTGTTCAGCTTGATCTGTGATTCCTAATCCAGAAGATTTCTTGCATAGGAATCTGCGAACGGTATGGCACATTACTGTGAGGAGCGAAACCTGAACATCACCAATAGTGCTCACAGGAAGATGGGAACCATTCTGAAAGTATCAAAAAGAGGAATTTTAATAAGCATCACAAAAACTAGGCCTACCTAAAGCAAAGAACTAACAGAACATGGAACATAAAATGATATGAGTCACATTCAATCACCTGACGTTTCAGCTATGATACTCAAGGGACTTATTAATTATGCAACTAATGGACTTCAACTATTAGATGATAGTTTCTCAAACCTTAACACAAACCCACAAAGTGTGCTGTACCGATTACTGCTCTCATCTATTAGGGTCATTAATCATCATTGCAACTTTAAGGAGTTCAGACATAGAAACCGCAAGAAAAATGTCTATGAGATCATAGTATAAGTTGCAGATAGACATAGTGTTAGGCATAGTTGTTAAATTGAAATCAAATCGTAAAATCGTTAAGGGTGGGATTGGATTCAAATCGTAAATTGTAAGATTCATTCAATTTTTTTATTTACAGAAATATACTTTAAGTTCTTTTTAAAAAATCTTAAAGAATACAATAATCATTTATTTCCTTATTTTGTTTATTATCCAGCTCATAAATAAATTTTCTTCCTCTTGTATCAAACATTTCATTATCTTTTTATTATTTCTTCCTTTTCTTTCTTTGAAATAAACTTTTTCAAGAATGAATTAACATTATTTAGTTGATGGATACAAGTCTTAACCTTGTTGTATATCTTTGCAACATGATGTTTCATTCTAATATACGGCTTCAATTACTAAAATTATTTATTATTTGGATGCACCATAGAGCCATGCTCCCAAGTTTAACCTATTTTTCTTAATTTTATCTATTTTTCTATTGATTCTCATTTCTCAAACAAATACATAAAAATGAAAACCCAAATTATCAAATAACACAATTTAAAAAGTAAAAAAAATCTTATAATTGAAAGAAACAAAGTAAACATAGAAATAAACCTAAGCGTTTAAAGAGCTTAAGGTTGTTTCATTGGGTTATAAAGTAGTTAAAAAAGAGTTAAAGTTGAGAATAAACAAAAAGTCACAAAAAATTGGTTAGGATTAAGTTAAATTGATTTTGTGAAAAATCTTACGATTCGATTTTAATCCTACAATTCAAGTTGAATCATACGATCCAACAAAAAATCCTACGATTTTTGGGCTTTTGTGATTTTTTCACAAAATTGAATCGCAGTAGGTACGATTCGACTTAAATCGTAAGATTCAAATCGAAAATTATACTGATTTAATAACTATGGTGTTAGGGCTAACCATTCAATTAGCTCACAAAGGGGGAACAACCTTGACCTCTATGATTTTTAGGGAAAAGAGAATTCTTCATATGGACAACACTAAAATTTAGTACATTTTTATATTATTTGGTCTTATTCTCTTTTGGAAAAACCTTTAAATTTCAATTGGATTGATTTGATCTACGATCAAACATTCACCAATCAAAGAACAATTCAAGCAACCACAATATCTTGGTGGATTATTCCTCTATTTGAAATGAATTTGTAGAATTGATCAACTAGTAAATTAAATAAACTTCAACCAGTACAGTCCCAATTTTAGAAACTTTTCTAATATCAAACAATCTTTCAAAATATTCAATCAAATTTGCCTCAAAAGAAATCAAATCTTTTTGAGTTGATGACAATGTTTTTGAGAGAGAGATAAAATATCATCAAGGGTAAACCCTAATGAAGATACCCAAGTGGTATTTATCATCAAGGGTAAAATTAATAAAGCAAGATCAATTTTGGAAGCTTAGGACTAATCTTGCCAGTTTAAACTAAATAAGAATATCAATCATAAGTTCTTTGGAAACTCCACCACGACTAGCGGTCCCAAGTCCGGGTACAAGAGGTGGATTGCATTAGGTAGCTGCCAGCACTCATAAAACTATGTCAGATCAACTATGACATGAATCTTAATTATCAAACTACGTGAAGGGCTAGGACATCCTAATTTAAATGTTGAATTACCCTTTGATAGAGTGGAGTAGAGGTAGAAGATTCATGTAGCCAACCCCATGTAGTTGGAAACAAGCTTCGTTGACTTGAGTTGAGTTGAGAATCATAAGTTCTTTGGAATTGATTTTTATAGAACAGATTTTCTGTGAAATTGATCAAAAAGTCTTGGGATTGACTTTTGACCAAAGAACTAACAAACCAAAGATCTTATTCTAAGAAATCAATCCTCTGCTCTTAAAACGATATGCCAAAGCTTTATTTGACTTCATTGAACTTGAGCCTTTAACAATTCCTAAAGGTTATATTTATTTTTATTTTGTTTGAAAGGAAACTAGAGATTAATATATAAATTGTAATAATGTACAGTAAACAAGATGTTGTGCCCAGAGAATAATGTATTCTCAGCAACACCAGACCATATACAATGCAATCCCAATACAATGTTATACCAATACTATACTATCCCAATTTCTCAACCAGTCATTTACAGAAAACCCTTTGGACAGTTCACTATTAGTTATCCAAAACGCTGCTAACAGTTTTGAACTCTCCCACACCAGACCAACCGTACTTTCCTTATTGTCAAAAATCCTTCTATTCCGTTCTTTCCAAATGGACCATAAGACCGCCAAGCAAACCACCTTCAAATGTTCCCTCCACGATGACTGTATACAATCCAAATAGGGGAAAATGTTGATACGTTGAAATCCATTCACCTCTCCAACTATGTCTCAAAAATGAGACCTCCATTTCTCCCAAATGCTATGAAAGAAGGAACATGTACTAGTAAAATGCTCCACAGATTAACTTTATGTAAACATTAGAATTGACAAAATACCTAAACCTAACAATCTCCCCCTACGTCAATACCAATGAGAAAACATCACAACCCTTTGAACAAATTACAATACATATACGAATACAACTTCATTGAAATTAAAAAAAAAAAATGATAATAATAAAACAAAGACCTTTTGTGCTACTATACTCTTTGCTATAAGATGCTATGAGGCAACAAAATTCTTTGAATTTGTTCCTGAAAGATAAAATAAATTAACTGCAGCACACACATAAAAAAAATATTCCAGCACTCAATGAAGAAATCATTAGAAAGCATAAGGTGGAGAGTATTGTACTCCCCCTCAACAGGCCCTCTCTAAACATATGATCCCCCCCTCTTTTGTCATGAATCAACATAGTCAGAAGCATATCAAGGTAAAAAATAATGATAGAAACATTCTCAATGACATAGCTGATCATTTTTAAGTACTCCCTAAATATGAGTATATATATATATGTATGATATGTACCATCAAACACAAAGCCATCACCCAATAACCATAATAAAAGTATAACTAATTAGCAGCATCAGTCCATGAATGATAAATGTAAGTGTATTTAAATATTCCAAACAACTGAAGATTATCTATAATCAAGCATGTTAGAATTCTGTATGAAGAATATTATCAACTAATTAGAGTTCTGTATGTAAAAGATTCCTCAAGAATATTATATAGCATAAATGATGAAGTATGAAGATTATTCTTCCTCATTTTCTTCTCTCAACAACTTCATCTTCTTTTGAAACAGCCTTTTCTGCATAGACATCATTTAATTTATAGGCAATGCTTTCTGAATTTCAAAAACTTTTTGTATCTTCTTTTTTAATTACTCCAGCTATTTTTCCATCTTCTTTAAACAAATTCAACTATTTTCTGAATATTCCAGTCCACACAATTCTTCATACCAATGTCACGTGCAAGCATTGAGACTTTTGTGTTTGTTTTGATTAAATAGGTAATGTCAAATCTTATCTCTAGCGTGCGCCCCAGCTTCTTCAAGGACTTTTGCAATTAATATTACTAAAAAAAACTCCTAATTTTCCTTCCCTATCAATAAAGTCAACCATTTCCACAAAATCATCCAAGCAAAGTCAAACATCCCCCTATAGCAAGATGAAAAAGTAGAAACTTAAGAGTTTTTAAATACAGTAATTGTCTGTAAATATCTGGCAAAAACTCAATCTCCTGATTTTTGTGTGTTATCTGAAAATAAATTTTTTTTGAGACAGTGGTATCCATTCCCAGGGCCCCTCCCCCTATAGTCCGACTAATCCACTGGGACCTACACGCACCCACAACGCATCAGTCAGGATACTCAGGACGTTAAACTCGCCAAGCCAAGATTCGAGCTCCAAACCTCTGCCAAAGTTAGCGTTTTTCATCTCTCCTCCCGACCATCAAGCTAATACCCTGATGGGTATCTGAAAATAATTTTGAGTTTTGTGAAACATTGTGTCTATATAAATGACACAAAATACCCACTCCTCAATATCAAATTCATGAAGGAAAACTATAAAATTGAATGTAAATCTAAGAAGTCAAGAATACTTTGGGTTTTGACAAGCTGCCCCCCTCAACCATGGCAGAGAAATAGAAGTCAACATCCTCTTTGCATATTACAAGGCCATTAGAATCGGGATCTTACATAGGGAGCTTCTGAGAATCAGATTGTAGGATCACATTGTGAATCAGTCCATTGGAAGATTCTAAACACTATGAAAAATAGCTTTTATAAGCAATAAAATAGCTTTTTAAAATAATACTAGTCAATGTGTATGAGCATTGCACGTGAACAACAAAGTACATTACTTGATTAAATAAATACAATGGTCTTAGGTACGAAAAAATTATGCATATAAACGTCTTTTCAAAATAACCAATTAATTATGAACAAATAATACGAATGAAAACAGGTAATAAATTTAAAAAAATTATTAAATTTTCTAAATATATTCTAAAACAACCAAATATGAGAAAACCTATACAAATTAAAATTAAAATAAAATGAAGAAGTTAAATAAACCCATAAGTTAAAATGGTATATGCTAGAAATTGAAAGAATTGGGAAAAAATAATATTCTTCATTGATAATTGATTTTGTACAAAGGCACCTATATTTAAAATTTCTCTAGAATACCAAAAAAGGAATTATTCCTTGCACAATATTCCTAATATATACACATCCATATATGCAATATTCCTAATATATAACAATCCTTGAGTACATGGATTATGTTTTCCCACACTCCCCCTCAAGTTGGTGAATATATTTATCATTCCCAGCTTGGACACAATTGTTCGAAATGCAGCACTGCTTAATCCTTTGGTGAGTATATATATGAGTTGATGATTGGTAGACATATATGGAGTATAGATCAATCCACTATCAAGCTTCTCCTTAATAAAGTGTCATTACTTTCTATATGTTTTGTTCGATCATGTTGTATTGGATTATGTGTAATGGTGATCGCAGGTTTATTATCGCAATAAAGTCTCAATGGGCCATCCCACTTAATTCTCAAGTCTTTCAAAATGATCCTCAACCATGGTTCAAAGAGTTTTGCAATTTGCTTCATCTAGGATATTCATCTGTTGAAGCTTTTAAAATCGTTATTGATATTGTTGACCTAAGTGGTTTTCCACTTAATTTTTCTCCCAAGTGTTATGATGCTAACAAACAATATAACTTTTGATGCTAATGATTTCATCTAGTATATTTCAGCACCTAAAGTGAAGAAGAGCCAATGCAAGATTCAATTCTTCAAGTTCAAGAAGTCCCTCAAACAAAGGATCAAAGAAAATGATCAAGTACATTTAAAGCTTGGACAATTGGACATCTTGAAGGAATGAAGACAAAGAGGTTGAGAGTCCTTGTACGTCTAGAATTAGGATGTAACATACTTGCTTTCATCTTTGCTCAATCACTCTTAAAAATCATGCATACGCATACTTCACACTTGCATATTTTTGTCAAAGTCAATCATGCATTAAGTTTTTCTAAAAATGATTTTCAAGTGTTCAAACATGTTTGGCTTATGTTCTTAAACTACTTCAAACTTGTTTGAATCATATTTGCAATGTTTCAATCAAAATCAAATTTCCACAAAGTTTTTCAAAACTTATTGTGTTAAGTTTTCAAGTTCAATTTGTTTTGAACTTAGACTTATTCTCTTTATTTGAAATGATTTCAAAGTGTTTTAATCATCAAAGTTGGTGTGTTTTCATCATATTTTGTTCCCCAAATAATTTCATAAAGTTAGATTTTCGAAAATTCGGAAAACACAAAAAAGTTAATGGCAAACTAGCTCAAAACTACCCGACTGGAACCCAAGTGTTTGCTAGCCTTCTCAAATGGGTTCGGAAACAGTACCAATGGATGCAGAGTGAGCTTTCCATGAATTTTAAGGTATAATATGCCTATATACGCAAAATTGTTGCAAGACAAGAGAAGCGCGCTCCTGACTTAGAGAAGCACGCCCCTGACTTGGAGAAGCGCGCTCCTACCCTTTTTTTTTGGGTTCTGGGCTTGCAGGTATGCAAAGCAGCGCTCTGCTGGCTTGGACCAGCGCACTAGTCACTATCTGGGGGTGATTCCAACGGTCAAAAACTTTATTTTTGAGCGCCCAACGGCTAGTTTTTTGTGTCTAACAGCTAGTACTCATTTCTAAACTATAAATACATGTACTTAGGCCATTTTAAACACAAGAGAGACAACCATGTGATTCTAGGAAGTGTTCTTCAATATCAAATCATTTTTCCATTTCAAAAACCCTAGAACTTAGAGATGTTGATTTGAAGAATGGATTTCAAGCTTTCTCTTTGTGCATTATTTAAAGCTTCTTCAAAATCATTCGTTTGAGTAAATATGGTTGCAAGAAAGGTATAATATCATTGTAAGGTCTCTCTTCACATTGAGCTTCAAATTTCCATATCTTGTATTTGGGTTATTGTATTATTGAGCTTATTGTATTTGTTCTATTTACTTAGAACAAACATTTAATCTTTGTTATTAGAGTTTTGGTTTGTTTCAAGATTAAAACAACCAAGTCAAGTGAATTTGATTCATTTGAGATTCCAAGGTTGGAATCAAAGTTAATTTCACCCTTTATCTTGAAAAGGGTCAAGTGGTTATTCCTTATCTCGCGAAAAGGAATCCGGTTTTTCATTTTCCCTCAAAAAAGGAACAAAGAGGTTCATCCTCAACCCGCAAAAACGATTTCAGCTCTTCCTTTGTCCTCAAAAAAGGAACAAGTGGTTTGTCCTTAGCCCGTGAAAAGGATAGGTTTGTCTTGAACCTTGAAAAAGGCATTATAATAGTTTGGTTCATACCCTCGAAGTGAACCAAAGTATAGTGGAATCCTAAAGAAGGTTTCTCTAGGCATGGAGTAGGAAAAGGCTTTCCGAACCACGTAAAAATCCTTGTGTGCAATGTTTTAAATTTCCGCACTTTACTTTATGCACTTTGAATTAATTTGAGTATATAACTTAATTTAATCAAGGATTTCCCCTAAGAACTTAGAATTTTCCAAAACTGGTCATATCACCCAATTCACCCCCCTCTTGGGTGTCCAACAGATATGGATGTTTGTTTAGTGTGATTAAATAAATAATCAAAGAAGATTTATGGTAAAGAAGAATGGGATATAATGAAAAAGGGCAGTGATGATTTCTTGGATTTAGGTGGATATATTTGCTTTGGGATTGAGAGTGAATGGGAAGAAGCATGGAACAATGATTGCCTTGCTTTACACCCTCTTTTCCACTTTCAATGTTTTAGTTCCTTCTCTTCTCTTTTTTCGCCATTTGCACTTACAAGAATTTATCGCATTCATAAGCAAATTCCTGTTATTAAGACGCCATGATCATATATGTAATATCTATTTTATTCAACTTTCCAGTTATTACATGCTCATAGGCATGTTTTAATCTTCAGCTAACATAACATATTCTCAACTTCTGCCATTTTTTTCTTCTCTCTATGTTGTAAATGATTAATGGCAATAATAAATCAGTTCAAATTGTCAGTTTGGGAACACATTTTATTTAAATTAATAAAATATTTTCTTTTCTTTTCTTTTTTTAACTATCTCACTCAATTCCTTCTTGATACATGTTCTTATCTTTGTAGTTTCAATATGGTTTATCTTCATTATATTTATTTTCACTTTATTTTCATTGAATTCTAAATTAATACTATCCACTATATTTCCTACAATTTAAAAGTTCAAATCTTTCAATGATAATTCCAACATTCGTCATGCACTATGGTAACCATATAAATAATATTCTACTCAAATCAACTAAGCCTTTTCCCAACTATATAGGTGCGACTACATGAATCTGCTACCTCCACTCCACTCTATCAAGGGCGGGCCCAATTGACATCTAAATTACAAGTAATTATATCTTTCTTATTTATTTCTGTCAATATTATTTTAGATCTTTTTCTACCTCTATCCTTACCATGGATTGTTAATAGGTCACTCTTTCTAACTGAGACATCTAGAGGTGTTCGCTACATGTGTCCAAACCACCTTAATCAGTTCTCTCTCATTTTATTTTCAGTTGGGGCTACTCTTACCATTTTCTAAATGCATTCATTTCTAATTCTATTTTTTAATGTTTTACCACGCATACATCATAACATGCACATTTCTATTACACTTAGTTTGTTCACATGTTGTTTCTTTATTGCCCAACATTTTGTTTGATATAGATAGATATAAATAAGATTATTGAACATTAAAAAATATCAAAAAAAAATTTCTATCTGTGATGTTAAAAACAGTACATTCACATTGCCTTATTTCATTCCGAATTAATTAATTCACTTTATTTATTTGTTCTTCATTTATCAATTTTATTCAAGATATTCCAAGTTTCCAACAATAGAACTAAAAACTTTCTTTTTCATAACATCTTAAAAGACATTCATTTTCATAACGAATACATCTACATTTTTAAGAATATAAATATTATATATTTGTAATATCACATGGAAACCTAACTTCTTCTTTTTTTGACAGGAAACATATGTATTGTATTATATAAAAAGGGTTGTGTTAACAGCAAGTAAGTGTTCTCAGAGGATGAGGTATCATCTGAAAACATAGCACAAAAAGTTACAAAATCATTATATAGTTTCTAGGATAGCCTGCCAGTTCCTACTCCAATCACTTAAACCATAGTTCCTAGACAATTTAAATGAACTGATCCATAAAGCAAAAAGAGACACTGAGTTTTCCCATATATGATCCACACTATGATCACTGTTATAAAAAATTCTGCAATTTTTTTCTTTCCAGATTCACCATGTCACAGCAAAAAACTCATTTGATCATGTGAAACACACGTGCATGTATACTAGTGTATATATATAACATATAACTAACTTACAGCACACAAAAATATTTAAAATTGTAAGAATTAAAGGTAAATAGTAAACCTTAGGTTATATCTAAATAAAAGGAATTCAAGGTTCAGATTTGTGTATTACAATAATTAATTATTAATATTAAGTCAATTGCATATCAAATTGAACAAAGACTTCAATGTGTAGCTTCATATACTGGAGAGGTTTCAACTAGTTCCCAATTCACACACTTACCAGTGATAGCAAAAATCTCAATTGCTCAGATTTATATTAAAGAATTAACAGTAATGACAAAGGAAACACAAAGGAGAAAAATAACTGAAAAAGTAGGAAAATGAACTAAAGATGTTAAGAAAAAAAAGTATGACAGCAAATGGGGAAGACAAAACAAAGAAGAAAAAGATCAAGAAGAGAGAAAAAAGTATGAAAAATTAAAAAATGACATACTTGATTGGAGCCATATAAAAAGAACAGCCGTGAGAAAGAAAAGAAAAAACAAGAAAAACTAGATAAGAAAAAGGAAAAATATTGTCATCTCTAGCATAGGATTCATCAACTTCAACTTCAGCATTTGCAAGTCACCATTTCCTTGATCCCAGCCCCATTATTATTGGTAAGTTTGAGCAATCAATTTTGGTTTTAACACTGTTTTAAAAATAGTTTGAGGCTTACGCCTCGAGGCGAGGCCCGCAAAAAAGGCCTCGAAGCTTAAGCCTCAATGTCATTCTATGAGGCTTGCCTCATAATGTTGGGCGTACGCCTCGAGGCACAGTGAGGCTTAAGCCTCAAATTTTCCATGTTAAAATTCAATTTTTTTGAAAAAGAAATAAAATAAATTTATATTTATGGCTTTTATATTATTAGAACCAATCATATATAGTTAAAAATTAATTTTCTTTCATTTGAGATAAACTAAAGTTTGTACTCATAAATAGCCAAGGCCATCTTTCAAAAGGCCCCCTTCTAATGATATATCCTCAAGTTTGTTAGCAATAGTACAAATACTAACCTAATAATTTAAAACTTTTGACAGAGTATTCTAATTGCAATTTGCATAAACTAATAAATTAGGAGAAATGGCAAAGACCTAATATTTTTCCAATGTATTTGCTAACTTTTTATTTGTTCATGCTTTTAATAGCTTAAAACTTAAAATTTGGAAAGCTTAGCACATGATTTGTAGTCCTTTAGTTCTTAAATGTATTAATGCAACAACTTTGATAAACAGAGGGGTTTAGGGTTTAAATGTATTAATGCAATTGAGATAAATAATATATTAAGAGAAATCACTCAAGTATTCTACACATAAATAAAACTAGTTTACATTTTTTGTATTTCAGTTGTTTCTTCTTTTATTATTGACACTTGTAATTTTTTGATTTTTTAAAACGTTATTAGTAATGTTTTATGTATTTTCTTAAAAAATGTGAGGCTTACACCTCATAGTGCCTCGCCTCATAAAGGTAAACCGCCTCGATTACGCCTCACGCTTTTTTAAACCTTGGGAAAGGCAATTAGAAGCTTTAGCTTGAGTAGCATTGGACTCTAGGGCAATTTCATGACCCAACAAGATTCCACTATTTGGATTAGGCTTCTACCGTAATTCCCTTTCAAAAGATTCAAATTGGGATCCAAATGGGAAGGGGTTGTAGGATGTCAGATTGTAGGATTCTACAAATCCAAATCAAAAATCTAACAACTGTGACAAATACCAAATATGCCAAAAGAAAATAAGGCTGCCAACTTATTGGAGTATCTAAAGAAAGGATAAAATAGAAACCCTCTAATGAAATCATCTTCAGCAAGAAAAGCAACTTTATAATCCCTATATGTACCAAAAACCATATTTCCCTCACACAAAACCTTCTTCTCAAACAAGTAGTGGTGCTCACAAGTTGGATTGGATTGGATTAGTTTTTGACATAAAGTCCACCCAACCCAACTTGGTCAAGTTTATGATAATGCCACCCATGTATACCTCGATTTCATCAAAACACTTAGTATATCCTGACCAAACCTAAGTTATCTCAAGTCAATTGGATCAGTAGAATTTGCTCCCAATAGAAGCTAACAAATTTGGAGTTGTCAAGAGAGACCACAACCGAGTTGAATGTGAACTTCACTTTGTATTTTTATTTTTATTTTTGACAAGAAACAAAATGTGTATTGCATTTTTTTTATTTTTTGAGAAGAAACAGTCTGAATCACCAGAGGTGATGAGACGCATTGAGACAAAATACAACCATAACGAAATTCAACCAACATGGACCCTACCCACATACATACAATTGTCCCAATTCAACAACCAATCCAACAAAGAGCAGCCCTTAGCGTGAGGAGAAGAAAAAACCCAAGTACTAGCAATGATTTTAATAGTTTCCCACAATTGAGATTCCGATTTAACAATATTGTGAAAAATTTCGGTATTGCGTTCAAGCCATAACAACCATAGGGTAACAAAAAAAGCAATTTGACCTATGCCTTTCTCATCCTTGGATAAGGAAGGAATGTGGCACAAGGACAAACCTTCCTCAACCTGACAAGGGATGAGAAGTCTATTGTCAGAAAAGGCAAACCAATGTCCCCACAAGACCTTAGCATAAGGACAGTGAAAAAAGATGTGATCAATAGAATCACCGTCCTGCATGAAAAAGATATAGCAATGAGGGAAATGCACATATTAGGAAACCTTTTCTGCAACATCTCCATAGTGTTGACCCTCCTGTGAGCCAGGGTCCACCCAAAAACCTTAACTTTGGATGGGATGTATGCCTGCCAAATATGAGAAGAACATGAAAAAACGGGGGTATTTGGTGACGCAATGAGACAAGAAAAGAGAGACCTACATGTGAACCTTTTGGAGGAATCAAGATGCCATAAGACCCTGTCCGGAAAAGGTAATAAAGAAACGGTTTGAAGTTTCGCCAGAAGGTTAGGGATCTCCTCAAGTTCCCGGCCGGTTAGAGCCCTAGGGAAATGAAGTTTCCAGGAAATATCAGTGGTGTGGTCCAATGAGGGAGCATCGACATAGGAAGCTATGGGATGGTTATGAAGGCTAGAAAGGCGAAAAAGGTTGGGGAACATGTCAGCCAGTTTTGAGTTATCCAACCACCTATCCTCCCAAAATTTAAAAGTCTGACCGTTACCAACTTTAAACTCCAAATGGGGTACCACCTGAGACACTAAGGAGGAGAACTTCCAAGCAGTGTTGTCAAGGCGGAAAGGCGGTAAACCATAATTAGGCGAGGCGGGGCCTAGGTGGGATATAAAATATTTATTTAGAGGTCCTTGAAAAATTTATTTATTTATTCATTGATCCCTTACTCCATATACATATATATGTGTGTGTGTGTGTGTGTGTGTGTGTGTGTGTGTGTGTGTGTGTGTAATTATTAATTTTATTTATATATTAAATTATATGTAATTATTAATTTAATTCAGAAGTTGAAGTGGAAGAAGGGAGAGGATTTTGCAGGTTTTAACAAAAAAAAAAAAAATTTAAAAAAACCCTTTAAAAAAAATATTTGCTTAGACCTCCCCAAACCGCCTAGACGGTGGTCTAGGCGGTGTCACTACCCAAGGGGCCTAGGAGGGGGCCTAGGCGTCGCCTTGACAACACTACTTCCAAGGACTTTTGTATGTGAGGTTGGACCTCCGACCTACTACATCCAAAACCAACGGGCCATGGCGGCTAGAAATGATTTGCACCCACAAAGATCTTAGTTCCTCAATGAATCTCCAAACCCATTTGCTACATAAAACAACATTACGGAGGGGAATGCTTCTAATGCCCAAACCCCCTTTCTCCATTGGCTTTTTAACCACACCCCATTTAATCAAATTTGATGAACCATTATCTCCCTTTCCCCCCCAAAAGAAACCCTTGATGGCTTCTCAATTTGTATAGCTACCGAGGAAGGAATCTTGAAGATAGACATGAAGTATGCAAGGATAGCCGAGAGGACAGACCAAACCAAAGCAAGTCTCCCACCTCTAGACAGAAAGGTTCGCTTCCAACCATCAAGCCGTTTTGAGATTTTGGATAATACTGGACTCCAAAAATCTCGAGACAGCGGATTACCACCAAGTGGCAAACCGAGATATTTCATAGGCCATTCGCCAACAGTGCAACCAATCTTATTTGTCAAATTTGTGATAATACCTGGACACATGTTTATCCCAACAATTTGGCATTTAGCAAGGTTCACTTTCAACCCAGATAATTCACTGAAGGCCTTGAGGAGATTCAAAGCACTAATAACATTCTCCTCCTCCCCCTATAGAAAAAATAGTGTATCACTGCATACTGCAAATGAGAAATCTCCACTCCATCCCTACCAACCAAGAAGCCATGTATCATTGAAAATGGTCTCGCCCGAGATATTAACCAGCTTAACCCATCGGCCACAATGGTAAATAAAAATGGAGACAATAGGTCCCCTTGCCAAATACCCCTCCTAGCATTGAACTTCCCCCTCGGCCTGCCATTGATGACGATTGAGTATGTAACAGAGGAAATACACCCACTCATCCATGATAGCCACCTAGCCCCGAAGCCTTTCTTTTTCATCACAAACTCCAAAAAAACTCATTCAACTGAGTCATAAGCTTTGGCAAAATCAACCTTGAACACCACCCCCTTCTTTCTCCTTGATCTATAATCATCAACGACCTCATTGGCAATAAGGACCGCGTCTAAAATTTGTCTACCCTCAATAAAGGCAAACTGGTATGGCTCAATGATTTTATGTAGAATTACTCTCATCCTTGAAGCATGAACTTTTGATATAATCTTGTAAAGACTCGTCACCAAACTTATAGATCGAAAGTCTTTAAGGCACCAAGAATCTTTTTTTTTTTGGGACAAGGCAGATGTAGGTCTCATTAGTGCTAACGTTTATAACCCCGTTCTGGAAGAACTCATCGAAGACCCTCATAATGTCACCCTTCATTAAATCCCATGACTGCTGAAAGAAAGCCATAGAGAATCCGTCCGGCCCTGGGCCCTTGTTGCCATCACAACTAAAGACTGCTTCCCGCACTTCCTCCATCTCAAAGGGGAGTTCAAGCCAACGTTCCTCTTGTACCGAGAGTACCCCCCAATCTAGACCTTCAACCCCCCAGCAAACCTCTTGATCAAAAGTATAAATGCTTTTAAAGTAATCAACAATCCCTTGAATAACCTCCTCCTCTGAATCAATCAAGACATCATCATCCAACTGAATTTTCGAGATGATACTCTTGTTCCATCTTGTATTTAGCAACCCATGAAAGAATTTAGAATTAGTGTCGCCTTCATGCAGCCATTTGATATAGAATTAGCGTCGCCTTCATACAATACACAATACACACAAAATGTGTATTGTATTAACTATATATGCTATACAAGAATATACATACGGCCCCAAGTTCGCTATTATAAATCAAAACTATCCAAATGTGGTTTCCATCCCCTCAACCAATCCCCCAAGGAAAATCGCCTTGCTAGTTTCCTCCCATACATTACACCAAAAGTTGGGAACGGGCGTTCCATCCACTTTTGGGAAGACTAATGGTGTGGCGATGAACCTTTAGCCAATTCGTTTCTTCCTCACTTGTTTTGTCTAGCCAATAGACCCAACGACCCTATAATGGCCTTCCTTGACAATTACCTTGCAAATTATCTTCAACTACCATCATGGAATCTTCATTTTCCTAGAAATCTCACTATTAGGGAGGAATCTGAAATTGGTCCTTTTTTAGCTAGAATAAATTCCATACAATTATCTCCTTTACTGCCTGACTCATTTTATTGGTCCCTTGAGGCACATACTCTTGTTCGTCTCTTTTTAATAGGATCATTGAGCCCCCCTAATCCACTCACTCCTAGCTTTTGGCATCACCTTTGGAGTGCTCCAATTCCAAATAGAATAAGAGTGTTTGGATGGCTTGTGGCCCTCAACAGGATATGCACCCAGGACTTGTCACAGAAACGTATGCCCCACAGTTATCTTTCGCCCCAATGTTGTACGCTGTGCTATCAAGAATTTGAATCGGTTGACCATCTCTTCTTTAGGTGTTCTTTTGCTTACCAGGTTTGGAAGACTTGGGAGGAGGTGTTGTCTGGAAAGTTCTTAAGGCCTTTAACTGTCGATAATTGCTTTGCTTGTGATCATCATCTAGGTTGGAGCAGAAGAAGTACTGAAATTGGTCGCATCATTTCAATAGGAGTCCTTTGGTCTATTTAGGGAGAAAGGAACAATAGGATTTTTAACAATGCATGTAAGGGTGTTGTTGACTGTTGAGAGGGATCTAGTGTAGCTGCTGCTCGATGGATGGAGCTGGTTATTCATTTGCAGAGTGGCATAGGAACTAGAAGGCAATGTTGTAATTTCTAGGTGTTTGGAGTTTGTTGATGTCTTGTGTAGGCGCGTTGTATTTCAGCGTGTAGTCTCTGTCTTGTTATGAGAATTTCTTATGCTCAACTCGTTATTAGGCTTTTTAAGTATCAATATATTATTTTGTCTCATATCAAAAAAAAAACACTAACCCAAAGAAAAGCCAAAAAGAAAGAACTTTCCCAAATAGCCCCTATTTCCTTCTCTTGGCCATAAAAAATATGAGCATTCCGTTCTTTCCATATAGACCAGACTACTGCAAAAACAACAACTCACCAGTAATCTCTAAAACGTCGTGGCAAGACGGAATCCTCAGGAAAGTCCCATAAGACCGGAGCATTTGGTAGTCTCTCCCATTGAAGAAGATTTTTTCATTTGTTCCACACACCTTTGGAGAACTCACAATCAACAAATAAATGTTGGCTAGACTCTCCACTTTTCTTACAGAAGCAACACCAATTCGGGGAAAGATTCCAATTCTTGAAACGTCTTTGGAGAATATCCGCACTATTCAACCTGTCATGAGTAATAGTCCATCCCAAGAATTTGGCTTTTGCAATAACATGAGCTTTGCAGATGAAATCATGAGGAAAATTGGCAAGAGTCGAACTAGAATCCTGACTGGAACAAAAATGATGAAGGAAAAATTTTGAAGAGAACTCCCCCGATGATTCAAAAGGCCAAGACACTCTATCACTCTCGATAGAAAGATGAACTCCCTCAAGGATCTCAAGAAGGTTTGAGGCTTCTAAACACTCTATCAGAGAGATCCCTTCTAAGGTGAAGACACCAAGAAGGCCTACCCCCTACACTATCCTCCAAGGTAACCCAGAAATCACTAATAGGATGATTAGGTTTGGTTGATAACCTGTAAATATTTGGAAATAGTTCACTAAACTTCGTTTTCCTACACCATGTATCCTCCCAGTGAACTTCACTTTTTAAGCTCAAGCTTGTTTGAGCTTTGGAAGTTTATGGGATCAAACATATAATTTTATGCGTGAGCTCTTTTAAATCAAATTTGTTTGCCAAGATACTGATGCAAATGTTACAATAAAATCTGTTGCATTGAAATAGTAAGATTAATTTTTCAATTCGGGCAGCACAATTTTGGTCAGGTGACAAATCTTATACCCAATTTAGTAACCTGACCCATTGGGTGGTGGGATGCTTTGCTCCTGTTAACTAAGTACTAACCCGACCAAACCCTCAATTTGTTAATCAAATCAATTGGGTTATTTAGGCCTTCGGGTTTGATGCTCACCCCTATTGCTCTACAGAAATCCATCTGTCAAAGTTTTCCTTTGACCTCTTCGAACTTAAACCTTAACCCTTAACTAAGGCCTACATCGAAATAAAACTTAACTTTTACATAAATATTGACATTGACAAAAAATAGTTAACCTTAAAACATCTCTAACCAAAATTGACTAACACTGATGAAGAAGAATAACATAATTTATGAAATGCCAAAGCAGCCACCGCATCCGACATCATGGTATCGTTGAGACTTCTAATTTGAACTGAAAAACAACCATTTTTTCAATGTATCAAAAAGCTGGTCAATATCAATTAAGGTAAACCAACTAAATAAGAATTGGGTTACTAAATCAGGTTCTAATACGAACCAAGTGCAACTCCTCTCTCCCCACCAATAAATACACACACACACGAACACATAAGAAAATAAATATAAGAACAAGAAAGAAAAAGAAAAAAGCTGCTCAACTTACAGTGATGCCACATTGATCCATGAAATTCTTCACTTGTGATGCACATTGGGATATTGCCTGCACTTCCTCGCCAACCAAATGCCTCCAGTGCCAGTCTATGCTTTCAATTGGTTCAAGTTCCGACACTGAACTTGGTTTCCGCATGAGCTTCCTATTTAAGGCCTTACATGGATTCATGCATTCATCCATGCCAGCTGCAACTGTGAGTACTTGCAACTTCCTCCGATGACAATTCAAATACGCCTCAATGTCCATTGGTTTTGCTTTTTCACATGCCATGACCAAAACATCTAGAGCTGAAAGTTCAACTGATTTATAGCCTTCACTTTCTTTACAGGCATGAGGTAATAAGTCAGGGTACACTTCTTTATTGGAGAGAAGAAGTGGAGCCAGCAAGTTCACACAATCTAAATACATTTCTTTCTCAATCATCCTACCAATAATCTCTGTTGATAAGGAATCAACTTTTAGCAAGCGAATTTCATGCAAAATTCTATCAATAGTTAACTCTTTAGTAAGCTTGCAATGAGGCCGAGAAACAGAACAAGGAGGACCATTTTTAGCTACATGATTTCTCAAAAGTATTAAGGATAATGAAAATTCTCCATAAGCTTTTGTTTTTTCAGCAGCCAAAATTGACAAGCAACCACTTAACCAGAAAAACCGGGCCCAAAAAGAACTTTTACTGTTTAAGATAGGATTATCCAAAAGTAACTCTTGGCAAGCAGAATCATCCGTCGTAAATATGTCAGTATTTTGAGAATATTTTGTAGCTTTGGATTCCTCAAGTGGAAAATCAAAAGCTACCAACTCAATGACCTTGCAAAGATGATATGATGACTCGCAGAAGAACTCTGATCTTTTGGAGTTATCAACAGAACATAGTCCAAGCTCATGGTATAGTTCAGCAAGAAAAATACAACAATCAGTAGTCCTGTCCTGACACCAGAATCTAGTCAATTTTTCCAACTCCAGGAATTTGACAGAGTGTTCCTGATAAGGAATGCATCTACTTGCAACCTCTTCTAAAATCAAGTGACCCATATGGTATGCCCCATAATTATTTTTAGTTTGTTCAACAAAGAGCTTAACTTCATTTTGTTCGGCACTTGATGGATTTAGTCTTACATCTGAACAAGGATCACTACTGGCAGCATGATCATAATCTTTGGTTCCTGACCTACCAATAATAAAAGGCCCTAAAAATTGATTGACAACTTTGGCAACATCCTTAATGGTGGAAAATTCCAATTCTTCTTTCCCTGGCTTCCGACTTCTAAGCCTTTCAAGACGAGTACTTCGTCTTTCTTGTGGATGTTCATCATCTATGCATGGTTCTCTTTCCTTCATCACACTTGCTTTCTCTGAGCTATGGTCACTGAAACTCTTGTTTTCACAAGCGGAAATGTCCTTTTTCTCTGCAGATCCAACAATAATTTCTGAACTGGAAGGCAAGTGTATGCTTAATCTGATATCCCCACATCTCTCTAACTTTCTGTAGCAGATGCGTTCTTCTAATTTTTGAAGAGGTTCTGTCCTATCTCTATGTAAATCTGTGTAAGCCAAAGGAACCTTAGCCTGTCTAAGATCCACCATCTCTTTCATTGAATCTTCTTGATTGAGTCCAACAATCTGCTCAGAGTCAGAGGCCTGATTCATGGATTGTAAGATTCCCAGGACTGCATCTGCAGAAGCTGCCCAAGAAGCTTCTACTAGTTGCACTTCCATGCTTGTTTTAATCTTTTTTGATGAAACAATTTCATCTGAGTTCTCATCTTTTCTTTTCCTTTTTCCAGGAAACATTAGGCGGGCATGCTTAGGTTCCAATCGGTCTATACCTCTAGGAGCAAATGGAATTGGATCCAACTCCTGAATGGTATTTTTCACATGCAAAGCTCGAGAATGTGAAGGCCAATGCCTCAATATCAACTCTGCCACAGAAAGACAAGCAACTTCATCACGAATAGCAATAAGTACTTCCAAGAGTTTCTCCATGCAATTCCCTGCATTAATTTCCAGAGTAAGAAATCATGGCATATTCCCAGGACAATAGTTAAGGTAGTCACAAAATTACATAAAATAGTAGAAAAATGAAAAGCACTGAGTTGATGGAATTGTAATGATTCTTACAATTGTTGGGGCTGCAACATAGCCCTTGCTCAAAGGCCCAGCGCGAAATGCTTAATAAGCCCATTGAACATGATAGAGTTCCCAGTTGATTCCAGACAACAGAATCTTTAGTATCAATTTCTACCGCTTGAAGATAACAATGCAATGCACTCTCATAATGTGAAGAGCCTTGTTGAAGGAAAACAGTCGCAAGATTCTTCAATGTCAAGAACCTGTACACAATATAAAACATAATGTAAAAAATAACATTGATAAAGAGAAAAAAGTCAAAAAATGGCATGTGGTTCGCACTTGTTGCATGATTAGTAATCAGTTAATGACCTAGTGAAAAAAAAAAAAACCACCAAATTTCAGTGAAATAACTGGAAAATTTTGACAGGAGTGAAAGCGAAGATGCAATCCTTTCGTGAAAAACATGAGGTTTACAATAATGAATAACAATCTTAATAACTATATTTAATATGATTGACTGTTCCGGACTCAATATATTATTTAACTTGATTAATCTAAAATTCAGTTAGCAACAGAAATACCAATTTCTTGGCAACCAATTTAGTCCTATCAAATCTTAGCAGAACAATAAAGTCTACAGAAATATTATCTAAAAGATACAAATACAATTTCTAACAGACTGGTGTTACATGTAGGAGTTGGTTGAGTTGACTGCCTACACATGTAAATTACCAGCATTATCTAATATATAATCCCCTCTAACACACTTATGACATTCACAGCAATGGATCCAGATATTGTGTGAATAATAAATGCATTCCTAAGGTCACATAACATTATTAGAAAGCAGTATAAAACTGACAATTTACAACAATTCAACTGTTTTGAAGACGTTAACAGGCCTAGAACAAAAAACCAGAAAACACCTACTATCATAAATGGCACGAACACCGAGTCAAAAAGTGTTCTCTCATTAGAGTGTCAAACAAAAGTAGCATATGCTCAGTAAAATATATCATATTAGCAAAACAAAGTGAAAAAATGCTAGAATAAGAGGTTTAAAAAAATTAAAAATAAATAAAAAAAAAAAAAACTTTAGATTTCCAAACCGAAGCTGTAGCAAATGACCATCACTAGCATTACTCTCGACCTGAAAGAGGGAAACAAAAAGGATGGCATAGAAGAAATAAATGTTAGAGGAGCAGCATATAATCAAAATATTCAAAAGCAAGCACTAGATTCCGTTGGAACCACAAGGACCTGAGCACTTGATACCAAGGGATCTTTCAGGACAGCTTCTAAAAGTTCACGAGCCTTTGTATATTCTTTAGCTTCCAACTTCAGAAGTCCTTCCTGGTAAGTTTGAGAAAGATGGAACTCCTGAAATGGCAATATATATATATATATATATATATATATATATAACATTAGCATAAATTGAATTCAAGGAAAACCTAAAACATAGAACTCAGGAAGGAAAATAAACAAGCTATTGATTAAAAAGCAATTTAAAGAAGTTCTCGTAGAAAGAATTAAAGAACATTATAAATACAGAAGACATCCTTCTCTTGATTTGTATTTTCCGTCCCTTATCATTTCTTACAAAACAAAAATATTAAAAACAATGCAGGTGACTGGTATTAGAAACTGACAATAATTGCCCAATGCCAAATGTGACTAGTCGGGGACTCCCTCTTGCTTCACACAAAGCTATTGTATCTATATCTGACAACAGGCAAAGTCAAACAAGATTTGTGAAAACATTTCCATTGATATTGGGACTCAAGGCCACTACCACAAAGTTTCTTGGCATGAGCTGTTCAAATTCTCTTTGACTGATCTCCTTAATTCTATTACTGGATTCATAGGCTTAACTTCTCACATGAACACCTAATTCAAAGGAATCCAAGAATTTAAAAACAGCATGCCTTAATGGGATCATTCTGCACTAACATCTCTGGCAGGAAAAGAAAGATTATAATGGTTATCACTTGAGCTAAATTGTTGGATGTTAGTAGTCAATAACAAACGAGAGTAGACTACAGAGGAATAGGAAGCTCCCCATAATTTAATCTTTGAATGACAAGTTGGCTTAAATTCATAAATAATAAGCTTATAGCCATGTGTTATGCGCAGGTATAATTGAAAATTTTATAGAAGTCATACTTAATGAATATAGAAATACATATATTTAAAAAAAAAAAAAAAGACAAAACAAACACATAGACAAAAAGATTTATGTGGTTTAGCAATATGTCTACATTCATGAGAGGAGGGAAAGATATTTTTATTTCATGACATAAAGAAATATTACAATTGCAATACATATAAATACAAAGGAGCAACCTAATTTGATACTTCTCAATTAGGAAAAATCCCAAATAGAAATCTACTATAATTTTATTTTATTTTTTTTGACAAGAAACAAAAAGAATTGTATTAATAAAAACTACACAGAAAGATACACCCGAAATTAAAGATCAAAACTGGATAAAATAGGATTCAAACCCCCCAACCAATGCCCCAAGGAATAGCATCTTGAAAGCTTACTAAAACTAACCCAAATGGAAGCTGAAAAGAAAGAAGCATCCCAGACAACCCAGATATCAAATTCCTGATCATCAAAAATGCGAGTGTTTCGCTCTTTCCAAATGGACTAGACTACCGCAAAAACAACAACGCGCCAATAGTCCCTTAATCGTCTAGGAAGCAAAGGATCATCAGTAAACGCCCATAATGAACTATTGGTGGAAAGACCCTCCCAGAAATCTACTATAATTGCCTACCATTGTAACATCCCTAATGTCTATTTAGGCTAAATATTAAAATGTCTCCCTAATTCCTAGAAAATTATGGCCCTTGGACTATAGAAAATCCTAAAATGAAGTGTTATAAACCTCAGGAAGTCAAATTTAGATGGAAAATATCATGAATAAAGTGTCAAGGGCATAAACCTAAGGAAAAATCGGCGAAATAAACGAGATAGTGTAGAAATGCACTCCTACCTAGCAAAAGCAGGCTCCTGCCAAACCCGAGGTCGGGCTAGGTGTTTCTTCAACCCCGAGAATGCACTCCAGCTTTCAAGAAGCGCGCTCCAGGTTCCTAGGTCTGTAAATAGGCTCGATTTTTCAAATTTTGGCTCTTTCCAACTTTTGTCAAAATGAAATAACACCCAGGGAGAGAGTTGAGGATGTTGGAAGTTGTCCAAGAGTGTCCAAAGGTGTTGTCCAAGGGGGGATTGAGGCTTCCAAGCATCTAGAGGTAAAAATCCCAACTCTCTTGCTATTGATTCTTTCCAAAATGAGATTATTGACTTAGGGTTTGGATTATCGTGTGTTGATAAACTTGTAAGATTATGTTTCAATTATTTTAGAGATTCGATTGAATTAGGAATTTTTGTGATTAAATGGATCTTAGACCAAGACCAACCTTGTGTTTGAAGATTAGAAACTCATGGAATCCAATTGTTGACCATGAAAGATCATAAACGAGGGATTTGGATGCAAAACCCTTGAGATGATGTCATCATGTAATTTTTTTTTAGGTCGGCACGTATCAAGATTTCTATCCTACTAATCCCTCCGGGGCACGGCCACAAACGCCCTTGGACATCGTTGGCCAACATAAATGTAATCATTTAAATAGATATTGAAATTTGTGTTTAATGTTAGAATCGATCTAAGATTTTCTATGAATTTAGGAAGTAAGGAACCCGAGGAGTAATTGAAGGTTCCTAAGAACGGTTTGAACGTTGGTTCACTATCAATGTGAGTAGAATTTTGTTCTCTCAACATATATGTATCATCATAGATAGAAATGTTATTTTGGCAACGTGAATCGTAAATATGAAATTGTTTCTTGTTATATAAACCTATATGCTTTGGAAATGTCACGCCATGGATATGTAGACTGTTATATATATTTCAGCATGTGGTTTTCTTGGGTAGTGTTTCATGTGGTTGGTTATTGGGGTAGATTAGCATAATCTAGGTGTTGGTGCTCTCACACGGAGTTGGACTTCTAGGAGGCTTCCAATGGATGGCCAACTGTAGGAAGGAACTATCCAGCAATTGTCATGATAATACAGACTTGATACTTGAGGGGAATAGGGTGGCGACCGACTTCCGGACCAGGCCGGTATTAGGATGGCAATCATCTTCAAACCACACCACGAATAGGAAGTATCACGGTTCATGGATACACAAGTAGAGGTGATGATGTAACTCTCACATGGCTATACGTCTATGTTATGCGACTACTTTTGCAAAGTAAAGTACAATTGTAGATATGATGCAAGTATCTTGATTATATGCCATTATTTTCACCATGTACTATATTGCATTGGAACCATGCTTATCATGATGTTTTGTTAATTGCATTGTTTAACCATATTGATGAATATGTGATGGTAGATATGTGATATCATCTCATTGGGCTTTAACCTCACCCCAAATTACTTTCTTTCAGGATCTAGCAGTGCCCTCGAAAGGTATCACATGTGATTCTCGCTAGAGTTAACTTAGCCTCGACAATTGGTGAGTGTCGGCTTAAAGTGTAAGAACGGTTGGTTTAGTTAGATTAGATTTTCTTATTATTGTCTTTCTTGTTGGACTTAGGAACTTGGACTTGCATGAATGTAATAACAATTGACTTCATTTTAGCTTTCATGTATATTCGCACTCTTGGTTGATATATATTAGTGCCTTGTTAAATTCTACACATTGAAACTTGTTCAAAATGGTTTATGGGTATGTTTGGGTAACATGGTAAAGGATAGTAGGGTTACTAGTACTCAAGTGTTAAGGGTACTAGCCCGGGCGACGTGTCTCTCTCTAGGTTTTGGGAGAGAAGGTCGTCACAACTATTATGATGATCAACTTGCGCTTGAAAATAATCTCCATAGGTCCCTTTTTTCTTCAACACTCCCTCTCAAGTTTGTATCAAGAGCTCAACTTGTACAATTTATCCTGAAACTCGGTAGCAAACAAACCCTTGGTGAAAATATCTGCTAATTATTAATCAATGCAAACAAAAGAAATACAAATAACATTGACTTGCAAATTTTCTTAAACAAATTGGCAATCCACTTTCAGATGTTTACTCCGCTCATCATAAACTGAATTTGAAACAATGTGGACTATAGTTTGACCATCACAAAACATTTGTATTGGTTGAGATGAATGAAAGCTCAAATCTTATAACAAAGTTTGAAGCGAAATAACTTCACTACACTAGTTTTTGAAGTCATCAAAGATACTTTAGATTTTGCACTTGATGGGGGGACAAGAAATATTTTTACTCTTCCATATTTCTAGGTTGACTTCAACAAATGTATGATATCTGTTGTAGATTGTCAATCATTGGGAACCTGGCCCAATCAACATTAGTGTAGGTAGTAATAAAATTATGTTCGTTCTTAGTCATCAATATAGTTTTTCCAGGTGACCCCTACAAGTATTGCATTCTATGACCAGCATTCATACTGGGAACTCTTGGTGCATACATAAATCTAGTGATTGAACTAACTACATAGGGATACCTAGACAAATACTAGTCAAATAAATTAGTCCACCAATTCTTTGAAATTGACCAATATCAGAAAATGAGTCACCTTCATTGCTAAGCTTAATGTCACTATCAATAGGATTTGTTGATGGTTTTACTCCCAACATTCTTATTTCCTGTGATAAGGCCAATACATTTTTCCATTGAATGAGAAATATACCTTTTTATTTTTAAAATAAGGCCACTTCTAATCCAAGATAATACTTCAAATCTTCTAGATCTTTGATGGCAAATTGTTTGTGTAACAAAATTTTAAGCTTTGATATTCCCACTTGATCATCACTAGCAATCACAGTATCATCAACATAAATAAGAACAATGATAGTGCCTAAAAAAACCTTTCTTAACAAAGAGAGAAGGATTTGCAACCACTTTTTTTTAGCCCATTAATCATGAGAATAGAACTAAATTTAGCATATCATGCTCCTAGTGATTGTTAGAGCCCAAGTATAGCCTTTTTTAGTTTATACAATAAATATGGTATGGATTCCTATGGATGACTTGGTGGCAAGCTCACCTAAACCTCTTCTTTTAGATAACCATGTAGATTCTTGTGGATTTTGTGAGGGTCATAAGAACCACGTTAAGAACCTCTCACATTACATGGGTGTGTTACACACCCATTTTATCTCTTGGATCAAATAGTGCACTCCTCCCCAACCTTTTCTAATTAATTGTTCTCTTAGTGGTTTCTTTAAAGCCTTTTGGAATTTTAGCATGCTATGGATCCTACCTCTTTGGGCTTTTCACCAGCTATAACCAACTAAGCTATATGCATCATTATGTTTGCTAATGACTTCAAGATCTTTCTCAGAGACACTCTTCAAAACAAGTCCATGATGGACCAACTTTTTGTGAGCTCTTCTTGTGGTCAAGCATGTCCATTTAACTCCATGGATGCGTTATTTTGTGCACGTATAACTACTAGCCTCTTGCGACCATTCTAAAAGCTCAATGTGGCTTCCTTCCAAGAGAGTTTGTCAGCTAATTTTTGTCCCCCTTAATCTCTTGAAAGCAGTAAAAGGTAGATACTAAAAGCCTATTTTGGATCTTATGAACATGGAAAATAATTTTAACTATTCAAGACTTCATGAACTAACTACAATGTCATTTATTAAAAAAAATTGTAGGATTATTCAAGACTAAATTGAGTCAACCAAGTTGACCAAATCAAGCTAAGGTGACAAGATTATTTTGGTAGGAAGCTAAGGTGGCTTTGTCAAACTTAAAAATGAGTTCTGGGTGAGGAAGCTTGGCCTTGACCACTAGCATCTTCCTTTTATATCTACTACATTAAGTTATGAATTGTCAGATTTTGCTACACTTTTTTAGAGGAAAAGATAAATATATATATATATAAGAATAAGAATAAGAATAAGAATTGTTTTCCTTTAGTAAAGCTTCATTACATAAGAATTAGGAGCATTTGGTTGAAGTTTTAGAGTACAAATCATTTTCCTCTAAGATTGAATCATGAATCGTAAGATTCGTCATTCAAATCAAAATTCCAATAAACCTTAACCCTATCGCCTTCCATTGCCATTTCACCTTTATTTCCAAATCCTTTCACTTGGTGGTCCAAAGTTTCCCTTTAGAAGAAGAGCTTTATCTATAGAAATGCATGGTTCTAAATTTGATATTTAGCACCAATACCCTCCAAATTTGTATAATCTAAACTTTTGCTCCTTGTAGAAATCTTCTCAGCCGACTTCTTGTTGCATTGCTCCTTCTTCCTTTGCTAGTTATTTTTTAATCTCTTCTCAAGAAGAATCTAAAAATGGTCTAGCTAGCTCTAAACCCATTCAAAGCTCCATAGTTTCTGCCAACTCCAAAAGCTTTCTGACTCAGATGTTGCTTCATTTGCTTGGCAAATTTATATTCAAATTATTGGACTAATTCATGGTTGGAAGCATGGTTCCAAAATTTCCCAAAATTCAACGAACTTCCACGAATTATTTCTCTATTTTTTCCACTGAAGTGCGAAGTGGATGTAAAATAAAAAATGTAAAAATTCGCCAAGTAATTCGACAAAATTCGAAAAATTCGACATAATTCAAGAAATTTTGATAAAATTTCTATTTTTCAATTCAAAAATTCAACAAAAAATTCAATAAAATTCGACAAAATTCGATAAAATTCAACAAAATTCGATGAAATTAGACAGAGAAGTAAAAAAATATTATTTCATCAATAGAAAACAATGAAATACCAATAATTATGCATTATTTTCAACTTCATCAACCAACACAGCAATATAAATTTTAAAAAATAATTTAACACGCTAACAAATTATGTAGTTTATGGGATATGCTTTACCAAAATGGGAAGAAAAGAACCAAATAAATAAAGTTAAAATAAGATAAAAACTTAAAAATAAATTAAAAGAGTTCCCAAAGCGATCTTCTTTTAGTTAACTCTTATAAAACAAGATTAAAAAATAATACATTTAAATAATAAACTAATAAATTAAGCATGGTGGAACTCAAACTAATAAAGTATATGGTCAAAAAGCAAACCACTACAAAATTAAATATCAAAACAAAGAAAAGGAATTAAGACCAAAAGCCACCATTTCAAATTCATCAACCCACTTAACAAGATTGATTTTGTTAGGTCACTTATTGGTATTTTTATGTATTAAAAGTATCTATTTATATTAGTTGTTAGCTTCTACTACAATAAATCTAGATACTTAAGCATATATGCAAAAATTCTCTAAACTTCTCTAATTGGCGAATTTTTACAAAAATTCTCTATGTCGAATTAAACTTCTCCGAATTAATTCCAATTTTCAAGTGACTGAAGCCAAGTCGAAATTGAATTTTCGATCCTTGGTTAGAAGAATATTGAGGGTTTTCAATGAATAGAAGAGGAATACCCTAAGGTACGTTTGGCAAGGGGGATTGGATGGGATAGGATTATTTTTAATCCTATCCCCATGTTTGGCTACCAACATGGGGCTAGGATTAAAAATAATCTTTTCCATCCCCTTTATCCCACTCCTTCTTCTTTTTTCTCTTATTCTTCTTCTTCCGGCTATTCTTCTTCTTCTTCTTCTTCTTCTTCTTCTTCTTCTTCCTCCTCCTACAACGTTCTTTTAAAAAAAAAAAAAAAAATTTCAGTTTTGCAAACCAACGTTTTTGGTTTTTTTTTTTTTCAGGTTTAATGTAATTAAAAAAAATACAAATCCAATTCAATCCCAATTATATCACCAAACACAGGATTAATCAACTTTTAATCCTATTCTATCCTATCCTATCTAATCCAATCTCATCCCATAAAAATAATCTTATCCTATCTCCCACCAAAAGAAGGAGGTTATAACCAATACCGTTTCTTTTGTTGTTTGTTTCCTCTGTTAGTTATCCCATTATTTTCAACGAAAATTGAACATTCCCACATAGACTAAATCATACAAACTGAAGAATTTCTTCCCTAAAATTTCAAAAATAAATAAATTGAAAAGAGATTATTCAAAAGGGACGTGCCTGGGCTTCCTTGGTGGGGGCCAAAGGCTCCCATTGACCTCTGGAATCAGCGTCATTGATGGCTGCGATGGAGAACTGAAACAGATAATAAGACCCATTAGAGAGACAACTTAGAGGAAGCAACAGTTCAAAAAAAAAAACAGAGAGGAAAAGAGAGCAAAGGACGACGAAGAAGAAGTAACTCACCATCTTCCAGGGCGTGTTGGGGGTTTCACGGTTTCATTCGATTTTCAACTAAGATCAACGCCAGGAGTCGAATAGAACAAGAGCAGGATCGTTTCCAGTTTTCTACGAAAATTGGCCCGATGGGTAAAGAAGGCACCCGCTCTAAATAAATACTGTAACGAAAGTAACTAAAGTAGCGAAAGTAGGGGAAATACAGATCAAACTATCGTGTGGGCCAAATGACATGATTACCCCTAAAAAAATAATAATTTTACAAATATCATCGAAATGCAAATAATGACCTATTTATCATATTTTACTATTTATTGCACAGTCAGCACGCCAAACAAGCGTCACGTCGGCGCCTAAGTGGCATTTTAAAGGAATGCGTCTTTCGAAAAGACGCATTCCTTTCATATTTTTTTTTAAGATGAAGGGAATGCGTCTTTTGAAAAGACGTCTTTTCTTCATAAATTTTTTTTTTACATGTGCAAGGGAAGGCGTCTTTTAAAAAGACGCCTTCCCTTAAATTTTTTTTTTTTTTATATTAAACGAAGGAAAGACATTGAAGGAACCGAAACAGAGATTGAGAGGTGTAATAACAGGAGGGAGAAGACACAGAGATGGAGTTTGATAATATATAATGGAGATAAGAGAGATGAATGAATGATTGATGAAGAAATTAGGGGAGGGCATTAAAGAAATAAAGACAAGAAAGGTGCATGGGGTGGTGGTGACATGAAACGCGCAATTAGGGAAATTTGTCTCTTGGTTTGAGGGACAAGTAGGAGACATGCACGGCCACCCGTATGGAAAGAGATAGAGAGAGAAAGAGAGACCCAGCACGCCACATTTTTTAAAGGTCGAAGAAGACGATTTTGGGTAAACCTTGGAGAAATTTAAGGTGTTTCGGTTCCTTTAACTTTCCTTAATACAAAAAAAAAAAAAAATTAAGGGAAGGCGTCTTTTGAAAAGACGCCGTCCCTTGCACTTGTAAAAAAAAAATTTATGAAGGAAAGGCGTCTTTCGAAAAGACGTCTTCCTTTAAAATGCCACCTAGGCGCGACGTGGCGCTTGTTTGGCGTGTTGACTGTGCAATGAACAGTAAAATATGGCAAATGGGTCATTATTTGTATTTCGATGGTATTTGTGAATTTTTTTTTTTTAGGGGTAATCATGTTATTTGGCCCTATCGTGTGGAGCTCTTTTCTTTGTTGAAACGAAATAGAGTCGATTAAAGAGCTCATCTATGAAAAGAGAAAAAAAAAAAAAAAAAGATGGCCCTAAATAAATAAACACTAAACTCGGGCTTTGTTTTTTTTTACTAGGGGATGGCAATTCGGCCCAATTGGACCTGTCCGACCCTACTCAATTGATCTAAAGGATACATGAGTCAAAGTTGAGTCGAGTCGAGTCTAATCTTATTTTATTAATGAACCGAATCGAATCGAATTTATATTTGAAATTAAGGTCTAAATATGATTCAATTAATATACAAGTTGAGCCTTTGGACCAGACTTGCAAACCGAACCTACTAGCTAACTCTATGGAATCAATTTATAGGTTTGATTGAATATATTAAAATAAACGTTTTGGTACTTTAAAATTTATATTTATAACAAATTAAAATACACCAATCATAAATTAAAAAGAATATCATTTACAATGTTAAAAAAATTATAACAGTACAATTTATGATTGCAATATTAAATACATTAAAATAAATTAAATAAAAATTTACATTTTTAGATTCATTTTTAAAATATATAAATAAATATTAAATTATAAAATAAAATTTTGAACTGGGCCTATGGGCAAGCCAAGCTTTCGGGTCGAGCCAACATTTGATAGGTCAACTCAAACTCGCACAATTAAAATATTGGATCGAGCCGACTTGGCTCATAAATTAGTCGAGCCCGAACTTGGGCCGGTCCAAGCGAGCCGAGCCAAGTCGAGGTCATAGGTCACGAGCCAAATTGTCATCCCTATTTTGATTTGATTAATTTTGTAACAACCCATAAATTTGAAACAAATAGATAATACATCATAAAATGACATAAAGCAATAGTTTTCGCACGAACACTGTACTCAACATAAAACGAGAACTAAGGATTTAGGTTCCTCGATTTAAGCCCAATGAAGTACTCGAAAACCCCAAAAAAATGCCCAAGAACTGGGGCAAGTTCCCAAACAAGTTTTGTGTTCTTTCTATAAATAGGAGAGAGGGGGTTCTCCCTCCTCCAAACCATTCTTTACCCCTCTCAAACCCTCAGAAACGCCGAGATTTTCTCCCGTGATGTTTGGAGCGTCGAGATGTCGTCCGCAGCACTTGAAACCCAGTGTTACACCAAAACGTTGTTCGCACATCTTGAGAGTCCAACGCGGCGCCGAGATGTTTGATGTGTCGAAATGCTGTCCGCAACGCTTAGAGTCTAATAATGCTGAGATGTTGTCCGCGGCACCTGGAGACTTATGATGCACCAAGATGCGATTCATGAACTGCAAGATCCAACGATGTGTCAAAGTGTTGTCCAATTAAGGACAAAGGAAAGCCATGGGCACAATGCTCGTAGAATGGGTATAGAGATGGACGTCATACATTCTCGTGAGGCGGTGACAAGATTCTCGAGGTGGGGATGAAGGCATAGGTTGACGTAATCATTTTCTTTATGATAAGCATGGCATTGCATTGTTTATATATATGATACCATGCTACATTACTTCATACATATGGTATACTGTTGATAAGGGTAGTCCCTTGTCTTTGAGACAACTATGGGAACTCTCATGATGCGGTTGAGCACCTTTGCTTGTGGGACCTGGAGCTGTATTACGCTCGATCTTGTAATTTCAAAGGGAAACCATCACATGATGATTCTAAGCACATGGCCCGTGATGCACTCCGTAGTTGTTATTTGATTTATAAAGCACATGTAGTTTGGTACGGAGGATGTTGTTGCATTTCATGATTATATTGTTTGACGTGGATTGAAATACATTATTTTATGCACTGCTGTATTTATCTTTTGTAAATGTTGCGTTCACTTTGCTTGAACCACTGAGATGTTGAGCTCACCCCGTTAATATTTTCCTCAGGTTCTTAGATGTTGCATGCTAAAACAAGAGCCGTCAGAGCTACGTGCGAAAGAGGCTCGTAGAGAGCGGGACATCAACGTAGATTTAGGTGTAGATGTTTGTAGATGTATTTTTGCTGCGTACTCGGGTATGTAAAATAATGTACCATTTGTACTTGTGCCCTTCTTAATTAAATGAGGATGAATAAAAGATCTATGTTGATGTCCATAATTGTTCGCACTGCGGTTCTACGATTCGTTGCTTATTGTTTTGGGAAACATAACGGGGTGTGACAAATAAATAGTATAAGAACATGAACTTGCAACCAATGCCATACGAGCATCAATTCCTCGGTACGCGCGTCGACAATGTCAGTACGGTACGCGTCTCAACCACTGATATCGTTTTTCTTGTTGTATTCGGAGTGAAATGGGACACAACGAATGCAGAAGATAACTATTGAGTTGCATATTTAGATATGTTTTAGAGCATGTTTTAGATAAGTTTTAGGGGCTTTTGACTTGATTGCCCTTAAAAGATAAAAAAATTTCACAAATGTCATCCAAACATAAATATTGACTGCTTTGCCCTAATTTTACTATTCAACGCCCAATCAGCCGACAAATAGGCGCCACGTGGGCGGTGGAGCTGGAGTAGTGGGGAAGGCGTCTTTTGAAAAGATGTCTTCCTCAGTCATTTTTTGTAGGGAAGGCGTTTTTTTCAAAACAAGCATTCCCTATAAAAAAAAATTGTTTTAATGGAAGGCGTCTTCTTAAAAGACGCATTCCTTTTAATTTTTTTTTTTTTAAATGAAGGCGTCTTTTAAAAAGACATAGGTTTGTGTATTCATTTACTTTATGGTAAGCATGGCATTGCATTGTTTATATACATGATATCATGTTATATTACTTCATGCATATGATATACTATTGATAAGGGTAGTCCATTGTCTTTGAGACAACCATGGGAACCCTCGTGATGCGGTTGAGCACCTTTGCTTGCAGGACCTCGAGCTACATTGCGCTCGATCCAATGATTTCAAAGGGGAACCATAACATAATGATATTAGGCACTGTAGTTGCTATTTGATTTATAAAGCACATGTACGTTGGTACGAAGGATGCTGTTGCATTTCATGATTGTATTGCTTGACGTGGATTGAAATGCATTATTCTATGTACTTTTGTATTTATCTTCTGTAAATGTTGCGTTCATTTTGCTTGAACCACTGAGCTTTTGAGCTCACCCCGTTGATATTTTCCTAGGCTCTTAGATGTTGCATGCTAGAACAAAAGCCTTCGGTGCTACGTGCGAAGGAGGCGCGTAGAGAGCGGGACATCGACGTAGATCTAGGTGTATAGATATTTGTAAATGTATTTTCGTTATGTACTCGCGTATGTAACTTAATGTATCATTTTTACTTGTGCCCTCCTTAATTAATGAAAGATGAATAAAAAATCTATGTTGATGTCTATAATTGTTCGCACTCCGGTTCTACAATTTGTTGCGTATTATTTTGGGTAACAGAACGGGGTGTGACAAACTTAATTAAAAAAAAATTATGTGACTAATACCAATTTTTTAAAAGTTATGACCTATGTACCCAACTTTCAACAGTGTTTGTTCACGTGGTGCTGACTCCATTTTTTTTTTTTTTTGCCACGTAGAAGGCTTCTTCAATACAGTTTTTTTTCTACGAAGGCGTCTTTAGAGAAGACTCCTTTATTACAAATAGTACAATTTTTCTAGAGAATGTTTGTGTGTTCTTTCTTCTCCACCGACTTTAAGATTGTTTTAAATATCTAGGGTTTTAATTTTCAAAACAAGAGAGTTGTTTGATTCAAATTTCAAATTAGTTCATGCATATAAACTTTCATTCATAAGGAAATACTTATAAGGATAGAAAAAATTTCAAAGTCGGGGTTTGCACTAAAGAAACAAGTTGGCCAGAAATGCCATTTTTCAGGTCAATTTTGCAAGTATGCAAAGTTGTAGGCAAAGGTCGTGCTTCCCCCTTATAAGAAAGACGATTTTTAGAAACCTATGAACATCCTGCTGAAACTAGGTGTCAACAACGCGCTTCTTCTTGAGAAGTAGCACATTGCCTATGTGGCGACCCCGCACCCCGGACCACCAACCCCGCAGGGAATGGGGTGCGGAATGTCGGGGCGGGACGCCCGGCGTAGGCATCTCCGACCACTCCTCAACTCCCGTGAGGTGGTTGAGACCCTACGAGCCTTATCTCAAACAACGACATAATATCAAAAGGTACTAAACAAAACTACCCACCGTATTGATCATCAAAGACAAGAGATAATCCATAAAAATGAACCATAAATAGGATCATAATCCCCACAGTCTATTAAAATTGACATACACATAAAGTCCAAAATTGTGGGTACAAATAAAAATCGTCATATGCCCACATGGTCTATCTAACAAGTCCCAACTCACCCATACTACAATGTGGTAAGTGTTATAATTACATAATCCAAAATATAATACTTCATAATTTAAAACACAGTTTAATCAAAATGCCTCTCAACTCACATCGAGGCCTTAGATTCTCTCGCGGGCAAGGCCCTCAAGATATGACTACTCCTTTGCCCTTATTCGGGACAGAAGGACCTGAAAGAGGAAAATGAGGGTGAGCCAACGGTGCCCAGTGAATAGAATTCAAATATGCTATCAATACTCATTAATAAATATCATATATGCATGTCAATGTGTAGCATGATTAAAAGCTCATAACATATAAATATCAAGCATTTCTAATAAGTACGATGCAAGTAAAAGCTTATCAATTTGGATCCACATTCCACATGCATTGAGTTACTAGTGCACGTCTATTTCACCGTACCGTTGACCCCAATCATTTCCTTTCCTAAAACCCTCCTATGACAAGGTTAAGTCCCCCTATTAGCCCGATAGATGGGCCCAACCAAAGTCATAAGGTTTTCTCAAATCAATGCGTCATTCAAAACATTAGAACACATTCATGCTTTCAACATACAATATATATATAAGTGATATGATGACATAAAAGATGTAATCATAAATGAAGTCTACTCACAACCAAGCCTCGCGAGAGTATTTAACCACACACGACCACCAAACCGAATCAACCCAATCAAGATCCTGAAATATACATAAATATCCTACCATACATCAATTTCTATGCTCAATCACATAGACATTACACATCAACCCTAAATCAGCCCACATATAAACAATAGGCCTAAATCCCATCTAATCCCATCATTCAACTCAAATCACATGACTTAGGCCTATAATGCATAGTTCTCATTCATAAACCATTCTGTTAATCAAAAATACTGATCACAAGTAGGCCTAACCCCATGATATGGTCACAACCACCAAATCAGAAGCATAATCAACCCTAATCATGCTTAATTAAACATAAGTTGCATCAATTCAATGATTATAGGCCAAAAGCATCAAAAGCCCTAAAATATGAAAATTTTCATACTTAGGCCATATTGTCGATTTACAATAGGTCACCATGTTCAGCCATGTATATCACTGATTTTGCATCGTGGGTTCATCAACAATGGCAACTAGGTCAACATAGTTGACATGCAAGCTATTTAGAAAGGTCTAAGTTCTTGTTCTAAATTTAGGTCTAATACAAGCAACCCTACCAATTCTTCATTTAATATTTTGTTCAGATGTATCAATCTACCAACAGAAATATGTAATCACAAAATCAACCGTACAGATTTAATTATGTGAAGAAACAAACCTTCTGTCCAAATATCAGCCCAATCCAACGGTGGACCGAAAAGATAAGTTTCTTTGATGAACAAGTTTCTAATCAGACAATTTCTCCTTTCCTGCTGCAAATACTCAAACTCAGATGACTATATCACACAAAATACTAAACGCATAAACATCTCCACCGTTAAGAATACAAAAATATCAGTTATAAACTACATACCTAAATGTGATATCCATCCGACGGTAGATTGAAAAGATCTATAAGTTTGAGAGAAACGGCACGAGAAATCTAGACTTTCCGACCATCTTTGTTTGAGAGGTTAGATCTCTCAGAAGAAACCTCAAATCAAGATCTCCACCGCGTCGAATGCAGAAATATCAGTTTTACACTACATACCCAAATTTTATATCCATCCAACGGTAGATTAAGGAGATCTAGAAGTTTGAGCGAAACGGCGCGAGAAATCCAGACTTTCCGACCCGCTTTGTTTGAGAGGTTAGATCTCTTAGACGAAACCTCTGATCAAGATCTCCACCATCCGGAATGAATAACCATAAGCTATGAACCTGCTGACAAATTTTGAGCTCCATCTGACCATATATCCCAAAGATCCAGCTCTTTGATGAAAACGTCGCAGAGATCTTCCTCCTGCAACTCCCTCCTTCTTTCTCTTCTTCTTTCCTTTCTCTTCTTTTCTTTCTCTTCTTTTTTCCTTTCTCTCCACTCACCTCTTTCTAGCACTTCCTTGATTCCCTCCTTGATTCTCTTCTTGATTCTCTCCTTGATTCTCTATTTGATTCCCTCCCCTCATTCTAGCACTTCCTTGAGGGCATGAGACACTTGTCCACTTTCATGCACCAACCTTCACATGTGTTGGTCTCATACTACCCATACCAACCACATGTACTTTAACCAATTTCATGCTTCCATGTATTTTAAATGTCCAATCCATTTAATACACCAAATTTTCATTTTCATTTATCCTTTTATTCAATCAATCCTAACTCATATCAATTCATGGTTTAATGGGCCCATGCATAAATAATAACATATACATTATAATTTAATTTAACATGACCCATATACAATTTATGATACACATATTTATATACATTATCAAGCATCAACTATACAAACATTAAACACCCATCAAACAAACACCAAACATATCAAGGCAACGCATAGAGTTTGGGCAAAGTGCAATTGGGTTATGGGCTAGATGAAATAATTTTCGGGGCGTCACAGCCTAAGTTCCTGAGAACACTTCTTGTGCAATGCGCTTTTCAAAACTAGAATATAATAACTTAGATTTTTTAAAAAAATTTGATGTCCAAAACTTAATACATTTTTGAAAACATGGACTAAAAACATTTTAAAGGTATAAAACAATATGATTGAATACTTTTTAACAACTTAAAACATTAAAATTATTTTCCATGAAATATTTCAAAACTTGAGGGAATGTTTTCAAAATCATTTTTAAAAATCGATATATTCATGAAAATGCATGAGATTGAGATAAACTCGACGATACTCTTACAAGCCTAAATACAACACCAAAACAATTACATATACAAAATACATCTTGGATCTTCATCTTGGTCCTCACTTGAAATGATTCGAATATCCTCTTTGAAACACATTTAATTTAAATTAATTGAAACACTCAACTGAAGGCATTAATTCTTATGACATATTGCTTGGAATCATCAATTTTAAAAAATAAATAAATAAAATCATTTAGACACACTTGATGAGGGTCATCAAACCAAAATGTTCCTCCTTGTAATGGCAATTTTATAAGTTGTAAGTGGATTTTCGAGCTTAAATATCATGTTGATGGATTTATTGAGTGTCACAAAACTTGTCTAGTGGCTAAAGGATTTAATCAAACTCATGTACTATTTGGGTCAAACCTCAGGTTTTGGTTACAAATTAACCCTAGTTAATAAACTAAGGTTAAACCACATATTACAATATAATATTACTTGACTATGTTTTTGGATTATGTATACAATATTGTGATGTATGATTAGGTGTTATTAATATAGTCAAGGTAATAATAAAAATCAATTAATAATATTCATAGGTATATTAACCTATAAGAACCTTATAGAATAAATAAGGTTAGAGGAACTAGAATAATAACCTTATGAGAAAAAAAAAAAGAAGGCTAATTGAATAAAGATAATAATGATATATTATAATTGGAAAATTAATCTTGTTATAAGGAACAATAAAGTGGATAATTTCCTTATATAAATAAGGTTAATGAATTTATATGATAATAACCTTGTAAGGTAAATAATGTTAATATAATAATTTGAGAAAATTACATTACTAGGTAAATAAGGTTAAGTATATTAATTAAATGGAGAACTAACCTTGTTATATAAGTAAGGTAAGTTAAGTTGGATTAATTACCTTATAGGATAAATAAGGTAATTTGAGATAATAACCTTATTTGATAGATAGGGTTAATTATATTAAGATGATAACCTTATAATATAAATACGGTTAATTAACGAAATTGGAATAATAACTGTTGGTGTAAATTTTGACCAACACCAAGTAGATGAACGGGTGGAGAGAAAGATACGATCTGTGAATCCGAAACCCTGACTCCGACGAGACCTTTCGGTGAAATTTAGGGAAAATAATAAGGAAAAGAGGGGGTTGTCATAAGGAACATTAGTGTGGTGCCGGCCAAAGATCCTTCAATGCCTAAGTTACAGGTCGCTCTAGACAATACATTTATTCGTATTGAAAAGGTTGTATGCCTTTTGAGAATGAATGGCTGGCTATTTATAGAGGAGGTCTCCTGGCAGGAGTGGCTAGCTGCCCCATAGGCATGTACCACTTGTCGATTCATGACTGGTTAATCAGTAGATATGATGAGCTAATGAGCTCATTTACTCCTGGATATTCGGTCTTTTTATTCTAGAGGAAATAAGACTTATCCTTCTTCGTGGTAGATAATGATGAACTAACGAGCTCATCTGCTCTAGGATAATCAGTCTTCCTATCCCAGACGAAGTAGGACTTATCATTCTTCATGGATTAGTACTTATCCCTGATTTGTCGGGATAAGTACGGTTCCCGTGCACATATCTGCCGTGGATATTTCAGAATTCTCTTCGTGTTGTAGTGAAACACATCAATTCGTCAGGTTAGTCTCGCCTATACCTTTGTCTTTGTGTTCAACCGAACTATCGTTAGATGAAAATTCTACACCACTTTATTAATAAATAAGGATTAATCAAATTGAAATAAGGTTAATTTATGGAGAATGATGGCCTTATTAATAAATAAGGATTAATCAACTTGAAATAAACATCTTATTATACATATAAAAGTTGGGTTAATTATGATAAGAACCTTATTATATGAATAAGGTTAATTTATGGAGAAAATAACCTTATTGGGTAAATAAGGTGAACTAAATGCATTAACGACCTTATGAGATCAATAAGGTTGATTAAATTGAGGAAATGACCTTATTATATTAATAAGGAAAATAATAATTTTATTATATGAATAAAGTGAATTAATTGAGATAATAACCTTATTAGGTAAATAAGGTGAATTAATTTGGAATAATAACCTTATTGGACAAATAATTGGACAAATAATGAGAGTTAAGGTGCATTAAATGATGAAATTACCTTATGTGATTGATAAGGTGAATTAATGGATTATTATTAAAATCCATAACAATTAAGTGAATAAATGATCAAAGATTATTTGAGATCATTGAACTATGTATATATATTGGATTATGATGGAGCATATGATGGAATGATATAGAACATGATTTAATTAATAAACAAAATGTTCCATTATTTATAAGACTAAGATGTGTATATTAATGGATATATATTATATAATATTATAATATAATTAAAATTCTTCTTGCTTGGCAAGAGCAGCCTATATAAAAGGCTCATTCTCAAATGAGTCTCAGCTCATTTCATTAAGGAACCGTGAGTTCTAGGAGAAAGAGAAAAAAAAACAGAGGAAGAAAAGAGAGAAAAAAAGAAAGAAAGGAATAGGAGAAAAGAGAAATAAGGGAGAAAAAGACCGGCTGAGCGGCATTTTCGCGAGCTAGATCTTGGCGTCGTAGCATCTCGATCCTCATGTATGGAAGGAGAAATGTAAAAGGTGGGATTTGTAACGCTCGTACCTTAGGATGATGTCATTTTGACCCGTAGAGTACCCGTATACGTATGCATATATGTATTTGATGCTCAACGCATGTTCGTTCCAGTGTCTTTGCATGCTTTTAAGTTTTTTAATGTGTGTGTAAAGTCTCGGAATGATCGGAGACCCGTTCGGCATCAAAACATGTCGAAAACGGTGATTTGGATCAGTGGAGCTCGCTCCATGGAGAAAGAAATCTCTGTCACCGATTACATCAATTACTTGATATCCTAGATCCGTTGTCCGATTGGATTGAAATTTTTTCCGCTTATTTTTCTCTGATAGATCTTCATTATGAACGGTGAAGATCTTGATCGGAGTTGTCTACTGTGAGGTATAAAACTCCAAAGACTATTTCTTGGATTTATAGATTTTCTTGGGCAGTTTTGATCAACCGGTTTGATATCCTAATTCCACCGTTGGATTGAGTTGAAAGTTTATTAGACTGTTGATAACTGACTCATAAAACTTTAGAACGGTTAAGATGTTAAATTCGTAATTCGTTTGCAAGAAATTAATTTTCTAAGTACATGTAGTTGCAGCAAGAAAACTGTTCTTGTTATTTAAGTTTATTTTTTTTATGTGGGCCCAATTTTTTTTTATAAAAACAACCAACTCGTTTTTTTTAGCTCATTTGCTCATTTTCACTTAGAAAAGAGTTCAAGAAGCTTGGAGAGGAGAAAAAGAAGAGGAAAGGAGAAAAGGGAGAGAAGTTAGAGTTTTTTACCCCAAAATCACCTAAGGTAATAAAATCTCTCTCATTCTTTCTCATTTTTCTTCCTTCTATCACTTTACTTGTTTAGACCATTTTATGCTTGTTTTTTATGCTCATGACCTTCCCTAACCTCAATCAACACCTAATGAGTGTGTTTCACCCATAAATCCTGAAATTTAAGGAGGGTGGTGGAAAATCAATGTTGGACTTAGGTCTTGGAATTGAGATATGTTAATCTAGAGTGTGTTGGGAGTCTATAAATGGTAAAACCCCCAATTTTTAACAAAAAATTGGTGGGGTTTCATGGATTTGACCTAAACTAAAATTTTGACCTAGGGTTTCCTATTTCAAATTGCATGTGATTTGTATGGAATGCATGGGTAAATGTGGTGGTATGACATTCTAATTTACTGATTTTGATTAATGGAACCCTATTGTGGAGTAATTTTCGCTTAAGCCATGTAATTTGACAATTTTCATGTGATTTGGTGATTTTCATGTAATTTGAGGATTTTGATTTGGACTTAGTCAATTGATGAAATTGACTTGATAGTTAGTCAAATTGATCCTTAATATAATTGAATGTCATGTATTATAATGTTTGGATCAAGGGGATCAATCTATTGCATTCAATTTGGTATTAAATGATTGAATTGGGCAATATGAAAATTGACTCATGGGTAAAACCATTTTAGGAACTTAATTGGCTATTAAATTGGGTTTAAACACTATTGTTTAGCACACTTATGGATTGATTTTCAGTAATGTGTATAAACCATGTTTCATGTATGGATTAGAATTGATTTGAGTAACCCAAATAGGCCAATTGGGGATTTGAAGTGCTTGAGGTGATTGTAGTGCTTTATTGGATCGGATTGGATTGGCTAGGTCTAGCCAATCAAGTGTGAGTGTTTCCTTACTTGTTGTCTTCTATATGTGACATTGTAGTATAAAATAATTTTAAATGCTTACCTAATATAGGATTGCAATTGGGTTGAGTCTCTTAGCTGAGATTTTCTTCTGGGAATCACGTGAGTCTAGTGATTATCACTAATTGTGGACCTGGCAGAAGATTTTTATGGGTTATGTACGTTAGGATTCGCCTAGGCATAGTATTTGTCTTGGTGGGCGAATCTTATGGTTCACGCAATCCTAAAAATTCTAATAAAATACGGGTAAGAAGTCGATCGGGCGATGAGTGTTGCGCACTCATGCCCTTGTATTGACTAAGTCCATTAATATGGAAGTTAATTTTGTAAAAAAAAAAAGAAGGTAAGTATGTCACACCCCAAGTACACAGCACACCGTCGTGTCTAGTATCCCCGGGATGTAATGGGTACGCATACCCCAACCATTACGATCCATAATATTGTTATACCTCAATACACAGCCCGCACACAACGTCTAGTATCCCGAGGTTTTTTGTCCACAAAGGGGGCCTCCCCTAAAGTCGAACTCGCAACCTCCCCTTAAGGAGTTAGAATCCGCACTTGGAGTAACCACTGAGCCAATGGGTCATTACTTTAAAAAACTTGGTATTATTGTCATAATTTTAATTAATTAAGTTAATTAAGTCAAAAATCTCTGTCCCTCCCCATTATACTTTGATACATATGGGGGCGTGTGGTAGCAACTACAACTTGCTACCCACTCCCTTTTTTTTTTAATGTGACAGACTGGTTGCGACCGGCATTATGTGACCAGTTGCTAATTTCTAAACCAGTTTCAACGCAGGTTTGTGTTTTTTTTAATGGCCAGTCCTTGATCGGTAATGGTCCGGTCTTGGACCGGTCATTGATCGATTTACGCCTGATTTGTGATTGGTCCGCTCTCGGTCTATGACTGGTTTCTAACCAGTTCGTACCCAGTTTATAACTGGTTTGCGCCCGGTTTATAACTAATTTATGCCCGGTTCTTGACCAGTCTAACCTCGATGTTTTGGACACCAAGCAACCGAACTCTCCCTTTTTATTCCCTTCTCTAGGTCACTCTACACCACTTTTCTTTTTGATTTTTTCCCAAGAAAGGACTATTCTAATACCAAAACTATAACACCCCAATTTTCACCAAACTCAAAAACTGAAGTCTTAC
Organism: Paratinospora sagittata; assembly: GCA_035771175.1. Classification (NCBI taxonomy): domain Eukaryota; kingdom Viridiplantae; phylum Streptophyta; class Magnoliopsida; order Ranunculales; family Menispermaceae; genus Paratinospora; species Paratinospora sagittata. The sequence goes on along the minus strand of CM069611.1, from coordinate 10,735,526 downwards.
ATTTTTGGACATCAACTTAAATATGTATACATTTCTTAAAAATTAATTAAAGTAATTGTAAATAATATACAAAGTATATATTATACATTTTTACGTAACAAAACCTACACAAAATATTCTAGATCTAAGTTAATGTCTGCCCCACGTGTTCCACATGTACGAAATCCACATAACATTCTCCAATTCCTGAAAAATATTGAGGGGTGAGCTAAGAGCCTAGTGGTTATACCCAATGGTTCCCATGCATTAAACCTAACGATAGTATATAATTCAACCATAACAAACACGCGTCACAAATGCAACAATCATAACATCAAAATCAACATATATAAAAAGAACGCGCATGAAAATATACATAAAATGTATGCGCATGAATGATTTCTTTTGCACTAAGCAGGATAAATTAGAATCTTAAGATTGCATTTAGCACACAACATGGCCCAATTGCAGCCAAAATCATATGCAATAGTGAATACATGAAGTAGGATGAATGCAACATTATATAAATGAGTAACACGAGCAAATCTCGAGAATCATCCTGTCACGACCCACAATCTGTGACATCATGACCGGCACGAAACCCCGGGTATATCCACCTTCGATACACCCGACATCCCGTCAGCCTTCTAATAACAAACCATAATCCTCAAACTTATATCAAGACATGTGGATATAATTAAATTATTAATATAAAAACATACACAAATGACAACCAATTTTTTTTTTCTTTCTAAGTCAACAATGTCAAATATACAAAATAATACTTAACCATGATTACAACCCATCTAAGTGTTAAGTATAAGTATTAGGTGTTACATAGTACAATTTATCAAAATAAATGCAAAAAAGTACTAACACCTGCGTCACAAAATGTCAGAAAATGCCTCGCAGCTAAGCCTTTCCCTTTCCCTTCCTATCGGAACCTGAAAGGATAAGAGTGAGGGGTGAGCTACAACAAACTCAATGAATGTTCTCTACAAGTGGAAGCATATATATGCATTTAAGTAAAACAATTCAAGATCATTAAAGCAGTTTAAATATCATGGATATAATCAAGGTTACATACATGCTCAATATAATGCATCATGTCGTATCAAGACAAGCATATCATTTATAACATGCTCATGCAATCCTAAACACCTCCTAGGTAAGAATCAATACAAGAGTCTGAGTGCGCGACACCCATATCCTGTTGACCTCTTACCCGTATTCAATTAGAATTTCTAGGATTGCATGAACCATAGGATTCGCCCACCAAGACAAATACTATGCCTAGGCGAATCCTAACGTACACAACCCATAAAAATCCTCTGCCAGGTCCACAATTAGGGATCATCACTAGACTCACGAGATTCCCCGAAGAAAATCCTAGCTAAGAGACTCAACCCAATTGCAACCCTATTAGACTATGCTCAAATACATTTCATGGACCATTTAAGTTATGCATACTATATTAGGTAAACATTTAAAATCATTCTATACTACAATGCCACATATAGAAGACAACAAGTAAGGAAACACTCACACTTGATTGGCTAGACCTAGCCAATCCAATCCGATCCAATAAAGCACTAGGATGACCACAATCACCTCAAGCACTTCAAATCCCCAATTGGCCTACTTGGCAAGTTGGTGCATGAAAATGGAGAGGTGTCTCATGCCCTATTTCTCTTCTCCAACACATGTCAAGTTGGTGCATGAGACCAACACATGTCAATTTGGTGCATGAGAATGGACAAGTGTCCAATGCCCCATTTCTCTTCTCCAATACATGTCAAGTTGGATCATGAAAATGGACAAGTGTCCCATGCCCCATTTCTCCTCTCCAACACATGTCAAGGTTGGTGCATGAGAGTGGACAAGTGTCCCATGCCCTACTTCTCTCTTCTCCAAGGAAGTCCTAGAGGGTGAGATGAGTAGAAAGAAAGGAAAAAAAAGAAGAGAAAGGAAAGAAGAAGTGAAAAAAGGAGGGAGTTACTTTGAGGAAAATCTCAGCAAAAGTTTCCTCAAAGAACTGGATCTTGGGGATATATGGTCAGATTGAGCTCAAAATATGTCAACAAGTTCGTATCTTATGGGTATTTATTCTAGTCTGTGGAGATCGTGATTGGAGTTTTCGTTTGAAAGATATAACCTCCCAAACAAAGCTGGTCGGAAAGTCTGAATTTCTCGCGCACTTTAGAGCAAACTAATAGATCTCCTAAATCTACCGTTGGATGGATATTATATTTGGGCATGTGGTTTACAACTGATGGTTCTGCATTAGGAACAGTGGAGATGTTTATGGGTTGCGTATGTTGTGTGAAATAGTCATCTGAGGTCGAGTATTTGCAGCAGGAAAGGAGAAATTGTCTGATTAGAGAGTTGTACATCAAATAGGCTTCTCTTTTCGGTCCACCGTTAGATTAAGCTGATGTTTGGACATAAGGTTTGGTTCTTAACATACTTCAATATGTACAGTTGATTTTGTGATTGATTATTTCTGTTGGTAGATTCATACATCTAAATAGAATATTAAATGAAGTATTGGTAGGGTTGCTTGTATTAGACCTAAATTTAGAATATGAACTTAGACCTTTCCAAATAGCTTGCTTGTCAACTATGTTGACCTAGTTGCCACTGTTGATGAACCCATGATGCGAAATTAGTGATATACATGGTTGAACATGGTGACCTAATGTAAATCGGCAATATGACATAAGTACGGAAAATTTCATATTTTAGGGCTTTTAATGCTTTTGGCCTAGAATCATTGAATTGATGCAACTAATGTTTAATTAAGCATGATTAGGGTTGATTATGCTACTGATTTGGTGGTTGTGACCATATCATGAGTTATGCCTACTTGTGATTAAATGGCCCAATTTGAACATGTTTATGCCTAAGGAGTTGAAAATCAGTATTTTTGATTAATAGAATGGTTTATGAATGAGAACTATGCATTAGAGGCCTAAGTCATCTGATTTGAATTGAATGATGGGATTAGATGGGATTTAGGCCTATTGTCTATATGTGGGCTGATTTAGGGTTGATGTGTAATGTCTATGTGATTGATGATAGAAATTGATGTATGGTAGGATATTGATGAATGTTTCAGTATCTTGATTGGGTTGATTAGGTTTGGTGGCCGTGTGTGGTTAGATACTCTCGTGAGGCTTGGTTGTGAGTAGACATCATTTATGATTATATCTTTTATGGAGGAGAATAGTCTGAGGGTGCTCAGAGTGGGGCATCCCAGATTCTGACTGGTGTGATGGCCTCACCATCAGTTTCCTATCCTATCCCGATTCCCATTCAGGCACCGAGTGCACCGAGACCCCCATTCCCACAGACTGCTAGCCAAGGCAGAGGCAGAGGCCGAGGAGGCTATGTGGCGACATCTCAGACTAGATCATCTGCGCCCAGGGCTCTGTTCTTATGTTATCAACGTGGGCAGGCTGGGCATAGGAAGTCAAAGTGTCCGAGTCTTCAGAGGGCTCTGGGATTTGCACAGCAGTCCAGTGCCGGAGAGACAACGAAGGCAGCTACTGAGCCAAACCCGACAGCTTCCAGGACTTTGGTGGAAGGTACTCTTATTATTTGTGGTGCTTCTATGCATGTATTCTTTGATGCTGGGTCTACATTATCATTCATATCTGGACGTATGGTAGATAGTTTGCATTTGACTCCCATTAGGGCTAGTACATGGTTAGTGGTGAGTACTGTAGCCGGGGAGAGGATCTGCCTGAACATGATTTGTAGCTAGTGTGTGGTTCAGATTGGTGATGTTGAGATGCCTGTTGACTTTCGAGTCTTAAAGTTTTTAGAGTTTGATGCAATTCTAGGGATGGATTGGCTTGAGGCTTATCATGCAGTTGTCGACTGTTTCGCGAAGAGAATTATTTTTCAAATCCTCGGACACCCAGTGTTTACACTACAGGGTAGAGCTTCAGACCAGACAATCACAAGGGGTATATTTGTAACTGATAGAGATAGGAAGATTTTGGCAGGGTTAGTGCCTGATGAGGAAGAGACTAGTGAGGTGATACTTGTGGATATTGCCATTGTTAGGGACTTTCCAGATGTGTTCCCTGCGAATCTTCCAGGATTGCACCGAAGCGAGAGATCGATTTCATTATTGATCTAGTCCCTCGCACGAAGCCTATCTCCATGGCACCATATAGAGTGGCGCCAGCCGAGTTGAGAGAGTTGCAGAAACAGCTCGAGGAGTTATTAGGTAAGGGATTTATTTGCCCGAGCGTGTCACCCTGGGGAGCTTCAGTTCTTTTTGTGAAAAAGAAAGATGGGAGCTTGCGGTTGTGCATCGACTATCGCCAATTGAACAGGGTGACCATCAAGAACAAGTATCCTCTCCCAAGGATTGGTGACTTGTTTGATCAGTTGAGGGGAGCGAAGTATTTTTCGAAGATTGATTTGCGCTCCGAGTATCATCAGCTGAGGATCAGGGATGAGGATGTGCCTAAGACAGCATTCGGAACCCGCTATGGACATTATGAGTTCCTTGTGATGCCATTTGGTGTGACTAATGCACCAGCGATGTTCATGGACCTGATGCAGAGGGTCTTTAGGCAGTATCTGGATAAGTTTGTCATCGTCTTCATTAATGACATATTGGTGTATTCCAATACTCGGGCTGAGCATGAGGAACACCTCAGAGTGACCTTGCAGACTCTAAGAGAGCATAGGCTATATGAAGAGCTGAGCAAGTGCGAGTTTTGGATCACCAAAGTGAAGTTCTTAGGTCATGTGGTGAGTTCTGAGGGGATTTCAGTTGATCCGTCTAAGGTTGAAGCCATTATCAATTGGCCTAGGCCTACCACAGTGACCGAGATTAGAAGCTTTCTTGGGTTTGCTAGTTACTATAGGAGATTCGTTCAGGGATTCTCCAAGATAGCTATGCCTATGACTAGGCTCACCTAGAAAGATGTGTCCTTTGTATGGACTGAGGTGTGTGAGAATGCCTTTTTAGAGCTTAAGAAAATATTGACATCTATGCCAGTGTTGATTTTGCCAAAGCCTGATCAGGAGTTGGTTATCTATACTGATGCCTCTCATATTGGCTTGGGTTACGTGTTAATGCAGAAGGATAGGGTCGTTGCTTATGCATCGAGGCAGTTGAAGGTGCATGAGAAGAACTATCCTGTTCATGACTTAGAACTAGCCGTAGTGGTTTTTGCTTTGAAGATTTGGAGGCATTATCTCTATGGTGAGAGATTCACTTTGTATTCTAACCATAAGAGCCTCAAGTACTTGTTATCTCATAAGGAATTGAACATGAGGCAGAGAAGGTGGTTAGAGCTCCTCAAAGACTATGATTTTACATTGGAATACCACCCAAGTAAAGCCAATATAGTGGCTGATGCATTGAGCAGAAAGCAGGTAGAGACAGTTATGGTAGCACGCCAGACGTCTTATAAGTGGAGACTACTTGAGGCGGCTACGGTTATGAGTATATGTGCTACCCCTTCAGATCAGATTGTGATATATGCTCTGATAAGAGCTCAGCCTACACAGGTCCAGGAGGTGATTGATCAACAGAGACTTGACGGTGATTATGCGATGTACAAGTCTTGGGCTGAGAGCAGTGATTTTACTGATTGGCACTTGTCATCTGATGGTGCCTTGAGATTTAATGGACGTTTATGGGTTCCAGCAGATCCACGACTCAGACAAAGTGTGCTCCAAGAAGCTCACAAATCTCATTATGCTATTCATCCTGGCGGAACCAAGATGTATCATGACATGAAAAGAATGTATTGGTGGCCTGACATGAAGAGAGAAATAGCTCATTTCAATTAGAGGTGTGAAATCTGTCAGATAGTCAAAGATGAGAATCAGAGGCCTAGAGGGCAGATGCAACGGCTTCCCATTCCTGAGTGGAAGTGGGAGCATGTCACTATGGACTTTGTTGTGGTATTACCCAACACCCCGAGGAGACATAATGCTATTTGGGTTATTATTGATCACTTGACTAAGTCCACTCACTTTCTACCGGTGAACACTAAGGTTTCTATGGACAAGCTGAGAAGACTCTATATACGGGAGATAGTCAGATTACATGGAGTGCCAGTTTCAATTGTGTCAGATAGGGATCTGAGGTTTACATCGGTATTCTGGCAGGGGTCGCAGAGGTAGCTCGGCACTAGACTAGATCTTAGTTCTGCTTTCCACCCTCAGACGGAGGGCCAGTCTGAGAGGTTGATATCGATTTTGGAGGATATGCTCCGAGCTTGTGTCCTTGAGTCCAGTGGTAACTGGGAGGAGTACATACATCTGCATGAGTTCGCGTACAACAACAACTATCAGTCCAGTATTGACATGGCTCCTTTTGAGGCATTGTATGGTCGACCCTGTAGATCTCTGGTCTGTTGGACAGAGGTAGGGGATGTTGTAATGATGGGACCAGAGTTTGTACAAGAACACACAGATAAGATTAAGAGGATCAAGCATAATATGAAGGTAGCCCAAGACAGGCATAAGAGTTACGCTGATGCCAAGCAGAAGACCATAGAGTTCGAGGTGGGTGACCAAGTTTTATTGAAGGTCTCACCTCAGAAGGGCCAGACTAGATTTGGGATAAAAGGCAAGCTTGCTCCGAGATTTATTGGATCGTTCAATGTTTTAGAACGAATTGGCCCGTCGCTTACCGATTAGCCTTGCCACCTCAGTTAGCAGCAGTCCACAATGTCTTTCACGTGTCAATGTTGAGAGTGTACAGGAGTGACTTTGATCACATCTTGGACTGGAGGAACATTGAGCTGAGGCAAGATGGGACTTACGATGAGGGACCTATTCAGATACTTGATCGAAAGGTCCAGAGGTTGCGTAACCGCGAGATTTCGATGGTTAAGGTGAGATGGCAGTTCCATGGAGGACTACATGATGGAGCACTTTGCCGAGTTCATGGGCTTAGGTAATTTCTTAACCTTAAAACTTCGAGGATGAAGTTCATTCTAAGGTGGGTGTGATGTGACGCCACGAAAATTATTTCATCTAGCCCATAACCCAATTGCATTTTGCCCAAACTTTATGTGTTGCCTTGATATGTTTGGTGTTTGTTTCTATATATGATGCTTGATAATGTCTATAAATATGTGCATTATAAATTGTATATGGGTCATGTTAAATTAAAGTATAATGCATATGTTATTATTTATGCATGGGCCCATTAAACCATGAATTGATATGGGTTAGGATTGATTGAATAAAAGGATAAATGAGAATGAAAATTTGGTGCATTAAATGGATTGGACATTTAAAATACATGGAAGCATGACATTGGTTAAAGTACATGTGGTTGGTATGGGTAGTATGAGACCAACACATGTCAAGTTGGTGCATGAGAATGGACAAGTGTCCCATGCCCCATTTTTTTTCTCCAACACATGTCAAGTTGCTGCATGAGAATGGACAAGTGTCTCATGCCCCATTTCTTTTCTCCAACACATGTCAAGTTGGTGCATGAGAATGGACAAGTGTCCCATGCCCCATTTCTCTTCTCCAATACATGTCAAGTTGGTGCATGAAAATGGACAAGTGTTCCATGCCCCATTTCTCTTCTCCAACACATGTCAAGTTGGTGCGTGAGAATGGACAAGTGTCCCATGCCCCATTTCTCTTCTCCAATACATGTCAAGTTGGTGCATGAAAATGGACAAGTGTCTCATGCCCCATTTCTCCTCTCCAACACATGTCAAAGTTGGTGCATGAGCGTGGAAAAATGTTCCATGCCCTACTTCTCTTCCCCAAGGAAGTCCTAGAGGGGTGAGATGAGTAGAGAGAGGAAAAAAGAAGAGAAAGGAAAGAAGAAGAGAAAGAAAGAGGGAGTTGCTTTGAGGAAAATCTTAGCAACATTTTCATCAAAGAGCTGGATCTTGGGGATATATGGTCAGATTGAGCTCAACATTTTTACGCAAGTTCGTAGCTTATGGTTATTCATTCTGGTCGGTGGAGATCTTGATTGGAGTTTTCGTCTGAGAGATATAACCTCTCAAACAAAGATGGTCGGAAAATTTGGATTTCTCGCGTAGTTTAGATCAAACTAATAGAACTCATAAATCTACCGTTGATGGATGTGATATTTGGGAGTTTGGTTTACAATTGATCGTTCTGCATTATGAACGGTGGAGATGTTTATGCGTAGTGTCGTTTGGGTGCTATAGTCATCTGAGTTCAAGTATTTGCAGCAGGAAAGGAGAAATTGTCCGATTAGAGACTTGTTCATCAAAAAAACTTATAGTTTTGGTCCACCGCTGGATTGTGCTGAGTTTTTGACACAAGGTTTGTTTATTAAAATAATTCAATCTGTACGGTTGCTTTTGTGATTAAATATTTATGTTGGTAGATTGATACATCTGAACAGAATATTAAATGAAGAATTGGTAGGGTTGCTTGTATTAGGCCTAAATTTAGAATATGAACTTAGACCTTTCCAAATAGCTTGCATGTCAACTACGTTGACCTAGTTGCCATTGTTGATGACCGCATGATGCAAAATCAGTGATATACATGGCTGAACACGGTGACCTAGTGTAAATCGGCAATATGGCCTAAGTATGGAAAATTTCATATTTTAGGACTTTTGATGCTTTTGGCCTAGAATCATTGAATTGATGCAACTTATGTTTAATTAAGCATGATTAGGGTTGATTATGCTACTGATTTGGTGTTTGTGACCATATCATGGGTTATGCCTACTTGTGATCAAATGGCCCAATTTTAGCATGTTTATGCCTAAGGAATTGAAAATTAGTATTTTTGATTAATAGAATGCTTTATGAATGAGAACTATGCATTAGAGGCCTAAGTCATGTGATTTAGGTTGAATGGTGGGATTATATGGGATTTAGGCCTATTGTCTATATGTGAGCTGATTTAGGGTTGATGTGTAATGTCTATGTGATTGAACATAGAAATTGATGTATGGATGGATATTGATGAATGTTTCAGGACCTTGATTGGATTGATTCGGTTTGGTGTCCGTTTGTGGTTAGATACTCTCGCGAGGCATGGTTGTGAGTAGACTTCATTTATGATTATATCTTTTATGTCATCATATCACTTATATATATTGTATGTTGAAAGCATGAATGTGTTCTAATGTTTTGAATGATGCATTGATTTGAGAAAACCTTATGACTTTGGTTGGGCCCATCTATCTGGCTAATAGGGGGACTTAGCCTTGTCATGGGAGGGTTTTAAAAAGGATATATTTGGGGATGAGAACGGTACGGTGAAATAGACGGCACTAGTAACCCCAAATAAACATGATTGGGGATGAGAACGGTACGGTAAAATAGATGTGCCCTAGTATCCCTAATGCATGTGGAATGTGGATCCAAATTGATAAGCTTTTACTTGCATCGAACTTATTATAAATGCTTGGTATCTATATGTTATAAGATTTATTGATGAGTATTGATAGCATATTGAATTTTATTCACTGGGCACCGTTGGCTCACCCTCATTTTCCTCTTTCAGGTCCTTCTGTCTCGAATAAGGGCAAATGAGTAGTCATATCTTGAGGGCCTTGCCGGCGAGAGAATCCAATGCCTCGATGTGAGTTGAGAGACATTTTGATTGAACTGTGTTTTAAATTATGAAGTATTATATTTTGGATTATGTAATTATAACACTTACCACATTGTAGTATGGGTGAGTTGGGACTTGTTAGATAGACCATGTGGGCTTGCACCCATAATTTTGGACTTTATGTGTATGTCAATTTTGTTGGACTGTAGGGATTATGATTTTATTTTTGGTTCATTTTTATGGATTATCTCTTGTCTTGGCTGATTAATACGGTTGGTAGTTTTGTTTAGTACCTTTTGATATTATGTCGTTGTTTGAGATAAGGCTCCTAGGGTCTCAACCACCTCACGGGAGTTGAGGAGTGGTTGGAGATGCCTACGTCGGGCGTCCCACCCTGGCATTCCGCACGCCATTCCTTGCGCGGTTGGTGGTCCGGGGTGCGGGGTTGCCACAAACAAAGCTAGGGTTGGCTGATTTGGGAGCTAAGGTGAGTTTTCTTTGCTCAAAATTACGAATTCTTGTTCTTGCCTTCGATTTATTTGACATATGTGAATTTGGATTGATTTGGTGATGGTTGGAGGATTTGGGGACGAGTTGGGGTTTGCCGAATTCGTGGTTGTTGATGGGTAATTGTGTTTCTAAATGAATCAATGATGGAAAATGTGTGTAAGACCTATAAATTGGTGAGAAGAATGGGTTGAGTGGTGGTGCTTTCGCAAACCCTGCTGCATCTGAAGCAGCCGAGGGTTTAGGGATGTCCGAAGTGTTCATTTTGTGTGAATTAGTTGGGTATTTTTATTGAATTTGATTCCATTGTGATATTTACATATATTGGGTTGTGAAATTGGTGAATTATGGTGTGAGCCATCAAATTGGTAGTGAGTTGCTTGTGCAGTAATTGTTGTAGAGAAGTGTGTTTGGTGATTGGAAAGCACAGGACATTTCCTTATAGTGAGTATTTCTTACCTTTGGTTTTATGTATGACATTATATGTATAAACCTGAATTATGAAAAGTAAGCATGCTAGTGTAATTGCATTGTGTTTTAAATGCATGAAATGTATTATATTGTAGCATGTTTTTTATTTGCCTAAGTAGGTCTTAAACATGAGTAACCTTCTCATTTGGGGGAAACTACTAGGAATGAGATTCGCATGAGTGGTTGATCAACACTTATGGTCATTGTTACTGTCCAAGTAGGAATGGAAACCCAAGAATGGTTACTTGATAGTGAGTATTGAGAGGTTTGGTGCTACCCTCAACCATGTTACATTTTGTTTCTTCATGTCATTAAGATTTGTGCAATACACATTTTTAAGTCTAGATGCCATGAGTGCAACAGTTTTATCTACATGCTTGACAATGCACCTATTTGCATCAAATAAAATGTCATAACCCTTGTCACATAATTGACTTATGCTTAAAAGATTATGCTTCAGCCCTTTAACATAAAGTACATCAGATATGGATAGAAAATTGTTACTAATGGTTCCAATGCCTTCAATATCACCTTTGTTGTCGTCTCCGAAGGTGACCTTTCCTCCTTTCTTCTTTTCAAAGCTCAAAGATTTAGATTTATCTCTAGTCATATGCCTTGAGCAGTCGCTGTCTAGTTACCATATATCTTTATTTTTGCTCATCTACATAACATAAAATACTTTGCCTTTGGCACCCATGCTACTTTAGGTCCATGCATGTTAGCATCAGTAAGGACGAATTTTTCAATCCATGCTAATTTCTTTTTCCTTTCATTTAAGACAATACATCTAAGCATGATATGACCTTCCCTATGGCACTTGTGGCATGTCGGTCTTTTGGCTAGTAAGGTGTTATATTCCTTTTGCTTTGGCCCATGTGTATAACCTAAGCCAGCTTTGTTAAATGCACATCTTTGTCATCCTAACATCGTGTCAAATAACTTTTGACCATTTGTAAATTTGATCACAGTGCAATTCAGGTCTTCCTTTTCCTTTCTAAGTGTTTCGTTTTCATTTTTCAGTTTCTCAACAACTTTCTTAAGTTAGTTCATTATCTAGGGACAGTTCATCTAGCTCTTCTTGTTGGAATTCTATTTTCTCAAGAGCTTCTTCAAGACTATGATTGAGCTTTTCATTCTTCCTAATTTCTTTACTAAGTTTTGTCTTAAGATCATGTATATGAATATCAAAAGCATTAAGTTTGTCAACAGGTTCAAATTTTTCCTCCGTGCTTGCCATTAAGCACAGTGGAACAGTGTGATCTAAATCCGGTTCATCCTCACTTGAACTTGAATCATCCCACGTAGCTTTGAGAACTTTCTTGTCCTTTCTTTTTGAACTGGTGTTCTTATTATATCTAGTAGGACATCCACTCTTTACATGACCTAGTTTGTTATAACCGTAACAGATTAACTCTACAGGTTTTGACTTGGGTTTCTTTCCTTTGTGAAACTTTGAGTAAGAGCCACTCTTACCATTTTGTTACGTGCAAACCGCAAGCGTACGGTGTCAAGTTATAATATAAAACCGATGAGATATCGGGTTGTCGTCCTCTACATTGACACTCACACTAAATATTGTTTCACTAACCCTAATTTGAGTATTTAAGTTAAATAAATAAATAATTAAATAACTAGAAAGTAAACTAAAGCAATGCAATCTAAATAGATAGAAAATCTGAGATAAAATAGTCTAGAGGATCGATATCACCTTACTCTCAACTTTGCCTTTATATATATATATATATATATATATATATATATATATATATGTATCATTAAATCAGTTCTTTTGTTTATAAGTCGTAAATCCTAACATTTCTAATTCCCTTTTTTGGAGCAACAACTAGAGCATATTATTATCATCTTGGCTTTACTTTTTCGATGAACACCTAAGATGATAATAACCCATTAAATTCTGTGATTTCCTTTTAACGACTTCAAAGGTTCTCGATCTCCTTTTGAGTCTCACAATAGCCTAGGTTATATTTTCCTTGTTCCAACCCAAGGTACCCTCTTCGGAGCATCTACCTCTAGTCTATAATCATCTAATCCGTGGCGAATGGATCAAAAGCATTAAACTCAGAAAAATATAAATAAACTAAAGAACTTCATTAATAATAATCAAGCAATAAAATTTAAGACATAGTATCAAGTTTAGATCAATCTACCCTCTAGAAAAGAGGTTTTAGTTCATAACTTGAAAGATAAAAGCATGAAATAACATGATGAACATAAATCTAAAACCAGAAAAATAAAGTAGAAGGAAGGAAAAGTGTAGGAGAAATCTTTAATGTCTTCAATCTTGCTCTCCTCGTTTCCAAACCCTAGCCGTCGTCCTTGCTCTTCAAAATCTTTTCTTCTCTCTTTGATGCCTTGAAAACCCTAAACAATGGTCTTTATATAGCTACAAGTCCATTGGAAGTCATCCAAGAAGTGTCCAAGTCGAACTAGGAAAGTTTGCAAGAAAATTAGAAAGTTTCTATTTTGAATCGCACATCCGCTTTCTTCCTCGCCGTTTTTCTTCTTGTTCTCCACTCAAAATCAACCTCAATATCATTTCAAGTAAGAAATCCATAGAAACAAACCACGTCCAATTCAGAGTTAAAATTGAGAAAGTTATGACAAAAATACAAAAGTCGCGCAGTTGGGTTTTTTAGCAGCGTCACGACGCTAGGAATAAGCGTCATGGTGCCCATAAGGTATTTTGGCCTTTTTTTTCTTTGTTTTCTTCACTTTTTGACTTGTTTTCTTCATATATCTTCATTGCATCTTCATGTATCATGTTTCCATCATCTAAGTTAACTTCACACACATCTAAAAACCTACAAAATAAATGAGTAAAACACTTATGAGATCAACTAAACCAACTTATAAAATTAAACACCAAAATAAGGCAATATATATCAAAAGTTGGCTAAACTAACAAATAGACCAAACTAAGAAAAACACATCAAATATATGAATAAACTAACCTAAAACTCATCTAAAACATATTCTAAAACACATTTAAATGTCAACTTATCACCTTTCTCCTAAGTAACTTGTTGAATTTTCTGGATAACATAGTCATGTCATCTTTTGAGTCTGAATCATCTTCAGAATCAGTTTCGACATTGAGGGCAATAGATTTCTTTTCTTTTTCCTCAACCTTGACCCAGCATGTCTTATCTTTTAACTTCATTTCATGAACCATTAATGAACTACACCATTTATCAAAGGTATATTCAACCAAATTTTTGGCTTCTTCAATAGCCGTGGCCTTGGGTTCCCAAACTCTAGGTAGACCCCTTAGAACTTTCTAATAGTTTCTTCTTGGTCATAGCTTTTTCCTAGGTTCTTCATCTCATTGATGTTTGTTGTAATTCGAGGATTAGCCTCGGTTATCGAATCAGTTTCCTCCATCCTATAGGTCTCATATTTTTAAACTAGCATTTGGTGCTTTGCTTTTTTAACCTGCAAAGTTCCTTCGTGGATGACCTCTAACTCATCCCAGATTTCCTTAGCAGTTTTGTTGAACCAATTATCCTCATGTCCCTTACAAGAATATGTCCCTATTATGAAAGATTTTGATGATTACAAAACTACATTCTGTTTATGATATTACTGCACATATGGCGTATCTAATCTTACTTGAAGGTTTCAAAGATTCAATGATGCATGGCGAACGTATTAAAGATCTTCTTGAAGACCATGATCGTTTGAAGATGTTTAGTTGTATGATTAGATTATGATAGGTTGTAGGACCTTCTATGTCATGTGATTCAGCAGTATGCATGCCTGCATGTTTTAATCGATCGACTGCATATTCGATTTAATCCAGTTACATTATGTTTTATCGAGCTTTAATCAAGAAATCAAAAACCATTTTTATAAAGTCTTTCAGGACGCTAATGTTTTAGCAACGCCCTCCTGGACTTCATGAGTCAGGACGCTGATAAAATGGTAGGACGCTCAAGGTTGAGTTGATATGATTAATAAGGACGCTCACTTGGTAATAATGACTTTTCCATTATCAACCTTTGAGAATGTCAGGACGCTGACTTAGTTTTAGCTCGCTGAAAGATCTTTTTGTCTTTAAGTGATCTTTATCTTCAAGGACGCTGATAAGTTATAAGTTGAATAAATTATCAGGACACTACTTGTGTAGGAGCGCCCTCATCTTTAGAATCAACTTAAATAACTTTCAAGACGCTTACCGTCCGTCAGCGCACTTCATTATTTTAAAACTGTTTTTAATAGTTCAGGACGCTTACTCTTCAGTAGCGCTCTCGTGTGTCAAAAGTTTTAAAACAAAGGAGGCCGCTCACTGCGAAGTAGCGCCCTCATTAATTAAGTCGTTTAATAGTCAAAGTAAGTCAGGAAACTTACTATTCAGTAGTGCCCTCACTTTATTGTTCAGTAGGACGCTGATCTTCTATGAGCGCCCTCAAAGGAACAAAACGACAAAAAATATATTTTGGCTGTTCTGACATTACTGCTATTTTTGTTAACCTTTTCAGACACGTACGAATACTTTTCAAAATTGTACAACAACTTTTCAGAACTTTTTAAACGTTCTAAAACCTCGTCAGAACATTCATCTTTCATGAAAGGATCAGATGATTCAGGTGTTATCGTCGTAATATGCATTAAGCTGAATCGATCCATTTTGGGAAAAAATGTTAACGTTATATTTGAAATAACTTAGAGCGCCAAAATTACCAAGTCCATTGTGCCTTTGTTATTCGTATATATGCGTGCTGCCTGAGTGCAGAAAAACTATAAATGAAATATGAAATTGATATTCATTCAAAACATATTAACAATTTTCGTTTGCGCTAAAACACTTTTTGAAAGTTAGTCTTCTTTCACTTGTGTTTGATCTTACGATCTTTTTGAAAGAAAAACTTCAAGTCTTCTGGGTTGATTGATCTTCATCATCATTATTTTGAAAACCCATTAAAGAAGACAAAAACTCTTTGAACCTGTTTTAAGCATGAACTTCATCACACATATTTTGCTGAATCTGTTACTATAGAAGGTTCAATCCAAAGCTTTGTAAGTATCACTTTGATTTTGAGTAAAGGGAATCATATCTCATCTTGTATTCAATTTGTGGTGACTGGTAAGTCACTAAGTTAGAACAAGTGTTGCTCAAAGTTGTAAACGGTCTTCTCACACCAGTAAGTTGAGAATAGGTTCTCTCTCGCCTGTAAGTAGAAAATAGGTCTTCACACACTCATAAGTTGAGAAACGGTCCTCTCACACCCATAAGTTGAGAAACGGTAGTTCTCACACCCATAAGTTGAGAAAGTGTACCGATTTGATCTTCACCCGTAAGAAGGTCCATAGTGGAGTTTGAACAAATCCTAGCTGAGGAGGTAAGGTAGTGGATGTAGGCGCAACTGAACCACTATAAATCTTGCTTGCATTGTCCCATTTACATTTAGTGTATCTACATGATATACTTTGTTTAATCTGCTTTCATTATTCTGCACAATTTTAAGCAGGTTAAAATCTGCTAAGTGTCCAATTCACCCCCCCTCTTAGACATATCTGGGCCAACAATTGGTGTCAGAGCAAGTTAACCATCAAAGTATCTAACCATCTTTGATTGAGTATGGCAGGACAAAACAAAAGAAGTACTTATCTCTCAGGTGAAGGAAACTCCACCAGCCGACCACCACTGTTCAAGGGAGAAAACTATTCACACTGAAAAACTAAGATTAGATACTACCTTAAAGCCCAAGATTTAGAGATGTGGGATGTTGTGACATACAGCTGTCCAACGCCTACGAAAGTAGTTGATGGTGTTATTGTCCCAAAGGAAATAGACGAATGGAGTACCAAAGAAAAGAAAAGAGAACTATTGAATAACCAAGCTGTAAACATTTTGTTTTGCAGTTTATTAGTCGAAGAGTTCAATAGAGTTAGTGCGTGTGAAACAGCTAAGGAAATCTAGAACAAGTTAGAGGTCACCCACGAAGGAACTTTGCAAGTTAAAAAGGCAAAGCTCCAACTGTTAGTTGAAAAATATGAGACCTATAGGATGAAGGAAATTGATTCGATAGCTGAGGCTATTGCTCGGTTTGCAACAAACATCAATGAGATGAAGAACCTAGGAAACATCTATGACCAAGAAGAAACTGTTAAAAAGTTTCTAAGAGGCCTACCAAGACCATGGGAACCCAAGGCCATAGCCATCGAAGAAGCTAAGAATCTAGCTGAATACACTTTTGATGAACTATGCAGTTCATTAATGGTTCATGAAATGAAGTTAAAAGATAAAACGACCCCGGTCAAAGTTAAGGAAAAAGAAAAGAAATCTATTGCCCTCAATGTTGAAACTGATTCTGAAGGTGATTCAAACTCAGAAGATGACATGGCTATGTTGTCTAGAAAGTTCAACGAGTTACTTAGGAAAAAGAGTAAGAATAACTCTTACTCAAGGTTTCACAAAGGAAAGAAACTCAAGTCTAAACCTGTAGAGTTAATATGTTACGGTTGTAACAAACCAGGTCATTTAAAGAGTGAATGTCCCATAAAATATAAGAAGAACACCGGTTCAGATCACACTGCTGCATTGTGCTTAATGGCAAGCATAGAGGTAAAAACTAAACCTATTGACGAACCTTATGAGTTCAACATTTATATTCAGGAGCTTAAGTCAAAACTTAGTAAAGAGATTAGGAAAAATGAAAAACTTAAGCATAGTCTTAAAGAAGCTCTTGAGGAAATTGAATTCCAACAAGAAGAGCTAGACGGACTGTCTCTAGATAATGAACAACTTAAGAAAGTTTATGGGAAGCTGAAAAATGAAAATGAAACCCTTAGAAAAGAAAAAGAAGACTTGAACTGCATAGTGAATAAATTCACAAATGGTCAAAACAAATTTGACATGATGTTAGGATCACAAAGATGTGCACTAGACAAGACTGGCTTAGGCTACACTCATGGGTATAGACAAAAAGAGTATGATATTGTACTGACCAAAAGACCAAAATGCAACAAATGTCATAGGGAAGGTCATACAATACTTAGATGCAACGTCTTACGTAGAAAGAAAAGAAATATTCATGGATTGAAAATTTTGTTCTTGCTGATGCTAACATGCATGGGTACCAAAATAATAAATATTTTATGTTGTGTAGATGTGCAAAAATGAAGATATATGGTATCTAGACAGCGGCTGCTCAAGGCACATGTCTGGAGATAGATCTAACTTTTTGAGCCTTGAAAAGAAGAAATGAGGAAAGGTCACCTTCGGAGACGATAACAAATGTGATATTGAAGGAATTGGAACTATTGGTAACGATTCTCTATCCATATCTGATGTACTTTATGTTAAAGGGCTGAAGCATAATCTCTTGAGCACAAGTTAATTATGTGACAAGGGTTATGACATCTCATTTGAGGGAAATAGGTATATTATCAAACATGATGATAAAATTGTTGCATTCATGGCATCTAGAATTAAGAATGTGCATTGCACAAACTTCAATGACATGAAGAAACAAAATGCGACATGTTTAAGTGCTATCTCTAGTAATGACGCATGGCTATGGCATAGGAGATTAGTTCATGTTAATATGGACAACAAATCTAGAATTGTTAAACATGATCTGGCCATGGGTATTCCGAAAGGAACTTACTCAAATGACAAGGTTTGTGAACCATGTCAACTTAGTAAGCACACCCGATCATCATTTAAGAGTAAGAGGAATCAATCAACCTCTAAAGCTCTCGAACTGATTCACATGGATCTTTTCAGACCAACCAAAACTCAAAGCTTAGGTGGTAAGTCATATGTGTTTGTGATTGTTGATAACTTTACTCGATTCACATGGGTATTTCTATTAGCCCATAAATCTGATGCTTGTGAGACATTTATAAAATTTTGTAAAAGAGTCGAAAATGAAAAAGGATACAAAATCAATATAATTAAGAGTGATAGAGGTGGTGAATTTGTCAATAAAAATCTCGAAGAATTTTGTAACAATCAAGGTTACACTCACCATCTATCAGCCCCTAGGACACCACAGCAAAATGGTGTAGTTGAAAGAAAGAATAGAACTCTGCAGGAAATGTGTAGAACAATGCTCAATGAGTATAACACTGCAAATCATTTTTGGGGTGAAGCTATAAACACTGCCTGCTATGTGATGAACCGAGTTCTGATTAGAAACGATTTGAATAAAACACCATATGAACTATGGAAGGGTAGAGCTCTCAACATCAGTTACTTCTGAGTATTCGGATGTAAATATTTTATTCTTAATGATAAAGACAATCTAGATAAGTTTGAACCTAAATCAGACATAGGAATATTCTTACGATATTCTTCTCACAGTAGAGCCTACAGAGTCTTTAACAAATCTAATCAAACTGTAGAAGAATCGATCCATGTAAACTTTGATGAAAGTGTTAATAAGAAAAGTCTTAAGGATGAATTTAAGCAATTAGATTTTGATAACGATGAACCCAAGACAACCAAAGTTATAGATCTTGAATCTAAACCATCTTTAGAATCTTCTAAAATCTTTAGATTGCTCCAAGGTCTCTCCCAAGATCAAATTTTAGGAGATCCACGAAAATGTGTATCCACTAGAGTCTCAATTCAAAAAGATCAAGAGCTTGTTGCTTTTGTATCACAATTTGAACCAATTAAAGTAGAAAATACACTGAAAGATGAAAAATGGATTCTTTCTATGCAAGAAGAACTAGGACACTTTGTGCAAAACAACTTATGGGAATTAGTTCCTAGACCTTTTCATCAATTTGTTATTGGAAACCAAATGGATCTTTAGGAACAAAAAGAATGAACAAGGCATCATTGTCCGCAATAAGGCTAGATTGGTTGCACAAGGGTCCAACCAAGAAGAAGGCATAGACTTCAAAGAAGCCTTTGCCCCAATAGCAAGATTAGAGGCAATAAGAGTGTTACTTGCCTATGCTTGTTACAAGGATTTTCCCTTATACCAAATGGATGTAAAGAGTGCATTTCTAAATGGATACATCAACGAAGAGGTATATGTGGAACAACCTCCAGGGTTTGAGGATGCTCAAGACCCGGAATATGTGTTTAAACTCCACAAAGCCTTATATGGATTAAGACAAGCTCCAAGAGCTTGGTATGATCGACTGAGTTCATTTCTTTTAGATCATAAGTTTCAAAAAGGAAAACTTGATCCAACTTTGTTTATTAAACACCACAATGATAATATGCTTATTGTTCAAATATATGTGGACGATATCATTTTTGGTGCATCAAACAAAGAACTATGTGATGAGTTTTCAAAATTAATGCAGAAGGAATTTGAAATGAGTATGATGGGAGAACTTACATACTTTCTCGGCTTACAAATTAAACAAATGCCGAAAGACACCTTCATAAGCCAATCAAAGTATGCTAAGAAAATGGTCAAAAAAGTTTCAAATGCACAATTCGAAATCGATTGATACTCCTTGTATTTCTGCAATCAAATTAGATAAGGATAAAAAAGGTAAATCAATTGATTCAAAACTTTATAGAAGCATGATTAGAAGTCTTTTGTACTTAACCGCAAGTCGACCTGACATCTTGTTCAGGGTTTGTCTTTGTGCAAGATTTCAATCTGAACCTAAAGAATCTCATTTAAAGTGTGTCAAACTAATATTCAGATATATAAATGGCACAACACACTTAGGAATTTGGTATGTCAAAGGTACTACTTTTGATCTCAGAAGTTATGTAGACTCCGACTATGCCGGTAGTCTAACAGATAGGAAAAGTACCTCCGAATTTTGTCACTTTCTTGAAAATTCTTTGATTTCTTGGTTTTGCAAGAGACAACATTCCATGGTATTATCCACAGCTGAAGCAGAATATGTTGCAGCTGGCAATTATTGTTCTCAGGTTCTTTACATGAAATAACAACTTCAGGATTTTCAAATACTTATTCAATGTGCTGAAATTTTATGTGATAATACTAGTGCTATCAACGTATCTAAAAATCTTGTATTGCACTCCCGAACTAAGCATATTTAAATAAGACATCATTTTTTACGGGATCATGTGTAAAGTGGAGAAGTCGTATAATCTCATATTGGAACCAAAGAACAACTGGCTGACATATTTACTAAAGCTTTACCAAAAGACCAATTTGTTCATATTTGCGGAGAGCTTAGGATGTTCTCTGAGACCGATATGTGATAGTGTGACGCCTACCTCTATATGGGGGAGATATATTTCATGCTACTTTACTCTTTTTGATATTTCAAAAGGGAGAAAGTATTATCATTGAAGCATCATAAACACAATGGGAGTTTAACAATAAGGGGGAGTCTTAGTGATATTTCTTGTACATTCCTTGGTAATGCACTCATATCATATGAAATAAGGAACATTTGTACTGCATCTCATGCATACATACATCATTTTATTAGCTTTCTTCAAAGCCTACAGTAATGTGTTGGAAATCATCAAAATGGGAGAGATTGTTGAACCAATTATCCTCATGTCCCTTACGAGAATATGTCCCTATTATGAAAGATTTTGATGATTACAAAACTACATTATGTTTATGATATTACTACACATATGGCGTATCTAATCTTACTTGAAGGTTTCAGAGATTCAATGATGCATGGCGACCGTACTAAAGATCTTCTTGAAGACCATGATCGTTTGAAGATGTTTAGTTGTATGATTAGATTATGATAGGTCGTAGGACCTTCTATGTCATGTGATTCAGCAATATGCATGCCTGCATGTTTTAATCGATCGACTGCATATTCGATTTAATCCAGTTACATTATGTTTTATCGAAATTTAATCGAGAAATCAAAAATCATTTTTATAAAGTCTTTCAGGATGCTAATGTTTTAGCAGCGCCCTCGTGGACTTCATGAGTCAAACGCTCAAGGTTGAATTGATCTGATTAATAAGGACGCTCACTTGGTAATAGCGACCTTTCTTTTATCAACATTTGAGAATGTCAGGACGCTGACTTAGTTTTAGCTCGCTGAAAGATCTTTCTGTCTTTAAGTGATCTCTATCTTTAAGGACGCTGATAAGTTATAAGTTGAATAAATTATCAAGACGCTACTTATGTGGGAGCGCCCTCATCTTTAGAATCAACTTAAATAACTTTCAGGATGCTTACCGTCCGTCAGTGTATTTAACATTATTTTAAAATTGTTTTTAATAGTTCAGGACGCTTACTCTTTAGTAGCGCTCTCGTGTGTCAAAAGCTTTAAAACAAAGGAAGACGCTCACTACGAAGTTGCGCCCTCATTAATTAAGTCGTTTAATAGTCAAAGTAAGCCAGGATGCTTACTATTTAGTAGTGCCCTCACTTCATTGTTCAGTGGGACGCTGATCTTCTATGAGCGCCCTCAAAGGAACAAAACGACAGAAAAAATATTTAGGCTGTTCTGACATTACTGTTATTTCTGTTAACCTTTGCAAAACAAAATGTTTACAGCTTAGTTATTTAATAACTCTCTTTTCTTTTCCTTGGGACTCCATTCATCTAACTCCTTAGGACAGTGGCACCCTCTACTATTTTAGTCGGTGTTGAACAGTCATTTGTCATAACATCCCACATTTTTAAGTCTTGGGCTTTTAGGTAATACCTAATCTTTGTTTTCCAATGAGAATAACTATCTCCCTTGAACAATGGTGGCCGGTTGGTGGAATTTTCTTCACCTGAAAGATAAGGACTTCTTGCATTTTGTCCTGCCATACTTAATCAAAGATGGTTAGATACTTTGACGGTTAACTTGCTCTGATACCAACTGTTAGCCCAGTTATGTCCAAAAAGGGGTGAATTGGACACTTAGCAGATTTTAACCTTTCTTTTAAATGTAAGAAATATTGAAAACATATTAAATAGAGTATAGAAAATAAACACAATAAAAGTAAAAGAAATAGTACAAACATGATTTATGGTGATTCGGCCTCGCCTACATCCACTACCTAGCCTCCTCAGTTAGGATTTTTCCAAACTTCACTAAGGATCTTCTTACGGGTGAAGACCAAACTAGTACACTTTCTCAACTTACGGGTGTGAGAAGAATAGTTATACTCTCTCAACTTACGGGTGTGAGAAGAGCCTTTTTTTCAACTTCTGGGTGTGAGAAGAACCTTTTTCTCAACTTCCAAGTGTGAGAATAACCATTACAACTTCAAGCAACACTTGCTCTATCTCGATGACTAACCAGTCTCTAATATCGAAATACAAGATGAGATATGATTCCATTTACTTAGAATCAAAATAATACTTACAAAGGTTTGGATTGAACCTATTGTTACCACAAATTCAGCAAAATATGTATGATGAAGTTCGGCTGAAAACTGGTTCAAAAGGCTTTTATCGTCTTTTATGGATTTTTGAAATGATATAGATGAAGATCAACTAATCCAGAAGACTTACTATATTTCAAAAGATCGTAAGTTAAAAAGCAAAGAGAAGAAGACTAACTTCCAAATTTTTTTGCACAAGTGAAAACTGTCAATATGTTTTGAATGGAATTTAGATTTCGAATTGATAGATCTATATATTTTGATCTGCTCTAAAGCAACATATATATAGAAATAACAGTGGCGCAAAGGACTTGGTGATTTTGGCGCACAAAGTCATTTCAAAACAATGAATATATTCTTTCTTGAAACAAATCGATTCAACTATGTGCAATTTACAGCGATAGCACCTGAATCTTCTAATTTTTCACAAAAGAGGAATGTTCTGATAAAGTATTAAAACGTTCTGAAAAGATTCAAAAAGTTCTGAAATGTTTTGCACAGTTATGAAAATGTAATCTAAAAAAGTGTAAATGTCAGAACAATGATAGTGTTGAATTAGCATCCTGATTGGTTAATCAGTGTCCTGACGCGTAACAACAACTTTGTAGTTTTGTTCCTTGAGGGCGCTCATGAACCATAAGCGTCCTACTAAACTTTGAAGTGAGGGTGTTACTTAATCGTAAGCGTCCTAACTTACTTGGACGATTAAAACGACTAAACTTTGTGAGGGTGCTAATCCACATTTAACATCCTGCCTTATTTTAAACTATTTAAAGTCACGAGGGCGCTACTAACGAGTAAGCGTCCTGATATTTTAACTCGTAAGTACGCTGAACAACTATCAGCGTCCTAAAAGTTAAAACATTTAAAACTTTGAAGACAATCAGTGTCCTGACAAGTTCACAGGTTGACTTAAATGAGACCGCTAGTGATAAAGTGAGCGTCTTGATGAATAAGTACAATTCAACCTTGCACATTATCATCGTCTGAATGTATTATCGGCGTCTTAACTCATCAAGTTCAAGAGGGAGCTGCTAAGACATTAACGTCCTGATACGATGTATTAGCGTCCTAATGAACACTTAAAAACAATTTTGATGTCTCATTTAAACTCGATAAATATGATTAAAATCTTAGCAATTTCGGATCAAATTAAACATAGAAAATTTAATGCAGATGATCGAAAATCAGTTCGACTAAATCGTGCAGTCATGCATATTGTTGAATAATATGATAATAAAGTTTTGTACAACCTAAACACAATCTAATCATACAATTATATATATCTTCAAGTGATCATGGTCTTCAAGTAAATCTTGATAACACGTTCACCATGTATCATTAATTCTTCGAAACCTTCAAGTAGGATTAGATAAGCCATGTATGCATTATTATCATAAATAAAGTGTGGTTTGTAATCATCAAAATATCTTTCCCAAAAAAGACATATTCTTGTAAGGGACATGAGAATAATTTGTTCAACAGACTGAGCTTGTTGTAGCTCACCCCAAACTCCCAATCTTTTTAGAAAAAGGATATTAAAGAGAAAGGAAAGGCTCAAAGGGAGTGAGGAGTCTTGTTTGCTTTGAATGTGTAACACCCCATACATTTGAGTCAAACATACGCATTGACTTATACATATTATAAGACATATTTATATGTGTATACGTATGTATATGGGCCTAAAATGATGAAAATACATGTATTGTAGGGTTGTTGGTACACTAGAATGTTAGTTGTATCATTAAATGCTCAATACTTAGTGAAATTTGCAATCTGGAACGCAAGAAGCTCGCTTCAGAGGTGGATTCTAGAAAGCATAATTTTCAAGTTTTCTCAAGAAGCACACTTCTCACGGGGAAAACAAAGGGAAAACATTTTTTGGGCAGCGAGAAGTGTGCTTCTCGCAACCAGACTATTTTTTTGTTTATAAGTGGTCGGCGAGGCGGTTTAACATTTTAAAAACATGATTGTTGTTCATTTTAAGACATTTTGGGCTGAGAAAAGAGGGGAATGAAGGGAAGAAAGAAACGAGACCAAGGGTTCGTGATTTTGAGGTAAGAATCGACCCTTTTTTGATAAAAACTTTGTATTTGCATTCCTCGCTTTGAGTTGTTCAACATATGTGATTTTTGTAGATTTTCAACGGTTTAATTGAGAGATTGGGGAATGGTGATTTGAGTTGGAAATTGATGGTTTTTGTGTGAATTTGATAGGTAAGTGAATAGATAATGAAATAGAAGTAATTATTTTCGAAATTATGCAAAAAGCATGGGTTTTCATGGATGAATACTCCACCTTTGCAGTTGTAAGCAGTTGGGGGTTCGAGAGGTGAATTCATGGTATTTTTGTGTGTGTTGAATATGAGATCATCTTGGAAATGATTGGTTGTTGTTATATGTGATTCACAGTGAAAATTATTAGTTGAATTGGTGATTTGTGTGCGTTGTATGTGAGCAGCTAGCGTAGGAAAATATCGGTTGTACATGTTGTGTGAGTATTTTCCTTGACTTGGTTTCTTGTATGGCATTGTATAATACAACTTGTGTTATGAATCATAAGCATGTAAATATATATGCATTGTTTTGAATTCATAAAAATGTTTGAGAATGGAGCATGTTTTGGACTTGCTAGAGCAGGTTACAACATGAGATCATTTCCGGGAGGCAACCTGCATGAGTAGTGAGTAAAACTCATGGATCGAGCGACGTTCTTGAATGGAATTGGGAAAAATATCCCTAATTTGTAATGATCAGTGTAGAAATTGGGTAATAATAGGTCCATTGCGTAATAAGGGGTGAGTACCCGTTCTATTACCAACAGGAGGGAGATGGATATGTCTTCGTTGAAAATATGCATGTTTCAAAAAATGGATGCATTGGACTTAGTTTATGCGCATATATGTATTGTTGAATGTTGTAAATGCATTTTAAATGAGATTTAATTATGGTTTGAATTACATGTTTACCTAAATGCATATAAAATGCCATGTATAGGAAATATTCACTGAGCTTGTTGTAGCTCACCCCATTATCCTCAAATATTTGAGGTAAAGGCAAAAGGGAAAGGAAATGCGAGAGAAGGGTAGTTGACTCTTCCATTTCCTTGATGTATGTATGTTTTGGGGATTGGGAAACATATTATTTTGGATATGAATAATTAAAATCTCATATGTATATATTGTAACAAGATGAGTGGAGTAATGATAGGTATGATAGTCACTTCAAGTGATCATGGTCATCAAGTAAATCTTTATAACACGTTCACCATGTATCATTAATTTTTCGAAACTTTCAAGTAGGATTAGATATGCCATGTATGCATTACTATCATAAATAGAGTGTGGTTTGTAATCATCAAAATATCTTTCCCATAAAAGACATATTCTTGTAAGGGACATGAGGATAATTGGTTCAACAGACTGAGCTTGTTGTAGCTCACCCCAAACTCCCAATCTTTTTAGGAAAAGGATATTAAAGAGAAAGGAAAGGCTCAGACGGAGTGAGGAGGAGTCTTGTTTGCTTCGGCGAGGCAGTTTAACATTGTAAAAAATCGATAGTCGTTCATTTTAAGACATTTTAGGTTGAGAAAAGAGGGGAATGAAGGGAAGAAAGAAACGAGACCAAGGGTTCGTGATTTTGAGGTAAGAATCAACCTTTTTTTGATAAAAACTTTGTATTTGCATTTCTCGCTTCGAGTTGTCAAACATATGTGATTTTTGTAGATTTTCAACAGTTGAATTGAGAGATTGGGGGATGGTGATTTGAGTTGGAAATTGATGGTTTTTGTGTGAATTTGATAGGAAACTGTTGATTTTGAATAGGTGGCTTTTGGACTTGTGTTAGTATTTTAGGAAAGGATATGTCAAAAATTTGATGGAATTGTGTTGTGATTATATCATAAGGCTGACAGGGTATCATGTACGTCGTGGTATGACGTATATTGTATTTTGTGCCAGTCGTGACGTTACTCATACGAAATGGGGTGCGACAAAATGTATGTATTTTGTGGAGTTTCAATAACACTTTGTATTTTTGTATATATACATGTATATCACACTATCTATGTATAACATACATAGATAGTGTGACGTGTGTAAGAAGTTGAATTTTAAATTTTGAGGAAATGTGAATGTTATGATAATGGATATATGTGGATTAAAAGATTTTTTTTAGATGGAATGTAATTGGATTATACAGGTTGTAATGACAGGTCAAGCAGGGTGTCAAATGTCTCAGGATATGACACGTTTGATACTTTGTGTCGGTCGTGATGTCACCCTAAGAAGGGGGTCGCAGCAAGAGCACTGTTAGTGCTCTCCAATATGTCACCACTACTTGTTTTTTTTTTTTTTTTTTTTTTTTTATCAAAAACAACTACGTGTATTGATTAAATTAAGTAAGATTTACAAGTATTGACGCACCAGGAGTGTGAACTGTACTTGCACCTATCAGTCAATTTTGGGGTATCACAACATTAGCTATATTACATACACCTCATACAACACCTACCTAAAATGATCTAACGAAATCTATACAAGCAATTACTCCGGCTCAAAACCAACCGGACAAAGAGCACTCCCTATTTGTGGAGAGAGCATGTACCCATGAGCTAGTTGCAAACTTAGTATCTTCCTACACCTTGGCTACTTCTTTTGCAGTGTCGTTAAACACTCTACTATTACGTTCTAACCATATTGCCCACAAAGTAGAAAATGTAGCAATTAGCCCTGCTTCCTTTTCAAAGGGAGAGAGGGCCAATAGGTGAGACAAAGACAGTGCATCCTCTAGGCTTTGTGGAGCGTGAAATCTATCACCTGAAAACAAAAACCATTTGTACCAAATTTGCTTTGAGAGGGGCATTAGATAAAAATATGATCTGGAGATTCCCCCTCCTGTTTGCGCAAAACAGCAATGTGGAGAGTAATACGTGTTAGGAAATCTCTTTTGCAACATGTCAATAGTATTCACCCTCCTATGGGCAACCAACCACCCAAACACCTTTACTTTGGAAGGGATTTGTGCATTCCAAATAGAAGACAAAAGAGGGAGTGTAGGAAGGGTTGGGGTGTTTATAATGGTCTCGTAATAGGATTTGCATGTGAATATAATGGCCATATAAATGTGTTTGGGCTAGAGAAAACCTAAAATTTGCAAGAACATAACTAAGGTTATCCATTTCTGATTGTTCTCTTGGTAATAGTGTTATAGGAAACTATTGATTTCGAATTTCAAATGAAGCGCCAAAACTCTTTGAAAATCTAAAAACAAATATGTTCTCTATAAATGTCTTATGTTGAGCCGTTAAAAAGATACACACAAGAACACTCAAGAAAAGAGATTGAAAATCTTTTGCGCAAACTCTTTGAAAGTTAGTCTGTTATTTTGCTACAAAAAATCTATTTGAAAATACTCTGATACATACTTACCTTCTGGATTTATCGATTCAACTTCATATATTTTACAAATCCATCGAAGGAAAGAGGAGCAATCTACCTCACACTTTCAACCAAGCTTTATTATACATTCATTGTTGAATCAATGTTGGTCTGAGATTCATTCATTGCTCTGTAACTATTTCTTTGATTCTTGGTAAAAGAATCAAGCTCTCAAACTTGTATTTGATTTGTATAAGTGACTGTGTAGGTCATTGGGGTTGAGCAAGGTTTGCTCAAGTGTTTAACAGCCATTCTCACACCCGTGAAGTTGAGAAAGGTTGTAACGGTTTGATCCTCACCCGTAAGAGGATTCGATAGTAAAGTTTGGGCAAAATCCAAATCGGGGAGATTCGGTAGTGGAGTAGGCAGGAGCCGAACTACTCTAAATCTTTGTGCACCTTGCTATTTGACTATTATTTACTGTCTTTGTTTATTAACTGTTATTACTTTGTTTTATTTGTAAATCAGTTTTATTAAAAAGGTTAAACCTGCTTCGTTATCCAATTCAACCCCCTCTTGAACATTCCTAGGCCAACAATTGGTATAAGAGTGGGTTACTAATCAAAAGATCTAACAATCTTTGATTGATTATGGTAGAACAAAGTCTTAAAGAATGTTACAATCCTTGGTGAAGGAAACTCCACCAACATACCACCTCTTTCCAAAGAGGATAACTACCTTCATTGGAAAACTAGAATTAGATTTTACCTTAGTAGCCCAAGATCTAGAAATGTGGGATGTTGTGATGAACGGTTGTCCAACACCTACAAAAACAATTAACCGTGTGACTGTTCCTAAGTAACTAGAAGAGTTGACAGCAAAGGAAAAGAAAAAAAAGTTGCTTAACAATCAAGCTGTGAACATACTCTTTTGCAATTTATCTTGTGATGAATTTAATGTTGGTCCACCCAAGAGGGGGTGAATTGGGTGAGATGGTCAATTTTAAACTTCTCTTCCAATAACTTAGTGATTTATATAAGTATATTGGAATTGGATGCAAAACTAGAACACAGACTAAATTGCAAACGTGAGACACACAAGATTTATAATGGTTCGGCCGAGCCTACGTCCACTACCTAATCTCCCGATTAGGATTTTCTCAATCCACTAACTGATTCACTTACGGGTGAGAACCAATCAATTACAACTGCCTTTTTTTAGGTTAAAGGCAAACCTATCCTTTCACAGGCTAAGGATGAACCAAATTTCTTTTTTTCGGGATGAGGAGAAACAAATGTACCTTTTACGGGATAAAGAAGAACCGTTTTCCTTTTACGGGATAAGGAAAACCGTGATCCTTCTACGAGATGAGGAACAACCGTTTCTCTTTTACAGGTTAAGAGATAACCTATCCTTTTATAGGTTAAGGATGCACCTATCCTTTTACGGGATTTGGATGAACCGGTTTCCTACTTGCAGGTGAGGATGAACCTTTTTCTCTTTTATAGGTTCAGAGATAACCTTACATGATTTCAATCCTGAAATCATTAAGTGAACTACATTCACTTGTCTTGGTTGTTCCAGTCCAGAAACACACCAGCATTACAACACAATAATGTTGGTTCTAACTGAGTAGAACACTTTACAATTAAGCTCATTACATAGCATTACAAAGATATGAGATATGAATACGTAATGCTAAGTTGAAATACACTTACATTCCTTTACCTTTTAATGTTCGGTATAGCTCAAGTGCAGTTTCGAAAAGCATGAATGATGTGATATGAAAATCAGTGATTCTTCGAAAATAATATGATACCAAATAAACATTGATTTGACAATTGAAGGACTAGTGTAAATCAAGGACACAGACAATTTTCAAAGTAAATATAAAATATAAGTATGAAAACTTCTGGTTCAATGATCAATAGTTAACGCAACTACTGATATAGTTTAATACAGTACTTAAGATATGAAATCAAGTACAACTATATTTCTCATGAACTATATCTCAAATTCTATCTTCAGCAAGAATAATACCAAGTATGAATCGGTGTAGAGAATTTGAGTTGATACCATATCAAATAGATTTTCAAAGATAGAATGAAAATAAGCTTAGTATGAAAATCATTTGAATATGTAAGGTATCGGTGAAAAATACTTTGAAAGTTTAGATAATGAAAAATATTTTGACACAGACTAACTTTCAAAAAGTATTGGCACAACACAAACAGATTGGCCAATTGTTTGATCCTAAGTGCTGGTATTTATAGACTTAGTGAGACATAGCCGTTAAATATTTGAAGTTCAACTAATATGAACGTTTACACATAACGGCTAGAATGTTATATGAAAATGGCAACTGCAATTTTCACTAACATTCTGGTTCTTTTCAAATTTCATGAAAAAGGAAAGTTTTAGAAAAACTTATTTCATGTATCAGAGAAGATCTCTGATAAGTCTGAAAAGGACTCTGTTCTGAAAAAACAAACTTATAAAGTGTACTTGTTCGAATAGTGACGATTGTTGAATTAGCGTCCTAATTCCATAATCAGTGTCCTGATGCAGAATATCAACTTTGTCGTTTTGTTCCTTACGTATAAGCATCCTACTGAACAATTAAGTGAGGGCGCTACAAACTTGTGAGCGTCCTGACTTTCTTTGATATTTAAACGACTTAACCTTGAGGGCGCTAACGTCCTACTATGTTTTGAAACAGTTAAGTGCATGAGGACGCTACTATCCGAGTAAGCGTCCTGCCTTTTTAAAACATAAAACAAAATATGAGGGCGCTACAATTATGTAAGCGTCTTACCAGTTAAAACATTTGAAACAAAACACAAGCATGTTGAAGGACAATCAGCGTCCTGAAAGTTACTAAGTTGATTCTCAAAGGTAAGGGCGCTTCCATCCAGATAACGTCCTAATAGATTATTCAACTTATAACTATCAACGTCCTCAAAGATACATTCTTTGAAAAACTTAGGAAATCTTCAGTGAGCTGATGTTGAGTCAGCGTCCTAATAACTTCAGAGGTTGACTAATAAAGGAGGCCGCTACTATACAAGTAAGCGTCCTAATAAATCAGTTCAATTCAACCTTGAACGTTATCAACGTCCTAATGAGTCGTTAGCATCCTGACTTAACAAGTTCAGGAGAGCGATGCTATCTCATTGGCGTCCGGAAAAACTCTTTAAAAATAGTTTCGACTCGAGATTAAATAATCGATAAATGAGAATAAAAACTTGATAAATTTCAAATTAAATATATAAACTAAATCTGTTGGATGGTTAGCTCAGTGGACCAAACCTGGTCAACAATAGAGCTGACCTGGACTTTAGCAAAGCTGACCTGGACTTCAGCAAAGCTGACCTGGACAACAGCAGAGTTAACCTAGACAATAGCAGAGTTGACCTGGGCATTGGCAGAGCTGACCTAGAGTTCTAGAAACCTAGGCCATGTGAAGAAGTTGATGAGCCGGGGTGGCGAGGTAAAAGTCGCAGAGCTGACCTGGGAATCAACAGAGATAACCTAGACAATAGCAGAGCTGACCTGGACATCAGCAGAGCAGACCTGGAAAAAAACAGAGCTAACCTGGACAATAGTAGAGCTGACCTGAACATCAACAGAGCTGACTTGGAGATCAGCAGAGCAAACCTGGACATCGGCAGAGCTAACCTGGAGTTCTAGAAAACATAGGGCATGTGAAGAAGTTGATGAGCCGAGGTGGCGAGGTAAAAGTCACGTGCGATGATACGACTGCCAGATCAGCTCATCCGGACTAGATTTAACTTAACCATGGAAGTCGTCCTAGCCGACATAGCGAGCTAACATTTACAAAATTTCCAAAAATTAGATGGTGACAATAGCTTGGCCTAGACTAGCTCAGCACAATACTTCTCAATGTTGGCAGCTCGGCCTTAAGCCGAGCTGATAACTCCAAACGAGATAAAGAGGATTAGGAAGTCCTTCCTAGCATGCAGCATCCCGAGGAATCCGAAATAGCTAAACACGGAATTCAACATAGAAACGGAGTAGGACTCCTCCTAAACAAATCAGGAAAATAAGGATCATCCAAGATAAGATAAGATTCCTACTCCGAGATGAACTTGGAATGAATGAGCTCATCTCAACCAAAAACAAAATGACACGTGGCACCATGCCTACTGGAATCAACAGAGATAACCTAGACAATAACAGAGCTGACCTGGACATCAGTAGAGCAGACCTGGAAAAAAGAAGAGCTAACCTGGACAATAGTAGAGCTGACCTGAACATCAACAGAGCTGACTTGGAGATCAGCAGAGCAAACTTGGACATCGGCAGAGCTGACCTGGAGTTCTAGAAAACATAGGGCATGTGAAGAAGTTGATGAGCTGAGGTGGCGAGGTAAAAGTCACGTGCGATGATACGACCGCCAGATCAGCTCATCCGGACCAGATTTGACTTAACCATGGAAATCGTCCGAGCCGACCTAGCGAGATAACATTTACAAAATTTCCAAAAATAAGATGGTGACAATAGCTTGGCCTAGGCTAGCTCGGCACGATACTTCTCAATGTTGGCAGCTCGGCCTTAAGCCGAGCTGATAACTCCAAACGAGATAAAGAGGATTAGGAAGTCCTTCCTAGCACGCAGCATCCCGAGGAATCCGAAATAACTAAACACAGAGTTCAACATAGAGACGAAATAGGACTCCTCCTAAACAAATCAGGAAAATAAGGATCATCCAAGATGAGATAAGATTCCTACTCTGAGATGAACTTGGAATAAATGAGCTCATCTCAACCAACAACGAAATGACACGTGGCACCATGCCTACTGGGTAGCTAGCCACTCTAGCCAGATGACCTCCTTTATAAATAAGACCTATCACCCTCACCATAAAGTACAAACAACTATCTACAAGAGTTATTACTTTAGTCTAAAACAAACTCTAACTTAGGCATCGGAGGGTTTTCGGCCGGCACCACACTGGTGTTCCTTACGATAGCCACATTTTTTTCTCTCTTCTTCTCAGATCAAGTTGATAAACCATTGTCGGAACCGAAGAGTTCATAATTCCAGATACGATCATCTCCTACACGTGTTCATCTACTTGGCTGCATCAACATTTGCCACTGTTTTTGGGGACGACTTATCAAGCCAATAAAAGCTTTTCGGCAATGAGTCAAGAGGCAAATCCCCTGTATTTGGAAGAGCTCTTAAGGCCCAGTAAGGGAGACCTCCCATAAAAAAGAAGAGCTCTGCTCAAAAGTCTGCACGAATCAGCAACATTGAGAAGAAAGTAGAGAAAATCTCTCAACTAGTGTTGGAGCAGAACGAAGCATTGCTTGTAGCTCTTCCGTCGTCACTGCCACGAATCCCAAAGGTTCAAAAAAATAAAGGAAACCATTGCCGAAGTATCAACTCTCTACCAAAATCTGCAAAAAGCAGTAGCAAGCATCTCGACGGATCAAAATAAATATCTCTTTCCATTCAAGGTCTTCGCCATTCTCTAGAGGTGAAAAAAAAGGAGCACGACTCCTTCTCTTTCCAAGTCTAGTCAGCACGAAAGAGATCAGGTCATCCTCTACCAAGATCGATCCCAACCAGGTCGGCCTCGACCAGGATATCTAAGATAGGATCGCTTGCTGCAAGGTCTTCTCGGTCGGTACGAACTAAGTTGACTTGGCCTTCTAGAAGCACCGAAATTTGATCCAAGAAGTACTTCAAGCCCCACTCCCAAAGAATATCCAAACAGCAGAGGTCAAAACGTACAAGGAAAAGATCAACCCAAGAGAGCACGTTGAAAACTACAAGTCCTGGATGGAATTCAAAGGATATGACGGCGCAACAATGTGCAAAGGCTTCCAAATTACCCTCAGAGGACCAGCTAGGAAGTGGTATTGGAAGCTAGAACCAAGGTCGATCTACTAGTTTGGTCATCTTGCTTACCAGTTTATCAGACACTTCGCCGGCAAAAAAGAAAGGAAAAAATCATTGAACAGTTTGCTGACCATTCGACAAAAGCAAGGGGAAAGTCTCAAGGATTACCTCGAGCGATTTGATGATGCTCAAGTTGAGGTCGACGACTGTAATAACAAAACAACTATCACAGCCTTCATGGCCTGGACGATTCCACTGCTCCTTGGAAAAGAAGAAAACTCAAACATACAAGGAAGTCCTAGACCGAGCTCAGAAGTACATTAACGCGAATGAGCAGGCTGAAGCCAAAAGGGAAGAGGATAATCCATCCAACAGTTCAAAAAAGGACAAGAAGAGGAAAAGAAACGATGAAGCCAAAGAGAACAACCGAGTTGGGAAGAAGTCCAATTCAAATCAACGAGACCAAAAAAGTAAGGGCATCCATAACGTTTATTCGACATACACGCCTTTGACTACATCGGTAGAGTAGATCTTCTTAAAGATCCAAGACAAGGAATACTTCAAACTGCCAAAAAAGCTGAGCACTCCTTCTGTTCTACGGGACAAGAAGAACTACTATCGATACCACAAGGATCATGGTCATAATACTGACCAATGTTTCGACTTGAAAGAGGAGATAGAAAATCTTATCCGCCAAGGATGTCTACAAGAATACGTGAAGGGCTCGGATCAAAGAAGAACTCAGTTGCCAGAGAAGGGAAGAGCTGACCAGTCGAGGGAGATCAGAACCATTTTTATGGAGACCTTGAGAAAACGTCTAACCGAGCACTGAACAAATTTACCAACAACTCTCGACACAAGATGGCAAGAATGAAAACGACTAATACCTTGGGGATGTGAGCCTTGCTCAAATAATCCCTGAGAAGGGGCCAAAAGCCCAATGTACCCTAGGGTCCGAGCTCAAGCTTGGATTATCGCAAGGAAGAACGCTAAGGCCTAAAGTACCTTGGGATCTGAGCTCATCAGAGTTCAGGTTATCGCTGCAAAGCAATTCATTCTCAAAGTACCTTGGGATCTGAGCTCGTCAGAGCTCAGGTTATCGCCGAGAATGAGTTAATTCTCATAGTACCTTGGGGTCCTAGCTCGTTAGAGCTCGAACTATCGCCAAGAAGAACACTCTCAAAGCAACTCAAGCTCGAATTGTTGTCGAGCTCACGGGACGAAGATTGTACTAAGGCCCTTGAAGTAGGTTGTCCGAGCCGAGCTCAAGGGACGAAGACTTTTACGAAAATCCTACTAAGTCCCAAGGAGCAGGCTTTCTCGGCTGAGCTCACGGGACGAATATTTTTTAAAGATTTTACTAAGTCCCCTGGAGTAGGATGTCCAAGCCGAGCTCACGGGACGAAGATTCTTCTAAGTCCCAAGGAGCGGGCTTTCCGAGCCGAGCACACGGAACGAAGATTTTTACGAAAAATTCTTCTAAGTCCCATTGAACGAGCTGGCCGAGCGAAACAGGCTTTCCAAGCAGAGATTACGAGACGAAGATGTTTGCAAAAATCTTTCTAAGTCCCATAGAGCAAGATCTCCGAGCCGAACTCACGAGGCGAGAATTTTTTACGAAAAATTGTTTAAATCTCAAGAAAACAGGTGTAAGATAATTTTTCTAAGTACCAAGGTCAGCTAAGAAAAAGAGAACAGTCATGACAATTGGCTGTACGATTTCAGAAGTATAGATCTCCAGGAATATCTAACGATTCTGTGCCGACCAGTTGTGTTAACACAAAGGTGAGATTCAGACGAATCCCGAGGAACATCAGACGGCCCGGAACACAGCAAACACAATACGAATCTCAAGGAAAATCGAAGATGAAGGTAAGCCTTTCACCCCAACTAGGGCTGAAAGGCATGGGGGGTAAATGTTGGATGGTTAACTCAGTAGACTTGACCTGGACAACAGCAGACCTGACCTGGACAACAGCAGAGCTAACTTTGACAATAGCAGAGCTGACCTGGACATCAGTAGGGTTGACCTAGAGTTCTAGAAAACATAGGGCATGTGAATAAGTTGATGAGCCGAGGTGGCGAGGTAAAAGTTGTGTGCGACGATACGACCGCCAGATCAGCTCATCCGAACCAGATTTGACTTGAACCATGGAAATTGTCAGAGCCAACCTAGCGGGATAACATTTACGAAAATTCTAAAAGCACGATGGTGACGATAACTCGGCCCTAGACTAGCTCGGCCTCATACTTCTCAATCTTGGCAGCTTGGCCTGATACTTCTCAATGTTAGCAGCTCGGCCTTAAGCCGAGTTGATACCTCCAGACGAGATAAAGAGGATTTGGAAGTCCTTCGTAGCACGCAACATCCCGAGGAATCCAAAATAGCTATAAGGATCATCCGAGACAAATTAGGAAAATAAGGATCATCCGAGATGAGATAAGATTCCTACTCCGAGATGAACTCAAAATGGATGAGCTCATCCAGCTCATCTCGATCAACAACGAAACGACACGTGACACCATGCCTACTGTGTAGCTAGCCACTGCGGCCAAAGGACCTCCTCTATAAATAAAACCTATCACCCTTACCATAAGGTATGAATAACTTTCTACAAGAGTTATTGTTTTAGTCTAAAACAAGCTCTGACTTAGGCATCAAAGGGTCTTTCCTTACGATAGCCACATTGTTTTCTCTCTTCTTCTCAGATCAAGCTGATAAACCCTCGCCGGAACCAGAGAGTTCATAATTCCAGATATGATCATCTCCTACACGTGTTCATCTACTTGGTGTTGGTCAGGTTCTGCATCAACAAAATCATTTGAAATACTGTAAAACATATGATCAAAACATGCAAGTATGGAAGTGGTTTGTGCATGGTTTTGGAAAACGTTTGAGCAATAACGATTAGAGAAAGATATACCTTAAACACTTTGTGTATTTCTCATTTTCCAAAATTGTTAAATCCAATTCTTCACTATGAGATCTTTGATGTGAACTTCAAGCTGAGTTGAATGTCTTGAATGTTGATCGAAAGATGAAGACTTGAAGCTTGATCGAATCGTTCGAGTGAAGTGATCTTGAAATCCAGATATGATCGTTGAGGTCCTTTTGATTGAAATGATTTTGATCGTTGGATAAGTCTTTGAGTTCCTTGATCGAGTCGTTCTTTGGCTTTTTTCTTTTCCTTACGTGCTGAGATAAGTTCTTGATAAACGCACGTTTAGTACCGAAAAGCACTTTGTTTGTGATCATCAAAATATACTTTATCACAATATATTTAGGGACGAGCTAAGTGATGAACTGTATAGGTTAACATTTAATAGGGTTAGCGTGCGTGAAACAACCATGGAGATTTGAGAGAGACTCGAAGTAACCCATGAGGAAATTTTGCAAGTCAAAAAAGCTAAGCTTCAAATGTTAATTGAAGTTTATGAGACCTATAGGATGGAAGAAACCAAAAATATATCATAAGTTATTACACAGTTCACCAAAAACTTGAATGAGATGAAGACTTTAGGAAAGAGTTACGATCAAGAAGAAACAGTTAGGAAATTCCTTAGAGGATTACCTAGAGTGTGGGAACCTAAAGCCACGACTATTGAGGAAGCTAAGAACCTAGCCGAGTACACTTTCAATGAACTTTGTGGTTCATGAAATGAAACTGAAAAATAACAAAATTCAAACTAAAGTTGAAGATAAGGAAAAGAAAACCATAGCATTGATTGTAGAAACCAAATCTGAAACTACTTCAGAAAATGAGAGTATGGATGAGGATATAGTTGTGTTGTCTTGGAAGTTCAATAAGTTAATTAGGAGAAATGGAAAGGGAAGCTTAAGTGTTAAATTCCATTAAGGAAAGAACTTCGAAACTAAACCCACTGAACTCATTTGCTTTAGTTGCAATAGACCAGGCCATGTTAAGAGTGATTGTCCTAAAAAGTATAAAAAGACTTTCAGCTCAAAGAGGAAAGACAAGAAAGTACTTAAAGCTACATGGGATGACACAAGCTCGAGTAAAAGTGACTCGAATTCGGACCATAGAGCAGTTATTTGCCTTATGGCAAGCACCAAGGTAAAATCCGAACCATTTGATGAAAGATGTTCTTAATTCTCATGTTAGTGATATAGTAAAAACCAAATTAAGTAGAGAAATCGAGAAAAACGAGAAGCTTAAGAAAAATTTGGAGAAGCTCTTGAAGATATTGAATCTCAAACAGGAGGATCTTGATGAGCTATCCTTAGATAATGAACAACTCAAAAGAATGATTAAAAAAATGGAAAATGAAAATGAGTTGCTTAGAAAGAAAAATGAAGACTTAAATAGTATAGTACTAAAATTTACAAATGGACAAAAATGTTTGATATAATGCTAGGATCACAAAAGTGGGCATTTGATAGAGCGGGAATAGGTCCTACTCAAGGATCTAAGCAAAAAGATTATAATACTTTGTTGACCAAGAGAACTAAATGTCATAACTGTAATAGAGAAGGTCATACTATATTAAAATGCAATGTTATAAATATGAAGAAAAGAAAACTTGCATGGGTTGAAAAGAGTATTCTTGTTGATGTTAACATGCATGGACCCAAAGCAATATGGGTACCAAAATCAAAAGTATTTTATGTCGTGTAGATGAACAAGAATGGAGATATATGGTATCTGAACAGTAGATGTTCAAGACATATGGCTGGTGACAAGTCAAAGTTCTTGTGCATTGAAAGGAAGAAATGCAGGAACGTGACGTTCAGAGACAACAACAAAGGTGAAATTGCAGGCATTGGAACCATTGGTAATGATTCTCTTTCAATTCCTGATGTATTGTTTGTTAAACATAATCTCTTGAGCATAAGTCAATTATGTGACAAGGGTTATAAAATTTCTTTTAAAGCAAATAGGTGCATAGTTAGGCATTCTGATAGTTTGATTGCATTTATAGCATCTAGACATAAATATGTATATTGCACTGATCTTGTTGATATGGAAAAACAAAATATTACATGTTTGAGTGTTATATCTTGTGATGATGCATGACTTTGGCATAGAATACTAGCACATGTTAGTATGGATAACATATCTAGATTAGTCAAGAATGATCTTGCCAAAGAAATTCCATAAGGAATATACTTAAAGGACAAGGTTTGTGAACCATGCTAATTGGGCAAGCATATCAAATCATCATTTAAGAGCAAGAAATATTTCTCTATTACTAGAGCTCTTGAATTGATTCACATGGATCTTTTCAGACCAACCAAAACACAAAGCTTAGGTGGTAAATCTTATATATTTGTGATTGTTGATGATTGTACTAGATTTACATGGGTATTTTTTCTAGCTCATAAGTCAAAAACATGTGATTTGTTTATCAAATTCTGTAGAAAAGTTGAAAACGAAAAGGGATATAAAATAAATATCATTAGAAGTGATAGAGGAGGAGAATTTGTTAATAAAAATCTCGAAGAATTGTGTAATAATCAAGGGTCTACTCATTAATTCTTAGCCCCTAGGACACCACAGCAAAATGATGTAGTTGAAAGAAAAAATAGGATTCTACAAGAGATGTGTAGAACAATGCTCAGTGAGTATAACGTAGCAAACTATTTTTGGGCAGAAGTAATTAACACTACATGTCATGTAATAAATAGAACAATGATTAGGAAAACTATGAGCAAAACTCCATATGAATTATGGAAGGTTAGAACACCTAACATAAGTTATTTTAGAATATTTTGATGTAAGTGATTCATTCAGAATGACAAAGATAATCTTGATAAGTTTGAACCTAAATAAGATATATGAATATTTTAAGGATATTCTTCTTACAGTATAGCATATAGAGTCTTTAACAAAACTACAAAAACTGTAGAAGAATCAATTCATGTCAACCTCGATGAATTTGAAGCCAAAAGGAATCTTAGATGAAATTAAAGAAATAAATCTCGATGATGATGATGATGACCCCAAGATAGTTCGTAACTTAGAAATTGATAATGAGACACCTTTAGAAGTTTCAAGAAATTCTAGAATACTTCTAAGTCACCGCAAAAATCAAATATTGAGTGATCCATCAAAAAGTGTATCCACTAGCTCTTCAATTCATAGAGATCAAGAGTTTGTTGGTTTTGTATCTCAAAAACAACCAATAAAGGTGGAAGATGCACTGAAGGATAAGAACTGAATTCTTGCTATGCAAGAAGAACTAGGACATTTTGTCAAAAACAAAGTTTGGGAATTAGTTCTTAGACCATGTCATCAATTGACTATAAGAACCACATGGGTATTTAGGAACAAAAAGAATGAACAAGGAATCATAGTTTGAAATAAAGCTAGATTGGTTGCACAAGGGTACAATCAAGAAGAAGGCATAGACTTTGAAGAAGTCTTTGCTCTAGTAGCAAGATTAGAGGCAATTAGAATGTTACTTGTCTATGTTTGTTACAAAAATTTTCCTTTATACCAAATGATTGTAAAAAGCGCATTTCTAAATGGCTACATCAATGAAGAGGTATATGTGGAACAACCTCCAAGTTTTGAGGATGCTCATAACCCATAATTCGTGTTCATACTCCGCAAGGCTTTATATGGACTCAGACAAGCTTCTAGAGCTTGGTATGATAGACTCAGTTCATTTCTTTTAGATCACCATTTTCGAAAAGAAAATTTGATCCAACTTTGTTTATGAAACACCAAAATGATGATATGCTCATTATTCAAATATATGTGGATGATATCATATTTGGTGCATCAAACAAAGATTTATGTGGAGAGTTTTCTAAGCTAATGCATGATGAATTCGAAATGAGTATGATGGAAGAACTTACATACTTTCTTGGTTTGAACAGCAAACAAATGTCTAATGGAACTTTTATAAGTCAATCAAAGTATGCTAAGGAAATGGTTAAGAAATTTCAGATGAGCAATCTGAAATCTATAGACACTCCTTGTTGTTCAGCAATTAAGTTAGATAAGTATGATAAAGGAAAACCTATAGATCCAAAATTAGACAGCACTATGATTAGAAGCTTACTCTTGTTGGCCCATATATGTTCAAGAGGGGGGTAAATTGGACACTTAGCAGATTTTAACCTTTCTTTTCAATGTGCAAAATATTGAAACAAATTAAACAAAGTATAACAAATGATTACGATCAATGAAAAGAGACAATGGAATTAGGATTTATAGTGGTTCGGCCTCGCCTACATCCACTACCTAACTTCCTCAGTTAGGATTTGTTCAAGCTCCACTATGGACCTTCTTACGGGTGATCAAACCGGTACACTTTCTCAACTTACAGGTGTGAGAACTACTGTTTCTCAACTTCCGGGTGTGAGAAAACCGTTTCTCAACTTGCGAGTGTGAGAAGACCGATTCTCAACTTACGAGTGTGAGAAGACCGATTCTCAACTTACGAGTGTGAGAAGACCGTTTCTCAACTTACGGGTGTGAGAAGACCGTTATAACTTTGAGCAACACTTGCTCTAGCCCCAGTGACTAACAAGTCACTACAAACTGAAACAAAAGATTGAGATATGATTCTCTTTACTCAGAACCAAAGTGATACTTACAAAGCTTTGGATTAAACCTTCTATTACCACAGATTCAGCAAAATATGTATGATGAAGTTTGGCTGAAAAACAGGTTCAAAGAGCTTTTGTCTTCTTCAAAGGATTTTGAAAATGATGAAGATGAAAATCAATCAATCCAGAAGACTTGATGTTTTCTTTCAAAATGATTGCAAGTTCAAGCACAATTGAAAGACGACTAACTTTCAAAGAGTTTTTTACACAAGTGAAAACTGCTAATACATTTTTTAATGAATATCAGTTTTCATATTGATTCGTTATCTTTTCTGCCCTAAAGCAACACATATATATAGAATTAACAAAAGTGCAAAGGACTTGGTGACTTTTGGCGCTCTAGGATATTTTAAATACAACGACTACATTCTTTCCCAAAATGGATCAATTCAGTTTTGTGCATAATACGACGATAGCACCTGAATCATTTGATTATTCATGAAAAAGAAATGTTTTGACAAAATATTAGAACGTTCAAAAAGTTTTGAAAAGTTTTTGTACGGTTCTGAAACGTTCTAAAAAGTATTCGTATGGTTCTGAAAAAGTTAACAGAAATAGTGTTAGTGCCAGAACAGTAGCATTGTTGATTTAGCGTCCTGACGCTTAATATCAACTTTGTCGTTTTGTTCCTTGAGGGGACTCATAAAGCATAACCGTCTTGCTGAACAGTGAAGTGAGGGCGCTACTAAATCGTAAGTGTCCTAACTTACTTTGACGATGAAACGACTCAAATTATGAGAGCGCTACTTCGACAGTTAGCGTCCTGCTTTGTTTTAAAACACATATACGCACAAGGGAGCTACT
The DNA here is from genome assembly GCA_035771175.1 of Paratinospora sagittata. Taxonomy (NCBI): domain Eukaryota; kingdom Viridiplantae; phylum Streptophyta; class Magnoliopsida; order Ranunculales; family Menispermaceae; genus Paratinospora; species Paratinospora sagittata. The sequence goes on along the minus strand of CM069611.1, from coordinate 10,693,124 downwards.
CACAAGTAAGCGTCCTGAAAGTTATTAAGTTGATTCTAAGGATTAGGGCGCTCATATACAGGTAGCCTCCTAATAGTTTATTCAACTTATAACTATCAGTGTCCTTAAAGATAAAAATCACTTAAAAACAAAGAAAACTTCCAGCGAGCTGAAACTAAGTCAACGTCTTGACATTCTAAAAGGTTGACAAAAGGGAGGCGCCACTATGTTATCTCAATGAACCCCATGTCGCAAATGTTTTGATAATTTCAAATATCTCCAATCTGTGTCTCTAATGATCTTGTTAAGTGTTTCAGATTTATCAAGAATCAAGATCAAGTAACTGTGCTCACAAGCCTATTTAACATCACAAGTAAAGTTCCAAGTCCTTCAGCACTTAGAATGTAAAGTCTATCGATCAATTTTCTCTCGCAAGATTTAATCATTTTCATAGTTTGATCATATGCTTTACGGTATTTCAAATGACTTAATTTTCTATGTTTAATTTGAAATTTATCGAGTTTTTATTCTTGTTTATCGAGCTTTAATCGAAAAATCAAAAATTATTTTTATAGAGTCTTTCAAGACGCCAATGTTTTTGCAGCGCGCTCCTGGACTTGATGAGTCAGGACTCTGATAAAATATTAAGGCGCTCAAGGTTGAATTGAAATTCATTAGGACGCTTACTTGTAAGTAGCGGCCTCCCTTTTGTCAACCTTTGAGAATGTTAGGATGCTGACTTAGTTTCAGCTCGTTGGAAGTTTTCTTTGTTTTTAAGTGATTTCTATCTTTAAGGACACTGATAGTTATAAGTTGAATAAACTATCGGGACGCTACTTATATATGAGCACCCTCATCCTTAGAATCAACTTAATAACTTTCAGGACGCTTACTGTCCTTCAGTGCACTTAATATTGTTTTAAAATTTTAGGATGCTTACTTGTGAGTAGCGCCCTCATAATTTAAGTCGTTTAATCATCCAAGTAAGTCAGGATGCTTACGACTTAATAGCGCCCTCACTTCAATGTTCAGCTGGACGCTTATGCTATATGAGCGCCCTCAAAGGAACAAAATGACAAAAAATAATATTTTTGTTGTTCTAAAACGTACATCCTTTTAGCCACCTTTTCAGAACAACTTTTCGTACAAAAATCAACTTTTTGTAGTTGTAAGAGATATTCTCATATTCATGAACCACGTCTCTTAAACTTTCCTTATTCGTGTATTTGAAATGTGCAGTTGTCATTTTCGTGATACATTCTAGTTGTTGTGAGTAAACGTTCATATTTGAAATTCAAATTCAAATGAGCAACAGCTTCATCTCTACAAGTCCATATATACTAGCACTTAACAATCTGTTAAGGCCACCGAAAATTCTCTAAGCCAAAACACTTTTGAAAGTTAGTCGGATTTTCATCTGATTCAAAAACCTTAAGTTATTCTGGTTTCAAAGCGTTTTTTCTTTGAATATTTGCTTATTCAAAAGATTTTTATATTGAGCTAAATTTTTATCTTTATCTGAAAATCTATTTGAAAGTTTGCACTGTTTTCACTCAAATTTTCAGCATTGTTTTAACTTATATTATTCTTGCTGAAAGAGAAATTTGAGATATAGTACATAGGATATAATTGTACTCAAATTCATTTCTTGTATATTATATCAAGGTTGTAACGGTAGTTATATAAACTATTGAGTTGATATTCTTATTTTGAACGAGTTTCAATCTTTTCACACCCGTAAGTTGAGAAATGGTAGTTCTCACACCCGTAAGTTGAGAAAACTTAGGTCTATCTCACACCCATAAGTTGGGATAGGTTGGTCTCAAGCCTGCAAGTTGAGTAGTGTAACGGTTGTTCTCACACCCGCAAGTTGAGAAAAGGTGTAATGGTTTGATTCTCACCCGTAAGAGAATCTGTTAGTGATAAGGTTTAAAATCCTAACTGAGGATGTTAGGACGTAGGGCAAGTAGCCAAACCTCTATAAATCGACTATGCATATTTATTTATATTTCGTACTTTAACTTTGCCATTGTAATTAATTTTAAATTGTCTAAGTGTCCAATTCACCCCCCTCTTAGACATACCTGGGCCAACAATTGGTATCAGAGCAGTGTTGCTCTTCAAAGAAACTTCACAATTTCTTTGATATCATGGCAATGACCAAAGGCATAATCATGGGAATTGGTCAACCTCTAGATAGACCACCTTTGTTCAGTAGAGACTGGTTTGAAGATTAGATGATAAGGATGAAATCCTTTCTACGATCTAAGGATATCAGTCTATGGGAAATGGTTGTAAACGGTTACACCATGCCCAACAAGCCTATTGAGCTATGGACAGATAAGAAAAGACTAAATGATAAGCATAACGCTCAAGCTGTCTATGCTTTGTACTGTTCTCTACCCGAGAATGAAGTAGAAAGGTAGTTCATCTCGAGAGTGCCAAAGAAATTTGGGAAACACTCAAATCACTTCACTGTGAAAAGTTTAACAATCGAGATGAAAAGCTCAAAGAGTCTGATAGACTATTTGATGCCTTTGAGATATCTGAGAATGAATCTCTCGATACGGCATGCAACAAATATCAATCCATTCTTATCGGAATGCAAGAACTGAATCTGGAAATACCTATAGAAATATCTCTAGTATATTTTTGTGATAAACTTCCAAATAAATGGAATGATAAGCTAACCATATTAGTTGAATCTGTTGAACCATGAAAAATGAGTTTAAAAGATTTATGTGATCTCTTAAGAACCATGGAAGGAAGATATGAGACTAGTGACCCAGTTAGAGCATTAGAAGAGTCACTCGTCCACTTCAGGGTTTTAGATAGTGAGTCAGTTCATGATAACCTTCAATGTTTTATACGTCTTGTAAATGAATTTGAATACTTTGAAAAAACCATCTCTCACTCTACTTTAGTACAATACTTTCTAAATAGTTTTCTTGAAAACTGAAAATATAAAGTAGATTTTCTAAACAAATTTTCAAATCCATTTGAAATCAATTTTTGATAATATAAACACAATGAGTAAAATTGATAATATAAACACAATGAGTCAACAATCATCAGCAAGCACATCCAAAATGCTCAATGAGAGTTCTCCTTAATAGAATGTTGACAAAGAAGTCAACATGGAGAACGAAGATAGTGAATTATCTCAGCTGCTTCAAAAAGAGACAGAGTGCTCAAGTCGAGGACTTTGCGATACCTTGAGGTAAAAGTCCAAAATAAGCAAAGGTATAAAAGTTACTCTCAACACTGCTGATTTTATTAAAATAGATATATCTATCAGTGATTATTAGAAAGAAATTATTATTTTTAACCATGCAATGCTTAGAATGCTTAAATATTTTCGCTCATGATTAAATTATTGATAGTTGGTTGATGAAATATAATTTGTGATATTGTTTGTTCAACCATACGATACTTAAGTTTAATTGGTCAAATTTGATTAATATTAGAGTTTAAGTATCAAAGAGGATGATGACAATGTTTGAGGACGCTAATGTGCCCGAAGCCATTAGTCGTTCAAAAACTACTCGTCATAAGGAGGACATTGATCGGACGCAAATGTTAGATAAATTAAACCGCCTTTTGATACTAGATTGCGACATGTGTAAGTGTGTGTCAAGAGCGAGCTTATCGCTTTAGCATCATACAATCAAACCCTCAGTGACCTAGCAGTCACTTTCCCTTTTGATGCCCTAGGATGCTTTAACGAAAACTTAATATGAATTGCTCTAAGAGTTACTGCTGAATCTTCATCTTAAACCTTTGGTAAATCTTGATTTATGTTCATCTGTGAATCCTTCGATTCCTATTGTATCAGTTTCAGCTCTAATGACTCAATTCTTTATCTCTTTTCATTTGATTTTCAATGGCACCCAAACTCGAAAAGCTTCACCCCTTTTCTGCAAGAAAGTGAGCTGCCTCTCCATCATCACCTCCAGATAGGAGTATGAGACCAAGAACTAAACCAACTCAGGCCGAACTGGCTGAGGAACCCACACCATCTGTACCCACACCTCCTATTGAAACCGTGTCTGGACCATCTCACCCACCTTCTTCTTCTCAGATAAGAAGAAAGGGAGATAAAGCAGAGAAGCATTAACTGAGCTTTAATCGATGGATGTTTTTTTGATTTTGAGTTCTTCATTGTCTCTCACCTAGGCATTCTATCGTTATTCAAGTTCCAAGCCTGGATAGATTTACTTACCTTCAATTCGAAATGGTACCCCAGTCTCGCCAGCCAATTCTATTTAAAGTTGGTCGATAAACCCTGCTCTGAATTTACAAAACAATCTATGGTAAAGGGAAAATCTGTTAAGATTTCTCTCAGATTCTTTTCTGAAGCATTTTCTTTGCCAAGTGATGAAAGTGCCCACATACTTTCATTCACTAAAAATAAAGTCCAGTATCCAGGTTCTAATAGCCTCTCTGCTCCTAATCTTGTTTCAAAGAAAAATGACCTCTCTAGTGTCGACAAGAAACTCACAAATCAGTCCTTTGAATTAATCCTCAGAATAATCCACAACATCATTACCCACGTCATTCAGCCTAAAACCGGCAGCAGGGGTAATGTAAATGACTTAGATTTATTCTTAATCTGGTGCATTCTGGAAAAGAAGAAAGTGAATCTCTCCCACATCCTCATGCATGTGATGAATACATTGGTTAGTAGAGGAGGAGGTCTGCCATTTGGTATGTACCTTACCACTATGTTCGAGAGGTGTGGTATTGATTTCAGTGGAAAAAGCTTCAAGGAGACCAGCAGATATAACTGCATTGGTCAAACTACTGTGAAATTGATGAGATACACTTACGTCCCTGCATTGGACAAATGGCTTCCAATGTCAAACGTTCCACTTGAGGGAGAATCCAGTAGAAAAGATGAAATAAGAGAAGAGGATGTCTCAGCAATGGAGAAAGAAGCTGCACAAGCTTCGACTACTCAAGAAGAACAGGTTGTGCAAAAAGAAGTTGTTACCACAACCAACATTGAGCATGTTTCAATTGAAGATGTGGAAATTGAATATGCAGATCAACCTGTTCATGCCGAAGAGCATCTAATGGAAGAGGTAACCCAAATTGCTCAGGCCGTTGTTGAAGAACATCTGAATGAGTCAGAAAATGTTGATTCAATCTTGGAAGAAATCACCAGAGAGAGAACCAGTGAGGACTCAAACAAAACTATCTTTAGGCCACCATCTCCATTTGATATCCTTGTATCAATGAAATCCCAAGACTCAAAAAGGTCAGAGTCTGATGATGAAAAATGTCATGATACAAAGGGTGATAATCTGGCTATCATACCCTATCAGGGAAATGACATGAATGTAGAAGTTGATGAAGAAGATCATATTAAAGATTTTCATGAGGCCAATGTTGAGTTTCAAGTAGAATATGAAATGGAAAATATTCATGAGGAAAGCTCATATGATCATGAGTCGTCTTCTTATCCTTCTACCAGCATGCCAACAAATGAATTCTTCAAATAGGAAGATTTTCTGAGAAGATAGAGAATATCATATTTTTGTCATGTCTCAGCTAATGACTCGTTTAGAACACAATCAAGTTCAGCTGAAGAAGGAGATATTGTTAGAAGTCCGAGAATCTTTGGCATCTCAGGAGAGAGTTGAGATTAATGAGATGAAAATTTTAAACTCTCCCATAATCCAGACAATTGCATTGCTCAAGAAAATGACACAACAAATGGACAGACAATTAAGTGTCATGCAGTCTTTGCTTTCATCGATGTAACGCCCGTACCTTAGGATGAGGTCATTTTGACCCGTATAGTGTATACGTATGCGTATAAGTATTTGATGCTCAACGGGTGTTGGTTCGAGTTTCTTTGCATGCTTTTAAGTTATTTAATGTGTGCATAAAGTTTCAGAATGATCAGAGACCCATTCAGCGTCGAAACATGTTGAAAACAATGTTTTGGATCAGTGGAGCTCGCTCCATGGAGGAAGAGATTTTTGTCACCGATTACATCAATGGTTGATCTCCTAGATCCGTGGTCCGATTGAGCTGAATTTTTTTCAGCTTATTCTTAGCTGATAGATCTTCATTAAGAACGGTGAAGAACATGATCGGAGTTGTGTACTGTGAGGTATAAGATTCCAAACACTGATTTTCCTGCGCAGTTTTGATCAAACAGTTGAATCTCACAATCCCACCGTTGGATTGAGCTAAACGTTTACCAGAAGGTTGGTAACTGCATTATAAAACTTTTTAACGGTTATGATGTTAAATTGGTTAGTCATTATTCAATAAATTGATTATCTAATTACAAGTAATTGATGTAGGAAAATTGTTTCTTTTATTTAAGTGTGTTCTTTTCACTTTCAAAAGAGGGAAGAGAGCTTAGAGAAGAGGAAAAGAAGGGGAGAGGAGAAAAGGAAGGGAAGAGTAAGGTTTTGGTGCATTCTTGCCCAAAAGTCCTCCAAGGTATATCATTCTTCCTCATTTTCTTCCTTCTATCTCTTTCATTTGTGCATTCAAGCTTGCCATGGACCTAGGGTTTGCTATGAATCCTGGATTTGAAGGGTTCTTGACCTAAGGTTTGCATGTTTAAGCTATTTTAAGCTTTTTTGTGGTATTAGTGGCCTTTCTTGACCTAGAACAACACCTAAGAAGTGTTTTCCACCCATGAATCGCTGATTTGAAGGGGGTGGTGGAAACACATGTTGGACTTAGGTATTGCATGCTAGATATGTGTATCTAGAGGGTGTTGGGAACCCACTAATGGTGAAACCCCCAATTTCTAGCAAGAAACTGGAGGGGTTATGTGTATTTGACTTAAACCTAGGTTTTGGACTTAGGGTTTTCCATTCAACTTGCATGTGATATATGTTGAATAAATGGATAAATGTGGATGATTTATAGTCCAATTTACTGATTTTGATTGTTAGAAAACCTAGGTGTAGTGTAAATTTGGCCTAGGCCATGAAATTTAGAAATTTGTCATGAATTTGAGGATTTTGACCTAGTTGATGTCAATTGATGAAATTGACGTGAAATTAGTCTAATTAACCCTATTTAAGATTGAATGCATTGTATTATGATGGTTGGATCATGGGATTCAACCTTAGGCATTCTATTTGGGTTAAGTATGGGTTAATTAGATATTACATGGTTGAATTGAGCAATATGGAATAGCTCATGAGTACAACCATTTTAGAGTCTTAATTGGTTATTGAATTGGGTTTAAAACATGGTTGTATGGCATGCATTAGACTGATTTTCTACTGATGAATGAACTATGTCATATGTAGGGATTGCGATTGATTTAAGTGACCTGATTAAGCCAATTGGTAGTTGAAGTGCATAGGAGTCTTGGTGGCATCCTAGTGCTTTGTTCTGATTGTGGTTGGATTGGATTGGCTAAGCCTAGGCAATTATTTGTGAGTGTTCCTTTACTTGTGGTTTCTATATATGTGGCATTGTATTACATAAATTGATTTGAATTGATATATATATGTCATATGCATGTTTTTAATTGATTCATGAAATGTATTTGAGCATAGTCTGGTTGGGTTATCAATTGGGTTGTGAGGTCTCCTAGTTGGAGTTTTCTTTGGAAAGTCTCGTAAGTCTAGCGGTGATCCCCAGTTGTGTACCTTGCAGAGGATTTTATGGCTTGTAGTTAGGATCGATTAGACATGGTATGTGTCTTGGTGAGCCGATCCTATTAGCTACACAACCCTAGGAATCCTATTAGATACGAGTATTGTTTAGTCGGATCGGGCTCTGAGTGTCGCGAACCCAGGCCTTTGATCGCCCTTGCTCAGGAGGTGTTAGGATTGCATTGGCATGTTTAGAAAAATTGATATGCATTGTCTTGGGTAATGACATGATGCATTATATTGGCATGTATGTAATCTTATTTTATCACCATGTCATTTCAAGTGCTTTTATGGTCTTGCCATGTTTTATATAAATGCATGTATATTGCCACTTCTAGAAGACATTCACTAAGCTTGTTGTAACTCACACCTCATCCTTGTCATTTCAGGTTCTGATAGGAAGGGGAAGGGAAAAGCTTGACCAGTATTTCCCGTACTTTTGTTAATGTAGGTGTTAGTACATTTCTTTATATTTTGTTAAATATGTACTAAATAACACCTATGGTAGATACTTAACACTTAGATGGGATGTGTACGGTTTTGTATAATTGTGGGCTTATGGAATTTTATACTTGGTATTTTTGGTGATGTAATATATTTGTTATTGTTGATCATGTTTAGATGGATGTTTATTTGGGATTTTTTTATTGGGAATTGTGTTTATGTTAGGCTGAGGGGACGCCAAGTGTATCGAGGGAGGGTACACCCGGGGGTTCTGTGCCGGTCATGACGTCACTAATCGTGGGCCGTGAGAATTTTGGTATCAGAGCGAGTGTTTAGGTTTAAAAACCTTAAAAAGAATAAAAGACTTATATGATATTATATTTGCTTTTATGGGTAGTTATCTTAGGGATAACTTTTCCTGAATTGTGATCCTAATTGAGTTTTCCCTTATTTATGAATTTCAGATATTTACAAGAGAGGAAAGAGCAGGATCAGCCATGGACCCTGAGGAACGCCTTAGGCGTATTGAAACAGTCTTAGAGGCCACTCAGCAGCAACAGGCCCAAATCCTTGAGTTGTTAGGCCATACGCAGGGTGTTAGACCACCATCGCATGGTGATGTAGCAGTAACTGCAGAGCACAGTAGTGTGGCAGCAGCAATAGGGGATCAGGTAAATCAGGCAGGACCAGCTGGGGTCCAGTATGTTGTAGAGGGGGAGACTGAGGCTGAGAGAACATAGAGTGACCGCTATGAGAAGGTTATGAAAGCCTTCAAGAATCGGAATTTGGTTGAGTTTCTGGGGGGTCTTGACTTAGAGCTTGTTAAGGGATGGTTGACTCGGGTGGAGACCATTTTTCGTGACATGAGGGCTCTTGAGCACGATAAGGTCAAGCTTGCCAGGTTCAAGCTTATTGACAAGGCAAAAAATGGTGGGAAATAGTGGAGCGTATCGAGGGTGAGATCCAAACTTGGGCTAGATTCAAGGAGTTGTTTTTTAAAGAGTTTTATCCACAGGCCGAGAGCAATCAGCGTCGGATCCAGTTCCTACATCTGAGTTAGGGTAGCATGTCTGTTAGAGAGTATGAACTAGTGTTCAACAGATTGGCACTCTTTGCTCCAGAGATGGTGTCTATCGATGAGCTGAGAATGCAGAGGATACGGGACAATTTTTGAGACCGTATTCGACAGGGTTTGACATTGGCTGGCATGCAGACATACGCGCAGGCTATGAAGCAGGCCCTAGATTTTGAGGCCACAGAGGCAAATTCTCGGATGAGGTTACCTGTAGCAGTCTAAGCACCCGCAACTCCTTCGGTTCAAACAGAGCGAGCAGGGTCAGAGACTCAGTATTTTGGGGACAGAAGGGGTCGACGTCACAAGCGGCAAAGATTCAGTGGCAGTGGATATGAGGCGTCTATAGCCTCCACTCCAGTATCAGTGGTACCACCAGTAGTTGGCTAGAGTGTTCAGATTTTGAGCCGACCCTAGTAGCAGCAGCAGAGTTTTGTCAGATTTGGTAGATAGAAAACAGTCGGGGCAGAGTCTCAGGCAGTGTCTTCAGCACCCAAAGCACGAAGACTGATAGTGTGTTTTGGCTATGGAGCTCAGGGGCACAAGAGGAATCAGTGTTCGCAGAGGGTGTCTTTTGTCCAGTATAGTCCTACACCAGTTCCTACCTGAGAGCAGGCCAAAGCTGTTACGCAGGCAGATCCTGAGGCCAGAAAGTAGTTAATTGAAGGTATAATCAGCATTTGTGATTCTATGATGTATGTTCTGATTGATGTTGGTTCTATTATGTCATTTATTTATGGTAGTATGGTAGATAGATTGAGATTATCGCCTGTTAGGACTAGTACTCCCTTGATTTTGAGTACGATGGTCAGTGAGAAGATTTACCCTAACATGGACGCATTGTGAGATTCAAGGGCCATGAGATGTTTGTCGACCTTAGAGTCTTAGAGTTCCTCGAGTTCAATGCCATTTTAGGTATGGATGGGCTAGCAGTGTATCACGCTCACATTGACTGCTTCGGCAAGAGGGTTGTTTTTCAGATACCCGGACAGCCAGTCCTTGTTTATCGAGGTAGGACTGCATCTAAACTACCTACCCAGGGTAGATTAGCCACTAATGTTGAGGTTGTTACGATGGCCAGTTTGAGGCCAGTGGATGGTGTGGGTCAGGGCGTTCACCTAGCAGACATTCCTATAGTCTGTAAGTACCCGGAGGTTTTTTCCGATGAGTTACTTGGCTTGCTGCCTAAGCGAGAGGTAGACTGAAAAATCTAGGCAGAATGTTGCAATTGACGAATTTATCAAAAGTGTGAGAAAAAGCTCAAGTGGTTCCTCAAAACCACGTGCGCCCCGAAAACCCAAGAATTTTGAACCTAGTTCTAGTAAATCCAAGAAGGATGAGGAGGCCAAGAGAAAGAGGAAAGGGAAGGGTCCGAGTAAGAGCTTTAGTAAACAAACAGGTCTTTTGGTAAAACTTTAGTAAATATGTCAGCCAGTTGCTCTTTGGTTCAAATGTGAGACAATATGACTTCTTCATTTTGCACATGATCCCGCAAAAAGTGATGTCTTATTTGAATATGTTTAGTTCGGGAATGCAGTATTGGATTTTTAGATACGTTAATAGCACTAGTATTTTCACACAAAATTTCAACACATTGAATAAATATTTGATAATCCTGAAGTTGTTGTTTCATGTATAGAACTTGAGAACAGTAACTTCCAACTGCAACATACTCTGCTTCAGCTGTGGATAATGTCACGGAGTGTTGCTTCTTGCAAAACCAAGAAATTAAAGAATTTACAAGAAAGTGACAAAATTCGGAGGTACTTTTCCTATCAGTTAGACTACCGACATAGTCAGGGTCTACATAACTTCTTAGATTAAATGTAGTACCTTTGGAATACTGAATTCCTAAATGTGTTGTGCCATTTATGTATCGAAATATTCGTTTGACACACTTTAAATGAGATTCTTTAGGTTTTGATTGAAATCTTGCACAAAGATAGACACTAAACATAATGTCAGGTCGACTTGCAGTTAAGTACAATAGACTTCCAATCATACTTCTATAAAGTTTCGAATCAATTGATTTGCCTTTTTCATCCTTATCTAATTTAACTGCAAGGGTACAGGGAGTATCAATCGATTTCAAATTATGCATTTGAAACTTTTTAACCATTTCCTTAGCATACTTTGATTGGCTTATGAAGGTGTCTTTCGGCATTTGCTTAATTTGCAAGCCGAGAAAGTATGTAAGTTCTCCTATCATACTCATCTCTAATGCCTTTTGCATTAATTTTTGAAACTCATCACACAATTCTTTGTTTGATGCACCAAAAATGATATCGTCCACATAAATTTAAACAATAAGCATATTATCATTATGGTGTTTGATAAACTAAGTTGGATTAAGTTTTCCCTTTTGAAACTTATGATCTAAAAGAAATGAACTCAGTCGATCATACCAAGCTCTTGGAGCTTGTCTTAATCCATATAAGGCTTTGTGGAGTTTGAACACATATTCTAGGTCTTGAGCATCTTCAAACCCTGGAGGTTGTTCCACATATACCTCTTCATTGATATATTCATTTAGAAAAGCATTCTTTTACATCCATTTGGCATAAGGAAAAATCATTGTAACAAGCATAGGCAAGTAACATCCTTATTGCCTCTAATCTTGCTATTGGGCAAAGGCTTCTTCGAATTCTATGCCTTCTTCTTGGTTGTACCCTTGCGCAACCAATCTAGCCTTATTTCAGACAATGATACCTTGTTCATTTTTTTTTTGTTTCTAAAGATCCATTTGGTTCCTATAACAGATTGATGAAAAGGTCTAGGAACTAATTCCCATACTTTGTTTCGCACAAAGTGTCCTAGTTCTTCTTGCATAGAAAGAACCCAGTTTTCATCTTTCAGTGCATCTTCGACTTTAATTGGTTCAAATTGTGATACAAAAGCAACAAGCTCTTGATCTTTTTGAATTAAAGCTCTAGTGGATACACCTTTTCGTGGATCTCCTAAATTTGATCTTGAGAAAGACCTTGAAGCAGTCTAGAGTTTTTAGAAGATTCTAAAGATGTTTCAGGTTCAAGATCTATAATCTTGGGTTCATCATCATCAAAGTTTAATTGTTTAAATTCATCCTCAAGACATTTCTTATTTTCACTTTCATCAAAATTTACGTGAATTGATTCTTCTATAGTTTGATTAGATTTGTTGAACACTTTGTAGGCTCTACTATGAGAAGAATATCCTAAGAATATTCCTATGTCAGATTTAGGTTCAAACTTATCTAGATTGTCTTTATCATTAAGAATAAAGCATTTGCATCCGAATACTCAGAAGTAATTGATGTTGGGTGCTCTACCCTTCCATAGTTCATATGGAGTTTTATTCAAATCTTTTCTTATTAGAACTCGGTTCATTACATAGTAGGCAGTGTTAATAACTTCACCCCAAAAAATGATTTGCAGTGTTATACTCATTAAGCATTGTTCTACACATTTCCTGCAAAGTTCTATGCTTTCTTTCAACTACACCATGTTGTTGTGGTGTCCTAGGGTTGATAGATGGTGAGTGTAACCTTGATTATTACAAAATTCTTTGAAATTTTTATTGACAAATTCACCACCTCTATCACCCCTAATTACGTTGATTTTATAACCCTTTTCATTTTTGACTCTTTATAAAATTTTATAAATGTTTTACATGCATCAGATTTATGAGCTAATAGAAATACTCATGTGAATCGAGTAAAGTCATCAACAATCACAAATACATATGATTTCACACCTAAGCTTTGGGTTTTGGTTGGTCCGAAATGATCCATGTGGATCAGTTCGAGAGCTCCAGAGGTTGATTGATGCCTCTTGCTCTTAAATTATGATTGGGTATGCTTGCGAAGTTGACATGGTTCACATACCTTGTCATTTGAGTAAGTTCCTTTAGGAATACCCTTGGCAAGATCATGTTTAACGATTCTAGATATGTTGTCCATATTAACATGAGTTAATCTCCTATGCCATAGCCATGCCTCATTACAAGAGATAGCACTTAAGCATGTTACATTTTGTTTCTTCACGTCATTAAAGTTTGTGCAATACACATTCTTAAGTCTAAATGCCATGAATGCAATAGTTTTATCTGCATGCTTGACAGTGCACCTATTTGCTTCAAATGAAATGTCATAACCTTTGTCACATAATTGACTTATGCTCAAGAGATTATTCTTCAGCCCTTCAACATAAAGTACATCGGATATGGATAGAAAATCGTTACCAATAGTTCTGATGTCTTCAATGTCACCTTTGTTATCTGTCTAAAGGTTGACCTACTTCTATGACGTTCCCTTTGGTCATTGCCATTGATATCAAAGATTTTGTGAAGTTTCTTTGAAGAGCAACACTACTCTGATACCAATTGTTGGCCCAGATATGTCCAAGAGGAGGGGGGAATTGAACACTTAGACGATTTAGAAAATAATAACAATGGAAAATATACAGTGCAGAAAATAAACAAATATGCACAGTCAATTTATAGTGGTTCGGCTACTTTCCTACATCCACTACCTAACCTCCTCAGTTAGGATTTTAACTCTGTCACTAAGGGATTCTCTTACGGGTGAGAATCAAACCGTTGCACATTTTCTCAACTTGCGGGTGTGAGAACAACAGTTACACTGCTCAGCTTACAGGCATGAAACCAACCTATCTCAACTTACGGGAGTGAGAAGACCCGACTTTGTTGAATATAAAATATCAACTCAGTAGTTTATCTAACTACTGTTACAACCTTGATACAATATACAGGATATGAAACTGAATACAACTGTATCCTATGAATTATCTCTTAAATTACTCTTTCAGCAAGAATGATATAAGTTAAAACAGTGTTGAACGATTTGAGTGAAAACAGTTCAAAACTTCAAATAGATTTTCAGATAAAGATAGAATGTTAGCTCAATATGAAAATCTTTTGAATACGTAAAGTCTCAAAGAAAACTATTGTGAAAATAGATCGACTTATACGTTTTCTTGACAAGATGAAAATTCGACTAACTTTCAAAAAGTGTTTTAGCTTAGAGAATTTTTGGTGCTTAACAAATTGTTAAGTGTCTATATTTATAGACTTGTAAAGATGAAGTTGTTGTTCATTTGAATTTTAATTTCAAATATGAACGTTTACTCACAACAGCTAGAATATACCACGAAAATGGCAACTGCACAATTCATGAATATTCTATTTTTCTCCAGATACACGAATAAGGAAACTAAGTCAACTTCCTGACATTCTCAAAGGTTGATAAAAAAAGGTCACTACGAACGAGTAAGCGTCCTTATTAAATAGTTCAACTCAACCTTGAGCATCCTAACATTTTATCAGAGTCCTAACTCATCAAGTCTAGGAGGGCGCTGCTAAAACATTAGCATCATGAAAGACTTTATAAAAGCAATTTTTTGTTTCTCAATTAAAACTAGATAAACTCATCAAGTCTAGGAGGGCGCTGCTAAAACATTAGCATCTTGAAATACTTTATAAAAGCGGTTTTTATTTCTTAATCAAAACAAATACTTTAAAAATCATAAGGTACGATTAAAATGTTACGATCAAAATATGCAAACGATAAAAATCTTGCTGAGAGTAAGATGATCGATAGACTTTACATTTTAAGTACTGACAGACTCTAAACTTTACTTTGATGTTCAATAGGCTTGTGATCACAGTTCCTTGATCTTGATTCTTAATAAATCTGAAACACTTGACAAGATCATTAGATAGACCAACTAGAGATATTTGGAATCATCAAAATATTCATGTCATGGGGTTCGTTGAGATAACATCTTCATTTTTGCATATTTACACAACATAAAATATATTTGACTTTGGTACCCATACAAGTTTGGGTCCATGCATGTTAAAATCAGTAAGAACAAATTTTTCAATCCATGCATATTTCTTTTTCTTTCTACTTAAGACATTACATCTAAGTATGGTATGGCCTTCCCTGTGACATTTGTCGCATGTTGGTATTTTGTTCAGTAAGGTATTGTATTCCTTTTGTTTTGACCCACGTGTATAGCCTAAGCCAGCTTTGTCGAATGCACATCTTTGTGATCCTAACATCACGTCAAATAACTTTTGACTATTTGTGAATGTAATCAGAGTGCAGTTCAGGTCTTCCTTTTCCTTTCTAAGAGTTTCATTTTCATTTTTCAGTTTCCCAACAACATTCTTAAGTTGTTCATTATCTAGAGATAGTTCGTCTAGCTCTTCTTGTTGAAATTCTATTTCCTCAAGAGCTTCTTCAAGACTATGCTTGAGCTTTGCATTCTTCCTGGTCTCTTTACTAAGTTTTGTCTTAAGCTCCTAAATATGAGTATAAAGCTCATTAAGTTCGTTAATGGGTTCAGATTTTACCTCTGTGCTTGCCATTAAACATAATGCAGCAGTGTGATTTGAATTCGCTTCATCTTCACTTGAGCTTGAATTATCCCATGTAGCTTTGAGAACTTTCTTGCCTTTTCTATACGAGCTAGTGTTCTTCTTATACTTAATGGGACATTCACTCTTTACATGACCTGGTTTGTTACAGTCATAACATATTAACTCTATAGGTTTAGACTCGGGTTTCTTTCCTTTGTGAAACCTTGAGTAAGAACTATTCTTACTCTTTCTCCTAAGTAACTTGCTGAACTTTCTAGATAACATAACCATGTCATCCTCTGAGTCTGAATCATCTTCAGAATCAGTTTCAACATTGAGGGCAATAGATTTTTTTTCTTTTTCCTCAACCTTGACCAGGCACATTGTATCTTTTATCTTCAATTCATAAACCATTAATGAGTTGCATAGTTCATCAAAAGTGTATTCAGCCAGATTTTTGGCTTCTTCAATGGTCGTGGCCTTGGGTTTCCATGCTCTGGGTAGGCCTTTTAGAAACTTTCTAGCAGTTTCTTCTTGGACATAGGTTTTTCCTAAGTTCTTCATCTCATTGATGTTTGTTGTAAACTGAGCAATAACCTCAGCTATCGAATCAATTTCTTTCATCCTATAGGTCTCATATTTTTCAACTAACAGTTGGAGCATTGCCTTTTTAACCTGCAAAGTTCCTTCCTGGGTGACCTCTAACTTGTTCCAGATTTCCTTAGCGGTTTCACACGCACTAACTCTATTAAACTCTTCTACGGATAAACTGGAAAACAAAATGTTTACAGCTTGGTTATTTAATAACTTTCTTTTCTTTTCCTTGGTACTCCATTCATCTAGTTTCTTCGGGACAGTAGCACCGTCTATTATTTTAGTAGGTGTTGGACAGTCGTTTGTCAGAACATCCCACATTTCTAAGTCTTGGGCTTTTAAGTAGTACCTAATCTTAGTTTTCCAGTAATAATAGTTTTCTCCCTTGAACGGTGGCGGTCGGTTGGTGGAGTTTCCTTCACCTGAAAGATAAGTACTTCTTTCATTTTTTCATGCCATACTCAATAAAAGATGATTAGATACTTTGACGGTTAAGCTGCTCTGTTACCAATTGTTGGCCCAGATATCTCCAAGAGGAGGGTGAATTGGACACTTAGCAGATTTTAACCTTTCCTTTTAATGTGCGAAATATTGAAAGCGGATTAAACAAAGTATAAAAAATGAATACAATAAATGAAAAGTGACAATGCAATCAGGATTTATAGTGGTTCGGCCTCGCCAACATCCACTACCTAACCTCCTCAGTTAGGATTTGTTCAAACTCCACTATGGACCTTCTTACGAGTGAAGATCAAACCGGTACACTTTCTCAACTTACGGGTGTGAGAACTACCGTTTCTCAACTTACGGGTGTGAGAAAACCGTTTCTCAACTTGCGGGTGTGAGAAGACCGATTCTCAACTTACGAGTTTGAGAAAACCGTTTCTCAACTTATGGGTGTGAGAAGACCGTTTCTCAACTTACGGGTGTGAGAAGACCATTACAACTTTAAGCAACACTTGCTCTAGCCCAGTGACTAACCAGTCACTACAAATTTAATACAAGATGAGATATGATTCCCTTTACTCAAAATCAAAGTGATACTTACAAAGCTTTGGATTGAACCTTCTGTTACCACAGATTCAGCAAAATATGTATGATGAATTTTGGTTGAAAAACAGGTTTAAAGAGCTTTTGTCTTCTTCAAAGGATTTTGAAAATGATGAAGATGAAGATGAAGATCAATCAATCCAGAAGACTTGATGTTTTCATTCCAAATGATTGCAAGTTGAAGCACAACTGAAAAACGACTAACTTTGAAAGAGTTTTTGCACAAGTAAAAATTGTTAATACGTTTTTGAATGAATATCATTTTTCGTTTTGATTCGTTATCTTTTCTACCCTAAGGCAACACATATATATACAAATAACAAAAGCGCAATGGACTTGGTGAATTTTGGTGCTCTAGGTTATTTCAAATACAACGTCTACATTCTTTCCCGAAATGGATCGATTCAGCTCTGTGCATAATACGACGATAGCACCTGAATCATCTGATTATTCACAAAAAAGGAATGCTCTGACAAAGTATTAGAACATTCAAAAAGTTTTAAAAAAATTTTGTACGGTTCTGAAAAAGTTAACAGAAATAGTATCAATGTCAGAATAGTAGCATTGTTGAATTAGCGTCCTGGTGCTTAATATCAACTTTCTCATTTTGTTCCTTGAGGGTGCTCATGAACCATAAGCGTCCTGCTGAAAAGTGAAGTGAGGGCGCTACAAAATCGTAAGCGTCCTGACTTACTTTGATAATTAAATGACTCAAATCATGAAGGCGTTACTTCGACAGTTAGCATCTTGTTTTGTTTTAAAACACATATACGCACAAGGGAGCTACTCACAAGTAAGTGTCCTGAAATTTGAAAACTATTTTAAAACACGATTAAGTGCGATGAAGGATAGTAAGTGTCCTAAAAGTTATTAAGTTGATTCTAAGGATGAGGGAACTCCCATACAAGTAGCGTCCTGATAGTTTATTCAACTTATAACTATCAGCGTCCTGAAAGATAGAAATCACTTAGAAACAAAGAGAACTTCTAGCGAGTTGAAACTAAGTCAGCATCCTGACGTTCTCAAAGGTTGACAAAAGGGAGGTCGCTACTTACTAGTAAGCGTCCTAATGAATTTCAATTCAACCTTGAGCGTCCTAATATTTTATCAGTGTCCTGACTCATCAAGTCCAGGAGGGTGCTGCTAAAACATTAGCGTCCTGAAAGACTATAAAAACGGCTTTTGATCTCGATTAAAACTCGCTGAAACATGATCTTTCCGGATTAAATCAAATATGCAAACGAATGAAAATTAATTCGATTAAAACATGCAGTCATGCATATTACTGAATCAAATGGCAGAGAAGGTTCTACAACCTAAACATAATCTAATCATACACTAATATCTTCAAATGATCATGGTCTTTAAGTGAATCTTTAATACGTCAACCATGCATCATTGATTCTTTTGAAACCTTCAAGTGAGATTAGATATGGCATGTATGCAATAATATCATAAACAGAATGTGGTTTGTAATCATCAAAATATCTTTCATATTAGGGACATATTCTCGTAAGGGACATGAGGATAATTGGTTCAACAACTCTATCTCACAACTAGAAGACCTGATATCATGTTCAGTGTTTGTCTATGTGCAAGATTTCAGTCCAATCCAAAAGAATCACATTTAAAATGTGTTAAGCGAATCTTTAGATACATAAATGGCACAACTGATCTTGGAATTTGGTATTCCAAAGGTATATCATTTGAACTAAAAAGTTATGTAGACTCTGACTATGTTGGGAGTCTTACTAATAGAAAAGGTACTTCTGGATTCTGTCATTTCTTAAGAAATTCTTTAATTTCTTGGTTTTGTAAAAAGCAACATTCAGTTGCATTATCCACAACTGAGGCTGAATATGTTGCAGTAGTTGTTCTCAAGTTTTATACATGAAACAACAACTTCAGGACTACCAAATTCATGTTGGTTCCACTGAAATATTGTGCGATAATACAAGTACTATCAACATATCCAAAATCCTGCGTTGCACTCCCGAACTAAACATATTCAAATTCGACATCATTTCTTGAGGGATCATATGTAAAACGGTGGTGTGAGGCTTATTCACATTGGAACTAAAAATCAACTGGCATATATTTTCACTAAAGCTTTACGAAAATACCAGTTTATTTTTATCAGAAGATAATTGAAAATGTTTTCTGAATCCAACCTATCAACTATGTGATATTTTGATGCTTACACCACCTGTAACAATTACCTCATTTCTTTTTTATGTTTTCAAAAGGGGGAGAAATAATTACTCTTCAAGCATCAAGCATCATGTATACAAATTGTTTTAAAGGACAAATCAAAGGAAAAGGAATAAGTCAGGGGGAGAAAGTAATTATTTTATTCATTCTGCATGAAAATGAACAAATCTATAACTAAGGGGGAGAGATTAAAGCACATTAAACATTATTTTCATACATTGTAGGACTCATGTATTCATATTATTTTTATACTTCAAGGCCTACAGTAATGTGTTTGAAATCATAAAAAAGGGGGAGATTTTTATTTCAATAACCCTCATGTCCCATAAGAGAAAAGATATTTTGATGATTATAAATCATATTCCTACGTACATGATAATGCATGAATGACTCACTCAAAAGCATGGTAGAAAAGAAGTCAAGTTCATGATCAAGATGAAGATCATGTCTATTCAAGAATTTAATTTTATGTTACTGTAATGATTTAGGATTGTAGAATGTCAGCCATCAACTGATTCAACAAATCATTCACCTCATGAATTTCTCATGATTTTTCATAAATTTTCAAAAGCCTTTCGATCTTGAAGAAAATGATATTAATCGATTTAATTCGAAAGTCTTTCGATTTATCTTTGGATCATTTACACAATTTCTAAATGTTTTGATTTCATCCAAAAAGCTCAAGTGTTGATTCGATTTAAACGAGTGTTGGAAAATCAAATTTCTAGAAAAATTGTATTCAGTGTCTTTCAGGACACTGATGGGCCATTAAGGCGCTAATGCAGTGGCTAGTCACTTAATATCGAGCCAATACCGCAGGATGCTGATAGACCATCAGGGTGCTGATGGTTTCTGGGTTTGAATGTTCTTCGTTCAAAGCAGGGAACGCTAACCAACCTAGAAAAACCAGCAGCTGCCATCAAGATGCTAACGCAGTATCAGCGCCATCCCTGAGTTTTTGGGTTTAAGAAAAATAAGCCCATCAAGACGCTAATGTGGTATTGGCACCCTCCCTGAATAAGTTGCCAAAAAGTCGATTTTTCAAAATAGTGTAATTTAGGACGCTAATGCGACACTGTCAGAGTTTCTAAGAAAGACTATCAAACTGTGCATTTTCTGATTCTTTTTATTTTTGTGATTGCACAGAGATCTTAGGTTTCTTGAACAGTCTGAATATGTACTCTTTTGTGAAACATTTTGACCGTTGATTTCGAATTTCAAATGAAGTGCCAAAACTCTTTGAAAATCTGAAAACAAACGCATTATCTATAAATGTCTTACTTTGAGCCTTTAAAAAGATACACACACAATAACACACAAGAAAAGAGATTGAAAATCTTTTGAGCAAACTCTTTGAAAGTTAGTCAATTATTTTGCTGCAAAAAATCTATTTGAAAATACTCTAATACATACCTTCTGGATTTATCGATTCAACTTCGTACATTTTATAAAACCATCGAAGGAAAGAGGAGCAATCTACCTCACACTTTCAGCTAAGCTTTGTCATACATTCATTGTTGAATCAGTGTTGGTCTGAGGTTCCTTCATTGCTTTGTAAGTATTTCTTTGATTCTTGGTAAGAGAATCAAGCTCTCAAACTTGTATTTGATTTGTATAAGTGGTTGTGTACGTCACTGAGGTTGAGCAAGGTTTGCTCAAGTGTTTAACGGTCATTCTCACACCCGTGAAGTTGAGAAAGATTGTAATAGTTTGATCATCACCCGTAAGAGGTCATTCTCACATCCGTGAAGTTGAGAAAGATTGTAACAGTTTGATCCTCACCCGTAAGAGGATTCGATACTACAGTTTGGACAAAATCCTAATCGAGGAGATTAGGTAGTGGAGGTAGGCAGGAGCCAAACCATTCTAAATCTATGTGCACCTTGCTATTTGACTGTTATTTACTATCTTTGTTAACTGTTATTACTTTGTTTTATTTGTAAATCAGTATTATTAACAAGGTTAAACCTGCTTCACTCTCCAATTCACCCCCCTCTTGAACATTCCTTGTAACACCCCGTAGTTTTAATTAAATACATACGGTAAATTACACGTATATCGAGATGTATGATACGCGTATGTTATACGTAAAAGTCAAATATATGCGTGTATGATATGCGCGTGTATGAAATACATGCTATATTTAAGGGGTATTAGTAAATAAATAAAATTATTAAATGAAGATGATACATATGGGTGCTTACAAGTTAAAAAAAATGGAGTTGAAGTAAATTGATTAATTTATGGAGTTGGTTAATGAAATATGTGGATTGGAGTATGATTTAATGAATTATGAATAGTATGATTAAATGAATGAAAGTGAATGAATGAATTAAGATGGGGTGAGTTGGTTAACTATTGAGCATGAGGAGCATAGGATAAAAAAAATAACTAAATAACTAAATATCTCTCACCCTCTCACCAACGTCCAACAACAAAAAAAAAAAAATTAAAAGAGTTGCAGAATGAAAGAGACGATAGAAGAGCGAGATAGACGAATGAGAGAAAGGAAAGAACGAATGGAGAAATGCGATATTCGCGTGAAATTCGGACCCGCCATAAATGATTTTCACTCTATTTCTTCGTGAAATTAATATCTAAGCTAGATGTAACCTTTCTTTCGGAGTAATTTTTGTTGTCGGAGTCGTTTTATGGCGTTTTCAAAAATTGGGATTTTAACCTAACGTGAATGAAAATTCGCTAGGAAGGTTGGAAAACACTCCCTAGACTGTAGGAACCTCGAATATGTGGTTAGATTTCATTTATGTGTTCATTTGGAATTTTCATAGCTGTTGGAAGTTTGTTGGAATTTAGGGTTTCGATTGGAGACCATTTGAATCATTTAAAACCCAATGAAACTCTATTTTAAGGCTATAGAATGGTAGAATGAACTGTTGCAAGTCCATCGATGCTAAGTTCATGATTTTTGGAGACCGTTTGACAATTTTAGTAAAAATTTACATGATTCCAATGAATAGTGATGATGTGAACAGTGACATGAATAGTACTATAATCATATCCAGTGAATAAAATGGAATTAGAATCCAATGAAACTCCGGTTTGAGATCATAGAATCGTAGAGAATTGAATTCCGGACGTTTCGATGTTAAGATCATGATTTTTGGATATGATTTGATATTTTTAGTAACTAAATATATGGTTTTGGTGAGTAAAATTCACTGTCGTGGCCTTCGCGAACGTGTAAAACCTCAATAAAATATCTGTTGAAGGTAGTAGAATGCTAGAATGAGTGATTTTACATGTGTCGAAGTGGACAGAATAATTTTAGGAATGTTCTAGATTTTTAATAAAATTTGATATATGTTCCAGTAGAAAAATAAACAGAGAATTAGTGAAAATATGAATTGGAAATCTATTTTCACTGTTCTTTCTTGTGGAAATATCTAGATTGACCACAGAAACGAGATAGTAGTTTCTTCAACTGTTTATGAATCCTAAAGTGAGTTGGAATCTAAATTCACAGAATGAGTATAAGATTATTCAGGTTGATCTTTATTCTTAATGATTTAAAGTGAGTTGAGAACTTGAAGATGTAAATAGATATGAATAAATGAAATTAAATTATGGAGTGGTTGTGACAAGTTGAATTAGTTGGATATAAATTGGAGTTGGACTCAAAAGCAACGGTGATTGTGTTTAAATTGGAAAAGTCCTGTACTGTGAGTATATTTTCTTGATTTTGGTTCTTGTATGGCATTTTAAATATATGAAATGTTTGAATGTAAATATGTTATGCATATAATGTTGCATTGGGTTTTAATTTGCATTCATAAATGATTTCTTTTTAGCATTGGAGCATGTAAGACTTGCAAAGGCAAGTTGATGTCATTTCGTTAGGAATTAGACCCGAATGAGTGTTATGCGTAACCTCATTGTCAGTAGGCCTGTCCTAACAAGGATTGGAGATCCTTGAAATGACTGTGAATTGGGTAATGAGAGGTTGTGGCTACCTTGTAACGGCCATACAAGGGTTAGACCTGCTATTTTGCCTTAAAGGAGGGAGATTGTGGATTTTGTGAAAAAAAAGATGCATCGTTTTCTTGAAAACTCATGAAAATTATGTTGTTGACATGTATAATACATTCGTTGAATGATGCATGTGTTTAATACTTATTTGAAATGATTTTAAATGTCATATTTTCCTAAATGTATATAATTGTCATATCAAGAGATATATTCACTGAGCTGTTGTTTGCTCACTCAATTTCCTTCAATATTTTAGGTACAGAGTTAAAAGAAAAAGCATGAGAATAGATACGTGAGTTAGATTCTTATTGTGTTAATGTGCGTGTATGCGAAGGAAATGAATTATATTTTCTTTAGTTTCAAATGAATATATATATCACATCCTACATATATTATCACATAGATGCGTTGTACATGGATTTTGATTTGACATTTTGGGTTATATAATGCTTGGGATGATGGAATGAGATGATCATAGATATTTATCAGGTAAGAATTTAATTTGCGGAATGAATGGAATGATGATTATCTATATATATTTGATTTGATTTGTGGTATATCAGGAAAAACTGTGAATTTCCTATTTTATGGGGAGGTGTTGTCGAAGTTTTTGAAAAGATTGGGAATGTCTGTTGAGGCTGACAGTGTATTATATACTGTATATGGGTATGTACAGTGTATAATACACTGTGTCGGTCATGACGTCAGCCTACGTCAGGGGCGTCGTGACATTCCTAGGACAACAACTAACACCCAAATGAGGGGGGTGAATTGGGTGTTTGGACCAATTTTCACAAATTAAATCGTTTTTTTGTTAAATAAGCCATTAACTTTCAAAATTCCTTGTTTTATAGTGATAAAGTTTTCATTAACTAAATGATCAAAAATAGAAGTATTGAAATATAAAATAAATGGACACAAGGATTTTATGGTTCGAGAATCCCTTTCTTATGTCCACACATATAGAAATCTTCTCTAATATTCCACTATTTATGATTCACTTCAAGAGTGTAAATCAAATTGTTACAATGTCTTTTTATAGATTTAAGGCAAACCTATCATTTTGTGGGCTAAAACCCTTGATTCCAATCTTAGAATCACAAAGTAACTAAAAATCACTTGATTTGACTTATTTTAACTTGAAACAAATCAAAGAAACTAAATGATGAATATTTGGAACAATTACAATGAAACTCAAAGATTACAAATCAACCAATACAATATATGAAATATTAAGAACAAGGATAAGAAGCCTTCTAACCAATATATCTTTCTTGTATCGATATTGCTCATTTGAATGCTTTTAAAAACTTGAATGAAAGATACAAAAATGTTGAAGCTCCAAAAGCAAGAAGACTTTCACATTGACAATGAGAAGACATAGAATATAAAGTTTCAAGCTTCTTTCTCTTATTTTCCGACAAAAACATTTGAACTCAGAAGGATTTTCTGATTCAAGGATCAAACACTCATTTTTATTAAAAAATCAAAAAGCAATTTTCTCATAAACCAGATAATTGAATTTTTTTAAATTAGAAGGTGTGTGAGAGAAAATGAAAAAGATGCACTAAACGAAGTTTATATAGTGTCTAGGTTTAGAATCCCTAATAGCCATCATATGGACTAGGTTCAATGAACCTTGAAAGTTATCGAATGATTTTAAAGGTCAAAATTAAAAAATCAAGACAAATTAAATGAAATAATTTAGAAAATTACAAAATTTTTCAAAAACCTACTGGAGCGCATTCTGCGCATGCACTAAAGCGCGCTTCCCAAAAACCTGAAAGCATATTTTGATTTCTGAATTTTAAGGAGTGCGTTCCCTACTAAAGGAGCGTTCCTTCGATTTTTAGGAAATTTGGCTAGTGTGGAGCGCGTTCTTTGAGCTAAGAGCATGTTTCTCAAACATTTTTCGCTTACTGCCCACATGGAGCACGTTCCAATAGAAGGAAGTGTGCTCCCCCATTCCTAAAGCACGTTCCCTTAGAAGGAAGCACGTTTCTTGGCCTATTTTTGAGAGATTTGATGACTTAACCCAATTTGCTCGAGTGTATTTACTTGAAAACATTTGGAAAAATCAAAATAAGTCAAAATGAAGTTCTTTGACTTTAAAAAACACTTGAAGTATTTATGAGATTTTTCAAGTAAAAAACAAAAACTTGTGTAATTTTGAAAACGATTGAATGCATGCAAGAACGAATTTGAAAAAGATTGAGCAATATAGAATATTATAACCTAATTCTAGGTGCACTTTAAGTTCTCATCCATTTTTCTTCAAGTCAACTTGTCTAGGTTTTAAGTAAATGAATTGACTTTGCTTGAGGGAGTTCTTAAACTTGAAGTATTTTGATCTTGTATCTTTTTTCGGTGCTAAAATATACCGGATGAACTTATTAGCACCATTTGTTATATTATTTGTTAGCATTAAAACACTAGAAAAAATCTAAGTAGAAACTACTTAAGTCAACAGTCCGAATAATAGGTGAAGTATTAATGGTTATTGTATATTTCTTGGTGAAATTCTTATATCTTAATATGCGGATTTTGTTTGTTCTTCAAGAGATTTGCATTTGTCAACCACGTTCCTCTATTTTATGGTGTGACAATATGAGTACAACTCAGTTAGCCCCTAATCCAATTTTTCATACTCATATAAAGTATATAGAGATTGACTTTCATTTTCTAAGAGAGAAGGTTCCTAATGGCGGCTTGCAGATTTATTTTATTCCAAGTGAATACTAGCTTGCTAATATTTTTTTAACATCATTCATCAAGTTTAATGTTTAGAGCATCTCCAATGCAAATATGGATTGTGAAAAAAACCAATGCCATGTAAGATGAATGGGGTGTCACACCCCGCCCGGACGCGCCTAAACCGGCGGAACACTCACAGGTGGGGCACGAATGCATTATAACAGTTACCAAGTGCGCAGCTACACAATTGAGTACAAATCTGATTTCATTAATTTCAGAATGTATTTTTGTACAAAATATAATTGAGGGAACATCCTCCCAAAATCTCCCTATAAATAACAAGGGGTACAAAATGAGGGTCCAAAAACCTCCACCCAATCCACCCTAGTCTCCTATAAAAATGGTTAACAACAGGGTGAGCTATTGCCCAGTGGGTAAAATAGTTCGTGAATACGACAATTAATAAAGAAGCCTTCATAATCAAACATCACATATGCACAATATAGGATCAGAAATAGTACAACATGTATGAATGCATGACACCATCTCGTAATGGTTCTGTGATTATACATAGACCTGGATTCACGTACAAACATCCACTCCCAGGTAATCCTAGGTTCACATTGTACGTCCCTCTCCGGGGGAAACATCAAGAATAATGAGCATTGCTCTAATAACTATTTTGTAGATCACAAACCACTTAAGTCCCTAGGTGGTTATGTATGATGACTACGCATGAGCAGGTTCGGTCTTTACTAATATTAGATAGGATTTGGCAATGTCTAGTGATACTTATCAGGGTCAGCATCACCACATGCGTTGTTAGGATGTCCAGTATCACTTGTACAAGTAGAGAGCTTTCAAATAATACTAACCTAACCAGTCTCCAATTGAGAGGTGGACACGAGATCTGCTTAAATACCAATCTTCTAGAGCAGCAAGCTGCCTCCTGTTTGTTAACCTATATGATTCATTCTTAGCACATCCCTGAAGTATACTTGATGAAGTATATTTTGATGATCACAAACAAAGTATTTTTCGGTGCTAACGAACGTTTTTCAAGAACTTATCTCTGCACCAAAGGAAAAGCAAAAGGCCAAGGAATGACTCGATCAAGAAACTTAAAGCTTACATCCAACGATCAAGCTCGTTTCAACTAACGGACTTCAACGATCACATCATGATTTCAAGATCACTTCTCTCGAACATTTCGATCAAGCTTCAAGACTACATTTCTCGATCAACGTTCAAGTCATTCAACTCTGAATTACTCTTATTCAAGATCTCATAATGAAGAGTTGGATTTAACGGTTATGAGAAAAGAGAAATACACAAAGTATTTAAGGTATATCTTTCTCTAATCGTTATTGCTCAAAATTTTTTTCAAAACAATGCATATATCATTTTCATATGTTTTCTAAATCTGCATGTTTTGATATCTTAACTATATTTCAAGAAATTTAATACTGTATATTTAATTTGAAATATACCGAGTTTTCATTCGGATTTAGCGAATATTTTATCGCGAGTAAAAACTATTTTCAAAGAATCTTTCAGGACGCTAATAAAATAGCAGCGCTCTCCTAAACTTGTTAAGTCAGGATGCTGATAAGCCATTAAGACGCAGATAATGTTCAAAGTTGAGTTAAACTAAATAATCAGGACGCTTACTTGTATAGTAGCAGCCTCCTCTATTAGTCAACCTTTAAAGTTGTCAGGAAGCTGACTTAGCATCAGCTCATTGAAAGATCTCTTTAAGTTCTTCAAATAATGTTTCTTCGAGGACGCTGATCGTTATAAGTTGATTAAACTATCAGGACGCTTACTGGATAGGAGCGCCCTCACTTTTGGAAATCAACTTAATAACTTTCAGGACGCTGATTTTCCTTCAGCGTGTTTTTAAATGTCTTAACTTGCAGGACGCTTAAATAGTAGTTGCGCCCTCATGTTATGTTTTTTTATCCAGTAGGACGCTCACGTAATGTAGCACCCTCATGTTTTCTTTTATGTTTTAAAAGCAGGACGCTTGCTGGAATAGTAATGCCCTCGTGCACTTAATAGTTTTTAAAACATAGCAGGATGCTAACTGTGCATTAACGCCCTCAAGGTTTAAGTCGTCTAAAGTCATAAGTAAGTCAGGACACTTACGAGTTAGTAGCGTCCTCACTTAAGTGTTCAACAGGACGCTTATACGTAGTAAGCGCCCTTAAGGAACAAAATGACAAAGTTCATATTATGCGTTACGACACTGATTACGGAATTAGGACGCTAATTTAACTACCGTCACTGTTCGATTAAGTACACTACGTTAGTTTACTTTTTCAGAACAAACACTTGCACAGAGTCCTTTTTAAACCAGAATGTTAGTAAAACTCGTCGTTGCTATTTCATATAACATTTTAGCCGTTGTGTGAAAACGTACACATTATTTGAACTTCAAATGTCTAACGGCTATGTCCCACTAAGTCTATGAATACCAACACTTAGGATCAAGCAACTTATCAATCACTTTGTGTTGTGCCAATACTTTTGAAAGTTAGTCTGAGTCAAAATGAATTTCATTTTCTAATCTTTCAAAGTATTTTCACTGATACCTATACGATTTTCATATTGAGTTTCAAATATATTTCTATCTTTGAAAATCGGTTTTTATATTGGTATCAACTCAAATTCTCAACGTTGATTCATATCTGGTATCATTCATGCTGATGATAGAATTTAAGAAATAGTTCAAGATATACAGTCGTACTTGATTTCATATCTTAAGTATTGTATTGAACTATATCAGTAGTTGCGTTAAACTACTGATCGTTGAACCAGAAGTTTTCATACATATATTTTATATTTATCTTGAAAAATGTTTGTCTTTGATTTACACCAGTCCTTAGTTTTATACATCAATGTTTTATTGGAATTATATTGTTTTCGAAGAAGCTCTGATTTTCATATCATATCACTCATGCTTTTCGAAACTGCACTTGAGCAATACCGAACATTGAAAGGTAAAGGACTGAAAGTGTATTTCAACTTAGCATTACCTACTTCACATTTCATATCTTTGTAATGCTATGTAATGTGCTTAATGTAAAGTGTTCTACTACGTTAGAACCACCCAACATCTTAGTGTTGTAATGCTGGTGTGTTTCAAGATTGAAACAACCAGGACAAGTAAAGGTAGTTCACTTGATGATTTCAAGATTGAAATCAGGTAGGTTATCTCTTGGCCTTTAAAAGAGAAAACGGTTCATCCTCATCCAGTAAAAGGGTAGGCGTGTCCTTAACCTTAAAAAGGATAGGTTATCTCTCAGCCTTTAAAAGCGAAATTGGTTCGTCCTCATCCCGTGAAAGGATAGGTGCGTCCTCAACTTGTAAGAAGATAGGTTATCTCTTAACCTATAAAAGAGAAACGATTATTTCTTATCCTACAAAAGGATCATGGTTCTTCCTTAGCCAGCAAAAGGAACATGGGTTTTTCCTAATCCCAGAAAAAGAAAATATGGTTCTTCTTTAGCCAGTAAAAGAACATGGGTTTCCTCATCTCGGAAAAAGGAAATTTGGTTCTTCTTTAGCCAGTAAAAGAAGCAAGGGCTTTTTCTAATCCCGAAAAAATGAAAATGGTTCATCCTTAGCCCGTGAAAGGATAGATTTGCCTTTAACCTGAAAAAGGGCAGTTGTAACGGTTTGGTTCTCACCCGTAAGAGAATCAGTTAGTGGATTGAGAAAATCCTAATAGGGAGATTAGGTAGTGGAGTAGGCTTAGCCGAACCACTATAAATCTGTGTGTCAGACGTTTGTAATTTAGTCTGTGTTCTAATTTGCATCATATTCCAATACTCATGTAAATCACTAAGTTATTGGAAGATATTTTTAAAATTGACCATCGCACCTAATTCACCCCCCTCTTGGGTGGACCAACAATATTTACTATTTAAAGTCACTGAGGACAAGACTAAGTCTGGTTGAGTCAAATTGACCACTAATCCGGCGTAGTAACAATGTAATACATAGACTCCAAATATTAAGGCATAACTACGATATGTATGAACATTATACGCAATAATGCAGTGTAAATGAATAATTGACATAATAATAAATGAATGAAAACTTTAATTAAAGTTATATGACACGCAAATCCATGTTTCGTTCTCCACCTTCAGATAAAACTTTGTTCCAGAACTGGCGCTTCTTCCCGAGCAGAATCGCCTTGCACCGCGAAGAGAATCTCTAAGAGAGAGTCTCAAAAAGAGAGGGAGAGAGTCTCAAAAGAGAGAGAGATAGTCTCTAGAATAGGGAGAGAGAGTGAGGAGGAGTGGTGTGAGAAATGAAGAGGGGGAGGGGGCATTTTATAGCCAAAAGCATGCCCGAAGGTTCGGACAAACCCGAATTTTTTTTGTGTAATTTAGGGGTATTACACTCTACCCCTCTTAAAAGAATTTCACCCTCGAAATTTTGGTCCATATAGTGATGATTGCTATCTTCGTGAGATTCACCGCCTTCGTCATTATTCACAAGATCAAATGCTGGTAAGGTCCCTGAATAATACTATGGCCGATGGAATCCTCAACATCATCAAACACTGGAGAGAAAATGGAATCGGATTCGTCCTTAGAAGGTTCTGACATTTGCATGACAGATGGTGGTGTAGGGCACTACAAGTTGCAGTGTTTTAAGGGACGTAGGTTGAGCGACGGAATGCTCTTTCGTGCAGTTGCCCGAATTCTGCTGCCTGAAAATTTTGGTAGGAGATCCTACCAGGATGAGGGCACTGGATTGTTTCGGGCAATATTGTTACAATATAGCCATACACGCTCTGGCGATAAGGATCATTGCCGCTAAGGCGAGGGAGTTGGTCAGACAAAAAAATTGTGGTTTGATTCAGAGCCTGAAAAAGTTTCCACTGGTTGCCAAGCAAGCCATGGCGTGTGTAGTTCATTACTCCCATCGGTGTTGTTTTTAGACATCTGCATGGTTATTTTAAATGAAACAATATATTAAGATACTGTAAAGGAAGTTTCATAATTTTATTGATAAATGAAATAGTACAATGTATCACATCTTCAATTATTACTAGAAAACAATTCGAGGTATTCCTATTTAATTGTTTCTTCTAGTTCCCAAGTTGCTTCCTCTACTCCGTGGTGATCCCAGAGTACTTTTACAAGTGAAATGTTACGTCGCCTTAGTTTTTGAGTTTTTTTATCCAGAATCTATATCCCTCTTTCCTGATATTTGTTTCCTTCTTCATCCTGAACTTCGACCAGAGGGATAATATGTGAAGGATCAGGACGATACTTTCAAAGCATGGATACATGAAAAACGTCATGAACTTTAGACATGGATGATGGAAGGGATAGTCGATATGCTAGTTTGCCAATACGTTCGATGATTAGAAATGGGTCGATATATCTTGGAGAGAGCTTTCCTTTGATCCCAATTGACACCTTTTGTAGGCTAAAATTTTAGAAAAACCAAGTTCCCCTTGTCAAATTCTAGATGTTGTCTCCGCTTGTCAACATAGCTCTTTTGTCGACTTTGTGCTACACGAAGTCGCTCCTTTACTAGCGTGATCTTCTCAGAAGTCTCTTGAACTAGTTCTGGCCCTAATTACAGTCGATCTGCCATATCTAACCAGCATACCGGAGATCTACAAGGGCGACCATAGAGAACCTTGTATGGTGCCATGCCGATACTTGTTTGGTAGTTGTTGTCGGATACAAACTCAGCCAAATATAAGTGTTTTGCCCATCCGTCATGAAAGTTCAAAATGCAACATCGTAACATGTCCTCCAAGATTTGGATTAAGCGCTCTAACAGCCCATCAGTCTGTGGGTGAAAAGTTATGCTTATGGTGATCCTAGAGCCCATTCTACTCTAGAAGCTTTGCCAAAATTTTAATGTGAATAGAGGGTCCGGATTAGAGACGATGGTGAGTGGTATGCCATGAAGGCGTACGATCTCTCTTTCATATAATTCGGCTAGCTTGGCGGGGTTATCTATGAACTTTATTCGTAAAAGTGTGCAGACTTTGTAAGTCTGTCAATGATAACCCAAATTGCATCTTGCCCTTTATTATTTCAAGGCAAGGTCGTAACAAAATCCATTGCAATGTTATCCCACTTCCATTTTCCAATAGGTAAAGGCTGGAGAAGTCCAGAAGCAAGTCTACATTCTGCCTTAATTTGTTGGAAAATGAGACATTTAGCAACGAAGTCTGCGATAGCCTTCTTCTTACCAGAGAACCAGAATTGTCGCTTGACATCTTTGTACATCTTGTCTCTCCCAGGATGCATAGCAAACCTCGAGCAATGCATTTCAGTGAGCACTTTTTTTCGAACTTCAGGATCGTTCGGTAGGCAGAGACTTTTTTGTAGAAAATAGCCCTGTCATGGGAGACCGACTAGTGAGGAAGGTCCTTTCCACTGAGTAGAAGTTCTCTTTTCTCCATTAACATAGGGTCGTTGGCTTGAGCTGCTGAAATTTTTCGAATAAGCTCAGAGTTGGCTGATAATTGAGAGAGTCGTGATTTTCTTCCCTTCTCGATGAGCTGTAAGTTAAAATTCTTCATCTCCATAGCCAACTTCCCCATTTCAAAGTTAAGAGTACAAGCAGGAACATAAGATTTTCTACTCAAGGCATCAGCTACAACGTTGGCCTTTCCCAGATGGTATTGGAGATGAAAGTCATAATCTTTCAAAAATTTCAACCATCGTCTTTGGCGGAGGTTTAGGTCTTTCTGAGTACAGATGTACTTGAGACTCTTGTGATCCGAGAAGACCTCAAATCGTTCACCGTATAGGTAGTGATGCCATAACTTTAGTGTAAATACAACAGCTGCAAGTTCCAAGTCATGCGTTGGGTAATTACCTTCATGAATCTTTAGTTGCCTAGAAGCATATGCAACAACTTGGCCTTCTTGCATTAGTACCGCACCTAAGCCTTGAAGAGAGGCGTCGGTGTACAGTGAAAACCCAACTCCATTTCTTGGAGTGATTAGTACTGGTGCTTTCGTGAAGCATTTTTTCAATTTCTAAAATAACGATTCACATGCGGGATTTTAGATGAATCGTACATCTTTCCGAGTGAGCTTGGTCATATGTTCAACAATCTTTGTGAAGTCTTTGATGAAGCGTCTGTAGTAGCCAGCCAAACCAAGAAAACTCAGGATTTGAGTAATTGTGGTGGGCCGCTTCCAGTTTAAAACCGCTTCAACTTTTGAAGAATCCACTTCAATGCCATTGTCTGAAACCACATAACCTAGGAATTGAACTTTCTTCGCCCAAAATTTGCACTTACTCAACTTTGCATATAACTGATGGCTTCTTAAGGCCTAGAAGACAATCCTTAGATGTATCTTATGGTCTCCCTCAGTTGAAGAATATATCAAGATATCATCCACAAATACCACCATGAATTGATCTAAACATGGTCTGAAGATGCGGTTCATCAAATCCATGAACGTTGCAGGTGCATTTGTTAGACCGAACAACATGACCAAGAACTCATAATGACCGTACCGAGTTCTGAAAGCCATTTTATTTATGTCCAATTCTCTGATCCGGAGTTGATGATGGTCAGATCGTAAATCAATCTTAGAGAAGTATTTGGCATCTCTAAGTTGGTCGAACAAGTCATCAATTCTGGGCAATGGGTATCTGTTCTTGATGGTGACGTTATTCAACTTGAAATAGTCGATGCAAAGTCGTAACAAACCATTTTTTTGCGAACAAACAGAACTGGAGTGCCCCAAGGTGATGAAATTTTTCTAATGAAGCCAGAATTCTCCAATTCTTTCAGTTATTTGTCCTACTCAACCAGCTCGACATTGGACATTCTGTATGGTGGAATTGAGATGGGTCTAGTCCCTGGTATGAGTTTGATCTCAAAATTGAATTCCTGAACTGAAGGTAGACCAAGAAGGTCATTTAGAAAAACCATTGGGAATTCAGATATAACTGGGATATTGTGTACATCGAGAGGGTACAGTGATAATGTTCATTGTCATCACCAAGGAATAAGGCTCGGAGTTGTGCCTTGAGGAGTGCAATAGTCGAGTTGTGTATCCATTTCCGTGTTCCCTGAATTTTGACAAACTCCCCAGTGGGCAAGGTTAACCGAACTTGCTTCTTCAAACAATCAATATTTGCATTCAGTGGTGCAAGCCAGTCCATGCCGAGGATGATGTCGAAGTCTTCAATGTCCATCACTAGGACATCTGCATAAATTATTTGTTCTGACATTCAAAGTTCACATCTAGAAAACTTCAATTTCACGTCAGTACCAGATCTTAATTGTGTTGAGACATAGATTGTGATGTCTGTGGGTTCAGGTTGCAACCCTAAATGTCTTACCAATGCAGAAGATATAAAAGAGTGCGTAGCACCCGAATCAAATAAGACATGCACCATTGTATTGAACAAAGTAAATGTACCTTCGACTACATTGTTGTCTGGGAGGGGTTGTTGAGTGACGGCAAACGCTCTGCCTTATTGCCTTTGCCCCTAGTTCTGCTGGTTCTACCGGGGCTGGGCATTAGTATAATGCATGTGTTATTATTTATAAATAGGCCCATTAAACCATGAATTGATATGGGTTAGGATTGATTGAATAAAAGGATAAATAAGAATGAAAATTTGGTGTATTAGATGGATTGGACATTTAAAATACATGGATGCATGAGATTGGTTAAAGTACATGTGGTTGGTATGGGTAGTATGAGACCAACACATGTCAAGTTGGTGCATGAGAATGGAAAAATGTCCCATGCCCCATTTCTCTTCTCCAACACATGTCAAATTGGTGCATGAGAATGGACAAGTCTCCCAGGCCCCATTTCTCTTCTCCAACACATGTCAAGTTGGAGCATGAGACCAACACATGTCAAGTTGGTGCATGAGATAGCACAAGTGTCCCATGCCCCATTTCTCTTCTCCAACACATGTTAAGTTGGTGCATGAGAGTGGACAAGTGTCCCATGCCCCACTTCTCTTCTCCAAGGACGTCCTAGAGACTGAGATGAGTAGACGGAAAGGAAAAAAGAAGAGAAAGGAAAGAAGAAGAGAAAGAAAGAGGAAGTTGCTTTGAGGGAAGTCTCAACAACGTTTTCATCACAGAGTTGGATCTTGGTGATATATGATCAGATTGAGCTCAAACTTTGTCATCCAGTTCGTATCTTATGGTTATTCATTCTGGTCGGTGGAGATCTTGATTGGAGTTTTCTTTTGAGAGATATAACCTCCCAAACAAAGCAAGTCGGAAAGTCTGAATTTCTCGCGCAGTTTAGATCAAACTGATATATCTCCTAAACTTACCATTGGATGGATATGATATTTTATAAGATGGTTCATAAC
This sequence comes from Paratinospora sagittata, assembly GCA_035771175.1. Classification (NCBI taxonomy): domain Eukaryota; kingdom Viridiplantae; phylum Streptophyta; class Magnoliopsida; order Ranunculales; family Menispermaceae; genus Paratinospora; species Paratinospora sagittata. Next base: position 10,657,746 of record CM069611.1, on the reverse strand, counting down.
TAATATTTCTGCATTATTAACGGTTGAGATGTTGATTGGTCAAGTATTTTGTATGATATAGTTATCTGGGTTCAAGTATTTGCAGCAGGAAAGGAGAAATTGTCTTATTAGAGACTAGTTCATCAAACACGCTATCTCTTCTGCCCACCGTTGGATTGAGCTGATTTTTGGATAGAAGGTTTGCTTCTTAACATACTTCAATCTGTATGGTTGAGTTTGTGATTAAATAGTTTTGTTGGCAGCTTGATACATCTGAACAGAATATTAAATGGAAAATTGGTAGGGTTGTTTGTATTAGATCTAAATTTAGAATATGAACTTAGTCATTTCCAAATAGCTTGCATGTCAACTATGTTGACCTAGTTGCCATTGTTGATGAACCCATGATGCAAAATCAGTGATATACATGGCTGAACATGGTGACCTAGTGTAAATTGGCAATATGGCCTAAGTATGGAAAATTTCATATTTTAGGGCTTTTGATGCTTTTGGCCTATAATCATTGAATTGATTCACTTTATGTCTAGTTAAGCATGATTAGGGTTCATTATGCTACTGATTAGGAGGTTGTGACCATATCATGGGTTAGGCCTACTTGTGATCAAATGACCCAATTTGGGCATGTTTATGCCTAAGGAATTGAAAATCAGTATTTTTGATTAATTGAATGGTTTGTGAATGAGAACTATGGATTAGAGGCCTAAGTCATGTGATTTGAGTTGAATGATGAGATTAGATGGGATTTAGGCCTATTGTCTATATGTGGGCTGATTTAGGGTTGATGTGTAATGTCTATGTGATTGAGCATAGGAATTGATGTATGGTTGGATATTGACGAATGTTTCAGGACCTTGATTGGGTTGATTCAGTTTGGTGTCCGTGTGTGGTTAGATACTCTCACGAGGCTTGGTTGTGAGTAGACTTCATTTATGATTATATCTTTTATGTCATCATATCACTTATATATATTGTATGTTGAAAGCATGAATGTGTTCTAACGTTTTGAATGATACATTGATTTGAGAAAACCTTATGACTTTGGTTGGGCCCATCTATCTGGCTAATAGAGAGACCTAAGCTTGTCATAGGAGGGTTTTAGAAAAGAAATATTTGGGGATCAGAACGGTACAGTGAAATAGACGTGCACTAGTAACCCCAAATCAACATAAGAGAATCCAAGGCCTCGATGTGAGTTGAGAGGCATTTTGGTTGAACTGTGTTTTAAATTATAATGTATTATATTTTGGACTATGTAATTATAATACTTACCACATTGTAGTATGGGTGGGTTGGGACTTGTTCGATAGACCATGTGGACATATGACGGTTTTTTTGTACCCTTAGTTTTGGACTTTATGTGTATGTTCATCTTGATGGACTGTAGGGATTATGATTTTATTTATGGTTCATTTTATGGATTATCTCTTGTCTCGGATGATTAATACGGTTGGTAGTTTTATTTAGTACATTTTTATATTATGTCGTTGTTTGGGATAAGGCTCGTATGGTCTCAACCACCTTACGGGGGTTGAGATGTGGTTGGAGATGCCTACGCCGGGCGTCTCGGCCCGGCATTCAGCACACCATTCCCTGCGGGGTTGGTGGTCCGGGGTGCGGGGTCGCCACAGTATGTCCCATACCACATGAATTTGGTAATAAGGGGTTCAACCAAGTTAAGTTGTATGAACACGGTCTCTACAAAACATCGGCTGGAGAGGAGTTCACTAACTGTATCGTCCAAGTTTACTCGTCTCATATCGTGTAAACTTAGTGATAATGTTAGTAATTACGCTTTCCCCAGATGTTTTTCCACACAAGGTCGTGGGTTTTCTTACTTTCACGTTTTATTTAGTATCTTCTAATTTTGTTGTGTCTCATACCACTCCAAAGTTAGTGATACAAAAGAAAAAAATGGTTATAAGTTGGCCCACCAAATATAGTCTCAAACAAAACATTTCATTCATAAAAGAAATATTTACAATGCCAATAATTTTCCTAATTTCCCCACCTACTTGTCACGACCCCCCTGACATAGCCTGACGTCATGACCGACACAGTATACTATACATTGTACATACCCGTATACAGTAGATAATATATTATCAGCCTTCACATAGTCTCACAATCCTTCCCAAACTTTTTCGAAATTTCGGCAGCATTTCCCCAAAAAATAGACATTTCACAAAACCTGATATACCACAAATCAAATCATATGTATATATATATAATCATTCACATTGTCAACCATTCAGTCATCATATATAACCATTCCGTCCATGTATACCACAATCCAAAATATCACCATTGTTATTCATTAATCACACATTTTTTTGTCCAAGTATATATATCATCGCCAAATATCTTAACAATCTAAAATAACCATTGATATCTTATTTTTCCAAAATAACCCCTCTAGATGGTAATACATATAACATATGTGTGATAATTATATACATATCAAAATAAATAAAACATGTAACTACTTCCTCCAAAGCATACGTACATCAACAACGCTATGTCCTAGTCACGTGCTGATCACTATCAACCTTTTTTCCTTTTCCTTTTGCTTCTGTACCTGAAATGGTGAAGGAAATGGGGTGAGCAAACAATAGCTCAGTGAATATAGCTGTTGACATGACAATCGCATGCATTTAGGGAAACATGGCATATCAAATCGTTTAAATTAAAATATTTCAAAAGCACATAGAAACATATGTCAATTTTATTAAAAATATAGAACATTCGTAAAATTATTCTGTTCACATCGACACGTGTAAAATCAGTCATTCTATCATTCTACTACCTTCAACAGGTATTTTATTGAGGTTTTACATGTTCGCGGAGGCATCGAAAGTCAATTTTACTCACAAAAATCATATATTTAGCTACTAAAAATATCAAAGCATATCCAAAAATCATGATTTTAACATCGAAACGTCTCGAATTCAGTTCTCTACGATTCTATGATCTCAAACCGGAGTTTCACTGGATTTCAATTCCATTTTATTCACTGGATATAATCACAGTACTATTTACGGTACTGTTCACATCACTGTTCATTAGAAACGTGTAAAGTTTTACTAAATTTGTCAAACGGTCTCCAAAAATCATGAAATTAGCATCGATGGACTCACAATAGTTCATTCTACCATTCTATAGCCTTAAACTGCAGTTTCATCAGGTTTTAATATGCTTCGAAATGTCTCAAATAAACAGCCATAAAAATTCCAACAGCCATAAAATTTTGAAATAAAAACATAAATAAAATCTACCACATATTCGAGGTTTCTACAGTCTAAGGAGCATTTTCAACCTTTCGAACAAATTTTCATTCAAGTTGGGTCAAAACCCCGATTTCAAAAACACCATAAAACGACTCTCATAGCTAAAATTACTCCGCTAAAATCGTCATACTCTAGTTAAAGATCAATTTCACGACGAAAAATAGCAAAAAGAGCTTACCGACACGTCAGATTTGGCCGCGAATCCGTCATTTCCCTTCTTCCTTCTTTCCTTTATCTTTCTCTTCTATCTTTCTTTCATTCGCCAGCAACTTCTTTCCTTCTTTTAATTTTTTTTTTCTTATTCCATACGAGTATTGTTCACGATACTGTTCCATGAACAGTACCCGAAAATTGAACAGTAATTTAATAAAAAAAAATTAATTCATTATTTTTCTTCTATACACTCAATCCACATAAGGAATACCCAGTGTTATAAATCGATTTCTATTTAAAATCACATTTCAGACTCACTTTTGACATTTTCAAGTTCATTTGACACATATACACATGGCTTTAAAGGTACTTATACGTGTATTATACTCTTCAATGTATGTATAAGTCAACCAAATATATTGATTAAAAGCACGGGGTGTTACACTACTACTCCGCCTAGATCTCTAGGTAGATGTGGAGCGACTAATAGAAGAATGTTGAGAGGCGTTTTGTCGTTCTTCTATGTTTTGCACACGATTCATCAAAGCTCTCTGGTCCTCACAAATTTCAACAAAACCAGACACTAAAAACTGTAATTGGTCAAATGGGTTAGTCGGTTGTCCCATTGAAAGATGGTAGGGTGTCTGTCCCATAGGTTGAGGGTAGGTTGTAGGCATTGGTGGAAAATATTAGCCATATGGTTGACTCATTGGTGGAGGGTAATTTGTTTGATTATATGAGGATTCCCTAACTGGGACTTCTTGGAAAGTCAGATTTGATTAAATCGAAAAATCTTGAGAAAGTGGACTAGTCGGGATATCCTGTCTTTCGAAGTTTGGTGCCACCCAATTTTGTTGGGGTTGGTTTACAGGAAATTGTGGAATCGGCTGGTAAGGTACCTCAGGAGTTGGAAACCTTTAAGACGTCGTATTACCTTGGGTTCAGAAGTTACAGGGTGGTGGATTTGTCAAAACTCTCTGTCCATCCTGATTTGGTTGGGGTTTATCAAAGTTTCCTTGTAGGTTCCCAAAAAGTTCCTCCTCTGTGAAAAGATGATTGGGTTGATCATTATTTGGAGTTGGGTTTGTTTTAGTGTTATGACTTGGTTCATTATTTGGCGTTTCCCTGATAGGAATCTTGTGCTGAATTTTTCGTCGGTAACATTCATTGTTATCACTAGCCCTTCTGCTATTTTCCTCTGAAGTAGCACCAAATAATTCCTCATCCGTCATCCCTCCTTTTGTGTTGAAAGTTTTGGAATAGGAGGATAGTGCAACAGCTTTAGTAATTTGTGTTGAAGATTCATCAAAGGTATTGATGGTTGCCTCGTGTAGTATCTTCATGATTAAGGCTCCATAGCCAATGTATTCCTTTTTTGGATTACCCTTGACATTTGTTGGACAATGATGTGAGGTAGGAAGACTGAAATTCCCTCCTCTGAGTAATATAGGGTAAAGAGCTGAGCCCTTGACATAGAACCTCTAGTCTCCACCTCCAGCAAGATGTTATCGACTACAATCTTCCCAAGACCTGCGTGAGTTAGTTTTAGGAGATTATTTGGAAGGTGGGCGTACGTCTTGTTGGTGTATGGATTATCAGCGAGGGAATTGAATAGGTTTTCCCTTGATTCAGCAATTTCTGTGACAGTCTGGGGTTCATGTGGATCAATGTTCTTGTCTCTAATTGGGATTTCCATTTGTCGCAACCCCTCTCTGGGTGACGTCACGACCGGCACAGAATACCATATATGCCATACCTAGACATATACGATACTCTGTCAGCCTCTTGCTTTTAAAACTATACCACAAACTCACTAAAATTTTTGGCAGAACCTCCCCATAAATCTGAGGTTTCACAAAATATCTTGATAATCACATCCAATCACACAAAGACATATAATCAAATAATCAACATCATTCATATCAAACTTAATCATTTTGCTTTCTCACATGACTTATCCACATCCCAAGTCATCCTCAAAACCAAACAAACCACAACTATCTATATTTTATATACATGAGAATTTGTGAAATTTATATACATAATCAAAGATGAAACAAAACAATTACACTAGTCCCAAGTTTTTCCAAATATATACGAATCAAAACATACATCCAAAAAAGAAGGAAAGGAAGACCGCAAGCTTTAAGCCTTGCCTTTTCCTTTCTTATCTGAACATGAGAAAAGTAGGGAAAAATAGGGTGAGCTCAACTAGCTCAATAAGTAAGTTCTCACAATATATTACCATATATGCATTTATAAAAAACACGTATGATATTAATAATTCCATTCATAAACCAAATGCATCAAGAAAAATCATATTATACATATGTTTAAACTAAACATGTAAATTATGCATCATTTTCATAAGAATCAAATATGCAAGCTCTTGACCAAAAGGATATGTCAGAATAATACATGCTTTTACTTCCCTTATTGGCCAATAAGTTCCGACCGGCACATTACCCGACACTAATCCTCTTAATCTTTCTACCCTTACATTCCTCAGTGATTCGGAAAGTCCTTTCCACGAAACACCAATCCAAGTATTCTAGCGGCACATTTCCTTGAAGAATAAGTAAATAGAAAGACAACAATACCAAGGTATTTAATCCAAAACACCCAAGGCAATATCAATGCATATATTCCATGCTCAGGTTCTTAAATTACAATGCACACATATATATATAAGATGCATGCCATTGCACAAACCAAATTATATAAATAAAATGTCATAATGGAAAAAAAAAATGTGAGAAATACTCACAACTAATTCACTAGCCAATTTCAAACATCATTTACATTCCAATTGGCCAATTGACTCACACACACCTTAAATGAATCAATTTCAGTCTATTATGTTTAAATACATAATTATTAACCCAAATCACATCTCATCCACACCAATTTGGATTAGAAACACTTAACACCATTCAATTGACCAATTCCAATCTAAATGCCTCAAAAACCCAAAATTAAATAAATCTCTACATGGTCAAATTAAACTAACTCATGCAATTCTAACACTAGTCTAACCATTATAAACCCACAATTTCACTCAATTTGGGTTCAATTAGACAAGTTTCAAGTCAATTTAATCAATTGACTTGATTTAGGTTAAAAGCCCCAATTTTGGGCAAAATCCCAAAATCAAGCCCTAGGCCAATTTTACACTACACCTGGGCTTTCTACCATTCAAAATCAGTGAATTGGACCATCAATCACTTAGAATCAGTTATTTATTCAACATAATTGAGTGGCAACTTGAATGGATACCTTAAGTTCATTTTCTAGGTTTAGGGCAATTATACTTGACTCCATCAAAAAATGTGGTAAAGTGCTTGCAAAATGCACATTGGGTATAGATTTAGGTTAAGGAAGGTTGTTTCTACCATAAACAATCTCGAAATAGTAAAATACCAACCAACCCTAGGTTAGGAATACCCAAAACAGTGGCCTATGGAGAAAATTACACCATTAGAAAGCTTACACTCACCTTCAATGGTGATTTCATGGAAAGAAATGGAGAAAATCACTTACTTTGGGGTATAAATGGTGAAGATTTCCTCTTAAAACCTTAGTTTTCCTCCATTCTTCTTTTTCCAATTCGTTCCCAACTCAAATGGGAATAGTAGCAACTTTTTCCCTTTTAAAATATTGATTTTTGGCCATTTTTCATATAAAAAAAAGCCCAAAAAATCGGATCAACGCCCTCCCATTTGCGCATAAACGTCCTCTCCTGCGCATGAGCGTCCTCCTTTTTGCCAAAAATACTCATTTTTCATTTCGTTACTACACGCTCAATACACATCAGAATTTTGCGTATAGCCAGTCGATTTTTATGTAAAGATGCATTCCAAACTCATTTCTAATATCCCAAAGTCCATTTGAAGCACCAATAATTAATTATCAAACAAGAACATCAAATACATGCACAAAACACGCAAAATACGAGTATTATACACATCAACTACATACACAAGACCTAGAGTCGGGCATTTTACGTCATCATGACATTATATGCGAAAGTGGGTCGTTACAATCTCCCCAACTTAAGAAATTTCGTCCTCAAAATTTAATATAAAATTAAATGTTACTTCAAGTGGCTCCCGCATCTGATCTTCTCGCTCACAGGTTTGCTCTTCATTATCATGGAACTGTCATTTGACTCGAATCAAAAGAATTTCTTTATTCCTGAGCTTTTTAACTCTGCGAGCCATAGTCTGAATTGGTTGTTCCACATAAGTAGCATCCTCCCCAACTTGAATTTGAGAAATATCAAGCATAGGTACATGTGTGGGATCTACATTGTACTTTCTCAACATAGACACGTGGAATACATTATGAACTCCAGCAAGTTGAGATGGTAGAGCAATCCTGTATGCCAAAGGACCTATCCTCTCAAGGATCTTAAATGGCCCAATAAAACGAGGAGAAAGTTTTCCTTTCACACCAAATCTCATCTGCCTTTTCTGTGGAGAGACTTTCAATAAAACCTGATCTCTCACAACAAACTCTAATGGTCTGTGGCGTCTGTCGAAGTAACTCTTTTGTCGATCCTGAGCTGCCTTCAACCTTGCCCTAATTTGCTTAATCTTCTCCGTTTGTGCTACCACTGCTTCTGGACCCACCAACTGTGTATCTCCCACTTCAAACCAACAAGTAGGAGATCTACAAGGTCACCCATAGAAAGCCTCAAAAGGTGTCATGCCAATGCTAGCCTGAAAGCTATTATTGTAAGAAAATTCACACAGATAAAGATATTCAATCCAACGCCCACCAAATTCCAAAATACAAGACCTGAGCATATCCTCCAGCATCTGAATAACCCTCTCAGACTGTCCATCCGTCTGAGGGTGAAATGCCATACTGACACAAAGCTGAGTTCCCATCTGTTTCTGCATCACACGCCAGAAACTCGAAGTACAACGCGGATTTCTATCCGAAATAATTAAAACAGGAACTCCATGAAGTCTTACAATCTCTCAAACGTATAATCTGCTTAATCGATCCATGGAATCATTGGTGTTCGTCAGCAAGAAATGTGCAGATTTCGTGAGCCTATCAACAATAACCCAGATGGCATCATATCTACCCTGAGACCTAAGAAGTCCCATAATAAAATTCATCGTAATATGCTCCCATTTCTATTCCGGAATAGGTAATGATTGCATTTTTCCTCCAGGTCTTTGGTGTTCAACTTTTACCTGCTGACACACTCCACACTTTCGAACATACTCAGCTATGTCCTTCTTCATCCCATGCCACCAAACTGTACATTTCATATCATGGTACATCTTGGTCGCTCCGGGATGAATAGTGTACTGCGATCTATGTGCCTTTCGGAGAAACTCATCTCTCAACTCCGGATCATATGGAATCCATAGTCTCCCCTGAAATCTTAGAATGCCATCTGCATCTCTCGACCAATCAACACAATCAGTACTATCAACCCAAGCATCAAACATCCCAAAGTCTGGACTATACTATTGCAGATATCTGATCCTCTGAATATGAGTGTCCGACAGTTGTGCCCGCATCTAAGTGCACACATCCAAAGATGGTTCAACAGAATGTATACTCATCATCAAGATCCTCTCCAATAATAGCAACTTATGGGCCATCTGATAAGCTACAACGCCTGTTTCAACCCGTTTTCGGTTCAATGCATCAACAACAACATTGGCTTTCCCAGGATGATACTCCAATGCGAAGTCATAATCCTTCAGAAATTCAAGCCATCTACGCTGTCTCATATTCAATTCCTTCTAATCAAACAAGTACTTCAGACTCTTATTATCAGAATACAATGTGAACCTCTCGCCATATAAATAATGCTCCAAAGCTTCAAAGCAAAAACTACTGCCGCCAATTCCAAATCATGAACTGGGTAATTCTTCTCATGCACTTTCAACTGTCTAAATGCATACGCAACAACTCTGTTGTCCTGTATCAGATCATAACCCAATCCTGCATGAGATGCATCAGTATAAATTACCAACTTTTTCTCACGTTCGGGAAGTATCAAAACAGGTGCGGTAGTAAGCTTTTTCTTCAACTCTGCAAAAGCTTCTTCACAAGCATCAGTCCACACAAAAGGAATGTCCTTCTGGGTTAACTTAGTAAGTGGGGTAGCTAAATTCAAAATGTTTTGCACAAACTTTCTGTAGTACCCAGCCAAACCTAGAAAACTCCTAATCTCAATCACTGTGGTTGGTCTTGGCCAATTAATAATCGCCTCAACCTTAGCAGAATCAATAGAGATACCATCTGCACTAACCACATGACCCAAAAATTTTACTTCAGAAATCCAAAACTCACACTTGTTGAGCTTAGCATAAAGTCTATGCTCCCTTAATGTCTGCAATGTGATCCTGAGGTGCTGCTCATGCTCCTCATGTGTTTTGGAATATATCAAAATATCGTCAATGAAGACAATGATGAAGTGATCTAGATACAGTCTAAACAACCTCTATCAAATCCATGAACATCGCAGGTGCATTCGTCAACCCAAAAGGCATAACCAGAAACTCATAGTGACCATATCTTGTCCGGAAGGCAGTCTTCGGGACATCATCTTCCCTAATCCTCAACTGATGGTAGCCTGATCTCAAATCAATCTTAGAGAAAAATTTGGCACCATTTAATTGATCAAACAGATCATCAATGCGAGGTAGAGGATATTTATTTTTCACTGTCACCTTGTTCAGCTGACGGTAATCTATACACAATCTAAGACTCCCACCTTTCTTTTTCACAAAAAGAACTAGTGCACCCCAGGGTGACAAACTAGGGGAAATAAACCCTTTGCTCAAAAGCTCTTCAACTTGCACCTTGAGTTCATACAACTCCTTTGGCTCCATTCGATAAGGTGGAATGGAGATAGGTTTTTACCAGGCATCAACTCAATGATGAAGTCAATTTCCCTCTTGGGTGGTAACCTAGGTAAATCATCAGGACATACATCGGAAAACTCACTCACAACTGGAAAAAATGGATATCTGAATGCCCGAATCCTTCTCCTCCAACGGCCTAATACTAGCCATGAGCGCAGCTTCTACATCAGTAGCCAGCCTACCTCGAGTAGGTGGTCTAGTAGTAGTCATACCTCGGTAGACAAAAGATGGCCGCCTAGGGATATGAAATACAATCAACTTATGGAAGCAATCCACTTGGGCATGATATGCCGCCAACCAGTCCATACCCAAAATAGCATCAAAATCGAGGAATTCTAACACCCTAATCTTCACAATCATCTCAAGTCCCTCATATTTGACAACACAGTTCATACAAATCATATCTGGGTAGATTCTCTCACCCATAGCCGTACTCAAAATCAAAGGTGTACTAGTTCTAACCACAGGCAATTTAAGTCTATCTACCACATGTCCAGATATGAATGATAAAGGATACGTCTAGCTATGGCGTAAACGGTATTATGTGCCAGTCGTGACATCACCCGGAGAGGGGTTGCGACAATTTTGATATCAGAGACTATGTTTAGGATACCTATGGTTAGGTTATAAAAAACTTTAAGAAGGATAAAAGCCTTATAATGTTATGCTTGATTGTATGGGTAGTTAGATTATGTTAATGTTATCCATTGTATGCTACCTTTCTTGATGCATTCTTTTTTCCCATTGAAATTTCAGTTTTTTGAAGAAGGGCAAAATCAAGGATAGCAATGGACCCTAGCGAAAAAGATAGGCGTAAGAGGCTAGAGGAAATGTTTGCTATCCAGCGGCAGCAGAATGCTCAACTTCTTGAGATGATCACAAAGCTGCAACAAGATAGGCCACATGTTGATGCACCTGTTGTACAAGGTGTGGGCACTAGTAGTGTTGGTGTCGTGGCTGTTACACCTCCTGCTGAGTAGTCATCAACTCCCGAGTTCGGTGAGGACGTCGCAGAAAAGAAATGGTATGAGAACGTGATGAAAACTTTCAAAATGTCGGAACCTCCAACATTTTCAGGCAGTTTGAAGCTTGAGGATGCTGAGAGTTGGATTCTGTGCATGGAAGTCATCTTCAACGATATGCAAGCCCTAGACAGAAATAAGATTCGTCTGGTTAGATTTAAGTTGGTCGATGGAGGCGACAGATGGTGGGAAACTACTTAGTCATCCCCTGGTGAACTAGAATCAATCAATACATGCATCATCATATCACAGATGGAAATCATACCCTCTATCAGATTCTTGCTGGCATCAGGATCTGGTTCAGTCATTGCCTTAGCTTGCCCCCTTGTACTAGATGCAGCAGAAATAGCTGGAGCAGAAGATTGTCTTGGCATAGAACACTGATTAGCCTTGTGGCCTTTCATACCACATCTAAAGCAAGTAATAGGAGGTCACGGGCTTGAAAATGCAGTCCGTGACTGATTCTGCGATCTAACTGGAGTCTGATCTCTCTTACTATAAACTGCTGGAGCAGATGCCACAGAAACAGGAGTAACAAAAGAATCAGCCCCAGAAAACCCACCACTAGTCTTGGGCTTCTTACTATCATCCCAAAACTTGTTGTTCCACTTCTTCTTCTTCTTTCCTGAAGATGAAGAAAATGAATCAGAAGGAAATACAGGTACTGGGGCAATAGTCGTCAATTTAGATCTCGTTGTAGCCTCAGCAGTCTCAAAATCCATGGCCTACCTCAAGGCTGGATCATAAGTCGACAGACCAGCCAATGCTAAACCCTATTTGATCTGATCCCTAAATCCATCTCGAAGTCTAGCCATCCTCAACTCATCAATAGGTACTAGCTCTGGAGCAAAAAGTGAGAGTCTATTAAACTCATATTCGTACTCTCGAACTGATCTACTACCCTGAGTCAACTGAATGAACTCATTCCGCCTCCGATCAACCTCTGTTCGTGGGTAGTAAGTAGTGTAAAACAGCTCTTTGAATCTAGTCCAAGACTTAATCTCACCAGGGGATCTTTGAGTAGTTTCCCACAATCTGCCGGCTCCATCGACCAACTTAAATCTAGCCAGAAGAATCTTATCTCTGTCTAGAGCTTGCATATCATTGAAGATGACTTTCATGCGCAGAATCCAACTCTCAGCATCCTCAAGCTTCAAACTGCTTGAAAATGTTAAAGGTTCCCGCATTTTGAAAGTCTTCATCACTTTCTCATATCGTTTCTTCTTCGTGACGTCTTCACCGGACTCGGGAGTCGGTACTCTAGTCTCAGCAGGAGGTGTAACAGCCACGACACCAACACTACTAGTGCCCACACCTTGTACAACAGGTGCATCAACACGTGGCCTATCTTGTTGTAGCTTTGTGATCATCTCAAGAAGTTGAGCATCTGCTACTGCTAGATAGTAAACATTTCCTCCAGCCTCTTAAGCCTATCTTGATCGCTAAGGTCCATTGCAATCCTTGATTTTGCCCTTCTTCAGAAAACTGAAATTTCAATGGGCAAAAAGGAATCCATCAAACAGGGTTACAATGGATAGCATTAACATAATCTAACTACCCATACAATCAAACATAACATTATAAGGTTTTTATCTTTCTTAAAGTTTTTTATAACCAAACCATAGGTATCCTAAGCATAGGCTCTGCTACCAAAATCGTCGCAACCCTTCTCCAGGTGACGTCACAACCGGCATAGAATACCATATACGTCATACCTAGACGTATACGATACTCTGTTAGCCTCTCCCTTTTAAAACAATACCACAAAATCACTAAAATTTTTGGCAGAACCTCCCCATAAATCTGAGGTTCCACAAAATATCCTGATAATCACATCCAATCACACAAAGACGCATAATCAAATAATCAACATCATTCATATCAAACCCAATCATTTTGCTTTCTCACATGACTTATCCACATCCCAAGTCATCCTCAAAACCAAACAAACCACAACTATTTATATTTTATATACATGAGAATTTGTGATATTTATATACATAATCAAAGATGAAACAAAACAATTACACTAGTCCCAAGTTTTCCCAAAAATATACGAATCAAAACATACATTCAAAAGAGAAGAAAAGGAAGACCACAAGCTTTAAGCCTTACCCTTTCCTTTCTGATCTGAACCTGAGAAAAGTAGGAAAAAATGGGGTGAGCTCAACTAGCTCAATGAGTAAGTTCTCACAATATATTTCCATATATGCATTTACAAAAAACACGTATGATATTGAAAATTCCATTCATAAACCAAATGCATCAAGAAAAATCATATTATACATGTGTTTAAACTAAACATGTAAATTATGCATCATTTTCATAAGAATCAAATATGCAGGCTCTTTACCAAAAAGATATGTCAGAATAACACATGCTTTTACTTTCCTTATTGGCCAATAGGTTCCGACCGGCGCATTACCCCACACAAATCCTCCTAATATTTCTATCCTTACATTCCTCAGTGATTCGGAAAGTCCTTTCCACGGAACACCAATCTAAGTATTCTGGCAGCACATTTTCCAGAAGAATAAGTAAATAGAATGACAACAATGTCAAGGTATTTAAACCAAAACACCCAAGGCAATATCAATGCATATATTCCATGCTCATGCTCTTAAAACACAATGCACACATATATATAAGATGCATGCCATTGCACAAACCAATTTATATAAATAAAATGCCATAATGGAAAACAAAGGTGAGAAATACTCATAACTAATTCACTAGCCAATTTAACACATCATTTAAATTTCAATTGGCCAATTGACTCACATACACCTGAAATGAATCAATTTCAGTCCATTATGTCTAAATACATAATTATTAACCCAAATCACATCTAATCCACACCAATTTGGATTAGAAACACTTAACACCATTCAATTGACCAATTCCAATCTAAATGCCTTAAATGCCCCAAATTAGAAAAATCTCTACATGGTCAAATTAAACTAACTCATGCAATTCTAACACTAGTCTAACCATTATAAACCCACAATTTCACTCAATTTGGGTTCAATTAGACAAGTTTCAAGTCAATTTAATCAATTGACTTGATTTAGGTCAAAAGCCCCAATTTTGGGCAAAATCATAAAATCAAGCCCTAGGTCAATTTTACACTACACCTGGGCTTTCCACCATTCAAAATCAGTGAATTGGACCATCAATCACTTAGAATCAGTCATTTATTCAACATAATTGAGTGGCAAATTGAATGGAAAACCCTAAGTTCATTTTCTAGGTTTAGGGCAATTACACTTGACTCCACCAAAAAACATGGTAAAGTGCTTGCAAAATGCACATTGGGTATAGATCTAGGTTAAGAAAGATTGTTTCTACCATAAACAGTCTCGAAATAAAAAAATACCAACCAACCCTAGGTTAGGAATACCCAAAACCATGGCCTATGGAGAAAATTACACCATTAGAAAGCTTACTCTCACCTTCAATGGTGATTTCATGGAAAGAAATGGAGAAAATCACTTACTTTGGGGTATAAATGGTGAAGATTTCCTCTTGAAACCTTAGTTTTCTTCCATTCTTTCTTTTCTAATTCGTTCCCAACTCAAATGGGAATAGTAACAACTTTTTCCCTTTTAAAATACTGATTTTTGGCCATTTTTCATTAAAAAAAAAGCCCAAAAAATGGGATCAACGCCCTCCCATTTGCGCATAAGCGTCCTCCCCTGCGCATGAGCCTCCTCCTTTTTACCAAAAACACTCATTTGTTATTTTGCTACTACACGCTCAATACACATCTGAATTTCGCGTATAGCCAGCCGATTTCTATGTAAAGACGCATTCTAGACTCATTTCTAATATCCCAAAGTCCATTTGACGGACCAATAATTAATGATCAAACAAAAACATCAAATACATGCACAAAACACGAAAAATACGAGTATTATATACATCAAATACATACACAAGACCTAGAGTCGGGCATTTTACGTCATCACGACATTATATGCGAAAGTGGGTCATTACACCATTAGTCGAGAGATAGTTTTGACGCTGATAGAAATTTTTACTCCCCTGATCAATGTCTCCAAGATAGGGCTGATTCCCTCCTCCTGGAGTTCCACAACATTCATGTTTTTGTAAAATAACTTCACCAAGTTGAGGGAGACAAGACCCCCAACATTTGTTATATTCAGCCACCTCAGCTTTGTGAGTTTGTCGTGAAGGAAAGAACGGAGGTGATGATCCTTCATGTCGATACTCCTCATTAACATAACCCTCCATTTGTAGTTTCGTGAGTCTTCTGGAAACTTATTCCCGACTACTGAAAGTCATTCTTTAACTAGAGGCTATTATCTTGCTGAAAGGAAGATAAAAACTCGTGAAGTACACAAAATATATTCCTAACATTTTTAAGATTTATGCCTTCTCTGTTGGACAATATTTTCTATTTTTCTCTTGATGTTTATGCCATCATTGAATCCGAATTTTTTCATTAGCAACAGGTTATATATATATATATATATATATATATATATATATATATATATATATATATATATATATATATATATATATATATATATATATTGTGCATGCCGCCCATTTGGGTTGCATGCATGGTTTTCATTTTTTTAATGGGTACCCATTTAATTATTTAAAAAAAAACTATAGGCATATTTTGGACAAGTTGGCACGGACGTGGCTCGCTAACGTATCTAAAACTTGTTTAAATATAGATATATTATTTTTTGCTACCTATTTTTAGATTTAATAAAAAAAAATCTTCCCTAAATTTGTCAAAAATCCAAATATAAGTTTACAATAAAATTATAAAAAATAAAAAATAGAAAAATAAAAAACTCTTTGATTATGATGAGATTTTATTTAATTTAATTTTTTTATTAAAATAATTTAATTAAGAATATTTTTAATTAAAATATAAATTCTAAAAAATGTTACACCTGCTTTTTCAGAATCTTCACTTTGTACGTAAACTGTTATAAATATAAATTGTGAACTTGGAAAAGTTGCAAGAGAAAAGAAAAGAAACTAGTTTCTCTTATGTCTAAAAACTAAAAGGAAAAGAAAGAAAGAAAAGAGAGCCGAATTAAGGAGTTCCACACGGTACACTAATCAACTAATAAGGTGGTGACATATATATATATATATATATATATATATATATATATATATATAGTATCTTATTTCATACTCAAGTACAATAGAATTTTCTTATTTTTTATTTGAAGGGGAAAGAATTCTACAAAACCGTCTCGTTTTCTATTATATGGTGTTGAAAATAAGTAATTTACACATTATAAGATATTGTTCGACTGTCTAGATACAATGTATCTTAAATCATACCCAAGTAGAATAGAATTTTCTGTCTCTATTTCATTAAGAAGAGCCAAGATTTCTACAAGAAAAATGCTGGAGGTACGCCCCTCCAATGCCAATATTCTCAACGCCTGTGACGTGGCATTGGACATCACTGTTGCCTTTTCTCTCTCTGCCTTCAAGGCAGAGGACATTTAATGTTCATTAAATTCTATTCTGTTTTTTCATCAATCATTATATCTATATTGTTTTCTACATTTGTTTGACGGGGGATTCGGTTATAGACTTATAGTTTAGTATTTTAGCAGTATGTCAGCAATCTTAGTTCAGGCGGGTTGCTTTTAGCAGCTTTGTAGGGGTTTTTTGGGTTCGGTCTGGTGGGATGCACTTGTGCTGCATATGTTTTGTACTCTTTAATTTTTGTATTTGGCTTTTATTTTAATAAATTAATATTTCTTTTTAAAAATAAATAAATAAATAAGTAAAACTATAAACTAAACCTCAAGAATAAGTAAAATGAGTAGTCTAAAAGTAAAATTTTAGATAATTTAAATTAAAAGAATGAACTAAATAAATCTGCAAACGAGATCGCATTAATAAACTTTAAAGGACGAAAGTATTTGACCTTAAATAAATTAAATTAAAAAGAATATAAATATAACTTTTTATAAAATCGTACTTACCTCTTTACCCATCTTTTGTTTATGTGGACGGGAAATTGCTGTAATGGAAGAAAAAAAAACAGAGAGGAAAAGATAGAAGGGATCAATGGTGTAATAAAATGATGTAATGGAGGACAAAAACCAGTAAAAGAATAATAGTTACATAAGAGCATTAAATGCTGTTTGGAAAGAACAAAAGCCATGATAAAAAGAGTAAAAGCCTGTATGTACCCAATACAATTAAAAAGTAAATTCCCAGCTGAGGACACGTCGCCAACGTGAGAAAAATCAAATGGGTGAATGTTAGATGTTCTCACCGATCATTAAGTACAAAATAAAAGTCAATTTTTCAAAAAATATATAAATATGAAATAAATAATTATTTTTTATAAATATGTTAAATATTCAAATAATAAATATATATACTATATACATGTTATAAGAAGTATAATATACAAGTAGTGTATGTATCTAAATAGTATATGTATTTAAATAAACTATGTATTCAAGTTATATATATATATATACACGTATACATATATGTATATCCTCTCACATAAATCATGTGAGTTGGTGGTAGCTCTTTCCCTATAAATAGGGGAGAAAGTTGAAAGAAAATGTGTAGAGAATAAAAAGAAAATGAATGACAAGAAGAATGAAAAATGGAAAGCTAGTTTATAATTTTTAACATTTTCTTTGATTATTTTGATTCAGTTATAAGCACGAAGGCTCTGCTTAATCAAGGAGCTCAATCATACAAAATATATTGAGGTAAAATTTCATTAGTTTTTATGATCTTCATTTATTTAATGTATTTCCAGTTATACCGTAATTTTAATTTTAATTTTGATTTCATAACCTAAAACTATGTAAAGAAATTCATATAGCATGAAGTTATACTGATATTTTATTTACATAACCTGAAGTTATGTAAAAGAATTTATAGCCTAAAGTTATTAAGAAATAATTTTTTAGCCAAGAGCTATATTTTTTATAACCAGAAGTTATGTCATTATTTATTTATTTCCCTAACATCTAACGTAATATATAATTTATATACTCTAACATCATTATAAATTTTCATGTGAAATCATATGAGTTTTGTCCATGAGACCCACATATTTGTAGATTTGTAAATTAGCCTGAAGCTAATATAATACATTAACATTAATATTTTATTTTATTATGATGCATTATTATACTAACATTTTCTTTTATTTCTGAATAATTATTTATGATTAATTGGTTATTTCAATTATTTAATTACTTTTAAAGATTTAATATTTTGAACTATGGACAAGAAGACATAATCTGAAGTTTATGGACATTTTATGACAAAGACTCATAACTTTTTATTTAAAGATCTATCACAATTAATTATACCTGGAGTTACAATATTACAATCATACAAACTTGAAGTTCATTATAATTAAATGACTAATTGCATCTGATGTTGCAATGTTAAAGTTTCATGAGATAAATTATAAACTGTTAAAATCTTCTCAAGAAAATTTGTGATGAAAATCACTATGTTCATCCACTTAAATTTTATATCATTCCCCAAAGTGAATGCTACTTTAATGATCATAAATATAACAAAGGCCATAATTAAAATTATTCTAAGAACCATAACGGTTACAATTTATGGTTACAACCATATATTTGAAACAAATATATTCTGTTCCACCAGAAGTGGAGTAATCCTATCGTAGCACTAGATAAATGTTTATCTATGTGTTTGCTTTAGGTGTGGAATAAAAAGAATTTGTAATGTACCTGTTATATATCAAACATATGATTAATTTATCATGTCTTAATAAAAAAAAGAGGTTAAATTAAAAATATATTCATAACTCCAGAAGAGCGAATATGATGTTGTAAAAATAAAGCAAAATAATAATGTTTTTACAACGTGCCTGTAGATCCCGAAGATCTTGGTTGATTTTAAAAATATCTAAAATGATAGATATCAAATATTCAATGAATATATTTATATTACCTGATTGGTTATTTGGAAATATTTAGAAAGGCTTATTACTTGATTTTTTGGCTTATTAAATTATGAGGTCAATTGAAAGGATATTGTAATCAGGAACTAAAAGTTCTTTGACACTATATTTTTTATATTTTGGTACAACTTGTCAAGTCTCTAGGACATCAATGATATTTTAAATAATGACATCATTTAACCAAGTTTCATTTGTTTATATGTCTACTTTATGACTATTTGAAATATCATATAATTGCACAAAATTTTGAGATACTTTTAGAAAAGTATTAGTATAAAGTTAGATGACCACAATATTAAGTATATTCGTAACAGTATTGAAAATTTAATTATTGGAATGACTATCCAATGAAATTGAAAGATGCCGACAGATAGCCGACAATTAGGAAAACTCTAATCATTCAATTACAAATAGTACATTAAGTTAATAGCTTTATAAACAACTTTAATCCTCATCATTTTGCATCTCAAAGCAAAATAGGGAAGTTCGTGTAGGCAATGGCGCAAAACCGATCTGATACCCAAGGAAAGGAAGGTGACCCACCAATCACATCCAAAAGATTTGTTCGCCAGAAAAGTAATGGATCCAATGATGATGGATTCTCTAATAAATACTCTAATAGATAATCCCTATAATCATGGGGTGGAGCGACCTATATTAGATAAATGAGGAAGACCGCTTACGAAAATACGTGAGATATACGCGTGGTGTTGGACACAACAACAAACAAGCACATTAATGGTGTTTGGGTCATGATCTGTAGCCCGATTATTAGGGTCATAGTACAACATGTATCCAAACAATATTTGTCAGAGTATGTATTCGACAATGTTTTGGCACAAACTTTGGGGGTCTGGGTTGCCCATATTAGTTGTATATAAGTATGACTAAGTGTGAGGCACAACTATGTAAATACATATCAACATAAATAAATATATTATTGATAAATAATAGGAATACATTGAGTTCTAGTGATTTGACTTGCCCCTAGAACTTGAAGCTAGTTGGATCATAAGTTGATCTCGCTCCTCACAGAGCTTTGTGTTCTCCTCCAACTGTTGATCTAAGTGGTTCATCACTTAGCACGTCCCAAAATATACTGTGATGAAGTATATTTTGATGATCACAAACGAAATCTCTTTCGGTGCTAACGAGCGTTTATCAAGATCTCAATATACTGTGATGAAGTATATTTTCACTAATACCTTTACGTATTCAAAAGATTTTCATATTGAGCTTCAATTATATTTCGTCTTTGAAAATCTATTTGATCTGGTATCTACTCAAATTCTCAGCACTAATCTTTACTTGATTTCAATCTTGTTGAAGAAAGAATTTGAGATATAGTTCATAAGAAATACAGTTGTACTTGATTTCATATCTTAAGTACTGTATTGAACTATATCAGTAGTTGTGTTAACTACTGAACACTGAACCAGAAGTTTTCATACTTATATTTTATATCTATTTTGAAAAATGTTAGTGTCTTTAATTTACACTAGTCCTTCATTTTCAAGTCAATGTTTATTGGTATCATATTATTTTCGAAGAAGCACTGATTTTCATATCATATCATTCATGTTTTTCGAAACTGCACTTGAAAAATACCGAACATTGAAAGGTTAATGACTGTAAGTGTATTTCCTCTTAGCATTATGTATTCATATTTCATATCTTTGTAATGTTATGTACTGAGCTTAATTGTAAAGTGTTCTACTTAGTTAGAACCAAAATAATCTTGTGTTGTAATGTTGGTGTGTTTCTGGATTGAAACAACCAAGACAAGTGAATGTAGTTCACTTAATGATTTCAAGATTGAAATCATGTTAGGTTATCTCTTAACTTGTAAAAGAGAATTGGTTCATCCTAATCCCGTAAAAGGATAAATGCGTCCATAACCTGTAAAAGGATGGGTTATCTCTTAACCTATAAAAGAGAAACGGTTGTTCCTTATCCCGTAAAAGGATCACGGTTGTTCCTTATCCGATAAAAGAAAAATAGTTTTTCCTTATCCAGTAAAAGAAAAATGGTTCTTCCTTATCTTGTAAAAGGAACATGGGTTTTTCCTTATCCCTGAAAAAGGAAATATGGTTCATCCTTAGCCCGTGAAAGGATAGGTTTGCCTTTATTTTGAAAAAGGGCAGTTGTAACAGTTTGATTCTCACCCATAAGAGAATCGGTTAGTGGATTGAGAAAATCCAAATCGGGAGATTAGGTAGTAAACGTAGGCTTGGCCGAACCACTATAAATCTTATGTGTCTCACGTTTGCAATTTAGTCTAAATTTTTGTTTATGCTTTCAATTCCAATACACTCATGTATATTACTAAGTTATTGGAAGAGAAATTTAAAATTGACCATCATACTTAATTCACCCCCCTCTTGGGTGGACCAACAATTGGCATCAGAGGCGCTCAAAAGATTAGGACTGGTTGCCTAGAGCCAAAAATCAAATGGTCAATTTGTAAGGTTCATCTTAGGTATCTCGTATATCGCATCTTAGGATAAAAAACCCTAGTTGCCTCATCGTCGATCTGTACCGTTGAATATTTTATTCATTGTGCAGTCATCTCGATGACGTCACCCCGTACAAGCATGCCATCCTGCATTTAATGCTTGACCGCCTTCGAGACGTTTATAGGACGTCTTTTTGTTTCAAATTCACTTGCACCATCTGCAGTGAAGAACATTTGTCTTTTCGTCTTCCAAATCTACTCTAATGACATCCAGAACCCCAGCATCACAAAAATGATCAAGGAAAGAATTACCATCTTCCTCGAGTGGTTTCTCCTTATCTTCCTCATCCGACGAATCGGAGGAATTATGTATCTGAAAACCTCCTCCATGCCTCCTTCAGGTTTCCATAGGCCTGTGTCGCAACCTCCCGTAAAGCCTGAGCCACCCTGTGCCGTTCATGGAGAATCTTCAATTAAGAATCTCCTAGGCTAGTCTTCCGAGTCCAACTCCACTAGCTTTCAGTTGGTTGTAGAGCTTCTCCGCGAACAGGAGCAGAGATTAAAGGAACTTAAGAGGGTCAACAGACTTCAAAAAGACATGCTGATGATTCTTCTCAAAAAATTGAACAAGTCTCAAGTTGATCTTAAAGAAGAAATTAAAGGGAGTTTTGCCTTTGCAATAAGCCAGATAAGAAGGCTCGGTCCTGTTCTTGCCTACATCGAATGAATGGGTGCAAGCACAGCCGAACCGCCCTGTCTGTTGAGATCTGCTGCAACTCGATCTCATGATGCTCAGGGCACTCCTCACCAAGCTTGATGACAACCGCTCTCTGCCTCTGTTTGCCGAGTGTATTTTTATTTTTTTTTTGTTCAAAAACTTCTTGTTAAAATGGTCCTTCGGACCTTGCAAAACTCAACACAAAATGTTTAACTGTTGCTCCTCTTTAGGATTGCTTTAAGTAGTTTTCTAAGCTTACTTTCCATCTCTCATTCATATTTTGATTTGCACTGCACCTCTTCATTTTTGCTCAATCATGCTTTATTATGTTTGAATGACTGATCTACTTGAATTTGTGTGACTGAATAATTTCATCTTCATATGTTGCACGCACTAGTCACTGTTTACAATGTGTTGATTTATGCTTCAGTACTATATATGCTTATATGATCTCAAAATCATCTTTGTCTATCTCTGATGCATAACTATTTTGCTTTCTTGAACATGATTATTTGTTGTCATACTAATGATATCTTGCTCATTTTGATTCAAATACTTCTTGATGCATTGTATCATGTTGAAATCTTAATGACTATTGCTATGATCAGTTTGTGGTATCTTTTTTATGACTAGTCACATCAATCCTTAGTATTTGATATGCATATCTGTGACTGTCTGATAAATATCATGATTATATACTTACCTTGCATCTTATATAATATCATGATTATTTATGCTCATTTTGTATCTTATAGGGCATTACAACTTTACATACTTATCCTATATGATATCTGACTGTATGTCACTCACAATAGCTAGGTTGTGCTTTAACAATTTATTTCTGCCTATGCTAGTTCATATCATGATCATGTTTGCTCTGAATTTAGAAAATCATATCTATGCATGATTCATGTTTATGCAAATATATAGGCCATGTACTCAACTCCATTTCATACGCCTATATCTTGAAAAGAATATTGTCTACACTTATGATTATTATCTTTTGGCATTATTTTTTCAATGATTTCCTGAGTTTGATGCATCTGCTTCATACCATATCGTATTAGCATCAAATTCTTGAATATTTGATTTCTAATGATATGTATGTTTCAAAATCATTATTCATTAGAATCAAAACAATCTAGGCTGTGCTTCAATTGAAATTTTCTGCCTAGTATATGAAAATGAATGTATGTTGTTGCTTGAAAGATATCTATGAAATTTAGATATATTCAGTATGTTTAGACTTTGATATTCATCATATATATCTTCACATGTCTAAACTATGAAAAGTTTATAGTTTTCCATTTCACATGCATTGATGCCATTGATGCTGCTATTTAATATTGAATCTTGTATGCATCAATTGATTGTGATTTTTGATGTCTAATAGATGTCATGTGCTTCAAACTATATACTTTGCATCCTGTTAGAATCATAACAGGTAGACCTTGCTTAATCATAAATTATTTTGCCTATGCTATGAGTATGCTTATGCTTGATTATTTACAAATTTTAAAGCATACTATGTGTTTGAATTGGATTAATGATCAAATCTACGTATGTCAAGCACGAGGAGAATAATTGCCCACGATCAGAAATTCTCTATGAATTTATTTTTTGACAATTCTTTCTCATTTCGTATGACTACGATTCTCGGCTACGCTATTATTTTAAATATTATAGTCTATGAATAAGTCAAATTATTTCTCATTGTGCTTAAAGATAAGATTTGTTTCTCAAGTGCCTAACAATACAATAGACCTTACGCATTCTCACGTACCTAACTATGACACATCATCATAAATCATCTTGAGGGTGAATGCACAAAGTAAGGGGGAGCTTTGCTACTCTACTACGTCACAAAGGGAGATCTTAGTCTCTTTTCTTCACATTTTTTATGGTATCAAAGGGAGAGAAGAAAAATAAGAAAAATAAGAGAAATAGATGGGAAAAGAAATTTATATTTGATTTTTTTGCTTAATGTGCTTAATTTTTCGATTTGTTTGCTATCATAAAAAAATATGAGAGATTGTTAATCTAAGTGGTTCATCACTTAGCACGTTCCTAAATATATTGTGATGAAGTATATTTTGATGATCACAAACGAAATCACTTTCGCTGCTAATGAGCGTTTATCAAGATCTCATCCCAGCACCTTTGGAAAAGTAAAAAGCCAAGGAACGATTCGATCAAGGAACGATTCGATCAAGGAACTCAAAGGTCATATCAGACGTTCAAGATCATTTCAATCAAAATGACCTCAATGATCACATCATGATTTCAAGACCACTTCACGAACGATTCAATCAAGCTTCAAGTCTACATCTTTCAATCAACGTTCAAGACATTCAACTCCAGCGCGAAGTTCTTATTGAAGATTTCATAATAAAGAGTTGGATTTAAAGATTATGAGAAAAATGAAAAATACACAGCATTTAAGGTATATCTTTCTCTAATCGATAATGCTCAAACGTTTTCCAAAACCATGCACAAACCACTTGCATATTTGCATGTTTTGATCTTACATTTTATGGTATTTCAAATGATTTAATTCTCTATATTTAATTTAAAATTTATCGAGTTTTTATTCACTTTTATCGTATTTTTAATCGCGAGTCAAAATTATTTTTCAAGAGTCTTTCAGGACGCTAATGTCTCAGCAGCGCTCTCTTGAACTTGTTAAGTCAGGACGCTGATGATTCATTAGGACGCTGATAACATTCAAGGTTGAATTGAACTAATTCATAAGGACACTTACTTGTATAGTAATGCCCTCCCTTTAGTCAACCTTTGAAGTTGTCAAGACACTGATTTAGTATCAGCTTACTGAAAGATTTTTAAAGTTCTTCAAAGAATTTATCTTTGAGGAGGCTGATAGTTATAAGTTGAATAAACTATCAGGACGCTACCTGGATAGGAGCGTCCCCCACCTTTTGGAATCAACTTAATAGCTTTAAGGACGCTGATTATCCTTCAGCGTACTTGCCTTTAGTTTCAAATGTTTCAAAATATGGTAGGACGCTTACAGAGTTGTAATGCCCTCGTATTATGTTTTATGTTTTAAAAGGTAGGACGCTTACTTGGAAAGTAGCACCCTCATGCACATAATTGTTTTAAAACAAAGCAAGACGCTAACTGTGCATTAGCGCCCTCAGGGTTAAGTCGTTTAAGTGTCAAAGTAAGTCAGGACGCTTAAAATTCAGTAGCGCCCTCACTTCATTGTTCAGCAGGACGCTTATACGTAATGAGCACCCTCAAGGAACAAAACGACAAAGTTGATATTATGCGTCAGGACACTGGTTGTGGAATCAAACGTTAATTCAACAACCATCGTTGTTCGAACAAGTACACTACATCAGTCTACTTTTTCAGAACAAATTTTTGCACAGAGTCCTTTTCAGACTTATCAGAGATCATATCTGATACATGAATTAAGTTTTTCTAAAATTTCCCTTTTTCATGTAATCTGAAAAGAACTAGGATGTTAGTGAAAATTGCAGTTGCCATTTTCATATAACATTCTAGTCGTTGTGTGTAAACGTTCATATTATTTGAACTTCAAATGTCTAACGACTGTGTCCTACTAAATTTATAAATACTAACACTTAGGACCAAACAACTCCCCGATAACTTTTATTGTGCCAACACTTTTTGAAAGTTAGTCTATGTTAAAATGTTTTTAAAATATCTAAACTTTTAAAGTATTTTTCACTGATACCTTTACGTATTTAAAAGATTTTCATATTGAGCTTCAATTATATTTCATCTTTGAAAATCTATTTGATCTGGTATCTACTCAAATTCTCAGCACTGATCTTTACTTGATATCAATCTTGTTGAAGAAAGAATTTGAGATATAGTTCATGAGAAATACAGTTGTACTTGATTTCATATCTTAAGTATTGTATTGAACTATATCAGTAGTTTTGTTAACTACTGAACACTGAACCAGAAGTTTTCATACTTATATTTTATATCTATTTTGAAAACTATTTGTGTCTTTGATTTACTCTAGTCTTCCATTTACACTAGTCTTTCATTTTCAAGTCAATGTTTATTGGTATCATATTATTTTTGAAGAAGTACTGATTTTCATATCATATCATTCATGCTTTTCGAAACTTCAGTTGAGCAACATTGAACATTGAAAGGTAATGATTGTAATTTATTTCCTCTTAGCATTGCATATTCATATTTCATATCTTTGTAATGTTATGTACTGAGCTTAATTGTAAAGTGTTCTACTCAGTTAGAACCAACATAATCTTGTGTTATAATTCTAAACAACCAAGACAAGTGAATATAGTTCACTTAATGATTTCAGGATTGAAATCATGTTAGGTTATCTTTTAACCTGTAAAAGAGAACCAGTTCATCCTAATCCCGTAAAAGGATAAGTGCGTCCTTAACCTGTAAAAGGATAGGTTATCTCTTAACTTGTAAAAGAGAAATAGTTGTTCCTTATCCTGTAAAAGGATCACAGTTGTCCCTTATCCCGTAAAAAGAAAACGGTTCTTCATTATCCCGTAAAAGGAACATGGGTTTTTCCTCATCCCGAAAAAAAGAAATATGGTTCATCCTTAGCCCGTGAAAGGATAAGTTTGTCTTTATCTTGAAAAATGGCAGTTGTAACGGTTTGGTTCTCACAGTTAGTGGATTGAGAAAATCCTAATTGGGAGATTTGGTAGTGGACGTAGGCTTAGCCGAACCACTACAAATCTTGTGTGTCTCATGTTTGCAATTTAGTCTAAGTTTTTGTTTATGCGTTCAATTCCAATACACTCATGTATATTACTAAGTTATTGGAAGAGAAATTTAAAATTGACCATCACACCAAATTCACCCCCCTCTTGGGTGGACTAACACGAACACATGGTCGAAGGAATCTCTTAGACCAATACCTTCTTGTTATAGGAAAAAGTTCATATGTCGTAACTCTGCAGTCTCTCGCTGCAAATCACTAGTCTTTTGACGAAGAACGATAGTCTCTTACTTTAATTTATTGTTCTCATTTGTTAAAGATTTCATCAAATATTCCGTAAATGCTATTTTATTATCTCTATCATTAACTTGTTCGACCAATGTCTCTACCTCTTTTTCGAGATAGATAACCCTCTGTCTGAGTTGTGCCAAATTTTATAACTCTAAGAAAAATGTATGATATATAAAAGTT
This sequence comes from Paratinospora sagittata, assembly GCA_035771175.1. Classification (NCBI taxonomy): domain Eukaryota; kingdom Viridiplantae; phylum Streptophyta; class Magnoliopsida; order Ranunculales; family Menispermaceae; genus Paratinospora; species Paratinospora sagittata. The sequence goes on along the minus strand of CM069611.1, from coordinate 10,630,061 downwards.
CCCTAGAAAAAAGAAAAAATAAATTTTAGTTCAAAAAATAAAATAAAATAATTACCTTAGAAATCTGAGACAAAGTTTTAAGCGAGCGTTTCTCAGGAGATAGAGACAAATATTTTTCCACCTTAGCTTCACGAATGCCAATAGTATGATCACCATAGTTTAGCACAGTGAAACCAGGTGAACATTTCATGTCATCTTCCTTATTGGAAGATTTGATTACATTGGTTTGACTAGAAGATCCGATCGCAACAGAGGAAGAACCAATTTTAGGACCCCTACGAGGACGTTTTGTTCTAGGAGGTCGCTGAATCAATCTTTTTTTCTTAGCTTGCTCTAAAGGAGAACCCAATACACTAATGGTTGCTGATAAGTCGGTGTTGGGATTAGAACTAGTTCCCTCTTTGCCCCTGACACCAGTGAACAAATCCATTGTACTCCGACTATCACAAATTGTACATAGCAATGAACCCTTATTTTTTCGTCGTTTTGTTTAAATAAGGAAATAACAGAGACACAAGTGCGATTGCACATATAATATGTCACAATTCATTACCTTGAGATATGTGAAACTAAAGACATCAATAATGGCGAAAATAATGTCGATATGACAATTGGTTTATCTTTTATTTGAAAATTTTGTCACAAACAAATATAATATTGGTGACACAACGATGTGACACAAGTCATTAGAATGATAACAATTATGACATGTTGTACAACGTAAATGATAATAATTACTGTACAAAATGACATGCCATACAAAAATAAATTACGTTGATCAATATTTTGCTCATTGTCAATATAGAGCAATTTTCTCACCATTAGGGGGAGAAATAGCCAATTCTAGAAGAATGGTGTGCAAAATTGTTAAATTACAATATAAACCAGTGTAAAACAATCTTCCCAGCATTAGGGGGAGAAAAGAACATGACATGTAATTCGCTTGAGAGCCAACATAAGCCATAAGCTATTGTGAACTAGAAGTTCAAATGATAAGTTAAAGTGAATAAAAAATTCACATGATCAATCATATGCAAAAGAATTTGCAACTCAATTAACTGATATATTCATATTTAGTCCCTAAAGGATCATTTAGAAATGGCTCACCTGAAGTGTGGTTGACAGGTCAAATCAAAGTACACAACTTCCCAAAAGATGAAGGTATATGCAAATAATTGATAAATATATAAGCGTTCTGAAACAAGAATGGATTAACAAATAAATATACCATAAAAGGTATACAAGTATCTCTAAAATATATAGATTGAGAAATAAGCACACCCTGAAGAGGTATGATAATCTCCTGAAGATATATGAATTGAAGAATAAATTCTCGATCTATTTATATTTAAATTCATTCATAATTGAAAACTATGGAATGAAAATAATATTGCTCCTGATAATATTTTAAAGTGTACTTTTGATATTATGGGATCCCAAAACATATAAGAATGTCGACACAAAAAAGGTAGAAAGGAACAAGATCAAATATAGCTAAACTCGTTGAAAAATTGAGAGCTATTTGGACTAGAAGTCCAAATACCTAAAGAGGTAAATCATGATTGAATATATGAGGAAATAAATTAATTCATGGATAATTATGATATATGTGAAAATCCTTGAAGAATTTATGAGTGATACTTGAAGCTTCACAATCATGATCCCTGAAGGATCTAAAAGACATGTAGTATGTAATGCATTAATATTCATATTGACCAATATGCATATATATATATATTTGTAATTGCTATGAGGGAGCATTCTAACATTCTGCATTTGCACTTTATTCACTTTATATATCTATTTATTGTTGCATAGGCTAAGACTCCTGAAGAGTTTGTCAGAATATATTTTAAAGGGGGAATTTGAGACAAGATCTTGGAAAATCAAGTTTTTATCTCGGTTTGCAGATTGAGAATTTTTTCAAAGTGGATTCTTGTCTAATTATCAAATGTATTAAGAGATTCTTGAAGAAAGTTCATATTGATAAGTTACATCCAAAGTGAATAAATATGATATTCAAAAAATGTGTATGGATCACATGAATGAACTTCAATCAGAGGCTTTCTTACAATGTTATAAGAAGATAATGCAACATGTATTGTACAGTAATGAAAAGCTTATATTGAAGCCAACAGAGCCAGATATATTTTACAAAAGGTCTTATTTATGCATGAGCTACAGAAGAATGACGAAATTGGAGTCTAAGCAAACAAGATCAAACAACTTATTTATCAAAGTTTTGCCAATTACAAAGAATATTATATACAATGTTGAGATGCATCAACTCAAAGATTTTCAAGGCAAAGAAACATAAGGAAATTCTCTTATGTCATTTTGAGCGGGAGAATTAAAAGGGAGTTATTATTTAGAGCACTGTACTCTTTTTACCTTCGCTACGATTTTGTCCTACTGAGTTTTCTTGGCAAAGGTTTTTAACGAGACAATTCTAACAATATAAGAGTCCAATAGAATATTGTATTATTTTTCCTTCATTAGACTTTTTTCCACTGGGTTTTTTTTTTAATAAGATTTTAACGAGACATATTTTATAATGATGGATATTCAAAGGGGGAGAGTTGTAAATATGTTGAATATCCAAATAGTAAATATATGTACTATACACATGTCACAAGAAGTATAATATGCAAGTGATATATGTATCCAAGTAGTATATGTATTCAAATGATATATGTATTCAAATGATATATGTATTCAAGTTGTATACGTATAAATATATATGTATGTATACCCTCCCACATGAATCATGTGGGTCAGCTTCTCACATGATCATGTGGGTTGGTGGTAGCTCTCTTCCTATAAATAAGGGAGATAGTTGAAGGAAAACACAGAGAAAATAGGAAGAAAATGAATGAGAAGAGGAATGAAGAATGAAAAATCAGTTTATAATTTATAGCATTTTCTTTAATTATTTTGATTCAGTTTACAATATTATTAACTATATGAATATATGAGTAAGTGTTTTTTTTTTCCATTGGCTTAGAGAGTAGGCTAATTTTATTTTAATTGTGTTCTTTGTATTATTTTTTTGTTCTTGGTTAGCTTAATGATATTTTTCTTCTCATACCACGCCTCGTTATCTTAATGATATTTTTGTTTCTTCTAAAAACTAATTTTTAAATAAGCATTAAATGCTTGTTTGTTCTTTAAGATGAGAAGAGCAACAACCATAAAAAAGGAAGAGCAAATGTCAAAGTAAAAAGAAGAGAGGCAAAAAAGTAAAATGAGTTTTTAATGACACGTCACCAGCGGATACAAAAGGATCGTTGGAGGAGCGTGCCTGTAGCACAGATCTTTTCTTTTTTTTATAGTATGATGTTAAAGAGTTCGGAACTTACCGAAAATTGGACAATCAATTGCTAAAGGTCGATTTTTTTTTTTTTAATTTTTTGAAATTTATTGGACAATCAGTTAAAGAGTTACGACTCGTCATATGTTATCACTGTCCTTATTTATATATATATACATATATATATACTTGTCTATGGAAACATATGGACGTGAATAAAAATAATTTAGGTTAAAAGTTATCACAAAGAAAAAAAAGAGCTGAAAATTTTTAAGAAAAACATTCTTAAAATAAGTGATATAAATTTTTTTGAGGGATAAAATATATTTACTAACATGACAAATAGTGTAAAACAAAAAGAAAGAAAAAGAAAGGATCCATTTGAGACAATTTTTTAAAGAAATGAGTGAATGACACACACTGCGCAGGTGACTTTTTTGTCAGGTCATTACTTTTAATTATCCTTGGCTTTTTTTTTAAAATTCTTATTCCTTGTTGTTAAGTTAAATATAATTTTTAATTGAATAATAATAAATAATAAATAATTTTAATACTTTAAGCAAAAGCCACGCACCGTTGTTAAGAATATATATACATATGACTGTGTGTGCGTTGATGTGTTGTGCGGTGACTGATAGATATTTTTTTGTTTTTGTTTTTACTCTCTTAATATGGTGATGTAGACATGTAGCGCATTGTCAACTTAACGTGGGCATATATAGTGGACGCTGAGTTATTTATTTGGAAACTCTATAGGGGCAGGGCAGAGCTGGGCTGCAGTTCCAAAACATCAGCCCCGCCAACGAACGCTCTGTCTTTCTTCTTCTGGCTCGCCTTTCGCTCCACTCGCAGGTTCTGCTTTGATGGGGCAAAAGCAAGGCTTTGGAGCTCCACTCTTGGGAAATCGTGAACAGGAGAATAAAAGGCGTTGGAGCAGAGCTATATCAGTATGGAGCTTGATTGCTGTTTTAATATTTACATGTAAGTTTTGCCAAATTCCTCTTACGCTTGTAGATTTTCTTCAGATCCTCTTAGGAAGAAGGTTTAGGAGTTTTCATTTCAATTTTTTTTTTTTTAATTTTCTTGGTTTGATTTCAATTCCAAAAGTAATGAGCAGTTGCTGCGATTTCCGACTCTTAGAACAAGAGGACCAATGATACGGGAAAACTTGTTCTCTTCTAAAGTGTGTTGGTTACGGGACGTTGACATCTCCGTCCCATATACTAGCCGACTCCTAGCCCACTATACTATTTTTTGCGATCCACGCTGTTATGATGGAAACGTCCGGCATGGACTCGTCATGCTTTATTTTATTTTATTTTACTTTTTGATTTTAATAATTAAGGACCTAGTGTCAAAATTGTATCTCAAATGTGTTTTTATAGCATTATTTTTAAAAAAAATATTTTAGTTGGGAAGTAAAAGAGTTTTATGACCCTATTTGGTAGAATGTTTATAAAATCAAGTTTAAGTGAAAAATAATATTTTTTTGTTTAAAAAAAATAAATAAATAAAAATATTAAAATTATATATATTTAAATTTATATTTAAGTTGACTTGTTTTTTTTTTTTTTTTTTCGTTTTCGTTACTGATTTGGTGATGTGTCCATCACTATAACAGTTTAGATAGGTGTTTTAAATCATTTTTTTAGCATAGCCGTTGCTCACACTTATAAAAGCAATTTAAAAAAAAAAAAATTGTAGCAGGAGGACCCATTTATTAGGAAAGTTAAATAAAAAATTTTAAATGGTTAGTGGGTACTGGGTGCTTTTCTAATTGAAAATAAATCTTCTAAGAAATGATGTTTACAAATCTATTAATGCGTTTAATAATATTGATGAGAGCACCAGATGAGCCACTGAATTAAGTCCATACATGATTTGACTGAAGGTGGTCTGAGGGGTCGGTTTACCTGCTGTTGCAAAATATACGGTAAATCTCTAATTTGAACGCCCCTTAAATGGTAGGGGATGCCGAACACTTAGGGGTGGTAAAACAGAGGGCAGTTTGTCCACTTTCGGCCAATCCATTTTAAAAGGAACAAATTTTTTTTAAAAATCGTGTCTATATGGACAAAAAAATATGTCCATTTTAAAAGTCAGGTCAAATTCAGACAGAATTAAGTTTTCGGTTCTTATTCAATATAAAGTGTATATTTTAATTTTCATACGCCCTGTCTAGGTTGAAATTTTTTTAATTATATTTCTTCTTGAGTTTTTTATTTTTATGTAATTTTCTTCTTCTCCTTTCTTTTTTATTATTATTGGTAGGGTATAAATGGGTTAGATTGGATTGGATCAATTTAAGGCCAAAATCTAATTCAACCTAAATTGTTCAAATTAGAAAATTTAAAATCTAACTCAATTCAATTTATCCTCTAACCCAACTCAATCCAACCCAACACAAATAATTCAGGTTGGATCGGTTTATGAGGTTGGACTTAAGTCACCCAAAAAAAAGAAAAAAATGTGAATGTAAATGCTATATTATTATCATACTTTGTTGATTTGGATATCTTATTTGAACCCAAATAATTCAGGTTGGATCAGTTTACGAGGTTGGACTTAAGTCACCCAAAAAAAGAAAAAAAATGTGAATGTAAATGCTATATTATTATCATACTTTGTTGATTTGGATATCTTATTTGAACTGTAAATTGCTCCTTAATGAACATCATTTAAAAAAAAATAACATTTATGTACTCTTAGATTACGTACAGTATTAGAGTTGAAAAATATAGTTCAGAAAAAGATAAAAATGTTCATCGGAGAACCTTCATCAATCATGAAAGAAAAGAATATAAAAAATTAGAATTGCCAATGTGCATAAAAACAGAAAACATGCACACGACACATCAATAACTTATCAAGAAATTAAAAGAACAACTTAACTCTAATTAACTAACCGTAAAAGAGCTCGGTTCGGATCGAGTTAATCGATTTTTTATGGGTTCAACTTATGACGTAACCTAACTCTGACAACCTATTTAACCAGCTTAAATCAATTCAAAAGGTTCAGTTTGATCAAGTTGGTCGGGTTAATGAACACCCCTGACTATTATCATGAGATCTCTTTTTTTTTCTTTAAAAAAACATACTTTACTACCATATATTGTTTAAAAAGCATACAAGTACGAATAAAATCGAGCGACCTGATTTTTAAAAACATACGGGTACGGACGAACATATGATGTTTATTTTTTCAGTCGAGTTACGGACATACCTGCCATATGTCTATTAGCATGATATATTATCCCCGTATCCATCTGGAGCTGATTTTTTGCTAACCGTAGGTGCACTAGCGTTGAGAGTCGACCTTGGCCCTAGGGTCCCTCTAGCCCATCTCTTACAAAAATAACCTTTAGAAAATGGGTACGTTCTCTTTTCCCCTAATTTCAACACGTCCGAAGTTCATTCATTTTTTTTTTTCCTTTTTCGTTTTGTAAGCCGAAAAACATTAACTGGGTTTCATTTAAAAAATTAGTTTAACTTAGAATAAAAATTAATAAAATAAATTGACTTTAACATATATGCTACAAACTAATTCTTATATTGGAACTAAGTTTGTGTTATAATTTTATCATTTAATATTATATAAATTAAGTAATTTACTATTTGAATAAAATATTTTAAAATAAAAATTAATGAAACAATTTCATTATTTTAATTTTTTAGACCATGAAATATCAAAACTAACTTGCACCACCTAAACCTGGCAAGGTTAGTTTCAAAAGCCAACTACCCACCAGTTGAGCTATCATTTGAGTTTCTTTCTTTCTTTATGTTTTTTATTTTTAACTATTTGTTTTTTTTACTTACTTTTATTTCATCATTATCAAGCTAAACATAAAAAAATATTTTTAATGTTATATAATATTAAGATTTAAAATATAATAAAATTATTTTATTATCAAAGTCATAAAAATTAAATATTTTATAGTCGGATAAAATATTTTTATTGTATTAATGTCTTATAATATTACCTAACATTTATTTTAGCCGAGGGTTTTTTTTTTAATTTTTTTTTTTTTGAAGCAAGGCAATGGCTTTCTATAATACCAATATATTCTTATTTTCCTTTATGGGCGGGAGCACCTATCAATTGTACACACTAGGAAGCGTGGTGGACCAATTTGGTGACCAATTATTGTTATTATTATTATTATTATTATTATTATTATTATTATTATTATTTTATTTTTTTTAACTCTTTATACGTCTTTTTTCTTTTTCTTTTTTATTCTCTTTGGCCTTCTAGCTAGTAATTTCATAGAATCTACTTTTTTTTTAAAGCTCGTCTAGTACAATATATTAAAAATAATATTAATTAATGAGAAATATTATTCTAATTAAAAAATAACTGAATTAAATCATGCTGGGTTAGAGTAGATGAAAGTGTGTTTTTAGAGTATTATATGATAGATGCATTCCATTAAAATTAAAAAAAATTTATAAGACTTGTATATACTCTATGAGATAAAATGTTAAATAATAAAGAAACAAGACATTAACAAAGTGTATCAAAAATATTAATGTTAAGATAGATATGTGTGTTAAAAAAATAATAATGAACATATTCAAGAAATAGGATGAGTAGCCTTAATTAATTATAAATAATATGATAGAGAGAATCGGTTAAGCGAGTTTGGACATGAACAAGAATGATCATTAAATGTCGTAGGAAAAATGATTTATTAACAATCCATGATATATAATAACAAAAATAGAGGAAAACCTAATATAAGATGGATAAAGATAAATGCTTGTCTTATTTTAATAAATAAATAACAAAAATTACATGTCATACTGGAACGTACGGACACTTGTTGTGTGTGTACATACTTGTCACTTTTCACTATTTTCCCTTGTTTTTTAAAATTCCTTCATTCAATTTGTACTTATAAAAAATTTGTTTTTTTCATCATTCTATTTTTTTGCTCTTCTGTTCTTTCTTTTGAAAATTCTCTCTCTATATATACTTAATTATTTGTATGTAAATCGAACGAAAATATTTACCATAATATAGACAATATCTATATATTAAAGGCCGTGGGTGAAATTTGCTATTTTATTTCGATTTGGTTCTTACATATTGATGTCTATAGCATGTGCAATCACATGCTCGGAACCTTATTTTTATGATGATTATTATTGATCGTCTCATTTGTTGTGAATTTTAGTCGTAGGCCTTCTACAGATCTACTACAGTTCAGAACATTGGAGAATGGAGTTGCAACACAAGCATAAAAAACATGAAGAAGCAAACGATGTTGTGGAGTCTGAGCATGGTGTTGTTGCTGCAGACGATGGTCGTTGCTCTGAAATTGGTGTTTCAATACTTAGACAAGGTGGGAATGCAGTTGATTCAGCAGTGGCAACAGCATTATGTCTTGGCGTTGTGAACCCGATGTCAAGTGGCATTGGAGGTGGTGGTTTTATGATTGTTCATTCGTCATCAACCTCAAAAGCTGAAGCTTTTGATTTAAGAGAGACTGCTCCATTAGCTGCCTCAAAGGTAATTGGCATCTCACTCAAACTACAATGATACATCTATACTATTATAGTGAAAATATTCGTACACTTGACGGTAAAACTTTTTTTACTGCTCAAAATGCCTTTGAAAAGTTTTTATTAAAAAATTTACTCTTTTCTTCGAAAAGGCTAAAATAACAATTTTGTATTATACCTACTTTTCACTTTTGCACACATTTTTCTTAAATTTTAGGTTTTTTTATTCATATTTTTCCTATTTTACTCTTCTAACTTATAACTTTTTATTCTTCTCCTCCCTACTTTTATACAACTATATTCATTTTAATCATATCCAAAGGCAAAAATATAAAGATACGTTTTTTTTTTCTTTCTATAGAAGTCTTATCTTATGTTAATTGATTAATAATAGAACCTATTTTAATCGTATCCAAAGACAAAAGAATATATATAAATTACTTTTTGTAAATATTTTATTTTATTTTAATTAATTTATTATAAAAATTATATGCGCATGTGTGCAAACATGACTAGTGTGTGCATATATATATATATATGTATATATAGATGGAGTTTTAAGATAAGTACATATAAACTCTTAAATGAACAGAACATGTACGCAAATGATTCCAACTCCAAATACTATGGATCGCTTTCACTTGGTGTTCCAGGCGAGATAGCTGGGCTTTATCAAGCATGGTTAAGGCATGGACGATTGAGCTGGAAAACTTTATTTAATCCGGCCATCAAACTTGCGAAAGATGGGTTTGTTGTTGCTCCTTATCTTGGTGCAGCTATTAAAGAGGATGAGAAGGTGGTAATGTATGACCCTGGCTTACGTCAAGTGTTCGCTCCTAATGGGAAGGTATTACAAGCTGGGGATACTTGCCATAACATCGAACTTGCTCGAAGTTTGGAAGCGATTGCTGAGCATGGGCCAGAAGCATTCTATAATGGCAGAGTTGGTGAGAAATTTGTTAGGGATGTGAGAGCAACTGGTGGGATATTGGCAATGGAAGACATGAGGAATTATAAAGTCGAAGTAAGTGACGCCATGGCTGTGGATGTTATGGGCTATAAAATACTTGGAATGCCTCCACCTTCAAGTGGTACACTTGGGATGTCTCTGGTAGGTTTTTGCTTTTTCTATAAATTTCTATCTCAATTTCTTTTGCAATGCTTGTCAGTATGGGTTTCATCTAGTAAATTTTGTGTTGCATGGATGACAACATTATATATATCAGTGAAACTAGATTGATATATTGTTCAAAGTTATATGTAATTGCACTTGTTAACTTACACTTGTAATACTTAGGTGTTGCATATTTTGAATAGCTATGGGGCACTCAAAGAAGTAACTGGTTCACTGGGTCTTCATCGGCTAATTGAAGCAATAAAGCACATGCTTGCCGTCCGAATGAACCTTGGAGACCCTAGTTTTGTTAACATTACCACATTTGTATCTGATATGCTTTCTCCGAATTTTGCAAAGCAACTTCAGAAAAAAATTGTTGACAATACAACCTTCCCACCCGACTATTATTTGAACAGGTAAAATTAATCAACCAAATGCTTTCTCCTAATATCTTGTCATACTTCCAAAAACTTTTTCATTTCTCCTTGTTGATCATACTGATATGATTATAGTTTGAACTTCTTTTCGTTATCAGATGGAGCCAAGTAAGAGACCATGGAACTAGCCATTTTTGTATAGTGGATGCAGATAGAAATGCAGTATCTATGACAACAACTGTAAATTTTCGATTTGGAGCAGGGTTGCTCTCACCTTCTACTGGCATTGTGCTCAATAATGAGATGGGTGACTTCTCAATACCGACAGAAATTCTCGCAGACAAACTTCCTCCTGCTCCAGCAAATTTTATTGAACCAAAAAAGAGGCCACTATCTTCTATGACCCCAATTATCATTCTTAAGGTAACATTCATAAGGAGACCTGGCTCTTTCCAACTTCTTTATTCTTACAAAAAAAAAGTTTAACTTTATATGATCATGTTTACCAAGGTTGTTTGATAGAAGTGATATTAAGACGTAGAGGGCTATTTACAATGGTTTGCCTTTCCAAAGGTTGAAAAATTTTCTATATTCTTGTTGAATTGCTCTATTTATCTCTTGGCGTAATGGTCTATAATGTGACCTTGACCATAGCATTATTAATTTTGCAAACATTTATGGACCTCAATATAAACTATTAGACATAAGCTCATACCTTATATTCATAATTTCTCACATTCTTACAAAGAAATAATTACAAAACAAACATTAAATATTTCATGGTTGGTTAATTAAGTCCTTAAAAAATTGTCTGACACATAATATTAGAAGATTTTTGCTCATGGAGATAGACAAGTTATGCTGACTGCTTTTAAACATTTTATGTGAAGGATAATCAATTAGCTGGGGTCATTGGTGGCAGTGGTGGTACGTACATTATTCCTGCGGTGATTCAAGTGTTTCTCAATCATTTTATCTTAGGAATGGAACCTCTGGCAGCTGTTCAACATCCAAGGGTCTACCATAAGGTGATAATTTATTGTTTAAGAAAATCAATGTTATTTATCTTTCAATCAAAGAATTGGCAAGAATCATGCCTTACATGTTTAAGTAATTTTGTGCAGTTAATACCAAATGTGGTCTTGTATGAAAATTGGACAATAATAGACGGCAACCACATTGAGCTCTCTAAAGAGAGCAAGCTATTCTTAAAAGAGAGAGGCCATGAACTGAAGGGCCAACCTAATGGGGCAATCTGCCAATTAGTCGTACACAACCTTAAAACTAAAAATAAGGGAGGAAAGAATGGATCAGAGTTCAAGGATCAAGTGGTCCATGGAACACTTATTGCTGTTAGCGATCCAAGGAAAGATGGAAAACCGGCTGCAGTTTAACCTGCACATAATGCTTTGTTGTTAATTGTTATCATTGGTAACGTTACTTAAAATATAAGACATTGGTCATGGTTTGCTCATCTTTACTTGTAGGAATTAAAATGTAAAAGGTGCCTTGCAAACTTCTCCTGGTAATTAAAAGTTAATTATTGCCTGCTCTTTGAAAGAATGATACATACCAACTTGTGCTAGCTAATAGTCTCATATGTTTTTACTGTTGCTCCTAAAATGGCCAAAACCATTCTTTTATGAAAAAATAAAAAATGAACGTATGATTATGTGATAAGAGCCTATCTTCTTTATGTATCTCTAGAACTAGAAGTAACCACCAATTAGTGGAGCAATCACACTTGACACTACCGGTGTCTTCTATGTACAGTTTACTCATGTTTTTCATTCATTATGCTTTTCAAGAAAGTAATACATGCATGGGAGAAAATTTGTCGTTGTTGCCATGGAGACGTCGTATTAGGAAGATTGATTGTTGAAGATCTATGTGTCTGTATTGATCCTGCTTGTGGATTAACGAAAATGTACAAAAGCTCTATTTGCCTCTGCCATTCTATGAGTCTCTTCCTTTTTGCATATGGCATCGCCACTCCCTTTGACAACATCCACTAATTCAGAACTTAATTTGAAAGCCATATTTTGACCCGGACGTTTTTGAGATGGCCCTAATAACCAACGAATGACAAGTGCTTTTTCTTGTGTGGATCCTATTTCAATGGGAATTTGATGAGACGATGAATCTTTGTATATAATTTTGTGAGCTTAGGGCTTTAGTTGTTTCACTTGTACATAAAGAACTTTGATGTTAAATGAGTTTTTGTAGCATGTGGAATTTGAAACGTGGTAATACATATAATTAAGGAAGTTAATTTTGTTGTTACAATTGTTGTGACGACCCTAGTTTTCCACACAGACAATGTTGGGTTCCTCGGGCTAGTACCTTCTCCAATAAAGTACTAGTAACCTTCAGCCTTTTCACAAATCATCCAATCCATATAAAATAATCCATGAACAAGTCACACAAGGCATGCATAGATATAACACAAGACATAATAAATCACCTTAAGTGCGTAATTTGCATGAAAGTTAAGTAAAAATATAGTTATTACAGCCATCCATGTCCAAAGTAAAATTCAAAGCTGAAGTAGCGGAAACTCCTAGCCATGACCCGCGCGTCACTGGCTCCTGGCTCTTGGCTCCATCCAATACTCACCAATCAAGGGATAGAAGAAAAATCAATAAGCTATGCCTTTACCCTTATCGAGGGCATTACTGGATCCTAAAAAATGAAGAAGTAGAGTGAGCTAATAGCCCAGTGAGATTATTTTGCATATCTATTATCACATGCTCACCAATAAATTCAAAACTATGCACAATTCAACATTCATGGCATTATCATATACATTACCATATGTGCAGGTTGGAAGATTGATGAATAATTAAAATATATGACATTTATAGTAAAATTCATCATTTAAAAACTATTTAACAAACCAGTCATATAACATAGACTTGTATGCATAATCAAGTGAAGGTTTCCTTCTCATCCTTACGTGCGTACTCATTCCTTAAGTCCACGCTATATGACTCTTGTCGGGTTTCTCATTCTAGTGATTGGTTTTCATGGCAATACACAAATAGACGTCTAGCCTGTAATGTTTCTGCCGTGAGGGTATATCATATCCATGGGGGGGTCTCCTAGACGTCCAACCCAGACTGCTTCTCCCCTTAGGACCATCTCCACACCCTTTCGACCCTCCTCACAATATACAATATGCATATTGTATCTGCCGACCTCCCATCAACCAACCACATGAACAACCCATGAATAATGCAATGATGTATCCCATGCGATGCTATCATGGCATAATGAGCATTCCACCTAAACATGTTCATGCTATATCACTAAAAGCATTCAAACATACTATCACTACAAGAAAATTGACCTTTAGCTGGGAAATATTTTGTAGCTAAAGTTTAACAATTTATAGCTAATTCTATTTAGCTACAAAAGTGACTTTGTAGTTAATTTGTAGCTGAAACTTTGTAGACAATTGTTTTTCCCTATAAAACGACAATTTTGTGGCTAATTATAACTTTTACCTACAAATATTTTGTCGTAGCTACATGATAACTTTACCTACAAAACAAGTTTTGTAGCTAAAAAGAAGCTTTTGCTGCAGCTTCCTCCTGTAGCAGATGGAAGGTTTAGCTACGAAAACTTTTTTGTAGCTAAGACATTATTTAGCAAGAAAAACCATTTTCATAGCTATAAACATATTTAGCTACACCAACTACTTTCGTAGCTGAATCTATATTTAGGTAAATAAATTTTTAGCTACAAAATATATTTTAGTAGCTAAATCAAATATTTAGCTACAAACTTTGATTCATAGCTAGATGGTCATTTGTCTACACTTACTTTGTAGCTGAATATGATTTTGGCTACAAATATGAATTTTTACTTGGCTAAACTCCTCTTTTGAATTCTCTTCAACTACAAACAAATTTTATAGCTGAAACGCAATTTAAATAATCTAGTAATTATATCAATATTGAAGCAGGTTTTCACTAATTTCAAAGGAAAGACAATAGAAGATAATATTCAAATAAATTCATTTCATAGGAGCACAAAATAAGTTTACATAAACAAGTTGCATTGATAGCAACATATATTGTGTGAATAATTAGTACATTTTCCAATAGAACCAAGTAAAATTGAAGGCAAATCGTCAAAAAGTACATATTATGTGCATATCTTCTACATTCAAAATGGTTAAGCTCCCTTGGTGCTTCAAGACTTTAGCTTTATGACTACCCCATAACCTGTATTGAAAAAATAATTCATTTTTCAGCACATATGTATATAAGTTGTATATGTATTGGCTTGTACATCCAAACCTACATTTAGATCTTTATAATTGCAACCAATGGAGGATTGGGGTAATTTTGTGAACTTAACCTGAAATAGAAATTCTTAAAGTTTTTTTTATGATAAATATAATTAATCATCATATTATGAGAGATAATAAAAAACAACAACCATTTATGTACATGAGAATATGCAAAAATCATACCAGGTTTGATGACTTTAGTATTATAACCTTATAACAATCGCTTTACATTCTAATATAAAGATGCATTAATGCATTTTCATATTTACTGTCAAAGGTGGATGTACACATTACTAGAAAAAACAAGCAACTACATGTTGGACAAGAAAAGTTAAGAGTCATAACTTAGATCTTACCATTTATGAAGGAACTGGAGCTATATCTCTTTTCAATTTTTCAATTTTCACTCAAGAGTTTTTAATGTGTTTTTACATCCCTTGACTAAGTCTTTTTCCAACTACATGGGGTGGACTAAGTATTATGGTTCTCCAATAACAAAACAAACAATTATTATAGATACTACAAATTGTCTTTCAAGATTAATTAACCTTTATTTTACTAATTGGTGAATGTTTTTAGCGAATAGTATAAATGAGGTGAATTCACTTGCCATTTATATTTATATGGCCTCCAACAAGATTTATACAAAGTTCCCTCTTCCAACAAAATTTGCACAAAGTTTCCTCAGTTGTCAATAATTAACCAAATCTAACTTGTAACTGATTTATAGTACATCATATACATTTCATCGTTTCCTTGTACATTCAATATATATAAATAGAGAAACATTATTTTAACATTCATATTCATGTATACATGATAAGTTTTAACATTGACTGCATAGTTAAACTAGAAATTTACAAAATATTCATGTATTAATCCAACATGAACTGTAATCAACCCTTAAGGCACATCGTGTCACTAATTATTGATTCGAGCAAATTTCATGATTGATAAGTGGGTTTTTACGTGTCTTTTATGTTATAGCTTCGGGTTAGTATATTTCATTTTTCACTTTTATATGTCATTTTAGGTGAATGTTTTGATAGGTTTTACACTTAGTTTATGTTTGATTTTGTAGGTGGTCTTGAAGTGATTTGAAAGTGGTGAACAAAATGGCCAAGCAATGGAAGGAAGAAACAATTGCAAAACAAGTGCAAAGACATGTGAAAAAGGGGTTAAAAAGGTAAAAAAAAAAGGCCAAAATTCAGCAGGTTGGGCATTGTGGCGCCCAAAACTAGCGCTGCCACCACTGGAAAAAAAAAAAATAGCACACTAGGCGCTACAACGCCCAAGGGCAACGTGGCAGCGCCCGTGCGTCTCCAAGTCCTACTTTGAGTAGGAATTTACTCCGAATCTTCACCAACGTTTTCCTACTTTTTCCTACTTATAAATAAATCATAAAGGAAGATTTTTAAGGGATAATAGAGAGGAGAACAAGTCAAAGTGGAAGGGATCGAAGAGACGAAAACGACGAAGTTGGAGACAAAAGAGCAATCTTCACATCTAGATCTAATTTGTTTCTTCATGTTTATGTTCATGGATTTGTTTTATGTTTTATTCTTTCATATTATGAACTAGACCATTGATCTAGAGGATAGATGGGTCCTCTCTTTGATACCATGTCTTAGATTGATTTTTTATTATTATTAATAAATTTTCCTTAGTTTATTTATATTTTTCAATTTTTAATGTTTTTGATCTACTGGCCATATATTGAATGTTCTTAGATCTAGAATTAGGCACTGGGAATTTGGGATTGCATTGGGGAAAATATAGCCTAGAATAATTATAGAATTGAGAGATTTATAATATTCTTTGAAGTTGTCACGACCCACTATCTGTGATGTCATGACCGGCATGAAACCCCGAGTATATCCTCCCTCAATATCCCTGACATCCCGTCAGCCTTCTAATAATACACCATAATCCCAATAATCAACATCAAAACACATGGACAATAATAGATCATCAATGTAAAAGCCTACCCAAATGACAACCATAATTTTTTTTTTTAAGTCCATAATGTTCAAAATATACAAAATCCTACTTAACCATAAATTACAACCCATCTATATGTTAAGTATAAACATTAGGTGTTACTTAATACAATTTATCAAAATAAATGCGAAAAAGTACTAAACACCTACATCACAAAAGTGTAGGGAAAATGCCCCGCAGCTAAGCTTTTCCCTTCCCCTTCCTATCCGAACCTAAAAGGATAAGAGTGAGGAGTGAGCTACAACAAACTCAGTGAATATTTTTTACAAGTGGCAACATATATATGCATTTATGTAAATCATTGCAAGATCATTAAAACCATTTAATCATCATGGATACAAATAAGATTACATACATGCTCAATATAATGCATCGTGTCATATACAAGACAATGCATATCATTTATAAACATGCTCATGCAATCCTAACACCTCCTGAGTAAGAGTTAATACAAGGGCCTGAGTGCGCGACACCCATCGCCCGATCGACCTCTTACCCGTATTTTATTAGAATTCTCAGGATTGTATGAACCATAGGATCCGCCCACTAAGACAAGTACCATGCTTAGGCGAATCCTAACATACACAACCTATAGAAATCCTCTGTCAGGTCCACAATTAGGGATCACCACTAGACTTACGAGATTCTCTGAAGAAAATCCCAACTAGGAGACTCTACCCAATTGCTAACCCTATTAGATTATGCTCAAATACATTTCATGAGACATTAAATCATGCATACTACAATAGATAAGCATTTAAAACATTTCTATACTACAATGCCACATATAGAAACCAAGAAGTAAGGAAACACTCACAACTTGATTGGCTAGACTTAGTCAATCCAATCCAATCCACAAAAAGCACTAGAATGACCACAATCACCCCAAGCACTTCAATCCCCAATTGGCCTATTTGGGTTACTTAAATCAATTCCAATCCCTGCATATGACATGGTTCACACATTACTAAAATCAGTCCACTAGTGTGCCAAACAACCATGTTTAAACCCAATTCCAAAGCCAATTAAGATTCGAAAATGATTATACCCATGAGCCAATTGCATATTGCTCAATTCAACCATATAAAATCAAATTAAACCATACATAACCCAATTGAATGCAATAGGTTGATCCTCATGATCCAACCACTATAATACAAGGCATTCAATCATAATTAGAATCAATTAGACTATTTATCAAGTCAATTTCATCAATTGACCAAGTCTAAGTCAAAATCCCCAAATTTGGGCAAATACCCAAATTCATTGAAATTTTCCAAATTACATTGCCTAGGCCAAAATTACATTACACTAGGGTTTTCCACTAATCAAAATCAGTAAATTGGACTACTATACATCCACATTTACCCATGTATTCAACATAAAAATCACATGCAAATTGAATAGGAAACCCTAAGTCCAAAATCCTAGTTTAGGTCAAATACCTATTACCCTACCAATTTCTTGTTAGAAATTGAGGGTTTTACCATTAATAGACTCCCAACATCATCTAGATTAACATATCTCAAATGCAAGACCTAATTTCAAAATGTATTTTCCACCACCCTCCTTAAATTTCGAGATTCATGAGTGAAAAACACCCATTAGGTCAAAAGCAAACTTGCATGCATGAATGAAAGTGATAGAAGGAAGAAAAATGAGAAAGAATGAAGAAGAAATGATTACCTTGGGGATTCTTGAGTAATAATGTACCCAAAACCCTAACTTTTCCCTTCCTTTTCTCCTCCCCCCTTCCTTTCCTCTTCTTCAAGCTCCTTTGCCTCTTTTGGAAGTGAAAAAATGAGAGAAATCAAGTCTCAATGACTTATATAGAGGTTAAGTGGCATTTTGGGCCCACACTTAAATAAAAGAAACAGTTTGCCTTCTGCAATTACTTGCACTTAGATAATAAATTTCATGCAAATGACTTACCAATTTAACATCTTAACCGTTTAAAAGTTTTAAGACTCAGTTACCAACCTTCTGGTAAAATTTCAGCTCAATCCAACGGTGCGAGATCTAACCGTTTGATCAAAACTGCGGAAGAAAATTCGCAAATTCGAGAAACAGTGTTTGGAGTCTTATACCTCACAGTAGACAACTCCGATCAAGATCTTCACCGTTCATAATGAATATCTATCAGAGAAAAATAAGCTGAAAACATTTTAGCTCAATCAGACCACGGATCTAGGAGATCAAGCCATTGATGTAATCGGTGACAAAAATTTCTTCTTCCATGGAGCGAGCTCCATTGATCAAAACACCGTTTTCGACATGTTTCGACGTCGAACGGGTCTCCGATCATTCTGAAACTTCACGCGCACTCTAAACGACGTAAAATCATGCCTTTACACTCGAACCAATGCGCGTCGAGCATCATATACCTATACGTATACGTATATGGGTACTCTACGGGTCAAAATGACGTCATCATAAGGTACGGACATTACAGAAGTTGTGGAAAAAAATTACAAAGCCTAAAGAAATTATATGATTTTGGTTTTTATCGAGAGATCGAAGTCGTTTCATATAAATATGTTATGACTTGGCACTTGAGAGAGGAAGTTAGAAATTTGAGGGTTTTTGACTTATAAATTAGGAGAATAAATTAATAATAAATATATATAAAAGACATAGTTGAAAGTTAGGTGAAGTTGAACCTCTAAAATTTCTCTCTATTGGATTTCTTAGTGATTTTGAATTTCTATTATTGCCTAGTTTTAATTACATTATTTTTAATTTAGTTTATTCTCGATTTTGATTATCTAGATAAAGTTAGGGTTATTAATTATGGTAGTGAAGAGTTAAATCAATCCTTGAGGACGATAACCCAATTTATCGGTATATTATAATTTGACATCGTGCGCTAGTAGAAATTCATGTATAAGTTTTTGGCGTCGTTGCCGGGGATTGTTTCAATTCTAGTTTAACTAATATCATCACCAAATGACCTTGATTTTAATTTAGATTTTCTTTTTTTTTTTCTAACTTTTCTTTTATTTTTGATTTGTCTCTTTGTAGGTTCTTTCGAGCGGTGTATGCGAAAATATAGAAGTTCTGAACTTCTACCTTGTGATCCAGAAATTGATAGAACACTTCGGAAGATAAGGAAGGAGAAAAGGACTAAAATTCAAGCAATGGATTCCGAGAACAATCAATTAACTCTATGGGATTATTTCAAGCCAGTAATCAATGAGAACTACTCGGGCATTGTGGGATTGCCAATCAATGCAAATAACTTCGAGTTGAAACCAGCTTTGATAACTATGGTGCATCAACATCAGTTTGGTGGTTCTCCACAAGAAGACCAGACCACACATTTGACTAAATTCTTGGAGATGTGTGATACGGTGAAGATGAATGGAGTTAATGTGGAAGCCATTAGGCTGCGTTTGTTTCCCTTCTCTTTAAGAAACAAAACGAGGGCATGGTTGCAATTATTGCAACCCGGAAGCATTACAACTTAGGAGGATATGGTTCAAAAGTCCCTTCAGATGTTCTTTCCATCAACAAAGACGACTCAATTGTGGGCAGAGATTGGGCAATTTAAGCAACTAGATTCCGAATCACTTTATAAAGCGTGGGAAGGATTCAAGGACCTCCTTAGGAAGTGCCCCCAACATGGTTTCCAGGATTGGTTGCAAATCCAAATGTTCTACAATGGGATAACGGTGCCAACAAGAACTTTAGTAGATGCGGTTGCTGGAGGCACTTTATTGAGGAAGATGGCTAATGAAGCTCTTCTTCTATTGGAGGAAGTGGTTTCCAACAATTATAAGAGTCCAAGTGAGCGCTCCATGGTAAAGAAGGTAGCTGGAATGCGTGAGGTTGATCCTATAACAACACTATCGGCACAAATGTTGTAACGCCCATACCTTAGAATGATGTCATCATGACCTGTAGAGTACCCGTATACGTATACGTATACATATTTGATGCTCAACGCAGGTTGGTTCAAGTGTCTTTGCATGTTATTTTAAAGAATTATCATTATTAATATTGTCATTTATGTGCTAATGACATTGATAGTGATAATAATACACATCACTAAAGTAATATATTAATAGTGACATATTAATGTTAATGTATGTGTTATTAGTTGTATAATGGGGCCAATTGGACCATGATTTAAAATGGGCATGTATTGATTAAATAAATGAAAGAAATGATGGAATTGTTGGAATTAGTGGATTGGTTAACAACTCACATGTGAGGTTGTGATTGGGTAAAGACCATGTGGCTAATAAATGAGCCCATGAGCAAACACTTGGCATGGTGTTGGAACATGATCAACACTTGAAAAAATAGGTGCATGTGGGTGTAACATGTGTCTGAATCTCTCATTTTCTTCCTTGGGGGACATTTTTGAGAGTGCAAGGTTGAGAGAAAAGAAGAGAAGAGAAAGAGAGAGGAAGTTGCTTGAAGGGAAGTCTTATCAACGTTTTGATCAGAGGGTTGATATCTTAGATCCATGGTCGAATCAAGCTGAAACTTTGTCCTCCAGTTATTCTCTTATGGTTATTCGTTTTGGTCGGTGTAGATCTTGATTGGAGTTTTCTTCTGAGAGATATAACCTCCCAAACATAGCTAGTAGGAAAATCTGAATTTCTCACATAGTTTAGATCAAACTACTTGATCTCCTAAATCTACCGTTGGATGGATGTGATACTTCAGAAGATGGTTAAAAATATAATGTGTTGAATTCTGAACGGTTAAGATTTGGATTGGTTCAGTATTTTGGGAGATATAATCGTTTGAGTTTAAGTATTTGCAGCAGGAGAGGAGAAACCGTTCAGTTGGAGTTGTTTTACTCAAAGAGGCATATCTCTTTAATCTACCATTGGATTTAGCTCAATTTTGGACAGAAGGTTTATCTCTTGATGTTATTGAATCTGAACGGTTAAATTAGTTATTGGATATTTATTTTGGTAGTTTGTTACATCCGAACAATGCATTGAATTAGGGTATAATTAATGTTTAGCCATGTACTTGACCTAGACCTAGGTTATGGACTTAGGGTTTTCCATTCAAGTTGCATGTCATATATGTTGATATAATGGATAGATGTGGTGTTATGGTGGTCCAAGTTACTGATCTTGATGGCTGAAAACCCTAGGTGTAGTGCAATTTTGACCTAGGCCTTGTAATTTGGGAAATTGCATGTGATTGGGAATTTGCCCAAATTTGAGAATTTTGACCTAATTGATGTTAATTGGTCAAATTGACTTGCAATTAGTCTAATTAACCCTATTTATAATAGAATTTCATGTATTATAGTGGTTAGATTAACCTATTGCATTCAATTTGGCTAAATGTGGGTTAATTGGGTATTAAATGGTTAAATTGGGCAATATGAGATTGACTCATGTGTAGGACCATTTTAGAATCTTAATTGACATTTGATTTGAGTTTAAACATGGTTAGTTGGCATACTTGGACTGATTTTCAATTTTGGCATAAACCATGTATGTTTCAGGATTTGTGAATGATCTAAGTTAACCAAATAAGCCAATTGGGGATTGAGTTGCATTGGGTGATTGTGGCATCCTAGTGCTTCTTGGAATTGGAAATTGGGTCTAGCCAATCAAGTTGTGAGTGTTCTTTTACTTGTGAATTCTATATGTGACATTGTAGTATAAAATGTTTTAAATGCTTGTACAATGTAGTATGCATGATTTATTGAATTCATGAACTGTATTTGAGCATAGTCAGTTGGAAAAGCAGTTGAGTTATGTGCATTCCCAAAGCTTGGAATTTCTTATAGAAATCCCATTGGGTCGACCGGGAATCCTTAATTGTGGACCTTACAAAGGATTTCTATGGGTTGTGTATATTAGGATTCGCCTAGACATGATACTTGTCTTGGTGGGTGAATCCTATGGTTCATACAATCCATAGAAATTCTGATAGATATGGGTAAGAAGTCGATCGGGCATGAGTTTCACGCACACATGGCCCTTGTATTGATTCTTACTCAGGAGGTGTTAGGTTGCATAAGCATGTTTATAAAATGGTATGCATTGTCTTGTTTATGGCATGATGCATTATATTGACATGTATGTAATATTGCTTACACCCATGATTATTTAAATGATTTTAATGATTCTTGCAATGTTTTACTTAAATGCATATATATGTTGCCACTTGTATAGAACATTCACTGAGCTTGTTATAGCTCACCCCTCATCCTTATCTTTTCAGGACCTGATAGGAATAGGAAGGGGAAAACTTAGCTGCGAAGTGTTCCCGTACTTTTGTTGACGTAGGTGTCAGTACTTTTCCGTATTTATTTTGATAAATTGTACTATGTAACACCTAATGTTTATACTTAACATTTAGATGAATTTGTACTTATGGTTAAGTATAATTTTTGTACTTTTGAACACTGTGGACTTGGAGAATATATATATATATATTTTATGATTGTCATTTTGGATATGTTTTATAATGATGATCTTATTTATGTCCATGTGTTTGTTGTTGTGTATTTAGGATTATGGTGTGTATTAGAAGGCTTATCGGGATGTCGTATATGTCGAGGGAGAATATACATGGGGTTTCTTGCAGGTCATGACGTCATAGTTCTTGGGTCATGATTAATGTCCACCCTCATACATCACATAGCGACTTTATCTAATCAAGGAGCCTCTCATACAATTGAATTTGTTGCAGCTGCAAGTATGACGTATTCAGGAGTAGACACTAATGAAGAGCAAGTACAATTTGTGAATAACCGGGCACATAATTATAGGGATAATGCACCACTGCCGAATCAATATCACCCGGGCATTCGTAATCATGAGAATTTCTTCTATTCCAATATGAGGAGTATGTTGCAACCTCCATCGGGCATGTGCAATCAAGTCCCTGAGAAGAAGCCATCTTTGGAAGACCTTGTGAGTACTTTTGTGGGCTAGACAATAACTAGGTTCAACAAGGGTGAATGAAGGCTGGATAATATTGAGACTCACATGGGTAATGTGGGAGCTGCATTAAAGTCTTTAGAGGTTCAGATTGGGCAACTTACTTCTTCCATCAATACTCAACAAAGAGGCTCCTTTCCAAGCAATATCGAAGTGAACCCCAAAGAACAATGCAATGCTATTATTCTTAGGAGCTTCGAAGTTGAGAGAGTCAATCTGTGACGCCCCGAAAATTATTTCATCTAGCCCATAACCCAATTGCACTTTGCTCAAACTCTATGCGTTGCCTTGTTATGTTTGGTGTTTGTTTGATGGTTGTTTAATGTTTGTATAGTTGATGCTTGATAATGTATATAAATATGTGTATCATAAATTGTATATGGGTCATTTTAAATTAAATTATAATGCATATGTTATTATTTATGCATGGGCCCATTAAACCATGAATTGATATGAGTTAGGATTGATTGAATAAAAGGATAAATGAGAATGAAAATTTGGTGTTTTAAATGGATTGGACAATTAAAATACATGGAAGCATGAAATTGGTTAAAGTACATGTAGTTGGTATGGGTAGTATGAGACCAACACATGTTAAGGTTGGTGCATGAAAGTCGACAAGTGTCCCATGCTCACTTCTCTTCTTCAAGGAAGTGCTAGAATGAGTGGAGGGAATCAATGAGAGAATCAAGGAGGGAATCAAGGAGAGAATCAAGGAGGGAATCAAGGAAGTGTTAGAAAGAGGTGAGTGGAGAGAAAGGAAAAAAAAGAAGAGAAAGAAAAGAAGAGAAAGGAAAGAAGAAGAGAAAGGAGGGAGTTGCAGGAGGAAGATCTCTGCGACGTTTTCATCAAAGATCTGGATCTTTGCGATGTATGGTCAGATTGAGCTCAACATTTGTCAGCAAGTTCGTAGCTTATGGTTATTTATTATAGCCGGTGGAGATCTTGATCAGAGGTTTCGTCTAAGAGATCTAACCTCTCAAACAAAGCTGGTCGGAAAGTCTGGATTTCTCGCGCCGTTTCGCTCAAACTTCTAGATCTCCTTAATCTACCGTTGGATGGATATAAACTTTGGTTATGTAGTGTATAACGGATACTTCTGAATTCTGAACGGTGGAGATCTTGATTAGAGGTTTCTTTTGAGAGATCTAACCTCTAAAACAAAGTTGGTCGGAAAGTATGGATTTCTCGTGTCGTTTCGCTCAAACTTGTAGATATCCTCAATCTACCGTTGGATGGATATCAAATTTGGGTATGTAGTTTATAACTGATATTTCTGTATTATGAACAGTGGAGATGTTTATACGTTTAGTATTTTGTGTGATATAGTCATCTGAGTTTGAGTATTTGCAGCAGGAAAGGAGAAATTGTCTGATTAGAGACTTGTTCATCAAAGATACTTATCTTTTCGGTCCACCGTTGGATTGGGCTGATATTTGGACAGAATGTTTGTTTCTTCACATACTTCAATCTGTACGGTTGATTTTGTGATTACATATTTCTGTTAGTAGATTGATACATCTGAACAGAATATTAAATGAAGAATTGGTAGGGTTGCTTGTATTAGACCTAAATTTAGAATATGAACTTAGACCTTACCAAATAGCTTGCATGTCAACTATATTGACCTAGTTGCCATTGTTGATGAACCCATGATGCAAAATCAGTGATATACATGGCTGAACATGGTGACCTAGTGTAAATCGGCAATATGGCCCAAGTATGGAAATTTTCATATTTTAGGGCTTTTGATGCTTTTGGCCCAGAATCATTGAATTGATGCAACTTACGTTTAATTAAGCATGATTAGGGTTGATTATGCTACTGATTTGGTGGTTGTGACCATATCATGAGTTAGGCCTACTTGTAATCAAGTGACCCAATTTGGGCATGTTTATGCATAAGGAATTGAAAATCAGTATTTTTGATTAATAGAATGGTTTATGAATGAGAACTATGCATTAGAAGCCTAAGTCATGTGATTTGAGTTAAATGATGGGATTAGATGGAATTTAGGCCTATTGTTTATATGTGGGCTGATTTAGGGTTGATGTGTAATGTCTATGTGATTGAGCATAGAAATTGATGTATGGTAGGATATTGATGAATGTTTCAGGATCTTGATTGGGTTGATTCGGTTTGGTGGTCGTGTGTGGTTAAATACTCTCGCGAGGCTTGGTTGTGAGTAGACTTCATTTATGATTATATCTTTTATGTCATCATATCACTTATATATATTGTACGTTGAAAGCATGAATGTGTTCTAATGTTTTGAATGATGCATTGATTTGAGAAAACCTTATGACTTTGGTTGGGCCCATCTATCTGGCTAATAGGGGGACTTAACCTTGTCATAGGAGGGTTTTAGGAAAGGAAATGATTGGGATCAACGGTACGGTGAAATAGACGTGCACTAGTAACCCAATGCATGTGGAATGTGAATCCAAATTGATAAGCTTTTACTTGCATCGAACTTATTATAAATGTTTGATATCTATATGTTATGAGCTTTTAATCATACTCGACATTGACATGCATACATGATATTTATTGATGAGTATTGATAGCATATTTGAATTCTATTCACTGGGCACCGTTGGCTCACCCTCATTTTCCTCTTTTAGGTCCTTCTGTCCCGAATAAGGGCAAAGGAGTAGTTATATCTTGAGGGCCTTGCCTGCGAGAGAATCCAAGGCCTCGATGTGAGTTGAGAGGCATTTTGATTGAACTGTATTTTAAATTATGAAGTATTATATTTTGGATTATGTAATTATAATACTTACCACATTGTAGTATGGGTGAGTTGGGACTTGTTAAATAGACCATGTGGGCATATGACAATTTTTATTTGTACCCACAATTTTAGACTTTATGTGTATGTCAATTTTAATGGACTATAGGGATTATGATTTTATGGTTCATTTTTATGGATTATCTCTTGTCTTGGATGATTAATACGGTGGGTAGTTTTGTTTAATACCTTTTGATATTATGTCGTTGTTTGAGATAAGGCTCGTAGGGTCTCAACCACCTCACGGGAGTTGAGGAGTGGTCGGAGATGCCTACGCCGGGCATCTCGTCCCGGCATTCGACATGCCATTCCCTGCGGGGTTGGTGGTCCGGGGCGCGGGGTCGCCACAGTTGGTATCAGAGCCTGATTTTACTAGGTTTGGTCTATGTATTGGACTTAGATGACTTTGACCTAGGAATTGGGTGAGAGATTTAGGTGATTAAAAAGCTTAAAGGAACTAACTTAAAAGCCTTACTATCATATTTTCTGTGTGTATTATATGATATGGGTAGTTATGAGGCGGGCACTAGTGGGGCCGAGGCTAGTGGAGCTGCAGGGGCAGCAGGACTTCAAATGGCTGTACCTCAGCCTATGCCTACACCTGTTCCTATTGTTGTGGAAAACCCCACTGATCAGCGGATCAAACTGCTAGAGAAGTTCATGAAGCTAAAGCCTAAGGAATTCACTGGTGGGGTTGACTTGAAGAAGGCCGAAGATTGGCTGAAGAATGTCGAGAAGATCAGTCGCTCCTTAAAGCTTGATGAGGAGTCTCAGGTCCTATGTGCTGCTCACACACTGGAGAGTGATGCAGAGGACTGGTGGCTTTCAGTGTTGGATACACAGGGGGCAGTGAAGAGTTGGGACACCTTCAAACGGTTGTTCTTACAGGCTTACGTTCCAGAGACTGAGAGACAGGCTAAACAACTCGAGTTTTTGAACCTCGCACAGGGCACCATGTCAGTCAGGGAGTACGAGCTCAGGTTTAGGCAACTCGCAGTTTATGCCCCTGGGTTAGTTCAGACGTCGAGTGACAAGATTATGAGGTTTTCTTTGAACCTAAGGCCTGCGATCCGACAGGCCTTGCCTGTGACGAAGATGACTGATTTTACCACAGTGGTCCAGAGGGCCAAACAGTATGAGTTGGCTGAGCGGGTTAATGGTATGTCTACACGGGCAGGTCCAGGTGAACAGACTTCACAAGCAGAGTCTGGGGGACATTTCCAGACTCCGTGGAAGTAGGGAAGATGGGAAAGGAATAGAAAGTTTTATGGAAGAGCACAGTCTGATGGTGCTCAGAGTAAGGCATCCCAGGTTCAGACTGGTGTGATGACCTCACCAGTGGTTTCCTCTCCTGTCCCGATTCCTATTCAGGCACCGAGTGCACCGAGACCCCCATTCCCACAAACTGCTGGCCGAGGCAGAGGTAGAGGCCGAGGAGGCTATGTGATGACATCTCAGACTGGATCATTTGCGCCCAGGGCTCCGTTCTTATGTTATCAATGTGGGCAGGCTGGGCATAGGAAGTTAGAGTGTCCAAATTTTCAGAGAGCTCAGGGATTTGTAAACCTCTCGATTCTACAACAATTTTATGTCATAATCCCCTATTTCCAACATAGAAAACCCTATCTCGAGTGACACCTTCCAAATCTAAAATCATTCAATTTCTGATCAAGAAACCAAAAGCATTAAGCATATGAAATCATAAATAGACTATAGCAATTTCATTGATAATAAACAAAACCTAAGATTAAAACATAATCTCTAGTTTAGGATCCATCTCCTCTCTAGAAAATAAACTTAGTTCATAGCTTGAATGAAACAACATAAGATATGGAGAAAAACTTAATAATAAACATGAATATCCAACTAGAAATTATGAAACTAGAATCTTCTTCTTGTTTCCAAGTCCAAATCGTCACGTTCCTCGCCTCCTAGCCGTCTTGTTCTCTTCCCCCGTGTGTTCTCCTGTGTGTACTAAAAACACTTACTTTCGATATATTATATGCTCCATAAGTCGTCCCAAAAAATTAGAAAGTCTAGAAAATCATCCAAATTGCAACAGGGGTGCCTAGCACCGCGGCACCCCGATAAACATTTCCAGCACAGCGGTGCTCCGTTAAGGTTGTTCCAGCGCCGCGGTGCCCAGAACCTCAACTGTTGCGCCTGATTCATGAACTTAGCCAATTTTTGCCACTTTTCTGCTTGACATCTTTATGCTTGTCCCTTGCCACTTCTTGTACATGTTCTTCTCATCCAAATCCATGACTAATGCATCCAAATTAAATTAATAACTCACTCAAATGTAAATTAGATCAATTTATTAACTAATCAACTAAAATAATGCATAAAAACCAAATTAATCTAAACTAACAATTGCATTAAAACTAACATAAACACATGAAACTAATGCATAAAATGTCCTAAAACATGCTCTATAGCCTATCTAAATATGCAACTATCAAATACCCCCAAACTTAAGACTTTGATCGTCCCAAGCAAAGGGAAAACAAAACTAAAACTCATGATTCATAACCGAATACAGTCACAATCTCGCACAATTAAAGACTTAACTCAACGTTATAAACATATACATGGCCTCCAAGATCACACAAAAAAAATATTTACTTCTAGGAAGAATTTCAAGAGCATAAAATCGTCTAGATTTTCAACCCAACTCTCACCAAGTTTTTGCCTTTGATTCTTTCACACATGAGTACATAGCTAATCTCATCAAACCAATCATGCAAATCATGAACAAGTGCAAGCAAGTGTTAAGTGTAGGATCTCAAACTATATAATTTAGGTTGGAACTCCATAGGCAAGTCTTTCACACCACTCTCCACTAATGTAGATCACACACCATTCAAAATCAGTAGGTCTTTCATAGGTTTTAATGTAAGGCTTAGGTTTAAAGGTAGGAAGAATAGAAACATTATAGCTCAAAACACCCTAAACACTTTGATTAATTACTAACATCCACTACATTGAATTTGAAACCAAAACCTCTTTTCAACATATATCTCTCACTTATTCTCATTCTTTTGTTTGCTTTTTATCATCATTCACTTTTCTTTTATAGAATGCTACACCCCCAAACTTGCTTCTTTTCACACATAGATGTAACACCCTTTTCTTCTCTTTTTCATCTTCTTTTCTTTTTCTTCTTCTTCTTTCAATACAATTCATAAGCAAACTTACTAAAAATTTCTTCTTTATCACCCTTTTGTCATCTTTTTCATTCCCCATTGTTCTTCCTTCCAAATAATAACACTCCAACATGCTCAAAGTATATAAGGTACATAGGTTGCAAAACAGGGAATTTAAACATGATAAGCTCAAAATTCATGATGCATAGGTAACAAAGAAAGAGATATTTAGCTCAAAATGGGAACTATGGATATAATAGAGAATAGGGTAGGCTTTTTGGTTCAAGCTTTTCCAAACATGGCCTAAATCATTTTCCTCATAGTGTGTTTTCTAGGATTTCGCCTCAAGTGGTGATCCAACTTGTTCTAGAATCCCTAGAGATCTATGATATGACTTAGCAAGCAAATGTCCATTTCAAACAATCTAAATCTAATGATCAAAACCATGTACAAATGGTTAAGTCTCTCCACCAATTCCCAGCAAAAAGTTAGATCAAGCACACGTACTTGTAGGTACTCTTTACATTCCGCTATAGTTTCATATCTCTAAAGTGTTCTCATGTCATTGGCCCTCCATAAGTAAGTCTAAAGTTGTAAAAGAATGTGACTATCTAGCCTAAACCAATGCATAATCAACTAACATACCATGACCAAAAATTCAAAACTCTCCCCCCAAACTTGAAGCAAGCATTGTCCTCAATGCAAAAAAAAATTATCAAAGAAGTAGTAGGCAAAACAGAGGCATAAAGGAGATAAAAGAGTTTAAAAAACCCCCTGAACTCAAATAGGTGAAGGCACATGATGCACACCATTCGTCTCTCCAAAATGCTCCAAAACGACCCCCAAACTTGCTTTAGAACTTGAAAAGGGTAAGGAAAAAAAATCTATCAAGGTACGAATTCAAAGCTTATACTACAATGACTAAAAATAAATAAATAAATAAATAAAGCATAAACTGATGGGTTGCCTCCCATCCAATGCTTGGTATAGAGTCGTCAGCCCGACTTCTTCTACTCGCTTAAACTGAGTATGTTTTCTTATTATTTCTGACATCCTCTCGTCTTCCTCATTGTTCAACATTGATTGCATCACCGGACTTGTGCACTTCTCCCATAAAAATGTTAAAGAATGCACCACAAGTAGAAACACAAAATTCGAAGAAGTATCACTCCCTTGTAATGGAGGAATATCATCGATGTACTCCATTGGTGCTTTCCACGCATTTTGGCATTGATAACCAAACACCTCAAAATGGCTTTGAATCTTGGTATCAAACCCCTCAACTTTCTCTTGAAGTACATGGGCAAATTGATCCTCAAAAGTGAATGCATATTCCTTGACATCCAAACATTTCTCCACACTTATAGGCTCCAATTCATCATATGGCATCAAAAGCTCACTTGATTGCACATCAATTGGCACCTTTTGATCACCACACTCAAGCACATCTTGTTGAATATTCATTTCTTCTTTCTTCAAGGCTTCATAGCATTGAATCTCTTGTAGAATAGTCAACTGTCTTGGTGGTGGTGGTGGTGGTGACATGTCTTGATATACTTAATCAACCCCCTTGACATATTCTTCATCGTTCAAGAAGGAATCTCCTTGATGTTGAGCATTTAGAGATGAAATGATTTGCCTGATATAACCCTCTATATTTTTCATTGAAGCTCCCATTTTGTCCAATTGAATGCTTTCATCCATTTTTTTTCATAGAATCATTAAGTAGATCTTCCAAGGATGGCTTCTTCTCCACTTGATTGTAGACATCCGCTTGAGGTTGCAACTCATTCCATTGATTATTGAACTTAGGCCCACTCTTATCTGACCTTTTTTTTTATAGATAATTAGTAAGTATATCTTCTAAGGATGACTTCTTTTCCACTTGATTATGGATGCCCGGTAGAGGTTGCAAGATATTCCATTGATTGTCATAGGAGTAGTTCTCATGGTTAGAAATACCCCGAATGGTATTGATAGGGTAAAAGATCACCCATCCAATTATATGCCCAATTGTTACCACAATGAACTTGCTCCATAGTGAACTCATTCCTGAATAGCCCATACTTGCAATTCCCATTCTTTCTACAGTAGCTTGAGATCTTGCCTCTATAAGCTCAGAAACTTGCTGCTGGAGCTTAGATATTGATGCCGACAACTCATGAATAGGATCAACTAGCCCGAAACTATATTGAGAAGTTGAGTGATTAAAATTGTATGCCATTAAAAAAAAAAATTAGAAAAATCAGAAAAAAGAAATACAAATAAAAAAAAAATACTAGATTAAAATCAAAATCAATTACTAAAGATATTGATAAAACTAAAGTAAAACAATCCTGACAGCGGCGCCAAAAACTTGTTGCAATAAATTCTATATTCACAAGTGTACAAATAGTCAAGTTATAATAAATCCAATGTGAGTCGGGTTATCGTATCCACAGGGATTGTTTACCTCAACAATTACCGTTTTCACTAATTTCTAATTTTATCTAGCGATCAATTTGTACAGATTCAAATGAATTAAAAATCAAATAAAACAAATTAAGATTAATGAACTATGAATTATATCAATATATGAGGAACATCTAGAGAATCAACTTTACCTAACTTTCAATTATGTAACCTAGACATGTTGATTATCAAATCAATTTCCTAGTCTATAGGTCAAAATCGTCACGTCTCTAATTCTCTCTCTCGAGTGCCGAATTAGAACGTATCATTAAACAATAGGATTTGATCTCTCGATAAAACCCTAATTCCTAACAACCCATTAAACTCCGTGATTTTCCTACAACTTCATGAAACTTTGTAAACCTCTCGATTCTACAACAATTTCATGTCATAATTCCCTATTTGCAACCTAGAAAACCCTCTCTCGAGTGCCGCCTTCCAAATCTAAAATCATTCGATTTGTGATCAAGAAACCAAAAACATTAAGCATATGAAATCATAAATAGACTATAGCAATTTCATTGATAATAAACAAAACCTAAGATTAAAACATAATCTCTAGTTTAGGATCCATCTCCTCTCTATAAAATAAACTTAGTTCATAGCTTGAATGAAAACAACACAAGATATGGAGAAAAACTTAATAATAAACATGAATATCCAACTAGAAATTATGAAACTTGAATCTTCTTCCTTGTTTTTAAGTCCGAATCGTCGCGTTCCTCACCTCCTAGCCATCTTGTTCTCTTCTCCCGTGTGTGTTCCTTTAAAAACCCTAACTTTTGATATATTACATGCCCCATAAGTCGTCCCAAAAATTAGAAAGTCTAGAAAATCGTCCAAATTGCAACAAGGGTACCCAGTGCCGTGAGCTGCGCCGCGGTGCCTCGATAAACATTTCCAGCGTCGCGGTGCTCTGTTAAGATTGTTCCAAGGCTGCGGCGCCCAGAACCTCAACTGTTGCCCCTGATTTGTGGACTTAGCCAATTTTTGTCACTTTTCTGCTTGGCGTCTTTATGCTTGTCCTTTGTCACATCTTGTACATGTTCTTCTCATCCAAATCCATGACTAATGCATCCAAATACCGTACAAAACAAAGCAGATTAAATTAATAACTCACTCAAATGTAAATTAGATCAAATTTATTAACTAATCAACTAAAATAATGCATAAAAACCAAATTAATCTAAACTAACAATTGCATTAAAACTAACATAAACACATGAAACTAATGCATAAAATGCCCTAAAACACACCTAAAACATGCTCTATAACCTATCTAAATACGCAACTATCAACATACTCAAAATTCCAGGGGACATGAGCATTTGCTACCAGATAAACGTGCTTGGAAGTTGTGTTCAAGAGATTCACATGGAAACAACACCGATTGACCCTTTGAAGCGATGCATTATGTTACATGCAAAACCACAAGTGTACGGTGTCAAGTTATAATATATCCCAATGAGAAATCAGGTATAATCCTCAGGGATATTTACTACACTAGCTATCACGTTTTAACCCTAATTTTATCTTGACAATCAAAATCAAGTGATTGAATAATTAAAACAACAATTAAACTAATTAACTATTATCTAACAACGCAATGTGAATCATATAGGAAATCAATCGGAGAATATACTAGAGGTTCGATGTCACCTCACTCTCAACTATGTCTTTATATATATATATATATATATATATATATATATATATATTATTAAATCAATTCCTTAGCTTATAAGTCGAAAGTTCTAAGGTTTCTAATTCCCTCTTTTGAAGCAAAACTAGAGCATATTATTGTTGTCTTGGTTTAACTATTTCGATGCAAACCAAAAACAACAATAACTCATTAAGATCTATGATTTCCACCTATCAACTTCAAAGGTTCTTGATCTCCTTGTGAGTCTCACGATACCCTAGGTTATATTATCCACATTCCAACCCAAGGTACCCTCTGTTGCAGCATCTACCTCGAGTCTATGATCGGTCAATCCTTATTCAAGGGATCAAAAACATTACACTCCAAAAAATATAAATAAACTAAGAAATCCATTAATAATAATTAAGAAATAAAAGCTAAGACATAGTATCAAGCTTGGATCAATCTACACCTCTAAAAAGAGGCTTTAGTTCACAACTGAAGACATAAAAATAGTAAACAATGGTTCAAACATGAATCGAAACAAAGGAAAACAAACTAGATTGGTGGAGAGATTTTTAATAATCTTTAATGCGAATCTTCTTCTCCACTTTTCCTCCAGCCGTCAAAACTTTAGTGCTCTTCTCTCCCTCCCAATGTGTTCCACTCGAAAAACCCTAAAGTTTGATATATAATAAGCCCCATTTCGTCCAAAATCCAAATTACAAAGTCCTCCAAAAATCCCAATTTCGAGTTGCTAAAAACGCAACTAGAAAGCATTCAGCGTCGCGATGCTCCGTTAAGTTTCGTCCACCGCCGCGGCGCCCAGACCTTATCTTTTCCTCTGTTTTCTGTGAAATTAGCCAAATTTTCACTTTTTTCTACTTGGGTTCTTCATGAAACATCATCTAGGCTTCTCATAAGTTGTGTCCATCATTCATTCTCACTTCTACACATCTAAATACCTACAAAACAATGCAAAACAAGTAATTAACATACTCAAAACATAAATTGATCCAACATATAAGCTAACAAACCGAAATAATGCATAAAATCCAATTTATTTATAAACTATCAAATGCATCAAAACTAATTTAAACATACTAAACTAATGCATAAATCATCCTAAACCACACCTAAAACATGCTCTAAAACCTATCTAAATATGCAACTATCACATTGTCAATTCGGTATCTCGAGATGTGGTGGTGAATGAGGATGTCCATCACTATGTATTAGTTCTTGAAAGTCCTTTTTTTGAACTGTCCGAAGCAAAATTGACAATGCGATAATATGGTAAATCTTGAGAAGTCGTTGTGCCCCTTCTTCCAAAATGTTGATTGCGCGACAAAGAACAAACCTTAAGATGTCGTCGCGAACCTCCCCTAACGAATTTGATCGCGCGACGGACAATAAATCTTGAGAAGTCGTTGCACTCCTTTCGAAAATGTTGATTGCGCAACAAAAAATAAACCTTAGGAGGTCGTCACGAACTTCCCCCAACTAAGTTGATCACGTGACAGACGACAAAATCTTGAGAAGTCATCTCACCTTTTCTTACGAAAATGTTGATAGCGCGTGTAACACCTTTGAAAAAACTAGACCAACTTTCTTTTTCCAAATAATGTATAAAACATGTACAAGAAAACACTTGAACAATGTCTGGGAAAATGCCTTGGAAAACGCAACAAAAACTAACGCCGGGCAAGGAATTTCCAAAGGGCAAGTGGCCAGGGACGCGCCCAGGTACTTCGTCAGGAACTTCGCCTTATTCGAGATTTTCTATAAATAAGGCCTCTCCTGGATTTTCAAACCCTAGAAACACTGAGCACTTGACTTTCAGAGACACCGAATTGGTGACTTGTTGTGTTTGTGCGTAAATCAAATCTCTCAAGGTTGGAAATGAAGGCCAAGGTTTGCATATCTTTTACTTTATGATAATCACGACATTGCATTGTTCATTTACATTGTGTCATGCCACATTACTTCATGCATATGAGCATACTGACTATATATTGATGGGGTTGGATCCAAGAGTGTCTATGGACCGTGGACCAAAGAGTCGCCAGTGGCAAAAGGTTGAGCCCTTGCTTGTGTGACTTGTAGCTTCTTTGCGCTCAGTCTGTGATTTCAAAGGGGCCGCCACATTGTGATATAAAGGTTGAGCCCTTGCTTGCGGGACTTGTAGCTGCTTTGCACTCGGTCTCGTGATATCAAGGGGGCCATCACATTATGATACTAAGCACTCTACTCGCGATGTTTTCGTAGTTGCTCAATGATATCTCATTTCATGATTGTACTAAATGTTGTGGATTGAAATGCATTTGATTTGTGTATTGTTGTTATTATCCTTCTGTAAATGTTACGTTTAACTTTCTTGATCCACTGAGCTGTTGAGCTCACCCCGTCGCTTCTAATTTCAGGGATTTGAGATGGGTTAGGGTCGATTTGTATGGGGCGATTGCTAGTTCCGACTCACGTCAGAACTTATTTTTTTGTGTCAAGAGGCCGATGGTATAGCTTTTTCCTCTTTGGTGCTTGAGTCCACTTTTCTTTTGTAGGGGCATGTCCCTTGTGTTTTGTCTCCTTGGGAGACCCGCATGTAAACCTTAAAAATGATACTTTTGTTTGACCTCCCTTACTTTTAATGAAATTTCATTATTCTCAAATGATATGTTGTATATGGGCCCATGCTTCTGTATGATTCTCTAATTGTCATGCCTTGCTGGCGAAAACGTTGTAATTTATGTTCATGTAGTTGGACTATTTTCAGGCTCAGTGGGGTGTGGCAGCGCAACAAAGGACAAATCTTGAGAGGTTGTTACGCCCCCATTTCAGAAAAAGTGACCACACAACAGACGACAAGTTTTAAGAGGTCGTGGAACAAATCTAACCATGTACGACACAACAAGCGAAACAGTTACTTGCAATTGGTTTTATCAAAGTTTTTCGAAGTTATCAAGAAAGATAAGTATTTTATTTCAAAAGCCAAAGTATTAAACTCTAAATTAACACTTTGTGTGTTATGATACATTACCATCACTATTTGTGATAATTTGTAGAACAATACCTGCTAAATCCTTAATAAACGACAACTAACTAGTTAAAGCGATCACTTACTACAAAGAAGCAAGGAAGCAGCTCCGCTACCTCAATCCCTGCTCGCCCTAGTCAAACGTGAGCTACACTCGTATCAAATATCAAATGTCGTAGGCCCAACGTGAGCTATACACGTATCAAATAGCAGAGGCACAAATGCCCAACGTGAGCTATACACATATCAAATAACAACTATACACGTATCCAATAACAAAGGCGGTAGGCCCAACGTGAGCTATATACATATCAAATAACAGAGGCCACAGGCCAAATGTGAGCTATATACGTATCAAATAGCAGAGGCCACAAGCCAAACGTGAACTATACACGTATCAAATAGCAGAGGCAGTAGACCCAATGTGAGTTATACATATATCAAATAGAAAACACGTATCCAATAGCAAAGGTCGTAGGCCCAACGTGAGCTATACACGCATCAAATAACAAAGGTTGTAGGCCCAACGTGAGCTATACATATATCAAATAGTAAAGGTCATAGGCCCAACATGAGCTATACACCTATCAAATAGCAGAGGCACAAAAACCAAATGTGAGTTATATACGTTTCAAATAGCATAGGCCACAGGCCAAACGTGAGCTATACACACATCGAATAACGGAGGCCACAGGCCAAACGTAAGCTATACACGTATCAGATAGCAGATGCCACAGGTCAAATAAGAGTTAAACACATATCAAATAATAGAGGCTACGACTAACTGTGAGTTGTACACCCCAAATAGCAAAGCCTACGACCAACCTTGTGCCATACGCACCATAAAGTAGCAAAAAATTATGACCACCGCCAAACAAAAAGCCATGGTCAATCTCCTTCCAAAGGCTGTAGATGCTTACAGATGAAAGGGGACAACTAATCATCAACGAAAAGCTTCAACCACTGAAGAACAAAAAACTACATCTTATCATCTTCCAAATTATACAACCACGTCTAAACAAATAGCTACAATTGATCTTCCTCAATAGGCGACAACCAATTGTCAAAGTTACAATGGGTCACGAAGGCTACGCACCCTAAAACAACAAAGGGTTACAACTGTTGGCCTAGATATGTCCAAGAGGGGGGTGAATTGGACACTTAGAAAATTTAAAAATTAAATACAATGGCATGCAGAAAAAAAATAAATATGCACAGTCGATTTATAGTGCTTCGGCTACTTGCCTACGTCGACTACCTCACCTCCACAGTTAAGATTTTAAAACTTATCACTAAGGGATTATCTTACAGGTGAGAATCAAACCGTTACACCTTTTCTCAACTTCTGGGTGTGAGAACAACCGTTACACTGCTCAACTTGTAGGCCTGAGACCAACCTATCCCAACTTTCGGGTGTGAGACAAACTTAAACCTCTCGACTTGTAGGCTAGAGAGATACCTATCTCAACTTGTGGGTGTGAGACAAACCTAAACTTGTTGAATACAAGAGTATCAACTCAGTAGTTTATCTAACTACTGTTACAATCTTGATACAGTATACAAGATATGACATGAAGTACAGCTGTATCCTATGAACTATTTCTCAAATTTCCCTTTCAGCAAGAATAATATAAGTTAAACCAGTGCTGAAAATTTGAGTGAAAACAGTTTAATCTTTCAAATAGATTTTCAGATAAAGATATTTAGCTCAGTATGAAAATCATTGGAATAAACAGAGTTTCAAAGAAAACGCTTTGAAAACAAAATAACTTAAACTTTTAAACTTTTAAAACAAGTGAAAAATTTGAATAACTTTCAAAAGTGTTTTGGCTTAAAGAATTTTTGGTGCTTAACAGATTGTTAAGTACTAGTATTTATAGACTCGTAGAGATGAAGTTGTTGTTAATTTGAATTTGAATTTCAAATATGAACGTTTACACTCAACAACTAGAATGTATCACAAAAATGACAACTGCACATTTTATGAACATTCTAATTCTCTTCAGATTCACAAATTAGGAAAGTCTAAAAGACGTGGTTCATGAATCAAAAGATATCTCTGGCAAATCCAAAAAAGTTGATTTTTGTAAAAGAAGTTGTTCTGAAAAGTGGTTCAAACTTATACTCTTTTTAATACGAGAGTTCATATCCTATTTGATTTTGGTTCTATGAACTCCTTTAATACTACAAAGCTAGTGGAACAATTAGGGTTAAAAACAGACCAAACCCATAAAATAGTCCAAATTCAAATCCCCGTTAGTCTAGAACCAAAATTAAATCAAGTATGCACAAACTGCGACCTAGTTATGGCTGATAGAGTAATCCCAACTGACCTATTAGTCATGGATTTCCAAGACTTCAATATCATCCCTGGTATGGATTGGTTGACACCCCTTCGTGCCTCAAGTATATTTTTACTCAGAAAGATCTCAAACTTCGACAACGTCGCTGGTTGGAGTTTCTCAAGGACTATAACTTTGGCTTGCAGTATCATCTTAACAAGGCCAACCTTATGGCCGACGCTCTCAATCGTAAATCATGTCTCCGCTTCTGTGATGAACTTCGAAATGGGTAAAATGACACATGAGTTAGAAAAGTACAAGTTGCAGCTTGTGGGAGATTATGAAGTTCCAAAGTTGGCACAATTAACTGCCCATTCTGAGCTCGCACAAAAAATATCTCAAGCACAGGGAAAGGACGTTGCGCTAATGAAAAAGTGACAACTTCTTCTTTAGGGTCAAGATGTACCAGGATGGTCTCTATCTCTAAATGATACACTCCTATATAAAAAGCGATTTTGCGTCCCAAATGATCCTGATATCATGCGGGAGGTGTTAATGGAATTTCACCAGTCAAAGTTTGCTATGCACCCAGGTGATGACAAGATGTATAAAGACCTGAAGCACCAGTATTGGTTCCCTGGGATGAAGCAGACTGTCGTTGACTTCGTAGCAAGATGCCTCTC
Organism: Paratinospora sagittata; assembly: GCA_035771175.1. Classification (NCBI taxonomy): domain Eukaryota; kingdom Viridiplantae; phylum Streptophyta; class Magnoliopsida; order Ranunculales; family Menispermaceae; genus Paratinospora; species Paratinospora sagittata. Next base: position 10,590,499 of record CM069611.1, on the reverse strand, counting down.
CTGCCTACAAGTTAAGGAAGAAAAAAAATTGTCATCCGGATTGTTGCAGCCAATGCCAATTGGCGAGTGAAAGTGGGAAAATATCACTATTAATTTTGTCACGGCATTACCACGAATATAAGGGATAGGATACCATATGGGTCGCCATCGACAGGTTGACAAAATCAGCCAGATTAATCCCAGATAAATCAACGGACAATCAAACCAAGCTTGAAAAAATTTACGAGAGAGAAGTTGTCCGCCTGCATGGGATTCCTCGTACAATCGTTTGCGATCGAGACCCAAGGTTTACGTCTTGATTCTGGCAGAGTTTTCAATCACGAATGGGTACTCGAGTCACTATGAGTATCGTATTCCACCCTTACACATATGGGCAATCTGAAAGATTAATCCAAGTTCTTGAGGATATGCTACGGTGTTGCGTTTTGGACTTTTATGATGGTTGGACCAAGTACCAACATCTAGTCGAGTTTGCTTACAATAATAGTTATCAATCCAGTTTTGGAATGGCGCCATATGAGGCTTTATATGGCAGATCTTGTAAGTCACCCAGTTGTTGGCTTGACATGGCCGACAGCGCTCAAGTGGGACCTGAGCTGATTAAAGAAACATCTAATAAAATTTCCTTGATCAAGATTTGGTTTCAAATAGCTTTGAGTCGCCACAAAAGTTGTGCCAATAAGAGTAGGCGACCTTTGGAATTTGAGGTAGGCGATGAAATCTTCCTCAAAGTCCAACCTTGGAAGGGCATACAGCGTTTTGGTATGAAAGGCAAACTGCATCGGCCCATTCAAAATTATCAAGAGAATCAGCCTGATGGCTTACCAGCTTGTGCTCCCCGCCTTTAATATCCAAAGTACATGATGTTTTTCGTGAGTCCATGCTCCGCAAATATCACCCAGATCCTTCACATGTGATCCCTGTAGTGAATGTCACGATTGAGGAAGCGAACAAATATTAGGAGCGAGCAATAAAAATTCTGAACAGGAAGACACAAGAATTAAAAAGAAGACCATACATCTAGTCAAAGTGTTGTAAAACCACCATGGCGTGGAAGAAGCCACTTGGGAATTGGAAAATTCCGTGAAAGAAAAGTTTTTGGAATTGTTTGTATGAAATGCGTTGATGTTTTGTGTATTGCATATTACTTTTGAGATCATTAAAAGGCATTTCACACCATATTCTGATAGCAATATAAATTATTGTAGATAAGTACGGACGACGAAATTATCAGTGACTCTGTGGATGAGGTTGCAGCATATGTTTCTAATGACAAGTCATTTTCACACTCGTCACTGATGGCACATTATTCTACATCTATTGAGATTAGTAGTGATGATCTGAGCAAGGATGTAGATGTCATGATCACAACGTCCATAGAGTCCACACCACGAATGATAGATCTTAGTCCTACTCCATCACATTCGCAAGTGCCAAATGAGCAGGCACAGTAGGAGGCTCCCACTGATAGAGTCATGATTCCTGCAGATAAAGCAGACAGCCCCACTGCTGGTCCTAATGAAACGGGACTATCAAACTGGAACTTACCTGAGTGGCGATTGAGAATGACCGTCAGGAAGAGGGTTTGAATACCACACCAGCGGTTCCATTATATTATACCGTGTGTTCCAACACCACTGTCTCTTCCAAACTTATCTGATGAGCCAATGGATGAGTCTGATTATGTTAATTCTCCATGTCCATTAGACCAGAATGACTCTATTGCGGAGAGTGCATGTCGTGGTCTAGTGCAACCAAGGCCACAACGGGCTGGCTTGACAGATACAAATACTAGCATGGATGACAATGGTCAGATGATTAGATACATTGTCATTTTAGATGATGAGAGTAACTCCGATAAAACTCACTCGTTCAATTTATTTTGAATGATTATTGAGCATACATCATGATATGGGTATGCACACAAAACCTAGCCTGGATCAAATTTCAAAAGCAAAATTCCTTTAAGGGGGGTAGAGTGTGATACCCCGAGAAATACAATATCGTAAACATACATGAAATAATGCATAAGATGCTTGAAATATGCAAATGCATGTGATGCATGGGATTACTAAAGCTTGGTGAAAATACGATATGCATAAAATTATGCACGCATGGCATGCATGAAATCATGAGATTGCTATTATGATATACATGAGAGTGTACGTATGAGATCATTATTACACCACTTTACATACACGTCGAAAACACATCGAGGAAGGCCAAAATGAAACCTTTGGTGAACACAACCCCAGTTGGCGTCCATAGAGACACCAACCAACCAAGGTTGGCATTTATAGAAACGTCAATCAGGGTTGGCGTCCATCATAACGCCTATATATAGATCGGGCCCCCATTCGTACTTTTTATCATTTTTCAAACTTTGAAGTGTTCTCGAAGTATGTGTATTATACCGTGTCAAACTAAGGTGGGGACGACTACCCTAGGTTTGTGTATCTCATATCTTCTTTAATTATATTATGAAGCACTCTGGTCAAGGGGCTCAAAAGCGGCCAGATGATGTTGCACCAGTTGGAAATGAACTGTGATAAGCTATGGCATTATCTTGCATTATTGTTGTTGGTTATTCATGTGATGACTTGTTTTGCTCTTCTTATTAGATAAATGTGATCGTTAACTTGCTTGATCCACTGAGCATTGACTCACCCCCGCTGATAAACATTTTTAGGAAAATTAAGATGGATCCGAGTATTGTTGGGTACGCGGCCACCGCACTTCCAAGCCCATATAAGGCTTCACCTTTTTGTATACCGAGTTAGGTTTGATGGCCTAGATATTTTGATATTTTGTTAAGGTGGACATACCCACCTTTTTAATGGTCGTACATGGCCCTGTATGTGTTAAGAACCCTTGATAATTAATAATAAAATGTTGGGTTTGTTGTATTCGATTTTCGTTGTAACTGTCGCATCTCGAGATTTGATGATGACAACGCCTTCATGGCGGGGTGTGGCAGGTAAACCCATAGATCCAAAGTTATGTAGAAGTATGATTGGAATTTTACTTTACCTAACAACTAGTCAACCTGATATTATGTTTAATGTATATCTTTGCGCTAGATTTCAGACGAGTCCTAGATAATCCCACCTTAAATGTGTTAAAATTAAGAATCTTTTGATATCTCTATGGAACATCTAACATTGGTATTTGATATCCCAAAGGTACATCTTTTGAACTTAAAAGTTATGTAGACTCTAACTAGAAAGAGTACCTCCGAATTTTGTCATTTTTTAGAAAATTCTTTGATTTCTCGATTTAGCAAAAAACACCATTCTGCGGCATTATCCACGGTTGAAGCAGAATATGTAGCAGTTGGTAATTGTTGTTCTCAAGTTCTTTACATGAGGCAACAACTTCAGGACTATCAAATTCACATAGAATGTGCTGAAATATTCTGTGACAACACAAGTGGTATCAACATATCCAAAAATCTTGTTTTGCACTCAAGAACAAAACATATTCAAATTAGACATCACTTTTTGAGAGATCATGTGCAAAATGGAGATGTAAAACCTATTCACATAGGCACTAAAAATCAGCTTGCTGATATTCTTACCAAAGCCTTAGCTAAGGAACAATTTGTTCATATTAGACGAGAGATGGGAATGTTTTCTGAATCCAACTTTTGATTGCTTGATATTTTGATGATTGTCTTACCTTTTTTGTTGTTTTCAAAAGGAGGAGAAATATTGGATATTAGCTGGAAAAATATTGGTTGAAGCAAGACGCTGAAGCAAAACTGATGCCAAAATCATTGATGAAATCCATAAGTAAGGGGGAGCATAATGAATCATATTAGAATATTAGAATCTTACTAGTTCAATAATTGTTATGTTCTTATGCTATAATTTATTATCTCATCAAAAGCATGTGTTGCATCTTCATGCATTCATATACATTAGTTTGGTTCAAGGTCAACAATGATGTGTTTGAAATCATCAAAAATGAGAAGATTGTTAAACCAAGAACCTTCGTGACCCATTTGAGAGATATTTTGATGATTACAAACCACATTCCAAAATCTAGAGAACGTGTGTATTTTTTCATCTAGAGAACTTGTGTATTTTTTCGTCTAAGTCTTTTTACAAGCCAACAACAAGTTCTTGAGTCATTTAATCCTTCTTTGAAAGCATAAGTTCAACAACATTTGATTATTTGATCCAATCTTCCAAATAGTTCACATCTTTCAAAACCTGAGTTTCTCTTGTGCAAGTGTTCAAGACAATTTAAGTATTTCTACATCATCTTTTGAGTCTTGATCGTGATTTCTACCATCCAACTTCACACAAAAAGAATCTTGGAGCTTCAACCTTCCCAAGTGAGGTATTCATTTTCAATCTAGATTCTTGTAATTTTGGGTTTATGCAAATCAGTGTGCTTAGATTATAATCTTTAAAACTAATTTTGTATTGATTGTGTGTGTGAAACCCTATCTTGATTTTCATAACAAAATTACCTTGCTTAGTAGTTTCATAAATAGTTTGATTTATCGATTCCTGTGCTAATATTATATTTCATTGAATCGAAGTTTTAGATCATACTTGAGTTGTTTGATTCTTGATCTTAATCACATATTTATTCAAAACCAATACAAGTCTAACCATCCTAAACCCATAATTTAATTCAATTTGGGTTCAATTAGACAAGTCCAATGTCAATTTAATCAATTGACTTATCTTAAGCCAAAAGCCCCAATTTTGGGCAAAGTCCCAAAATTATGACCTAAGCCAATTTAACACTACACCTAGGGTTTTCAACATGCATAACCATTAAATTCCATCATCATTCATCAAAGTCTCCCAATTAAGACTCAATCATATATTATGATCCAAATTGGGGAAAAATCCTAACAATAGGCCTAGGCCATAACATAGTCAACAAAAGTCAATTAATAACATGGTTTAGCTTAATTTCTGTTCAATTAAGCACAAATTATCTTATTTACACATTCCAAGGTCAATTTCACCAAAAGCCCAAAAATTGGGAACTTTCAACATTAGGCTTAGGTCTCATTATGGTCTTTATGGGTCAATTACAACATGAATTAACCCACTTTATGTCTAAATAGACATATTTCACCACAATTAACCATGTCCAAGGCAATTACATCATTTTTCCCAAATCTCTACAATTGGACATATGGAAAAATGAACTAGAGATTGAACCATGGCAGGGGAATATTCAAATTAACACTATAAATCATTCAAGCATGTTAATATATCCAACATAGATCACATGCACTCAATTTAGAATGCCCTGTATCCAATTTCTAATATTAGCCCCTTTATATGGAACCACATGAAATTTTTGTTAGAAATTGGAGCAAATGCCACCATTATGCTCAAAAACATCCTACGAAGTTACGATAGGGCCATGCATTCTCGGCCTTAAGGGTTTTAATCAAAACCCTAACCTCATACATCTCCAAAAGCATGGAGAAATATTTCTAGAATGTGATTTGAGCATGGTTCTCGGTCAAAAATGTCCAAACCCACCATTATCAAACCATTTCAAGTTCTAGAAATCAAAACCCTAAGTTTGGTTCTCCTAAATCCGAAAACCCACATCAAGATTTATACCATTCCAAAGCTATAACTTAGATTAGAAAGTGATTTCATGAAAGAAATTGGAAGGAATCTCACCTTGAATCAAGTTTTGGAGCTCAAATCACCTCAACTAGCTCTTTTCTTCTTCTTCTTCTTTTTCTTTTCTTTTCTTCTCTTTTTTTCTTCTTTTCTTCTCTTTTCGTGCTTGAGAGAGAGAGAATCAAATGAGAGGAATATTTTAAAGTTCTCATGATCCCATCCTCCCATATGCTGCTTTACTAATACAACACCCTCATCCCATTTCAACCACATATTCAAATATCATGTTTTTATCTAATGGTTGCTCACAACTTCTCATATATCACATAGGTGCATTAATGAGAGCATTTAATGTGGTCCTTCAACAAGCTACAAGTCAAAACAATGACTTGCTCAACAAGTTATTTACATTTAGATTCTCCAACAAGCCACCCATACTAATATTAATATGGCTAATGATATTAATAAAAACAATAACACCACCAATAATAATACTTTTTATAAGCAATAATCACATACAACTCATTAAACAACTTAAAATCATGCAAAAATGCTTGAACTAAGACACATCAAACATCAAACACACAAACATACACATCAATGCAAGCACATAGAGTTTGGGCAAAATGCAAATGGGTTATGAGCTAGATGAAATTATTTTTGGGGCGACACAATATCAGTAGTTATGTTAACTACTGATGACTGAATCAGAAGTTTTCACACATATATTTTATCTATTTTGAAAACCTTCTGTGTTTAAGCTTTACGTTGGTCCTGCATTTTCAACTTCAATGTTTCAATGGTATCAAAAGTTTTCGAAGAAGCATTCCACTGATTTACATGACATATCATTCATGTTTTTCGAAATTACACTTGAGAAATACCAAACATTAGAAGGTATAAGACTGTAAGTGTATTTTCATTTAGCATTACATACTTAAATTTACATATCTTTGTAATGCTATGTATTGAGCTTAATTGTAAAGTGTTCTACTTAATTAGAACCAATATTATTTTCATATTGTGGTATGATGGTATGTTTCGGGAATGAAACAACCAAGACAAGTGAATGTAGTTCACTTAATGATTTCATAGTTGAAATCATGTTAAGGTTCATCCTCACCTGTAAGTAGGATAACGGTTCTTCCTTATCCCGTAAAAGGAACATGGGTTCTTCCTCAATTAGGAAAAAAGAAATACGATTGTTCCTTATCCCGTAAAAGGATCATGGTTCTTCCTCAGCCAGTAAAAGGGAAGGTTCATCTTTCACCTGTAAAATGATAGGTTATCTTTGAACCTGTAAAAGAGAAACGGTTCATCTTTAGCCCGTAAAAGGATAGGTTTTCCTTGAACCTGTAAAAGGGCAAGTTGCAACGGTTTGGTTCTCACCCGTAAGAGAATCAATTAGTGGATTGAGAAAATCCTAATCAGGAGATAAAGTAGTGGACGTAGGCTTGGCCGAACCACTATAACTCCCAGTGTGCTTTACTTTATGTATTTTACTTTATAGTTAGTATGTGCATTTAATTCCAACCCAAGTATATCACTAAGTCATTGGAAATTTTTTTAATTTGACCATCACCTAATTCACCCCCCCCCCCCACTTCTTAGGTGCACCAATAGACGCCACGGCCCCCAAAATGTTCCTTTTTCTCTTCTTCTGTTCACCACTATGGCGCCGCGGCACCCAAAATGTTGTGTGTGCACTCTTTTTTGTGGACTTAGCCATTTTTCGCTCCACTTCTACTTGGATTTTTCATGCTTCTCCTTTACAACTTCTTGTACATGTTTTCATCATCCTAAACCATGACTAACACATTTAAATACCTACAAAACAAAACAAATCAAATCAAATCAATAGCACACTAAATTATGAAATGGATCATATTATAAACTAATAAACCAAAATTATGCATAAAAACCCAATAAATCCTAAACTAATAATTGCATCAAAACTAACATAAACAAATCAAACTAATGAATAAAATATCCTAAAACACACCTAAAACATGCTCTAAAACTTATCTAAATATGCAACTATTAAATACCCCCAAACTTAGGACTTTGATCATCCCGAGCAAAGGGAAAACAAAACTAAAACTATTGATTAACATATCCCTTCTAAAATCACGTTTTCACACAACTAAAGACTTACTCAACATTATAAACACATACTTGGCCTCCAAGATCACACCAAAAAGAATATTCACTTCAAGGAAGAATTTTAAGAGTGTAGAGTTGTCTAGAATTTCAACCCAACTCTTACCAAGCTCCACCTTTGATTTTTTCACACATACATACTTAGCTAATCTTATCAAACTAATCATGCAAGTCATTAGCAAATGCAAGCAAGTATTAAGAGTAAGATCTCAAAATATATTATTTAGATTGGAACTCTATAGGCAAGTCTTTCACACCACTCTCCACTAATGTAGATCACACACCATTCAGAATCAAAAGGTTTTTCATAGGTTGTAATGCAAGGCTTAAGTTCAAAGGTAGGGAAAAATAGAAACATTGCAGCTCAAAAACACCCTAAACACTTTGATTAATTGCTAACATCCACTACATTACATTTGAAACCAAAATCCCAATTTCAGTGCATATATCCTCTGTAAAATTCAACTTTTCATTCACTCCCCGTTCTTTTGTTTGCTTCTTTTCATCATTCTTTTTTTTTTCTTTGATCGAGTGCTACTCCCCAAAACTTATTTCTTTTTAACACATAGATGTAACACCTTTTTCTTCTCTTTTTCATTTTCTTTTCTTTTTTCTCTTATATTTTTTTCATATAAATAAACTCATAAGCAAAGTTGAAAAATAAGGAATTTAAACATGATAAGCTCAAATTTCATGATGCGTAGGTAACAAAGAAAGGATATTCAACTCAAAATGGGAACTATGGATACAATAAAGGTAAGGTCGGCTATTTGGCTCAAACTTTTTCAAACATGGCCTAAATCATCTTCATCATGGTGTGTTTTCTAGGATTTCGCCTCGATTGATAATCAAACTTCTTCTAGGATTTCTAGAGATCTAAAATATGACTTAGCAAGCAAAAATCCATTCCCAACAATCTTAATCTAATGGTCAAAACCATGTAAAAATTGTTTAGTTTCTCAAACAAAACTAAGCAACAATGGATCAAGCACACAGACATATAGGTACTCTCTACATTCCCCTATCGTTTCATATCTTTCAAGTGTTCGCATATCATTGGCCTTCCATAAGTAAGTCTAAAGTTGAAAAATAATGTGATTTCCTAACCTAAACTAATGCATATTTACCATGACAAAAATTCAAAACTCTCCCCCAAACTTAAAGCAAGCATTGTCCTCAATGCATGACATAAATAAAGAAAAAATAGAAGCAAATGTAAAATAAGAGAGGTTAGAAAAACCCCCTTAACCCAAATGGGTGAAAATCTCATATGATGTACTCCAATCGCCTATCCAACATGCTCTAAGAAGACCCCCAAACTTGCTTTAGAACCTCGAAAGGAAAAGAAATAAATATGTCAATGGTATGAAACTCAAATATATACTACAATGACTAAAAACATAAAATATATAAAATAAGAAAGCTCCAAAACCATTGGATTGCCTCCCAACAAGCGCTTAGTTTAAATTCCTCAGCCCAACTTTCAATCATAACACCTTCACAGCTCCCCAAGAGTGATGCGATCATCCTGCTGCACCTTTTGGCTAAAGTAATGCTTCAACCGTTGTCCAATGACTCGAAAGCATACACCACTCTCATTCTTTAGCTCAACCATTCCAAAAGGGAAGACGCAATCCACCATGAAAGGTCTCAACCATTTTGACTTCCACTTTCCCGGGAACAACTTCAATCTTGAATTGAATAGGAGTACTTGTTGCCCCGGTTCAAAATCTTTCTTCTCAATTCTTGTCATGCCACTTCGTGGTCCGCTCCTTGTAGATATTTGCATTCTCATAGGCATCATTCCTAAATTTTTCCATCTCCATTAGTTGCAGTAACCTTTGATCTTCGAATGCCTTTAAGACAAATTTGAGCTTTTTCACCGCCCAATAAGCTCGATGCTCTAACTCCACCGGTAAGTTACAAGAGTTCCCAAACACATGGCAGTAAGGAAACATCCCAATAGGAGTTTTCAATGCAGTCTGATATGCCCATAAAGCATCATCAAGCTTCAAAGACCAATCCTTCCTAATGACATTTACGGTCTTCTCCAAAATTTGCTTAACTTCCCGATTGCTCAGTTTGGCTTGGCCATTGGTTTGAAGATGGTATGCAAGTGTCACTTTATGCTTCACCCCATACTTGGCAAGAAGAGCATTGAATAATTTATTGCAAAAGTGGGTACCTTCATCACTTATGATAGCCCTAGGAGTGCCAAATCTAGTAAATATGTTCTTGTGTAGAAATTTCAGCACCACCTTAGCATCATTAGTCTCTGTAGCTATAGCTTCAACCCACTTGGATACATAATCCACCGCCAAAAGTATATAGGTCTTGCCAAAAGAAGGAGGAAAAGGGCCCATAAAGTCAATACCCCACACATCAAAAAGCTTCATGTTACGTGCAAACCGCAAGTGTATGATGTCAAGTTATAATATATACTGGTGAGATATCGGGTTGTCGTCCTCTAGGATTGACACTCACACTAAATACCAGGTTTACTAACTTCAACTTTATTTAGAAAATTAGATTTGAGTGATTAAGTAAAATAAATAAACAATTAAATAATTAGAAAGTAAACTAAGCACGCAATAAAAATAGATAGAGAATCAGAGATAGAATAATCTAGAGGTTCGATATCACCTCACTCTCAACTATGCATATATATATATATATATATATATATATATATTGATTATTAAATCAATTCTTTTATTTATAAGCCTATAATCCTAAAGTCTCTAATTCCCTCTCTCGAGTGTTGAATTAGAACATATCACCAAGGCTTGATTTCGATCTCTCGATAAAAACTAAAACCTTAGCAACTCATTAGGTTTTGTGATTCTTCCTACAACTTCAAAGGATATCAAAAATCCCTCGATTTTATGATAATCTTAGGTTATATTTCCCTTGTACCCACCCAAGGAATCCTCTCTCGAGTGCCACCCCCCCAAGTCTAGAATCATTCAATCTGTGATCAAGACATTGCAAGCATTAAGCAATGAGAAATATAAATAAACTAGAAAACTTTATTAACAATACTCAAACAATAAAACCTACAGCATAGTATCGGATCAATCTACACCTCTAGAAAGAGGATTTAGTTCATAACTAGAGATATCAAAGAATGAAATAACATGTTGAACATAAATCTAAAACCAAAAACACAAAGTAGAAAGAAGAGAAAGTGTAGGAGAATCTTCAATGTCTTCAATCTTGCTCTTCTCCTTGCTTCCAAACCCTAGCCGTCTTCCTTGCTTTCCACAATCTTTTTCTCATCTCCTTTATGCCTTGAAAACTCTAAACAATGGTCTTTATATAGCTACAAGTCCATAAAAAGTCGTCCAAGAAGTCTCCAAGTCGAACTAGGAAAGTTCGCAACAAAATTAGAAAGTTTCTATTTTGAATCACACATCATCTTTCTTTCTCACCTTTTTTCTTAAATTATTTCAAGTAAGGAATCCATAGAAATAAACCACATTTAATTCGGAGTTAAATTGAGAAAGTTATGGCCAAAATATAAAAGTTTCGTAGTTGGGTTTTTGCCCAACTTCGCGATGGGCACCGCGATGCCCAGTTACAGGTTTTTACCCCTGTTTTTCCTGATTTTCTTGTGGACTTAGCTAATTTTTCACACTCCCAAGGCTTGGATGCACTTGTTTGTTCACTCTAACTCCCTTGGCTCTTCTTGCATCATGTCTTCATCTTCTCAATCATCATTTAGAACATCAAAGCACCTACAAAACACATCAAACCAAGTGAGTATCATGCTTTAATAATTTCATGAACCAACCTATAGAAATCCAAACCGAAATAATGAAAAAATACCAAAATGTAACTAAAACTATCAAATAACCAAATTTATGATAAACTAACCTAATATATGAACTAAATACCATAAAACACACCTAAAACATGTTCTAAAACATATACTAAATTCCTACTTATCACTCCACCTCTAAGATATTTGTCAAAGGTAGCTCGTGTCGCCTAGAGATGGTACCAAGACGTTGGCATCTATCACATGTCTTCACAAAGATGTAGCTATCACGAAACATAGTGGGCCAATAAAGCCCACTTTGAAGAACCTTTGTCGTTGTCCTTGTAGCCCCAAAATGACCTCCATAGGGGGAAGAATGGCACTCATGAAGAATGGCTTGAACCTCCTCTTCCGGTACACACCGCCAAATCATTTGATTATTGCACCTCTTAAATAGCAACGATTCATCCCAAAGGTAGAAGCGCACATCATGTAGAAACTTCTTCTTCCTTGCATATGATAGATCCGGAGGCAAAGTGCCACCAACCAAGTAATTAGCAAAATCAGCATACCATGGAGCTTGCACTCCCAATCCATACAATTGCTTATCTGGGAAAGTCTCAAGGATCTGTAAGCACTGGTCTTCCTCTTCATATTGCAACCGAGATAGATGGTCAACTACAACATTTTCACTTCCCTTCTTTTCTTTAATCTCCAAGTCAAACTCTTGTAACAAAAGGATCCACCGAATCAATCATGGCTTAGCATTTTTCTTCTCAAATAAATATCGGATGGCAGAATGATCAGGGTACACTATAACTTTGGACCCAATGATGTATGACCGGAACTTGCCACATGCAAACACAACGGCTAACAATTCCTTCTCGATAGTGGTGTAATTTTGTTGAGCTCCATCGAGAGTATGACCCGCATAGTAGATGGCACGAAGCATCTTATCTCGCCTTTTCCCAAGAACCGCCCCAACCACAAAGTCACTTGCATCACACATGATTTCAAACGATTTTTTCCAATCCGGCACAACCATAATAGGGGCTGAGATTAATGTTTTCTTAATCAACTCAAATGCCTCAACACAATGCTCATCAAACTCAAAGGATGTCTCTTTCTCAAGTAAGTTACACAGGGGTTTGGCAATCTTTGAGCAATCTTTAATAAACCGCCTGTAGAAACCGACATGCCCCAAGAAACTTCGGATGCCCTTTATATTCTTCGGATGAGGAAGCTTCTCAATGGCCACTATCTTGGCCCTATCCACCTCAAGACCCTTAGAAGAAACCCAATAACCCAATACGATGCCTTCTCGTACCATGAAATGGCACTTCTCCCAATTATGAAGACAATGGTCAAATGAAGTCCCAAAAACAAAACAAAAAAATCATCCATAAATACCTCCATGATCTCCTCAATCATATCAGTAAAAATCAACATCATGCACCTTTGAAAAGTCGTCGGCTCATTGCATAACCCAAACGCCATCCTCCGGAAAGCAAAAGTACCATATGGGCAAGTGAAAGTAGTCTTTTCTTGATCTTCCGGTGCAATCGTTATTTGATTATAGCCCGAATACCCATCAAAGAAACAATAGTACTCGAAACCCACCAATCGGTCCAACATTTGATCAATGAAAGAAAGAGAAAAATGATCCTTCCTCATTGCTTTGTTCAACTTCCAGTAATCTATGCATACACGCCATCCCATGACTATCCTAGTAGAGATCAACTTATTGTTCTAATTCTTGACTACCGTCATTCCACCTTTCTTGGGCACTACTTGTACCGGACTCACCCACGAACTATTCGATATTGCATACACAATTCCCGCCTTCAACCACTTCAAGATTTCAACTTTGACTACCTCCTTCATGGCTGGATTTAGCCATCGTTGATGCTCAATTGAAGGCTTGTAGGATTCCTCCATCAAGATCTTATGCATACAAATGGAAGGGCTTATCCCCTTGATGTCAGCAATGGACCACCCCAAAGCGGATTTATACTCTCTTAAGATGCGTAGTAGTTTCTCCTCCTCCATACTAGACAATGTCGATGATATGATGACTGGCATAGTAGACTTCTCATCCAAAAATGCATAGCGAAGATACTCCGGTAAGGGCTTCAACTCCAGTGAAGACTCTACTAACTTGGATGGTGGAGAAGCTTCAATATCTTCCATTTTGGTGATTGTACTCTCAGGATTTTGGGCCTTAAGAGCTAAGGCATAATGCTGGACTTCATTATGAACAACACTTCTTCATCATTTACTCGCAAGGTAAGCTCTCCACGTTACACATCTATCAAAGCTCTCCCGGTAGCTAAGAATGGTCGCCCAAGTATGAGAGGAATATCACCATCTTCCTCCATGTCCAAAACTACAAAGTCTACCAAGAAGATGAACTTGTCCACCTTCACTAGCACGTCCTCAATGATACCCCTAGGGTATGCAAGTGATCGATCCGCTAGTTGCAAAAATATTGTAGTTGGCTTCACCTCGCCAAACCCCAATTTCCCGAAAATAACAAAGGCCTCAAGTTAATGCTTTGACCTAAATCACATAACGCTTTGTTAAAATTTAAAGAACCAATGGTGCAAGGTATAGTGAAACTCCTTAGATCTTTTAGCTTTTGAGGTAACTTCTTCTGTAGTATGGCACTACACTCTTCAGTAAGCTTCACTGTCTCATAGTCCTCTAGCTTCCTCTTCTTCGTCATCACATCCTTCATCACCTTGACGTAGTTTGGCATTTGCTCCAATACAAGATGCAAAAGGGATGTTGATGTGAATCTTTTTGAAAATTTCTAGGAACTTGGCGAATTGCTCATCAAGCTTCTTTGTTTGAAATCTCTGAGGAAATGGAATAAGGGTTGAGATTTTAAGAGGGTTATCTGTGAAAATAATAGAACCAGGCCGGTAGGGCCTTTTTTGTGGTTTCTCTCCCTTTGATGACTCAACTTCCTTCTCTTTACTCGGCTCGAACTCAGTGCTTGTCTCCCCATGCTCTTCAGTAGATGGTGGTGGTGTACTTAGGCTCGAATCAGCCCACTTGACTTCCTTTCCACTTCTCAAAGTGATGGCTTGGCATTGTTGTTTTGGGTTCACCTCGGTATAGCTAGGTAGTGACCCCCGTTGTTGGGCATTCACAGTTGAAGCTAATTGCCCCCCTTGAACCTCCAAATTCTTTATAGATGCCCCCGTTTCCATCACAAGGAACCCAACATATCTTCCATAGATGGCTTCTTCTCTTGAGCTTGATTATAAAAATCAAGTGGTTGCAATCTGTTCCTCGTGTTGGCATAGGAGAAGTTCTCATAATTTTTTATGCTTGGGTGGTACTGATTTGGAGCTCCTTGATTATTTCTATAGTTGTACCCCCAATTGTTAATATATTGAACTTCCTCCTTATGTGCTTCGTTCCCCAAAGAACTCATGTGTAAAGTCGCCGCCTTTTCAATAGATGGTTGTGCACTTTGACTAGTATGCACAACAAGTTGGTTGGCAACGCTTGACATTTGTGCAGATAGAGATGTGAATGGATCAACTTCATGTAAACCGGCCACCTATTTTACTATTGATCGTGCACCCGAAACCTCATAAGTGTTGGTAGCCATATCCTCCAACAAAGTGAATGCCTCGGTGGCTATTTTTGTCAAAAGTGACCCACCAGCCGCCGCATCAACTAATGTCCGTGTGAAAAATGTCATCCCATTGTAGAAACGTTGCAGTCGTAACCAATCTTGGTATCTGTGTTGAGGACACTTCCTCAAGAGTTCTTTAAACATATCTATGCCTCATAAAGTGACTCCACCTCTTGTTGCTTGAATTGCCCAATCTCAACTCTTAGTTGGGCGGTCTTGGCCGGTGGGAAGAACTTTTGTAAGAACTTTTGCACCATCTCTTGCCATGTGGCTATGCTTCCAGGTGTTGAACCAATTATCCTCATGTCCATTATGAAAATGTCCCTAATGTGAAAGATATTTTGATGATTACAAACCACATTCTGTTTATGATAATACTGCATACATGGCGTATCTAGTCTTACTTGAAGGTTTCGAAGAATCAATGATGCATGACGAACTTATTAAAAGATCTACTTCAAAAACATGATCATTTGAAAACATTAGTATATGACTAGATTATGTTTAGGTTGTAAAACCTTCTCTGCCATTTAATTCAGCAATATGCATGATTACATGTTTTAGTCGAATTGATTTTCGATCATTTGCATATTTGATTTATAATCGTGTTTTATCGAGCTTCAAACGAAAAATCAAAAATTGTCTTTAAGAGTTTTTCAGGACGTTGACCACATTCAAGGTTGAAATACACTTATTCAATAGGACGCTTACTTGATAATAGCGACCTCACTTAAGGCAACCTATGAAGGTGTCAGGACGCTGATATAGCATCAGCTCGCTGAAAAGTCTCTAAGTTCTAAATGATTTCTATTTTTAAGCACGCTGATAGTTATAAGGTGGATAAACTATCAGGACACTTCCTGCACAGGAGCGCCCTCATCGTTAAAATCAACTAAATAACAGGACGTTTACTGTCTTTCAATGCACTTAATATTATTTCAAAATTGTTTTAAAACAAAGTAGGATGCTAACTTGAGAGTAGAGCCCTCGTGCGTTTATACGTTTTTAAAACAAAGCAGGACGTTAACTGTTGAGTAGCGCCCTCGTGATTTATGTCGTTTAATCGTCAAAGTAAGTTAGGATGCTTACGGCTTAGTAGCGCCCTCACGTCAATGTTCAAAGGGACGCTTATCAAGGAACAAAACGATAAAATTGATATTATGCATCAGGACACTAATTCAATAATGTTACTGTTCTAACACTGACACCATTACAACTTACTTTTTCAGAACCGCACAAAAACTTTTCAGAATCATGCAACAATTTTTTCAAAACTTTTTGAATGTTCTTATACTTTATCAGAACATTTTTTTCCTAAATGATCAGATGATTCAGGTGTTATCGCCAAAATTTGCACAGAGCTGAATCGATCCATTTTGGGAAAGACTGTAGACGTTGTATTTGAAATAACCTAGAACGCCAAAATTCACCAAGTCCATTATGCCTCTATTATTTCTATATATATGTGCTGCCTTAGAGCAGAAACACAACGAATCATACATATTTTGTTGAATTTGTGGTAACAGAAGATTCAATTCAAAGCTTTGTAGGTATCATTTTGATTTTGAGTAAAGGGAATCATATCTCATCTTGTATTCAGTTTGTAATGATTGGTTAGTCACTGGGCTAGAGCAAGTGTTGCTCAAAGTTGTAACGATCTTCTCACACCCGTAAGTTGAGAAAGTGCACCGGTTTGATCTTCACCCGTAAGAAGATCCATAGTGGAGTTTGTACAAATCCTAACTGATGAGGTTAGGTAGTGGATGTAGGCGAGGCCGAATCACTATAAATCCTGATTGCATTGTCTCTTTTACATTTATTTGTATTTATTTGTAATACTTTGTTTAATCTGCTTTCAATATTTCGCACATTATTAAGAAATGTTAAAATCTACTAAGTGTCCAATTCACCCCCTCTTGGACATATCTAGCCCATCACCCGGTTGCAAAGATTGCAACGATGCTTGTGCCTTATCCCTTAAAGAGAAAGGGAATAACCTCAATCTTATGGTGTCCTCCGTAACACCATTCATCTTGACCGTATCACACATCTCCAAGAAAGTGGTGATGTAGATAGTTGGATGTTCCATAGGGGACCCCCCATACTGATGTTATTGAACCATCGAGATCAATGTTGGTTTCAGCTCAAAACTGTTCACGTTGATAGGAACACGAACTATGCTTGAAAAATTCTCATTGATAACCGGCTTGAAGTAATCTCTCAAAGTCAACTGATTTTGATCCTCCGCCATTGCTTCGACCCCAATTTGTCTTTCTCTTCTTAGTCTTCCAAACGTCCTCTCAATCTCGGGATCAAAAGGTACTATCTCAAAGCTTTTTGATCGCCGCATATACGTGGAAAACCTACAAGAAAGAAGAAGAAAGAAAACTTCAGAAAATAACAAAGAAAATCTAAATTAAATCAAAGCTTGAAAACACAATAGTAGTGTAAATTAAAATCTATCCCCAGCAACTGCGCCAAAAACTTGATGGGTGCAAACCGCAAGTGTACGGTGCCAAGTTATAATATTACCGATGAGAATTGGGTATCATCCTCAGGAATTGATTTACCACACTACTTATATCGTTCATAGCCCTAATTTTATCTAGAGAACCCAATTTTAATGATCAATGAACTCAAATAATAACTAAAGTAAAGCAATAAATAAAATAGCAATTTATCAAAATTTTCTGGAGAAAAATCAATATTAAAATACGTAAAGATTAAATTTCACCTAATTATCTATTATGCAATATTAATCATAGTTATTATCAAATCATTATTCGTGTTTATAAGTCAAAATTTTATAGTTTTTAACACCCTCTATCGAGTGTCGTATTAAAATCTATTACCAAAATATAATTTCGATATATCGATAAAAACCATATATTAGCAATGCATTACGCTTTATGATTTTCCTACAACTTCATGAGGCATCGCATACCTATCGATACTATGACCATCTCATGTCATATTTCTCATGTTCCAATCTAGAGAACCCTCTATCGAATTCCACCCCCTAAGTCTATGATCAATCGATCCTTGGCCAAGAGATAAATAACATTACGCATAGAGAAATATAAATAAACAATGAATAAATCATTGACAATAAATAAAAACTAATATTATTGCATAAAATCTAATATAGGATCCATCTTCTCTCTAGACTAACAAGTTAGTTCATCCTTTGGAACAATGAAATCCAAAATATGTTGAGAAACAAGAAATAAAACATGCAAAACTCAAACTAGCCGCTATTGAACTTGTCGAATCCTCCTTGTCACCAAATCGTCTTCTTCGCGTTCCTTCGCTCTTAGCCGTCTTTTGCTCTTCTTCAGTGTATTCCTCTCCAAAAATCATAAATTTTGGTATATAATATGCCCCAAAATCGTGTGGAATTAGAATTAGAAAGTGTAGAAAATTGTATAAAAACTTGCTAATTTTCGCCTAACGAGAAAACCTAGCTAGCGAAGCGATAGGCGTCGTAGCACCTAGAATGTAGTTCAGTCCACCACCATGGCACCGCGATGGGCACCGCAGCGCCCAGAATGTCCCTTTTTCTCTTCTTTTGTTCACCGCTACGGCTGCGCGGTGCCCAAATCGCTGTGTGTACACTCTTTTTTGTGGACTTAGCCATTTTTCGCTTTGCTTCGACTTGGGTTCTTCATGCTTCTCCTTTACAACTTCTTGTACATGTTTTCATCATCCAAAACCGTGACTAACATATTAAATACCTACAAAACAAATCAATAACACACTAAATTACGAAAATGGATCATATTATAAACTAATAAACCAAAATAATGCATAAAAATTCAATAAATCCTAAACTAACAATTGCATCAAAACTAACATAAACACATCAAACTAATGCATAACATATCCTAAAACACAGCTAAAAATGCTCTAAAATCTATCTAAATATGAAACTAATATACATATACAATTTATATTATATTGTATCTTTTTTATTTTGCTGCATTTCAACTTTATTGACTATACTCTCTAAAAAAAAAAACTTTACCAAGTATGCTTTATTAAGTATACTCTGTAAAAGTATGTAAGGCTAGATATAAATATATAATGAATTTAATTAAATTATAATAACATGGGTTGGGCTGTAATTATGAAAGAAAGACATTATCCAACTATATATATAAACTCACTCATTTTAATGATTAGAATGAATTAACACATATTTAAGATAAATTAAATAAAACAAATAATCCACCTACATAGTCTATTTCTTAATTAGAGTGTATATAGTATATAACTAGCGTATAAAATGACAAAAACAAAACATAATTAAGATTTACCAATAAGGAGTTGGTTCGTTGGTTCGAGGAGCGAACTATGAGGTGTGGTTGAGAGATTCATCACGAGTTTGAGCTCGGCCTCGTCCATTCTTGTTGGAAGAGGTGCCCTTGTCCCTGCAAATCCTCTAATTCGAAAAGATTAGTCTCACCCCAAAGAGGAAAAGAACACATGTTGGGTGCCAGAAAATCGGTACCAAATATATATGAATATACTACTTATAATGCAAATACCCGTGAAAACTCACGGGGTTGATCAATTTACCAATAATTCCTATGTTGCCCTTATTTTTCTCCTTCTTCAACATTTTTTAAAAATTCCAATTTTTACTTTTGAAGGGTTTACAGGGCAATACAAAAACTAAAATATCAAGTATTTGGATAATGTTAAAATACCTCAATTATCTGCCAACGTCTGCAACTTCTCCCCTTATTTTTCTCCAATGTGGGCAAACTTCTCTCCTCAACCTCACCCACACCTTTGAAACGGTTTCATGGTTGACCATTTTCATCTTTCTTTTTTGATTCAAACCATTTTCATCTTTCATTATATCACAATTCTTTACAAAGTTATAGAACAACGGAGATTAACTTTTTCTCACCCTAAATCTTTCCATCTTGCTTTATTTTCCATTGAAACTGTAAACTTAGTGTATTGGCTTGGTTATTTGTGTGTTCCTTTTTTTCCCACACAGTGCGTTGACTTACTTATTTGTGTTGGTTGGGCTATTTGTGTTGAAGATGATAAACCTTCATTTTCATTGTGATGCATGTTTGAAAGATTTAAAGTTGTTTAAAGCATCTCTTTCAATTGTATCATATGTCGCAATCTATCTATGGGTACATTCTACTTTTGTTTTCTTCTGTGACGCTTTCGCTTAATTAAATTTATTTTTATTTTCTACTCATGTTTTCTTCTACAATGCTTTAAATCAACTAATTAAATTCCTTCTGATTTTTCTATTTTACAATTTCATATCATAGATTGTTCAAATTTAATGGGTAAATTTCTTTAAATTCTATGATCTGTACTTTTATCTACTTGAATCGATTTGAAGATATTTTTTATTTCATAGGTTAGTTCCTTCCAATTTTATAATCTATTTTTATAATTTGTTCCAACTAATATTTAGTACATTACTTCGGTTAGCCTCTTTTTTTTTTTCACATTTTAGTATGATGTTGGTCATGACTCATGGCCAATTTGAATTGAGAAATTACTTCTAAAACACTGATGTTTACCTTAAAAATTTATGGTGAGAAGCTTTAGTAGCGAACAAACGGTTGTTTAAATCTTCATTTTTTCCTATATTAATCGGCCTTTCAATTCTTTATACGTAATAATTTATACTACTAATATTTATTCATTTTAAAATCATTGGCAATGAAATTTTCTGAAATCGGTAAATGTTCTACTTAATTTTTTTTATAACAATGTTAGATAGTTACTGCTTTCTTCAGTCAATTTTCTATTCCATTATTTGGGATCTAATTTTAGATTAGTGTAATATAATTATTTAGGTTAATTTTTAATTTTATTATTTGGATTCTAATTCTTTTTTTTTTCTTTAAATTATGAGTTAGTTTTAAACTTTCATTAGTCGGTTCTAATTTATTTCAGTGTTATAATTTTTCCATGACAGTGTTAAATATTTGCTAATTTTTTTTGTCAATTTTCTATTCTATTTTGGGATCTAATTTTAGTTCGGTGTTATATAATTTTTTAATTTTTTAAGCTCATATTTACTTACGTATTCTTTTAGGAAATGGAATTTTCTTAAATCAGTAAATGTTCTACTTAATTTTGATTTCCATTAAATCAGTAAATTTTATTAAATTTTATGAAACAATAAATGTTTTACTTAATTTTCTGGAATTAAATCCATTAAATCAGTAAATTTTCTACTGTAAATCAGTAAATTAGTAAGGTTCGCCATTTATTCTTAGAAATCTAGAGTAATAAGTTGAGCTTTTCATAGAAACATCATATATGCAGAAATAACAATTGGATAATATAAAGGTATAAGGATTTTTTTACCACGAAAATCATTAAAACCTTCAGAAAATGTTAACCTGCTATTTAGATTAGTTCACAAACAATTTTCAATTAAAATTGCTTTTGCATTAATAATTAATAAATTACAAGGACAAACTATTCTAAATGTTGTATATTTTTATTAGATAATGTGTTTACTTATAGACAGTTATTTGTTGCTTTTATCGAGAGGGTTGTCAATAAATACTACAAAAATACTAATTAAAAAAATAATATACCAACTAACTAATAGATCAAACACTAAAAACATCATATATATTAAGGTTTTGTCAACATTTTATGATAACATTTATAAATAGTACCTTAATTTATATATATATATATTTGCTTTCGTTATATATCTCAATTGTATTTTATTACATTTCACTTAATGATTACTCATGTATGTCATGTAACAAATATTTATGGATTATTGTTCTATTTATCACTTATGATTAATTTTTTTTTTTAAACTTAACCATTTAAAAAAATCACTTATGATTTGAAAAAAATAAAAAAGCTCAATTCTTATGTTTTCCTTTTATTCACTATTTTTTTTTAAGTCAACCATTTAAAATTAAGTAATGAAAATCATTACTTAATTTTCACCGCAGATCCTCATTCCAAAAAAAATGAGGACAGAAAAAAGGACTAATAAAATATTACTTTTTAAAATATATATATAAAAAAACTTGATCACGTGCAACGTTGACTTGTATATATGTCACACCCCAGTACACAGCACACCGCAGTATCTAGTACCCTCGGGATGTGATGGGTACGCATACCCCAGCCATAGTACCACATAATATTGTCATATCGCCATGTAGCAACCCAACCGCAGCTGTTCAGTGGCTACTCAAGTTGCGAATTCTAACTCCTTAAGGGAGGTTGCGAGTTCGAACTTGGGGGAGGCCCTTTACTATTCATGAGGGAATAGTAGGGACAAATAATCGTTTCGATGTAGACCAGCTGCGGTTGGGTTGCTACATGGCGATATGACAATATTATGTGGTACTATGGCTGGGGTATGCGTACCCATCACATCCCGGGGGTACTAGACACTGCGGTGTGCTGTGTACTGGGGTGTGACAAAAAGACCTTATGTATATTGTCACGACGCCCTTGACGTAGGCTGACGTCATGACCGGCACAATGTACTATACACTGTACATACCCGTATACAGTATACAATACACTGTAAGCCTTCTCGTACTCTCACAATAATACCCAAAAGTTACAGTAATTTTTTTTTTTTTTATACCACAAATCATATTTAATATAGATCTCTATCTTCATTACATTCATTTCATAAATTGAAGTCTCACCTGATAATATCTATGATCATCTCATTTCATCAGATAGTATTACCACACAACCCATCTAGGTGATATTACATATATATATTGTGTGATAATTATACATATCAAAATAATAAAAATATGATCTATTTCCTCCATGTATACGTACACGTACCAGACGAAGGTTCACGTGAATATCACTCACGGATTTTTCCTTTTCCCTTCGACTCACTACCTGAAATATTGGAGGAAATGGGGTGAGCAAACAACAGCTCAGTGAATATAGTTCTTGAAATGGCAATTATATACATTTAGAGAAAGATGACATTTAAAATCATTACTTCAACACATGCATCATTCAAAGAATATATTGTACATGTCAACATCATAAATTTCATGATTTTCAATACCACAATGCACAATCTCCCTCCTCCGCAAGGCAAGAGAGCGGGTCTATCCCTTGTATGGCCGTACAAGGTAGACACAGCTTCTTATTACCCAATTTACAGTCATTTTAAGGATCGCATCCTTGTTAGGACAGACCTACTGACAATGAGGACTCGCAAAACCTCATCCGGGTCTAATTCCTAACGAAATGACGATGAGGAATCGCAAAGCCTCATCATGACAAACTCCAATTTCTAAAATCAGTTTGCATGATCCATAAAACTCAATGCATTATATATAAATATCACATGCATACAATCAAACATTTTGTATATATATAATGTCATACAAGAACCAAATCAAGGAAACTATACTCACAGTACAACACGTTCCACTTCAACTTAATTATTGTCGCTTTCGAGTCCAGCTCCAAGTTAAATCCAACTAATTTAACCTGTGACAATCACTCCATAATTCAATTGCATGTCTTCATATTTATTTACATCTATTATTTCTCACGAATAATAAATCCATTTAGGACTCATAAGCAATATTATCTCGTTTCTGTGGTCACTCTAGATATTTCTTGTCCACAAGAAATAACAGTGAAAATAGATGTCCAAATTATATTTTCACGACACCATATACTTAGTTACTAAAATGATCAAATCATATCCAATATCATGTTACGTCCGGAATGTAGTTCTTCACGATTTTATGATCTCAAACCGGGGTTTCATTGGATTCACATCACTGGTCACATCACTGTGCACAGTACTCTTCACATCACTCACTATATCACTATTCACTGTGCACTATTCACTGTACACTGTGCACTATTCACTATTCACTGTACACTATTCACTGTGCACTGTGCACTGTGCACTATTCACTATTCACTATTCATCCGACACTATTCATCACTATTCATCCGACGCTATTCATCACTATTCATCCGAAAGATGTAAATTGTATTAAAATTGTCAAACGGTCTCCAAAACACATGAAATCGAATCTAACCACAGATTCGGAGTCCCGACGGTCCAGGAAGTGCTTTTCTATCTTCCTAGCGAATTTCTCATTCACATTGGGGTCAAAACCCCAATTTGTCAAAATGCCGTAAAACGGCTCCTACAGTCAAAATTAGGCCGCTAGAACGGTTACCGCTAGCTTAGATAGTAATTTCACGAAGAAAGAGAGTGAAAATTACTTACCACGAGGCCGAATTTGACGCAAAATCACGCGTTCCTCTTTTTCTTCTTCTCTTCTCCTCTTCTCCTATCTGCGTCTTCTCTTTCCCTCTCTCTGGAAACGTCGGTGAGATAAGTTTTTTTTTTTATTTTTTTATAATATGAATACTGTTCACAATGAACAGTACCCACTAAGTAAACAGTATTTTTTGAGTACTATTCATTCACTATTTGATGAACAGTAATTTACTATTCATCCTTTCTTCGTTCTTCTTCGTACACTCAATCACACACACGTATATTTGGCTCATACGTATCAAATACGTATATTCTTAAGCGTATAGTTCGCTTACATACAAAATACGTGTAGTATACATCTCGTTATACGTGTACGTTAACATATGTATTTAAATGGGGTGTTACAATCTCCCCAACTTAAGAAATTTCGTCCTCGAAATTTAACAGATAAGGAGAAATGTACCTCAAGTGGTAAAGAGATCAGGAAATGTCTCCCTCATCCAGTTCTCGCGTTCCCAAGTCTGTTCCTCATTATCATGAAACTGCCATTTGACTCTGACCAAAGGAATTGCTTTATTTCGCAATTGTTGAACCTTCCTATCGAGAATCTGAATGGGCTTTTCTTCATATGTAGCATCCTCCCCAACTTGTAACTGTGTTACATCTAAAAGATGTGTCGAGGGTGGATACTTCGTCGGGTCTGAATGATATTTTCTCAACATAGAAATATGAAACACATCATGAACACCGACTAACTGAGGAGGCAAAGCAATCTGGTAAGCTAATGGACCAATCCTCTCTGTGATTTTAAACGGTCCAATAAAGCGAGGAGACAATTTTCCTTTCACCCCAAACCGCATCTGACCTTTCCGTGGCGAGACTTTAAGCAACACGAGACCATCTACTGCAAACTCTAAAGGTCTGTGGCGGTTATCAAAATAACTCTTCTGTCGGTCTTGGGCAGCTTTCAGTCTCTGTCTAATCTGTTTAACCTGCTCAGTGTGATCAATAACAACTTTCGGTCCCAACAACTGTGATTCTCCAACCTCATACCAGCAAGTCGGAGATCTGCACGGCCTACCATACAAAGCTTCATAAGGTGCCATGCCAATACTGGCCTGATAGCTGTTATTATAAGCAAACTCACACAATGGTAAACTTTCACTCCAAGTCCCACCAAACTCTAAAATACACGATCTGAGCATGTCTTCCAGCATCTGAATCACCCTCTCAGTCTGGCCATCAGTCTGAGGATGAAATGCTGTACTAAAACGGAGATGAGTACCAAATCGGGCCTGCATAGCCTGCCAAAAGCTCGATGTGAACCGCGGATCTCTATCCGACACAATAGAAACAGGTATACCATGCAACCTGACAATCTCCCGCACATACAATCTGCTCAGTCTATCAATCGAGTCTTTAGTGGTCATTGGAAGAAAGTGTGCAGATTTAGTCAATCTGTCAACTATTACCCATATGGCGTCAAATCTACCCTGAGATCTGGGCAATCCTGTGATAAAGTCCATCGTGATATGCTCCCATTTCCATTCTGGAATAGATAATGGTTGCATCTGACCTCCTGGTCTCTGATGTTCAGCTTTCACTTGCTGACACACCTCACAATTTCGCACATACTCAGCTATATTTTTCTTCATCCCATGCCACCATACCGTTCTCTTCATATCATGATACATTTTTGTAGACCCTGGGTGAATGGTATACTGAGATCTGTGTGCTTTTTCTAATAACTCAGTCCTCAATGCTCTATCCACGGGTACCCATAATCTCCCCTGATAACGCAGGACACCATCTGGACCTCTCTGCCAATCTGCCCTGTCTGCACTATCTGCCCAAGATCCATACATACCAAGATCAGGATCATGCTGCTGCATATCCTTAATCTTTTGAATAGAAGAATCTGTCACATGTATATGCATCTGAGCACAAATGTCAACTTGTGGAGCCATGGAGAGAACACTCATCATAGTAGCTCTCTCTAAAAGTCGCCACTCCTGGGCCATCTGACAAGCTACCACTTGGGTCTCAACCCGTTTTCGGCTCAATGCATCAGCTACGACGTTGGCCTTTCCAGGATGATATTCTAACGTGAAATCATAATCTTTTAGGAATTCCAACCATCTACGCTGTCTCATATTCAACTCTGTGAAAGCATTTTCACATGCAGAAGTCCACACAAATGACACATTTTTCTGAGTCAGCCTTGTGAGTGGGGAAGCCAATCGGGAAAAGCCTTCCACAAATCTTCGGTAATAACCAGCGAGACCCAGAAAACTACGGATTTCAGTCACTGTGGTTGGTCTTGGCCAATTTATGATTGCCTCAACCTTAGCAGAATCAACAGAAATACCTTCTACACTAACCACATGACCTAGAAATCTCACCTCATGTATCCAAAACTCGCATTTACTGAATTTAGCATACAACCGATGCTCTCTCAGTGTTTGCAAAGTGATGCGGAGGTGCTGCTCATGATTCTCCTGAGTCTTGGAATAAATGAGTATATCATCAATAAACACAATAATGAACTGATCCAGATATGGTCTGAAGACCCTTTGCATCAAATCCATAAACATGGCTGGGGCATTGGTCAGTCCAAAGGGCATAACAAGAAACTCATAATGACCATACCGTGTTCTAAACGCAGTCTTTGGTACATCCTCTTCCCGTATTCTTAGTTGATGGTATCCAGATCGTAAATCAATTTTAGAGAAAAATTTAGCACCATTCAACTGATCGAATAAATCATCGATACGGGGTAAAGGATACTTATTTTTCACTGTCGCCCTGTTTAGCTGTCTATAATCAATGCATAACCTCAAGCTGCCATCCTTCTTCTTCACAAACAGGACAGGCGCTCCCCATGGTGACATACTTGGGGTAATAAACCCTTTTGCCATCAACTCCTCTAATTGCACCTTGAGTTCCTGTAACTCCTTCGGCGCCATTCGATAGGGTGGAATTGAAATAGGCTTTGTAGCTGGTATCAGTTCAATAATAAAATCAATTTCCCGTACTGGTGGTGAGCCTATTAAATCCTCTGGAAAAACATCTGGGTACTCACATACTATAGGAATATCTGCTATCTGAACGCCTAAGTCCTTTACATTTACTGGCTTTATACTAGCCAACATCCCTATCTCTGCATTAGTGGCCATCCTACCTCGAGTGGGAGAATTGAAAGACGTCTTGCCACTATAAATAAATGCGATTTGTCCTGGTATTTGAAAGATGACTTTCTTCTCAAAGCAGTCCACATGGGCATGATAGGCAGCCAACCAATCCATACCCAGTATAGCATCGAATTCCAGGAATTCTAAAACTCTAAGATTCACAATCATTTCATGATCTGCATATTTGACCACACACTTTTCACACAACATATTGGGGTAGATTCGGTCTCCTGCTGCAGTACTCAAAACCAACGGTGTGCTAATCCTAACAGGAGTTAAATGCAATCTATCTACCATGTGGCCAGCAATAAATGACAAGGTGGATCCAGCATCAATTAACACATACATCATAGTGTCGCAAATAGAAATCATACCTTCCACCAAGTTCTTGTTCGCCTCTGGATCTGGCTCTGTAACAGCCCTGGCTTGCTCTCTGACAGGCGTGGAAATAGGAACAGTAGCAGATGGATTTGTTGGAGTCCGCGGGGCTGACTGCAAAGGACACTAGTACGCTTTATGTCCCTTGTTCCCACATCGAAAGCATGTGAAAAGAGGACGATATGCAGATGAAGCTGTCTGCGACACAGTGCCTGGCATGGAACGCCAACCACTCTGACTACCTGGTCCCCTATGCGGCCACGGTGCCCGAACTGACGATCCCTGTGTCGGTGGCCTCATAACAGATTGTGATATTCTGCCTGTCGGTGGTGGTAGCGTTACTGTTGGAGGAGTAACTGGAATCATAGCAGTAGGCCTCTCAACTATCTTTGCCTTTTTCTGTTCACCCCACCAATTTCTGTCCCATCTCTGTTTTCTCGGACTCTGATAAGATACCTGCTGCTCTATACCTGCCTGTGATGTGGGCATTGCCCGTGGTGGCTTATTTTTCATCTCGACTGTCTCATAATCCAGTGCCTGTCGCACTGCCTGATCATAAGTCTGCACACCAGCAAGAGCTAAACCTTTCTGGATTGGATCATTAAATCCTTCCCTGAGCCTTTTCATTCGCATCAGATCTGTTTGTACCATCTCAGGGGCAAACAAGGCTAGCCTATTGAATTCATATTCATATTCTCTGACAGACATATTCCCTTGCTGTAATTCTATAAATTGTTTATGCCTTTTGTCAACCTCAGACGGGGGATAGTATGTCTTGTAGAATACTTCTTTAAATTGATCCCAAGTAGCTATGGGTCCCTGAGCTCGGCTTATTGTTTGCCACCATCTCTCAACCTTACTCGAAAATTTAAATCGAGCAAGTTTAATCTTATCCCTATCCAGTGCATGCATGTCCTCAAATATAACTTCTATCCTCAGAAGCCAATCCTCAGCAACCTCTAACTCTAGACTGCCATCAAACATAGGCGGTTCACGTCTTTTAAATGCTTTCATCACATCTTCATATCTGCGAGTCTCATCTATATCCTCATGAGTCTCTACTATCTCCTGCACTGGCACAGGTTGTTCTGCAGATGCACCCGCACTACTGGCACCAACCTCGGGTACTACAGGTGCTGGAGGCCCTTGATTATCCTGAAGGCGTGTCAACATACGCATCATCTCAGCATTTTGTCTCTGCTGAGCTATCATCATTTCTTCCAGTTTCTTTAACCTTTCTTCTTGTGGGTCCATTTCAATCTGTCATTCACAGAGATTGAAAAACACATAAGTTAGACAATCCGTCTTAAGTCTTTCTCCACTTTATGTACCCGTACATATATCCTACAAACAAACATAGTATAATAAAACTTTTAATCTTTTAGGCTTTTAATCCTAAACGTGGCTCTGATACCAATATTGTCACGACGCCCCTGACGTAGGCTGACGTCATGACCGGCACAATGTACTATACACTGTACATACCCGTATACAGTATACAATACACTGTAAGCCTTCTCGTACTCTCACAATAATACCCAAAAGTTACAGTAATTTTTTTTTTTTTTATACCACAAATCATATTTAATATAGATCTCTATCTTCATTACATTCATTTCATAAATTGAAGTCTCACCTGATAATATCTATGATCATCTCATTTCATCAGATAGTATTACCACACAACCCATCTAGGTGATATTACATATATATATTGTGTGATAATTATACATATCAAAATAATAAAAATATGATCTATTTCCTCCATGTATACGTACACGTACCAGACGAAGGTTCACGTGAATATCACTCACGGATTTTTTCTTTTCCCTTCGACTCACTACCTGAAATATTGGAGGAAATGGGGTGAGCAAACAACAGCTCAGTGAATATAGTTCTTGAAATGGCAATTATATACATTTAGAGAAAGATGACATTTAAAATCATTACTTCAACACATGCATCATTCAAAGAATATATTGTACATGTCAACATCATAAATTTCATGATTTTCAATACCACAATGCACAATCTCCCTCCTCCGCAAGGCAAGAGAGCGGGTCTATCCCTTGTATGGCCGTACAAGGTAGACACAGCTTCTTATTACCCAATTTACAGTCATTTCAAGGATCGCAATCCTTGTTAGGACAGACCTACTGACAATGAGGACTCGCAAAACCTCATCCGGGTCTAATTCCTAACGAAATGACGATGAGGAATCGCAAAGCCTCATCATGACAAACTCCAATTTCTAAAATCAGTTTGCATGATCCATAAAACTCAATGCATTATATATAAATATCACATGCATACAATCAAACATTTTGTATATATATAATGTCATACAAGAACCAAATCAAGGAAACTATACTCACAGTACAACACGTTCCACTTCAACTTAATTATTGTCGCTTTCGAGTCCAGCTCCAAGTTAAATCCAACTAATTTAACCTGTGACAATCACTCCATAATTCAATTGCATGTCTTCATATTTATTTACATCTATTATTTCTCACGAATAATAAATCCATTTAGGACTCATAAGCAATATTATCTCGTTTCTGTGGTCACTCTAGATATTTCTTGTCCACAAGAAATAACAGTGAAAATAGATGTCCAAATTATATTTTCACGACACCATATACTTAGTTACTAAAATGATCAAATCATATCCAATATCATGTTACGTCCGGAATGTAGTTCTTCACGATTTTATGATCTCAAACCGGGGTTTCATTGGATTCACATCACTGGTCACATCACTGTGCACAGTACTCTTCACATCACTCACTATATCACTATTCACTGTGCACTATTCACTGTACACTGTGCACTATTCACTATTCACTGTACACTATTCACTGTGCACTGTGCACTGTGCACTATTCACTATTCACTATTCATCCGACACTATTCATCACTATTCATCCGACGCTATTCGTCACTATTCATCCGAAAGATGTAAATTGTATTAAAATTGTCAAACGGTCTCCAAAACACATGAAATCGAATCTAACCACAGATTCGGAGTCCCGACGGTCCAGGAAGTGCTTTTCTATCTTCCTAGCGAATTTCTCATTCACATTGGGGTCAAAACCCCAATTTGTCAAAATGCCGTAAAACGGCTCCTACAGTCAAAATTAGGCCGCTAGAACGGTTACCGCTAGCTTAGATAGTAATTTCACGAAGAAAGAGAGTGAAAATTACTTACCACGAGGCCGAATTTGACGCAAAATCACGCGTTCCTCTTTTTCTTCTTCTCTTCTCCTCTTCTCCTCTCTGCGTCTTCTCTTTCCCTCTCTCTGGAAACGTCGGTGAGATAAGTTTTTTTTTTTATTTTTTTATAATATGAATACTGTTCACAATGAACAGTACCCACTAAGTAAACAGTATTTTTTTAGTACTATTCATTCACTATTTGATGAACAGTAATTTACTATTCATCCTTTCTCTTTTTATTCGTTCTTCTTCGTACACTCAATCACACACACGTATATTTGGCTCATACGTATCAAATACGTATATTCTTAAGCGTATAGTTCGTTTACATACAAAATACGTATAGTATACATCTCGTTATACGTGTACGTTAACATATGTATTTAAATGGGGTGTTACAATATATAATTAAGATTCGATAGAATATATTATCCATACACATGTATATATATAATTAAGAATTTATAAAATAAAAGAAAAAGTCATAACTAAGAGTGTTAGTATAATTAAGAGTACGTTCAATTAAATATATAATACAAAAAAGAGTTCAAGTAATTGATGTACAATTTATATTATATTGTATCTTTTTTATTTTGCAGTATTTCAACTTTATTAAATATACTGTTTAAAATTTTTTTTTTACCAAATATACTTTATTATGTATACTCCCTAAAAATATATAGGGTTAAATATAAATATAAGATGAATTTAACTAAATTATAATAATACGAGTTGAGTTAAAATTATAAAAGAAATACCTTATCTAATTATATATATAAACTCACATATTTTAATGATTATAATAAATTAATACATATTTTAGATAAATTAAAACAATATGATATATATGTATAAGAAAATTATTTATCATCAAATAATCATCTATATATTTTATTTAATTATTAAACTAAAATTTTATATTTTATTATAATTAATCCAACATTATACGTTTAAAAATTAGGTCTCGATTGGTGGGCCAAATGGCCAATTGCAACCCCTAAATTTACTATATCACCGGAAAATAAAAAAAAATCAAAAACGGCAACGCGCCGCACAGCTTAGATTTGAACCATGGCGGGTTTATTTCTTTGACGAAACCCTAAACTGAATCAAACGGTTTGTCCTCTGATGCAAGTTTCTGAAATGGGAGCACTTCGCGCCATCTGCTCCCGCTGTCAAAAGGAGTTTCTAAGCATCATTCAATCACAACCCAGCAGCTTTTTCATCTCCAATTCCCAATCAAACAGACGATTATCATCCCATTTTCGCTCATCGAATCGAAGAACTATTCATTGCAGCAATTGGCGCAGTGGTCAAGAATGGAGCAGCGATTCCGAGCTGCAGCGGCAGCCTCCAAGCGTTTGGACTACTCATGATCCAGTCTTAGATAAGCTTGTAACCAAAAGAATCACCGATGATGGCGAGGCTCAAGAAGAGGCACTGGATAGCGACGAAGAAAACCCCGTGAAGCTCTCTAGTTTTGATTTAGTTACGGAAGATTTCCATCGACAGGCCTCTGTTAAGGACGCAGGGGAGAAAAGGAGTGGAAATGGAAGCGTTAGGGTTACTTCAAAATCTAATTCAAGTAAGAATGACGACGAGCGTATAAGGGAGAACTCAAATTTTAGGTCTGGTTATGATTCGATTGCTCGGGATATTGCGTTGAAGAGTAAAAAGGGGAAGAGTAGGAGTGTTTGGGTTTGTTCGAATTGCGGGAAATCGTCTGGGCAGTGGTGGGGGACTTGTCAGGCTTGTGGGTGCGCGGGCACAGTGGTTGAGTTTTCGGATACGGTAGGTGGCAAGATTGAGAATCCGTCTTGGTTCCAGCAGAAGCCAGGAGGGCAACGTCCCCAAAGGTTGGGAGAAGTGAACAAGGGAATGAATCAGTCGTCATGGCGAATCCAATTGTAAGTTTTCTCTTTTTCTGCCTACGTATGTGTATGTATGTGTGTGTTTAGTATTGGTTTGTAATTTCTTGTTTTTTAGGATCCATTAATCATCAAGTTCCCAATGATTATACTGTCTTGGAATGTCGGGCTACGGCTCCAAGGATAAGCGTAGAGCTGTTAAGAAGGTGATTGGTGGTTGCAGACCAGATGTGATTATGCTTCAGGAGACGTGTCTGAGCAGCACTGATAGGAGATTTATGAGTCGAGTGTCTCTTCCAGCCTGTGGCTCTGCAGGGGGCCTCCTAGTTGCTTGGGATAGCAGAAAGATGGAGCTTTTGGATAATCTCGTGGGGGAGTTTTTTGTCTCGGTTTTAATTAAGGAGAAGGATCAGAAAGAGTTCTGCCTTTTTGGTGTCTATGGGCCGAACTAAGATGCAGATCGACAACAGTTTTGGGAGGAATTGGCTTCGCTATGTGGATATTGCGGCTCAAATAAGTGTGTTGGAGGGGATTTTAATGTGGTTAGAAGCATCAAAGAGAAGCTCAATAGTACTAGAGTCTCCAGTGGAATGGCTGAATTTGATGGGTTTATTCATGAATTACAATGGTGGGACCCCCCTTTGTTGAATTCATCAGTCACCTGGTCTAACTTGCTAGCTAATCTTATATGTTGTAGATTGGATAGGTTCTTACTTGGCAAAGAGTGGACCTTGCGTTACCCTGTGGTGAGACAGGAAGTGCATGTTAGGTTGGTTTCTGACCATTGACCTATTACTCTTAACACCAATTTAGCCAAATGGGGACCGTCCCCCTTTACGTTGAAAATATCTGGCTCTCGTATCCAAACTTCCCTCATCTCATCAAGGAGTGGTGGAAGGATGAGATGGTTTCAAGTTGGGAAGGCTATAAGTTCCGTCAAAAATTAAGTGGCTTGAAAGTTAGTTTGAAATCTTGGAGTAAAAATTTTGCTGTCGGGGACCAGCTTAGAAAGAAGGACTTGGAGGCTGCAATTAAAGCGTTGGATCAGGCTGAGGGTACTGTGTCTTGGTCTGATGACAAATTCCAAGAGAGAAGGAAAGCTAAAGAGGACCTTTAGGCAATTTTACTTCGTGAGGACAGGTTGGCTGCTCAAAAAGCAAAGATTAAATGGGTTAGGGAGGGTGACGTCAACTCCAAATTCTTCCATAGGATTTTGAGAAACCGTAGGTCGCAGATTGTTATTACGAAGCTTGAGAAAGAAGATGGAACCTTGGTGGATACAAAGGAAGGTATTGTGGGGGAGGTAGTGGACTACTATCGCCAGATTTTCAAGGCTGATGATCGAGGCTTGTGGGGAATTGAAGGTATTGCTTGGAAGGAATTGCCAAGAGTGGATAGTGATTGGCTGGAGTGACCCTTTGATATGGAGGAGATCCGAGAGGCCGTCTTCAATTGTGAAGGAGATAAAGCCCCAGGCCCTGATGACTTTACCTTAACCTTCTATCAAGAATTCTGGGAAACCTTGAAGTTTGATCTAAAGTTGATTATGGATGAATTTTTCAGTCAGGGGGTGATAAATAAATCAGTCAACGTGACATATATTGCTCTAATTCCCAAGAAATTTCATTCCAAAAGAGTGAAGGATTTTAGGCCCATTAGTCTTACCACCAGCCTCTATAAAATTGTTGCCAAAATTCTAGCCGCTCGATTAAGATTGGTTCTCCATCATACAGTAGCTGAAAATCAAATGGCATTTGTTAAAGGAAGACAAATCACTGATGCCATTTTAATTGCTAATGAGGCAGTCGAAGACTACAAATCCACTAAAAGAGAAGGGATTGTTTTCAAAATGGATTTTGAAAAAGCCCATGATATGGTTAGGTGGGACTTCCTTGATTTTGTTCTTCGTATGAAAGGCATTGGAGTTCGTTGGAGAAGGTGGATTCGTGGGTGCTTATCTTTGGTATCATATTCGATCTTTATTAATGGAAGACCTAGGAGGAAATTCTTTGGATTGAAGGGTCTAAGATAGGGTGATCCTTTGTCCCCTTTCCTTTTCATTTTTGTGGCAGATGTGTTGGGGAGCATGATAGATAAGGCTAAGGAGGCTGCAGTGGTGAACGTATTTTTTGTAAGGAAGGACAAAATCCAGGTGTCTTACCTCCAGTTTGCTGATGACTGCCTTTTCATGGTGGAGAATGAGGGGTCCAGCCTTTTATCTACTCTGAGGATCATCCAAGGATTTTACCAGATTTCGGGTATGAAGTTGAACTTGGAGAAAGGTCAAGTGGCTGGGATTTGTATGTTAGAGGAGCAGTTACTGGAGGTGGCTTCCTCGGGTGGGTGTTCCATAGGCAAAATACCTAGGATTATCGTTAGGGGGTAATCCGTTATCCTTGTCTTTTTGGGAGCCAGTTATCCATACTCTTTCAAGAAGAGTAGATGGCCGGAGGAGAAGTTTCTTATCTAAAGGGGGAAGGTTAGGACTTACCAAGAGTGTACTGGAGGCCATTCCTACTTACTTCGTGTCCATGTTCAAAATTCCTAAGTTTGTGGTGTGGCGGATTGAAAGGTTGTTGAGGAAGTTCCTTTGCAAAGGAGAGGATAAAAAGAGGTGGTAGTTTGGTGGGATGGAGTTTGGTCAGCAGGCTGCTTGATCAGGGGGGCTTGGGGATTGGAAACTTGGAGCTTAGGAACAAAGCATTAACGGGGAAATGGTCGTGGTGTTTCCTCAAAGATAAAGATGCATTGTGGGCCAAAGTAGTGGTGAGCCGTCATGGGGTTCAACGAAATTGTAGAGATGCTAGTGTGTCTTCCAGAGCAACCTATCGTAGCCCTTGGAAGTTCATCCATTCATTTTATCCGTTCTTCTCTAACCTTGTTCGGCTCAAAGTGGGTAATGGGGCCAATTTGAAATTTTGGGAGGATACTTGGTGTAGTAAAACCAAGTTCTTTGAATTTTTTCCAAATTTTTTCCAAATACTTGGGCCAATTTGAAATTGTGCAGATATCTTCAAAGGCGGTTCAAGAATTGGACTCTACCCCCTAATTGGTACTGTTTGTGAAAGGCCAGTGGGGATACTAGTCAACATATATTTGTGGATTGCGAGTTCTCTAAAGGTGTGTGGAAGAGATGAAAAGCCTTTCTTCAGTGGGAGATGATTCCCAATGGTCCTATTTTATGGGCCTTTCCTGAAGAATCCATCTTGCCGAGGTGCCTTCGAGATTATTGGCTGGTGGTGATCTTTTCAGTTATTTGGTCTATTTGGAAAGAACAAAACTCCCGCATTTTTGAAGATGAAGATAAGGATATTGGGGTTGTTTGGGAGAACTCCTTTTTATTGCCTTCTCTTTGGGTTAGTACTAGTAAATTAGCAAAGGGCTTTCCCTTGGGGGAGTGGTTGAGAGGATGGAAACTAATTTTAGATTGTTTTGATTTATAGGACCGGACTTTAGTCCGGGTATATATTCTTGTATAGCATTTATAGTTAATACAATATAATTTTCGTTTCTTGTCAAAAAAATAAAATAAAAAAAATACTTGGAATTTGTGAGGGTAATCTTTGTTTCTCTTTCCTTCTTTTTTCTTTTATTCTTTTTATATTTCTTTGGTTCTTGTCTTTAATACTTGGAATTTGTGAGGTTAATCTTTATTTTTTCTTTTTTCTTTTTTCTTTTTTATTTCTTGGGTTCCTGTCTTCATGCTTATTTATTACAATATAGATTTTGCAGAGGATGCAAAGTTATAAATAAAATTAGCATTAAGTAGGTTCTTAATTAGCATTTTTTTGTTATTACTTAATCATAGTGTTCTTTAAATACTGATTTGTCAATGTTAATGGCGCTAATTTATGATGGTATGCTTCTTATGTCATATGAAAATTAGTGATGAATATGTTTTGATTTCTAGGTCTGGACTCTTTGGAGCTGAAATTGCAAGAGTGCTGGGTGGTGGTCTTGTACCTGGTATTGTTGTTCTTTTGATACACAATTAGTACTTAACTGTAGGATGATGGCATGTATAATATATTGTCAATGTTTTGTTTTTATAATGCTTAAGCTTTGTATTTGCAATTGGTAGGTTGATAAGCAATATCTTAATTTACAAGGACAAAGTATATTACATGCCGATAATTAGAACAAAACTTTGTTAGAAATCTTTAACTATCGGCTGACCGCTGATAATTATGGTCTAATGGGGAGTTGAATGCTTAGCTGAAATATTTTGGTAGTTCAATTTCTAAATTTAAGATTGATGATAGGTGAAATGTTGGAGCCAATGAAATAATGAGAAATCGCTCAGTTTAGTATTTTTGTAATACAAGTATAAATAGTTCAAGCTAAATTGTTTATGGTGTCTCCATGAAAATCTTCAAAATATCTAACATAAGTTTACTATTGTTATATACTGGTGATTCCAAAGGAGTATTAATTGAAGTATTCAAATTTCTAGTAGGCTAATGCACGAGGGCTATAAAGAATGTGTTATTAGAGATTTTGAGGTGGGGAGGAATAGAATTCCAATCACTCACATCTAGTATGCGGACAATTGTTTGTTTATGGTGGAAAATGATGGCTTTAGTTTCACAAATACATTGATGATCATCCAGATTTTTTGTGGGCTTTCCAGTTTGAAGATAAATTGGTGTAAAAGCTAGATTACTGGTATTAGTATGCAACACGAGGCTTCGTAAAAGCTCGCTTCTAACTCAGGATGTAGTGTGGGTGTGTGGCCGTTGATGTACCTGGGGATGCTCCTTGGAGGCAACCCTTCAAAGAAAAGTTTCTGGGTGCTTGTGGTGGATCCTGTCCAAAGAAGATTGGAGGTGCTACACCCAAAATTGAACTAACTCCAAGTTATAAACAAAGTTGTGTCAAAACCAGGAACTACGCCTTAGCCAAGGCCAAGTCACACCTTGCCTCGACCATGGCTGAGGTCCACCATGCCTCAACCATGGCCGAGGTTCATCATGTCTCGGCCAAGGTCGAGGTTCAACATGCCTCGGCCATGGCCGATGCACAACATGCCTCGGCCATGGCCGATGAGGCTGAAACACATCATGCCTCAACCATGATTGAGGCACCCTCGGCCACGACCGAGGGCTCGCCTTCGTTCACGACAGAGATTCACTCACGCGCGACATCCGTCACATGCCAACCCTAAACATATTTGATCATGGTGACACACATCTCGAGACACATGTTAGCTCATATATTCTTGATAAGGAAAGAGCTTACATGCTTTTTAATAATAAATTCCTGCAATAAATGTTAGGGATCCACCTTCCACTATAAAAAAGACTCTCAGTCTACTAGACAAAGGTATGCTCTAAACTCTAACTCTCTTCACTTATTATTTTTCTCCCTCAGAGACTAACTTAAGAATCAAAGTGTCTCCGGTGTCACGCTCGGGTGCCACCGTTGTTTTGAAGGTTGCTTGTATGCCTTGAGCGAGAGGAAGTTGATCGTGCAACGGAGATTAAATTAGGACCAAGGCGGATGCTCCAATCCAAATGAATTTACTTTAATCATATTTTGATCCCCAAACATTTTCATAAAGTTGGGTTTTCAAAAAACCAGAAAAATCT
The DNA here is from genome assembly GCA_035771175.1 of Paratinospora sagittata. Taxonomy (NCBI): domain Eukaryota; kingdom Viridiplantae; phylum Streptophyta; class Magnoliopsida; order Ranunculales; family Menispermaceae; genus Paratinospora; species Paratinospora sagittata. The sequence goes on along the minus strand of CM069611.1, from coordinate 10,551,836 downwards.
ACAAAATTGTTGTCGGACTGGTCAAACTAGTTGACTAGATTGCTTGGCAGCGCACTCCTGCCTGGGTTTTTTGGGTTTTGGCTCTCTGTCTACGAGCAACACACTGCTGCTTTGAACCAGTGCACTGGTGACTGTCAGGACGTGATTTCAACGGTCGAAAACTTGATTTTTGAGCCCTCAATGGCTAGTTTTTTGTGTCTAACGGCTAGTGCTCACTTCTAAACTGTAAATACATGCACTTAGGCCATTTTAAACACAAGAGAGACACCAATGTGATTCTAGGGAGTGTTTTCCAAAATCATTCATCTTCACCATTTTTCAAAACCCTAGAATGAAAAAGAGTTGGTCAAATGCATTGATTTCAAACAATCCTTTGAGCATGCTTTAAAGCTTCTTCATAATCATTCTCTTGAGCAAATATGGTTGCAAGGAAGGTATAATATTGTTGTGAGCTTAATTTTTTTTTTTTGAAAGAAACTAAAAAGTTGTATATATTTATAAATAAGAGAGTCAAACAGTCTGTACAACAACATGCCAACCGACCATATCCCTAAATATATACAAAATTGCCCCATCCTCTAAGCCCCTAAAGCATAGCCTTTTGACAAGTTGCTATTTGCAACCCAAAAGGAAGCTAAAAGGTGGGATTCTTGGCAGCCGTATATAGCTCATCGTGAAACACATGTTTGTTCCGCTCTTTCCATAAAGACCACAATACTGCCAAGCACACCACCTTCCAGTGATCTCTCCATGATGATTGAATACTGTTCATAAAGGGGAAAATATTTATGTTATCTTCCTCGGCATCATCACCACTCATGATAGGAAAATGATAGCGCCATCTACTCCAAACCTCGTTGGCGAATGGACACCGCCTACATATGTGTCGCATTAACTCCAATTCCTGTCTACAAAGATAACACCAATATGGAGATAAGCACATGTATGGAAACCTTTTTTTTGCAACCTATCCCCCTTGTTCATCTTCTCATGGGAAGCAACCTACCCCAAGAATTTAACCTTTGATGGCACTTGAACTTTCCAAATAACGTTGTGGTAGGAGAAAGGAGGAACATTAGACTCATTAAGGATAGTTGTGTGAAAGGATTTTGTGGTGAATAATCTCGAAGAATCCCATGGCCAAGAAAATTATCCCAGAGAGTATCTTTTCAGCTGAAGAAAAGGTATTCTGGGAGATTGAGGGCCTTGAGTAGGATAGTTTGTCTGTTGATGATAGTAGATGGCTAGGGCGACCGTTTGAGGTTGATGAAGTTAGGCAGGCAGTGTTTAGCTGTGATGGGAACAACGCTCTTGGATCAGATGGCTTCTCTATGGCTTTCTTTCAGAAATCATGGGATTTGGTAAAGGATGAATTAATGAAAGTGTTTGATGAATTCCACCAGAATGGTATTGTTAATATTCAAACCAACGAAACATATATCTGCCTTGTTCCTAAGAAGTCCAACTCGTGGAGCCTCAAGGACTTTTGTCCAATTAGCCTTACCACAAGCTTGTACAAGATTATTCCAAGGTATTAGCCTCGCGCCTGAGGGCTGTTCTTCACAAAACCATTGACCCATACCAATCTGCCTTTATTGAGGGAAGACAGATTCTTGATGCAATCCTGATTGCTAACGAGGTAGTGAAAGAATACAGGTCAAGAAAACAGAGGGGGGTGGTACTTAAGGTGGACTTTGCCAAAGCCTATGACTCAGTGGACTGGGACTTCATGACATTCGTGATGAGGATGAAAGATTTTTGTAGTAGATGGCTTACATGGATGATTGGATGTATCTCCTCTGTCACCTACTCAATTGTAATCAACGGTAGACCGAGGGGAAAGTTTAATGCGGAGAAGGGGCTCAGACAGAGTGACTCGTTATCCCCATTCTTGTTTATTATTGTTGTTGATGGCTTGAGTCGTCTGATGTCTCGTGCGAGACAATTTTCTTTGGTTCATGGCTTTGTGGTGGGAAAGGAGAAGATTGAGATCTCTCATCTGCAGTATGCGGATGACATGTTGTTCTTGTTGAATGGAGAGGAGATAAATGTCCTTAATGCTATCAAGGTCCTCCAATGCTTCTGTGAAATATCTGGTCTAAAGGTAAATCTCTCAAAAAGTCAAATGGTGGGGATACACATGAGTGAGGACTCTTTCTCTCACCTTGCAAAAAAGGTGGGATGTTCAGTTGGAGCGTGGCGGGCCTATGAATTACCTTGGTCTTCGACTGGGAGGCAACCCATTATCAAACATATTCTAGGAACCAGTAATGACAAAAATATCTAAAAAATTAGATGGTTGGAGAAGGGCCTTCTTGTCAAAGGGTGGTAGACTTGCTCTTGTACGGTCGGTCTTGATGGCAATGTCCTCTTATTACATGTCCATTTTTAAAATTCCATCATTAGTGGCAGGTTGGATTGAGAAAAAGATTAAAAGCTTCCTTTGGGGGGAAAAAAAGGATAAGGGAGTTTCCAAATTGATAAAATGGAAAATGGTGTAGCGTCCAATAGAGAAAGGTGGATTGGGTATTGGAAATATAGCTATTCGCAACGTTGTCTTATGTAGCAAATGGATTTGGAGATCTATAAGGGATTCACACTCTTTATGGGCTCGAGTGATGAGCAGCAGGCATGGGAAATTTAGCTTTGAGGGTCCGCGGAGAAGGGGGGTCTCAACATATAGATGTCCAAGGAAGTTTATCTCTTCTTTGGCTGAACAGTTCTCATCGCACCTAGAATTCGAAGTTGGGAATGGTTAGAAGTTCAGGTTTTGGGAGGATCGATGGCTGACTAACTCCACATTGGCTATCCGATTTCCACACCTATATAGACTTTCCACTCTCCACAACCAACCTATTGCATCATTCTTTGATGAAACTTCACCCATACCTGGACAAAATGTCCCTTGGAACTTACATTTCCCTAGAGCCTTGACTGGTAGAGAAATGGTAGAAATAGGACCCCTTCTAAACCTACTCTAAAACGTTACATTGTCCATAGAACCAGATAGGATGTTATGACCTTTGGAATCATCTAAGACATACTCATGCAAGTCCTACTTCACACACTTAACAGATTCATCACAAACACCATTATTTCCTTACTCTAACCACATTTGGCAAGCACATGTTCCATCTAAGGTAAGAATATTTGGGTGAACTTTGGCACATAGGCGTATTAACATTGTAGATATGATGCAACGAAGGCTCCCTAATATGTGTTTATCACCCCATTGCTGCGTACTTTGTAAACAGGATGGAGAAAACATAGATCACATCTTCCTCCATTGTGCTTACTCAAGGAAGATGTGGGGGGAATGGCATACTTTTTCAGGTAATAAGTTCTTGGCCCCTCAACAAATGGAGGAGGCCTTGACAATTAGTCATATACCATTACTGTCGGTTGAGGTAAAAGGACTGCGTTTGATTGCCTTCTTTTCGTCTATGTGGCTCATCTGGCTAGAGCGAAATAATAGGATTTTCTACAACTTAGATAGATCGGAATCACAATTATGGGAAGATATCAAGCTCATGGCTAGCACATGGGTAGTTGCCTCCCCTTTATCTAAGGGTCTATCAATATTGGATTGGGCACTTAATTGGGGACATTGTATGTATGCGGGAAGGGTGTATAATCAGTTCTAAACAACAATAGGTTTGGGTTGTAAGAAGGTTATTTTGTTTTTAACATCATGTAGGACTGGAAAATATACTTTTCATTTCTTGTGAAAAAGAATGTAAATCTTACTTACAAATGTTAATACAAGTCTCATTTGTTTCTTCTCAAAAAAAAAAAAAATATCATCAAAGATACGAGAGTTCCGTTCTTTCCAAACAGACCAAACAACAACAAAAAAACCACTCTCCAATAGTCTCTGAGGCGTTGAGGAAGAATGGCCTCATCGGGAAAGACCCATAAAACCAAACCATTGGGAAACATAATCCTCTGGAAAATGGCTTCCCATCTCCTCCACCCTGCTTTAGAGAAATCACACTTAACAAAAATATGCTAACTAGATTCCTCACTATTTTAACGAAGGCAACAACAATTCGGTGAAAAACACCAATACTTGAATCGTTTTTGAAGAATATCCGCACTATTCAACCTGTCGTGAGCAATAGTCCATCCCAAGAATTTGACTTTTGATATAACGTGAGCTTTCCAAATGAAATCATGAGGAAAATGAGGAGAAATCAGATTATGTTCATTACTAGAGCAAAGATGTAGCTTTGATTTAGAAGAGAAATCCCCCGAGGACTCTAAAGGCCAAGACGATCTATCTCACTCATTAGAAATATGAACACCATTGATAATCTCAAGAAGAGATGAGGCTTCAAGACACTCTCTATCCGAGGGTCCCTTCTAAGATGAAGACACCAAGAAGGCCTATCACTCTCACTAGATCCAGTATTGGTCAAGAATTCACAAATAGGACCATTAGGTTTAGTTGACAGCCTAAAGACATTTGTGAATTAGTCTCTAAAGCAGGAAGTGCCATCCCAGAATTTAATGTTGGCACCATTACCCACTTTGAGGCGGGTAATGGTAGAAAAACTCAAATAAAGGGAATGAATGAACTTCCAAGGATTTCGAAAAGTGGCTTTGGATGAGCCGTTAGCGTCTCTAGAATTCTTATGAAACCCATGGCGACTCACCACCACTTTTGCCCAAAAGGAATCCTTTTCTTTGACAAAACGCCATAATCATTTCCCCGTTAAGGCCTTGCTCCTCAGCTTAACATTACCAATACCCCCCCCCTCCCCTTGATCAATCCTCCTGCTAACCAACCAAGCTACCACCTCTTTCTTTTCCCCCTCCTTTCCAAAAGAATTTTCTCATCATCCTTTCAATTTGCCAAGTCACCAACTTTGAGATTCTGAAGAGGAAGAGGAAATAAGTAGGAATGACCTCCAACACACTCTTGATTAGTGCTAACCTGCCCCCTTTCGATAAAAAACTCCTCCTCCACCCTCCAATCTTCTTGAAATGGTGTTGATAATTGGCTCCCAAAAAGACGAGGCTAATGGGTTACCCTTGGGCAGTAACCCAAGATATGTTAAAGGCTAGCTACCAATAGAGCACCCACACAAAGAAGCTACCGCCAATTAATTATTCTCAGACATGCAAATTCCAGCTGCTTGGCACTTCTCTAAATTCAATTTCATACCCGATATCCAGCAAAAGCCCTGGATGATTCTTAAGGTAGCAAGGAAACTAGACCCATCATTCTCCACCATGAAGAGACAATCATCAGCAAATTGAAGATGTGACACTTGGATTTAATCCTTACCCACGGAAAAATCCGTAACCACTTCATGCTCCCTCGCATTATCCGTCATTCTCCCCAACACATCAGCCACAAGAATGAACAAAAAAGGAGACAATGGATCACCCTGTCGTATCCCTCTCGAAGCAAAAACCTTCCCCCTGGGTTTGCTATTAATAAAGACAAAGTAGGAGATTGATGATAAACAACCACAAATCCACAACCTCCAGCGATCCCTAAAGCCTTTCATTCTAAGAACATAATCCAAAAAGTCCCATTGCACCATGTACTACTACTTGTTCTTTGTCGTCATCCTCTTCTTCAAAAGAATCTTCATCCTCTTCATCGCCCTCTTGTGTCACTCCTTTTCCTTTATCGCTAGGAGCAACATAATATTCCTTGGTTCTAAGTATAAAACAATGCAAACACTTGAATACTTCATTTGAAATTAAAAGTTTTATCTTTAGAAAACAAATCAAATTGTATATTTGTAAACTATAATGCTAAAAATTTTAAATACCTTTTCTTCATGACATAGGCACATTGCCTCCTTCACATTCTTCTTCTCCAAAGCACTCGTCTAAATCCAATCATGAGTTGCTTTCTGGGAGTACCGGATCTTCTTTTTCTGTGATCCACTCATTATCTGAATCAATGTTAGATAGACAAATTGGATGAGTAGTTTGGTCTTTCGATTCGAACTGCTTTTCTTTTCGAACTTGAAGTTGCAAATTGTATTTTACAAAAACAAGTGCATTCAATCTTTTTTTCTCTAGGCGGTTGCACTTCTTAGAGTGAATCTAGTAAAATAAAATGAAGGAAAGTCAAATTTAATAAATACTAAATAAATCAAAGATTATAATTTAGAATTATAAACTTAAAAGTTAAAACTTAAAATTCTGACTCTAAGCACTTACATGCTCAAATGTACTCCAGTTCCACTTACAACCAGAAGAGCTACAAGTCAGATTCAAAATCCTTATTGTGTCTACCAATAATCAGCTCGCCGATATGCTCACTAAAGGGTTAAATCATATTGCATTTCAAGCAAATGTGTCCAAGCTGGGAATGGTAAACCTTTATTCACCAGCTTGAGGGGGAGTGTTGAGATTTGTTTCCTATTGTCGAGATTTGTTTCCTATACAAATTTATTTCCTGTATAGATTTGTTTCCTGTACAGAATTATTTCCTTAAGGATTTATTTCCTTTAAGGAATATAGCAGTTACTAAAATTGTAAATGTAGCTATAAGTACATAGCCCTGTATGTCTATATATATGGAGTCCCTCCATTAAGACATTACACATGAATAAATATCTTTTCCCTTCTCCCGTGGATGTAGGCCATAAAGCCGAACCACGTTATATCTTTGTGTCTTTTATTATTCTAACAGATGGGACCATTCTATCTAAGCAATCATGTAACCCCTGCGGCACTTCAAGCTCCATTTGTTATATATCTTTTTTAGCTTGTGTTATATCTCTTGCTTGTGCTATCCTCTATTGGTCTCAAATCTATATATTAAGAGATCAATAGACTTTTTAGACAATGTTAAGCTATTGCGTCATTTAAATGCAAAGTGTTGTATCAAACTTTTTTTATTGGTTTTCAAGTAAGGTGCTTGTCCTACATAAGTTCTTTTCGCAGATTTAAGTGGCTTACCCATGGATTTGATTTTGTAGGCTCTTTGGTTTTAGTTGGTGGCGATCCTGGTGTTGGCAAGAGTACACTGTTGTTGCAGGTATAAAATTACAAGTATAATGTTTGTGTCAGAGGGCAGTATTGTGTGTTGGATGCTTGAAAGTCTATCAACTTGAGTTCTTGCTAAATGAAGTCGAATATTTGGTTACAAATCTTGAATATCTTATTATTTTAATTTTCTTTTCTAATTTTTACTTTTGAACCTGAATTGGAAGATTGCTGCAATGGTAGCTGAAGGGCATGATTTTGATGGACAAGCTCCAGTTGTCTATGTCTCTGGCGAAGAGGTTGGTTTCATCCTCTTCATCTTCCTCTTGCAGTACCTGTAACAGGTCCATTATATGTGATTGGGTTTCTTTACTTTTCATTAGGTGATGATCTATTTTTTTCATTATTTTTGTGAGGTTTTATGCATGAATTTAATTAAAATAGAGCAAAAGGTTTACCTTTAGTCAAGGCTTTCACCTTTTTGTTATTTGCATTCTATCTTTGAATGTGAGAACATGTGAAAGTTTATGAAGTATTGGACTGTTATAATAAAATTTGAATAATCGTACAATTAAAATTATTCATAAATGATCAAGGTGTAAGGAATTAAGTCATCTTGTAAAGGTTTATGAAGTATTGGCAACTGAATCACCTAGGTCATTACTAAGGCAGAAACAAAAGCTCTTTTAATATTTTTTTAATAGTTTAAGGGGTCAATGCAAATAGATAAAGCATAAAGTTATTTTTCTTCATATTGTTACTTATGTGATTGTATAGCTTAAACATTGGCATATGCAACTTTTAATTCTAGTGCTATACTTTAATTTCTTTTATAAGTTGTCTTTCTTTTTTGGCTATTTTCTAATCCTTATTTTCTATTTTATTTTTATTATATTGTTGCAAATATTTTCCTTTTTGTCATTAGTTATTGCATCAAACATGATTTTAAATTGTTATATTTTCACTATATGCTAATTTGTCTTACTTTTTAATTGTTTTTATGGTTTTTAATTTGTGGACTCAAAATCGAAGAGTGCAAAATACAGTTAGTTTTTTTTTTCTTTACTTTTTAATATGTTTTATTGTTTTTTAATATGTGGAGACAAAATTGAAGAGTGCAAAATATAGTTAATCTTTTTTTATACACACGCTTTGACTTCTATATTATGGAATATATATATGTAGTTATATACAAAATGTTTTGATGTGTAAACTAATTAATTATTTATTTGGGGAGCTAAAAATAAATATTATTTACTTTGCTTAGAGCTCACCTTGACGGGTCAATCACATAGGTATCGCCTTGATGCCTTCATAACTCTAAAGAAGGCATGATCGCTCATTAGAAATATTTGTAGTTATCCTTTCTTTTATGTATATTTGAAATTCTAGAGTCATAGTTTCAAAGGAAGTGGCGAAGGGATCTTTTTAGGGTATGAAAGGATGAGGTATTTTCTGATAAATTATTTGCACTTTCCTCTTTCTTGGATGATTTATTAGGAGCTTTTGGGTGTGTGATATAGGTTCTTTGTTGGAAAATAAAGCATTGAAGTGATGATGAAGCTAATAATGGGGCCTTATGGGCATATATGGACATTTTGGCTTCTGGTAGCTAAACATATGCATTCCCAATCTCATTTGGCTCTTTTGGGCCAAATTAGAACCTAATGCATACTTCGACGTTGTCATTGAGATTTTCAGTAAGATAGGTTATGTAATGGAAATCAAACTATTTATTTGAAGGTGGGGAATTAATTTTGAATATAACAATCTTTTCATCTGTTATATGTACTTTGCCATTGTTTTCATTGCTTTTTTATCATTTTTTTGATAGGAAACAAAGTTTTGTTGATAGAATAAGCCTAATTAGGTATAATCAAAATTACAACATAAAAGATCTTTCATAAAAATTACAATAGTGAAGATTGTCTCCTTATTCACAAAATATAACATCTCTAAATTAATTTCCGGCATGGATCCACGACATAGCTTTAAACTTGATTAAATCCCGAAGGGAGGTGTCATCATAAGATGACTCTTCAAATATCTTTTTGATTCTCTATGACCAAACAGACCATATTAAAGTCAAAACTAGTGAGTTCTAGTTCACCTTAATTCTAGGAAAAATATTACTCTTAATGATTGGCTATAAGTTGTTTCATGTTATTTAATGTTGTGTGATATTAGAAATAATATGACATTGTTTTCATGGATTGTTTTGGGTATTTTTTTTTAATGTTATCATGCATTAAAGTCTATAGAACAAAGTTGTTGACAACTAATGTGGAAAATTGAGAGAATTGGAAAAATAATGTATTCCCTTGATGATTAACTTTGTACAAAGACCCCTATATATACAATTGTTCTAAAACACAAAAGGAAAATTCCTTACTATCACGGTCACTGATCCTTGTAATTAGGAAAAAAATAATTTTACCATATGCACAATCTTTCTAAATATACAATCTTTCTAATTTAAACAAATTCTGTTTGCCACACTCCCCCTCAAGCTGGTAAATAAAGTTTTACCATTCCCATCTTGGACACGCTTGTTTGAAATGCAAGACATACAGAGTACAAATGAGTGCACTATCAATCTTCTCCTTAATAAAATGTCTATCAATTTCAATATGCTTGGTTCGATCATGTTGCACTGGGTTATGTGCAATGCTGATTGCGGATTTATTGCCACAATAGAGTTTCATGGGGTCATCCCACTTAATCCTTAGATCTTCCAAAATGATTTGCAACCATAGTTCGCAAATCCCTTGGGCCATTGCTTTAAATTATTCTTCGGCGCTAAACCGAGCCACCACATTCTACTTTTTACTTCTTTATGTCACCAAATACGGAGCTGACATAGTCTGCATCTGTATACGCTTCCAATACTAGTCCTGTGCTCTGTTTAAATAGGATGCCCTGCTATGGAGTCCCTTTAAGATACTGTAACACACGATTAACAACTTGCAGATGAACTTCTTTGGGGCTGTGCATAAATTGACTAACCACACTCATTGCCTAAGCGATATCAGGTCTTGCGTGAGATAGATAAGTTTCTCGATCAATCTTTGATACATCTCTTTATTGACAGTAGTAACTTTTTCAGCTTCTTCAAGCTTGTGGTTAGGGTCAATGGGTGTACTTGCCGATCCACATGCCAACTTTCCCGTTTCCTTAAGAAGGCCAGTAATATATTTCTGTTGAGAAATAAAGATGCCTTGCTTGGAGCAAGGTTCGAAACTTCGACTTCGCCCTACACTTCGACCTTTAAAAATCAGAATTAATTCGGAGAAGTTCGAGAAGTTTTCGAGAATTATTGTAAAAATTCGCCAACTTAGAGAAGTTTAAAGAATTTCTATATAGTTGTTAAAATATGGATAATTACTATTAGAAATGATAAAAACAAACATAAATAAATACTTTTCACATATAAAAGTATAAATATAATGGTTTGAGACATGTGTTTTTACATTAACAATGTTTAACGCACGTGTTGTAAAAAATCGCTAAATTAAAGAAGTGCAGAGAATTTTTGTATATATGCTTAAATATCTAGATTTATTGTTGTATAAGCTAAAAACTAATATAAATAAACACTTCTAATACATAAAAATACCAATAAGTGATCTAACAAAATCAATCTTGTTAAGTGGGTTGATGAGTTTGAAATGGTGGCTTTTGGTCTTAATTCCTTTTTTTTGTTTTGATATTTAATTTTGTGGTAGCTTGCTTCTCAACCATATACTTTGCTAGTTTGAATTCCATCATACTTAATTTATTAGTTTATTATTTAAATTATTTTTTAAAATTTATATTGCTATGTTGGTTGATGAAGTTGAAAATAATATATAATTATTGATATTTTTTTTGTTTTCTATTGATGAAATAACATTTTTTTACTTCTCTGTTGAATTTCATCGAATTTTGTTGAATTTTATCGAATTTTTTTGAATTTTATCAAATTTATGCATTTTTGAATTGAAAAATAGAAATTTTATTGAATTATTTCTGCAAATTTTTGCATTTTTTATTTTACATCCACTTCGCACTTCGATGGTAAAAAAAAGGAAATAATTCGTGGAAGTTCGCCAAATTTCGGAAAATATTTGAACCATGGCTTGGAGTGTGCAACCTAAATTCCTAGAAAATATTTCAACCTTCCCAGGTCCTTGATCTCAAAATCCTTGGTCAAATATTGCTTCAAGTGTTGTCTCTCATTTGCATCGTTCCCAGTCATAATACTGTCGTCCACATACGCCAAAAGAGCCGTAACTCCCCCTGAAGCTGAGTGCTTAATGAACAAAGTATAATCCCCTTGGCTTTGTTTGTACTCCATATTTTTCATCACATTTGCAAATCGACCAAACCATACTCTCGGAGATTGTTTAAGTCCATATGGAGCTTTCTTCAGTTTGCATACTTTATTATTGGGTAGATTGCTTCCAAATTCAGGAGGGATTTCCATATAGACATCTTCTTCCAAATCTTCATGCAGAAAGGTGTTCTTTACATCGAATTGTTGTAAATCCTAGTCATAATTAGCTGCCAGAGATAACCGAATCCTCACCGTATTCATCTTTGCAATTGGGGCAAATTTCTCTAGATGGTCCACACCGTATGTCTTGGTATACCCTTTGGCTACTAATCTTGCTTTAGCGCTCTAGTGACCCAACTGCTTTGTACTTGACAGTATATACCTATTTACATCCCACGAGTTTTTTCCCTGCAGGCAAATCCACCAATTCCCAGGTTGCATTTTTCTCCAAGGCCTCCATTTCTACATTCATAGCTTGTTTCCAATTTTCATTAGATAAAGCTTCAGATAGAGATGTAGGAATGTGAATATTGTTCAGGTTGGTAAGACAACTCTTATGGGATGGTGAAATTTTTTCAAAGGACACAACATGAAAAAGCGGATACAAGGGGCGTGTAGTACATTCCCTAGTTCCCTTTTTAATTGCAATAGGAAGAGTATGATCTATGTTTGCTTTGGGTTGTGATTCTGATGTGGTTTGTAAGAGGGGTTCAAAGATTGTACCTCATTGTTAGGAATTGGTGTAGATTCTTGGACTTACACAGGTTCAGGGACTGCAACTTTCCTCCTTGAATATGTTTTGCTCATTATTCGATCCTCGAAGGCAAATGACTCGGGCTCACCTCCTTGGTTATCAATGGGTTTCGAGAGTGTAGATGATTGAGGTTCAGAGGAAGATGGTATAGATAATGGAGGTACAAAATTTTGGAGATTAATGGAAAATGGGTAACTGAGAAAAGAATCCTAATCGTTATCTTCCATGATGGAGCTCTCCCCTTGAAGAAAAGGAGCGAAAAAATAAGGCTCACGTTCGTTGAAAGTAACATTTGCTGAGACGAAGAATTTTTTGGATGGTGATTGGTAGCATTTATATCCCTTTTAAGTTGAAGAGTATCTGACAAAAATACACTGGAGAGCTCTTGGATCTAATTTCCTCCTGTTAGGATGCTGAACATGAACAAAGGATACACTCCCGAAGATTATGGGAATTAGATTGTTTGAGGTTTTGAGGTTAGGATAAAATTATGATAGCATTTCCATGGGACGTTTAAAACCAAGGACTTGAGATGGTATTCAGTTGATGAAATGTGTAGCAGTTGCGACAACTTTCCCCCAATAAGACTTAGGCACATGGTTCTGGAACAGGAATGCACAGGAGGTGGCCATTTTATCTCTCAGCAACTCCATTTTGTTGTTGGGTGTGAACACAACATGATTCATGAATGATTCCTTTCTTTTGAAAGTATGGGGTCAAGGCTTGATTAAAATAGTCTCACACATTGTTAGATCGAAATCTCTTTATTTTGGCTCCAAACTAATTTTGCACCATGTTATGAAAACTCGGGAGAATGAGGCTCACATCAGTTTTTTGTTCGAGTACAAATATCTAAGAGACTCGAGTACAATCATCAATGAAAGACACAAACCAACGTGCTCCAGAAATATTAGGAATTGGAGAAGGACTACAAATGTCACTATGAATAAGATCAAAAGGATTGAAACTTCTTTCATTGCTAATTGGAAAGGTTACATGTTTGTGTTTCGCCAATTCACACACTTCACGATGAAAATTTTCAACATCACAAAGAAGGAAACATGACCTTAAGGGCTCGTTTGGTATATGGGATTGGATGGGATAAGACTTTTTTTAGTCCCAAGCCCATGTTTGGCTGCCGACCAGGATGGGATAAAAAATAATCCATCCTCATTTTTATCCCATTGTAATGGGATAAAATAGTGATGACCAAAAGGGGAGGATTACTTTTATCCCATTGTAATGGGTTTTGCATTTTTTTTTTATTTAATTTTTTTCTTAATTGTTTAATCCTATCCTATCCAATCTAATCCAATCCCAGAAAAATAATCCTACCTATCCCGTGCACCAAACGAGCCCTAAGGGTTCTGAAAGAGGGATGACCAAGTCAGTGGTGATGAAGCCATATTTTTTCTTTATTGGAGAGATAGTGCTCGGAGATAGATCTGGGACTGTGGGAAACGAGAGAGACGAGCGAGGGACATACAACATGGTTCAAAAAATTGAATTAATTAGTCGAATTTCGGGGAATTAATTAGAAAAAAAAAAAATACAAAAACTCACCGAAAAATTTGATAAAATTTGGTAAGCTTCGTGAAAAGTTTAATTTTTCAATTAGAAAATGCAAAAAATTGACATAAAATTTGATGAAATTCGACAAAATTCAACAAAAAAAGTAAGCATATGTTATTTCATCAATAAAAAAAATAAAAACAATTATCAATAATAATGCTTTATTTTCAACTTCATCAACTAACATAACAATATCAATAAAAATAATAATCTAATAAGCTAACAAATCATGTAATTTTATGAGATATAACTTACGGAAAAAAGAAGAAAAGAAAAAAGAAAAAGAAAAATGAAGAAAGAAATAATAAATGAGACAAAAACTTAAAAGTACATTGCAAGAGTTTATAAACCCATGTTCTTTTAGTTAAAGTCTTACAAAAAAAGATGAAAAAACAATATATTTGAATAATAAACCAATAAATTAGGCAATGTGGAATTGCAAACTAGGGAAGTATATGATTAAGAAGCAAGCTACCACAAAATTGAAAACCAAAACATTGAAAAGTGATTAAGACGGAAAGCCACCATTTCGAATTCACTGGCCTACTTGAAAAGATTGATTTTATTAGGTCATTTATGGATATTTTTATATCTTAAAAGAATCTATTTATATTAGTTTTTAGCTTATATTACAATATATCTAGATATTTTAGCATCTATACAGAATTCTCCAAACTTCTCTAATTTGGTGAGTTTTTACAAAAAATCTCCACGTCAAATTAAACTTTTTCAAATTAATTCTGATTTTCAAGTGATTGAAGTCTAGGGCCAAATTTTCGATCCTTGACAGAGAGAATCGAGAGAGACAGATATTGAACTAGCGGCGAGAGCGGGATTAAGAGAACGACGGAGATAGATCTGGGTTTGCAATGGTGTAGAAGCCGAAGATGAAATTGGAGCAGATTTAGAGTCTTGCGTCAAAGATGAAGCAAAGACAACGTTGACAAAGACGACTTCTCGATTTGGCAGGGATTCAACAAATAAGGAAGATTAGCAACATTGGCGATGGTTTTGTGACAATGTTAATGGCAATGAAGGAAAATTTGGACAACTCCGGTGATGAAGGCCGAACAGAGCGATCTCGGCAATGAAGGCCAAAAAAGAAATTCTTCTATTCCCAATTGCACGAGCCTAGAGGCTCTGATACCATGTGGAAAATTGAGAGAATTGGAAAAATAATGTATTCCTTGATGATTAACTTCGTACAAAGTCCCCTATATATACAATTGTTCTAAAACACAAAAGGAAAGTTCCGTACTATCTTTCTAAATACACAATCTTACTAATTTACACAAATTCTATTTCCCACATCTAAGAAATGACAAATACATCAACTGTTTGGGTTCATGATTTTGTTATGGATAAGTATTGAAAATTTAAATTCATTCTAAACTTTGGCACTTAAATATTAGAATAAATTCGGAGAAGTCTAATTTGACGTAGAGAACTTTGTAAAAACTAGACATCGTATGATTTCATAATTGATTCACCCTAAAAAGATTTGAATCGGATTCATGAATCGTTATACCTATGAATTGTTAGTGAATTGATTTGAATCAGTGGTGAATTGCAGGTAAATCGGATCGAATCGCTTGCTAAATTAGTTTTAATCGTTATTTAGCTAAAAAACAATAATGTCTTTATAACTTTATGGATGCTCAATATATCAAATATTAAATATATGATTCATATTTATATTGTGAATCTTACGATTTTTCAATTCGAATCCCTACTCAATTCACCAAGTGTCGAAACGATTCGATTTTGATTCATGATTTTGATAACTATGTTTATTTGTAATGTTTTGATTTCATTTTTTTTAATTTTTTTTTATCACATATCCATCTTTTTTTTTTTTGACAAGAAACAATATATGTATTGTATTAACTATGAAATATGTACATCAAAAAAAACAATTGGACATATAGTCTAAGAACAAGGCCCCAAAATGAACTAGTATCAAATGCTATCCAAAATGGGATTCCGTCCCTTCAACCAATCCCCCAAAGAATAATCTCTAGCTAGTTTGCTAGCACTGACCCAAAGAGAAGCCAAGAATAAGGAATTTTCCCACCGAGTTCCCATCTCTTTCTCTTGGTTATCAAAAATACGCCTATCCCTCTCTTTCCAAACTGACCAAATGACTGCAAAGAGACCACCCTCCAATAGTCTCTCCATCATTTCGGTAGGCAATTCTCATCTGGAAAAGCCCACAAATTAGACTCATTTGGTAGCCTCTCCCACTGCAGAATGGATTTCCTCTTACCCCACATACCCTTGGTAAAGTCACAGTCAACAAAAATATGTTGACTAGATTCCCCATCATTCCTACACAAGCAACATCAATGCAGGGAAAGAGCCCAACTCTTGAAACGCATCTGGAGAATATCCGCACAATTTAACTTGTCATGAGCAATAGTCTATCCCAAGAATTTGACTTTAGAGGTAACATGAGCTTTCCAAACGAAATCATGTGGAAAAGAGGCTAAAGGTGTAAAAGAACCAAGCGAAGAACGAAGGTGATGAAAGAAGGATTTAGAGGAGAACTCCCCATTGAATTCAATGGGCCAAGACACACTATCATTCTCACTAGACATAGACACACCCTCAAGAATCTCAAGGAGGGAAGAAAATTCAATACTTCCTCTATTTGAAGGATTCCTTCTAAGGTGGAGACACCAAGAAGGCCTTCTCCCATCATCACTAGAGGTCAAGAACTCAGAAATAGGATGATATGGCTTGGTTGATAACCTATAAATATTTGGAAACAATTCGCAAAATTTGGTTGTACCATACCAAGTATCCTCCCAAACATTAAAAGGATGACCATCCACTTTAAGCCTAATGATGTTAAAGAAGAAAGAGTAAAGGGAATGTACCTCTAAGGGCTTCGATAGGTGGCTTTGGAAGACACACTAGCATCTCACGAATTTCGATGAAGCCCATGATGACTAACCACCACTTTGGCCCACAAAACATCTTTTTCCATGATGAAGCGCCATAGCCATTTCCTCGCCAGAGCTATATTTCGAGATTCCAGGTTACCAATCCCCAAACCACCCTGATCCAGCCTCCTACTGACCAAACTCCATCTCACAAGACTTCCACCTCTTTCTTTATCCTCCTTTTTCCAAAGAAACTTCCTCATCATCCTTTCAATCCGCCACGCCACCATCTTAGGGATTTTAAAGATAGAGAGATAATAACTGGGAATGGCCTCAAACACACTTTTAATTAGAGCTAATCTTCCATCTTTGGATAGGAAACAACTTCTCCAACCATCAAGTCTCCTAGAAATGGTATGAACAATAGGATCCCAAAAAGTCGAGGATAAGGGATTCCCCCCATAGGTAACCCAAGGTATTTCAAAAGCCACTAACCAATGGAACATCTGCACATAGAAGTTGCCTCTAGTAATTGAGCCTTAATCATACAAATCCCAACTACTTGGCGCATTTTTCCAAACTCAACTTCAAACCTGATATCTAGCAAAAACCTTGGATAATCCTCAGAGTATTAATCAAGCTAGACCCATCATTATTCAACATAAAAAGGCAATCATTGACAAACTGAAGATGAGATACTTGAGCTTTGTCCCTTCCCACTGTAAAACCTTTAACAACCAACCGCTTCTGTAGCCTTATCCATCATGCTTCCCAACACATCTACCACCACAATGAAAAGGAAAGGGGACAAGGGGTCACCTTGTCTGAGACCTTTAGAGCCAAAAATCTTTCCATAAGGCCGACCATTGATGAGAATAGAATATGAAACAGAAGAAAGGCACCCATGGATCCATCGTCTCCATCGATCACCAAACCCCTTCATGCATAAGACAGTCAAGAAAGTCCCATCGCACCGTGCCATAAGCCTTTTCAAAGTCAGTTCTGAACACAAAAGCCTCCCTCTTTGAAGATCTATAATTTTCAACCGCCTCATTAGCTATAAGAATAGCATCTAAAATCTGCCTTCCTTTAACGAAAGCCATTTGATTATTAGCCACCATGTGATGAAGAACCAACTTCAGTCTAGAAGCAAGTAACTTGGCAATAATTTTATAAAGGCTAGTGGTAAGGCTTATAGCGCGAAAGTCCTTCGCCTTCTTAGAGTTAACTTTCTTTGGGATTAAGGCAATGTATGTTTCATTGACTGATTTGTTGATAACTCCATTATTATAGAACTCATCCAAAACCTTTTTAAGATCCATCTTGAAGCCCTCCCAAAATTCTTGATAAAAAGATAAGGTGAAGCCATCAGGACCTGGAGCCTTATCTCCCTCGCAATTAAAAACAACATCACGAATTTTCTCTATTTCAAAAGGTCACTCCAACCACCTATTGTCCGCTCTCAGAAGTTCTTTCCAACAAATGCCATTGATCACCCACAAATCTCTGTCGTCCACTGAGAAAATTTGGCGAAAATGATCAACAACCTCCCCCACAATGCCCTCCTCCGTCTCCACCAGAGAACCATCATCTCCTAACAGTTTTGAGATAAGATTCCTTAATCTCCGACAACTCAAAATTCTATGAAAGAATTTGTAGTTAACATCACCCTCTTTAGCCCATTTAATCTTGGCTTTCTGAGCAGCCATACGGTCTTTGCGCAAAAAAGTCGACTGTAGATCCTCCTTGGCTTTCCTTCTCTCTCGAGTTTTAACCTCAGACCATGCCTTGATACTCTCACATTGGTCCAACTCGTTGATAGCATCTTCCAACTCCTTCTTGCGCAACCGATCCTTATCAGCCAAAACCCTGCTCCATTCCTTAAGTTTGATTTTCATACCCCACAACTTCTGCCGAAATTTATAACCTTCCTAGCCAGACACCACCTCCTCCTTCCACCACCTTTTGATAAGAGTATGGAAGTTAGGGAGAGCAAGCTACATGTTTTCAAACCTGAAAGGAGTGGGCCCCCAAGTAGCAAAGCTTAGTATTGAGAGTAATGGGCCAGTGATCAGAAACCAGCCTCACCTGCACTTCTTGTCAGAACTCGGGGTAACTCAACATCCAATCCTTACCCAACAAAAATCTGTCCAGCCTACAACAAATGGGATTAGTTGGAAGGTTTGACCAGGGAACCTTAGAATTCAACAAAAGAGGGTCCCTTAGCTGTAATTCATGAATGAGGCCATCAAATTCAACCATTCGTCTAGAAACACCCCTGTCACTGTTGAGCTTCTCATCAAGGCCTCTGACCACGTGAAAATCTCTCCACCCCCCCCCCCCCCCCCCCCAACATACACACACACCAATTCGAGCCACACAACCCACTCAACGAAAGCCAGTTCCTCCCAGAATCGGATACGGTCAACATCTTTACTCGACCCATATACACCAGAAAGCCAAAATTCTTGCTAGTACTTCTCCCTGATTAAGACAGAGACAAAAAACTCTCCAATAAGACTGTCAAGAACCTCCATTTTTCTACTATCCCAAGCTAAAAGAATTCCACTAGCAGAGCCACAAGCTGGTAAAGTCACCCATTCCAGAAACCTAGACTGCCACACACAACTCAGAATTTCTGTCAATAAAACTCAACCTAATTTCTTGGAGCATAATCACATTAGGTCGCCTGTTCCTGATCACCTTTTTGACTGCCCGACGCTTCTCCTTGGAGCCGCAACCCCTAACATTCGAAGACAATATAATCATTGCAACTAGAACAACCTAGCCAACCACCGACGGACACAGGTTAATAAGGCTTGACATTCTCGCCAGTTGCTCTATCCACCGGAAAATCCTCCAGCCTTGTCAACCTCATGTTTGCCCTTCTCAGAGCCGCCAACACCTCATCAATCAATTGTTCAGCAACCCAGAATATTGCCCCAACTGCTGCAAAGGGAGACTCCTCGAGGAAATATCAACAAGAGGGCACTGATTGCCAGGGGAATTCGTAAAAATGCAAGTGTGTTTTCCATCTGTCAACCCATTTTTAGACCCAAGGAGAATAGGTGGGGAAGAAGGGGGAGGATTGAGAGGGAAGAAAGGCTCATATTAGATTGAGCCAAATTCATATCACATACAACACCTTTAGATTCAGCACGAGCAAAGGCATCCTCTCCTCGATACGAAGCTTTGGTAGAGTTGTCTTCACAAGCGCTTGAAGCATCCACGAACGTGTCCACCATTTCCCCGTCCAAGAGAATTGCCTCTTCCTCCCCCTCCGACTCAAACAACGGCAAGCTTTGAACACGCCTGCTGGGAGCAAGAAACGCTGTCTTGCAACTCCAACGGAGCAGCCGGGGGAAGGGTCTTCCATTGTCTTTGATAAACCCTCAAATTCATATCACATATCCATCTTTAAATTCATATTTTCCAACATTTTATTCCAACATTTTACACTCAATTTGTTAACATGTTTCTTTATTATCCAACATTTTATTCCATACAACGTGACTAACTGAATAACGGTCTTAAAAGATTCTTCTTTCAACTTTAATAGGATCCATTGGTCGTATAGTATTTTAGAAGTAGCCCTCCACTTATATAGGAAACTTATGTTCTTTTCATTTTGTAAGTCAATGTTAGAGTTTTAATTTATTGTTTTTATAACTTTGCATCTAAAAAGCAAGGATTGAAAATTCGATTTCGACTTGACTTCGATCACTTGAAAATTAGAATTAATTCGGAGAAGTTTAATTCGACATGAATAATTTTTGTAAAAATTCGTTAAATTAGAGAAGTTTAGAGAATTTTTGTATATATGCTTAAATATATAGATTTATTGTAGTATAAGCTAAAAACTAATATAAATAGACACTTTTAATACATAAAAATACCAATAAATGACCTAACAAAATCAATCTTGTTAAGTGAGTTGATGAATTTGAAATGGTGGCTTTTGGTTTTAATTCTTTTTCTTTGTTTTGATATTTAATTTTGTGGTGGCTTGCTTTTCGACCATATACTTTACTAGTTTGAATTCCATAATACTTAATTTATTATTTAAACATATTTTTTTTAATCTTGCTTTATAAGAGTTAACTAAAAGAAGATGGCCTTGAGAACTCTATTAATTTATTTTTTATTTTATTTCAATGTTATTTATTTATTTATTTTTTTGCTTTTTTTTTTCTCTTGTAAAGCACATCCAATAAACTACATAATTTGTTAGCTTGTTAAATTATTTTTTAAAATTTGTATTGCTATGTTGGTTGATGAAGTTGAAAATAATATATAATTATTGGTATTTCTTTGTTTTCTATTGATGAAATAACATTTTTTTACTTCTCTGTCGAATTTCATCGAATTTTGTCAAATTTTTTGTCCCTTTTTTGCATTTTTGAATTGAAAAATAGAAATTTTATCGAAGTTTATCTAATTTTGTCGATTTTTTCGAATTTTTTGAATTATTTCGGCGAATTTTTGTAATTTTTATGTTACATCCACTTCGCATTTCGGTGGTAA
Source organism: Paratinospora sagittata (assembly GCA_035771175.1). Classification (NCBI taxonomy): domain Eukaryota; kingdom Viridiplantae; phylum Streptophyta; class Magnoliopsida; order Ranunculales; family Menispermaceae; genus Paratinospora; species Paratinospora sagittata. The sequence continues at coordinate 10,530,832 of CM069611.1, read as the reverse complement.
AAAAAGGGAAAAAGTTTGTTGAAGTTCGCCTAATCTCGGCAAATTTTTGAATCATGCTAAAAAGTAAAGAAGCAAGGTTTTTTTTCTTAAATTTCTCAATAGAAATCAAGTGAAGGTCCTTTATTTTTTTCCCCAAAGTTAGTATCTAAACCGAAGTATGTAAACCCAACCCAACCCAATTTGTTATATACACATATCACATCCCAACCCAACCCAACCCAACCCATAAGGTTTGGGTTGGTCGGGTTAATGAAAAGTCCTTTGACGAAACCCCCAAATAGACCAAGTGAACCTCAGTTGAAAACCATATGAAACACTCTATTATCATGAGGGTGATAAGAGAAGCAGGTGAGGAACTGCAGCTAGAGAAGAAGGTGAAACTACAAACATGCTGGTCAGGTCCTAAACTAGGTTGAACAGGTATGGCGGTCTAATGCCGCTCTCTCTCCTCCTCATCTGGTTTTTGGAGGAGATGGAAGGAGAAGAGACTCATTACTGAGTTTATGTATCAAAAACCTATATGTGCAAATTATGTAGCAAGCTCTCTCATGAAATTAGTGATCTTACAGTCTTCTGCATATTTGTACCATCCAACTTTTTTGTATACAATTAAGCTGCTGCTCTGTTTACATTCCGTGTTTGCTATTGAGAATCATATGCTTGCTGGGAAATTACATGCTAGTTAGACAGTTTGTTGTTTCCCCAAATTTTCTGGTTTTCTCTCCAAGAATGCATGATCTATTACATGGTTTTTATTCTTGATTTGTAGTTTGAGAAATCTGATAAGCATAGAAGCATGAAGTGAAAGGCATAAATTGAGCTCTGCTAGAAACAATTAATTTGTGAACTAACTAGTTGGGTTTAAAACCTCTTCATGTCACACCATAGACGTCAATTTTGGTCCATGAGGATTGTGATAATTTTGCTTATTCTTTGTCATCCATGCTTGTGATCACTATAAAACACTTCTTTGAGTTCAGTGGGATTTAAGTGGGTTACTATTGGAGTTTATGGAATTTTGTCGGTAGTGTTAAGTTAGGGTTGTAGTTTTATCATAGATTATTTGGAATTTGTTTTGACATTTTGTTGAATCTTATATGGTTTAAACTAATATCTCCTTGTTGCATCTTTGTATTCTAGTTTGCAAGTAATTATATGGAGATAATGTTTCTCTGAGGATCGATTATGAAGAATGCATAAATCCTATCTAATCAACTTTGACTTCTAATGTCTTGCATGGAAGAGCATTGAGCAAATTGGCAACAGAGCTGATCGTATGAGAATTGGAACAGACGAGCTTTTTTTATATTCAAGTACTGATATTGAGGTGCATTTTTAACTTTGATCTTTTCCTTCCATTTTTTGGGCTTCTACAACCAAGTTACTGGTGGCTAGATTTTGATTTCACTGTTGTCATTTGAACTTCATTTAAAATATTACTTGTCTTTGTTGGAGGCATCATTCTGAGTTCAAATCACTTGATGCTTCTCGGGGTTTGCGTGGTTCAGATTCTGAAGACAGTATTGATTTTGCTGCCTAAGGTCTTTTTTTTAATAAATATTAAATGGTGGAGTTTGAACCCATCGCATAGCTTGCTCTTTGCATTGCAAAGCATTGAGGAAGTATAAATATTCTGTGGATTGTAAAAATGCAGCTGCGTGTGTGTTTTTTGTTTGATCAGGGATATAGATGCACACTTTCTTGACTTTTAGTTTCCTAATTTTTTATTTTTTTTTGGTTTATGATGCGTTAGTCACCATTCTATGTGACAATGGTGTCCAATGGATTTCCTACACCAAGCGCTGATGACCCCTTTTGCTTTCGTACCAGTCAGTCCTTAGTGGGGAAACAAAAGCAATACTGGAGAGTTATGTTTTTTGCTGTATATGGTTTGTCTGGAAAGAAAGAAATGGTAGAATTTTCAATGATGTAATGGACAATGTCGACAACGTGTGGGATAATTCTGTTTTCTGGTTTGCCTACTGGATCAGCTCTTGTAAGCTATCTAGGGGCTTTAATATTAGCGAGTGGCTTAGGAATTGGCAATCTATTTTGGAATCACTGTAATAAGTTTTCTGGGGATAACTTATCCCCTAAAAACATTTTGTATGCTGTACCTAACAACACTTTTCCCACTTATATATATAAATATATGTTTCCTGCCAAAAAAAAAAAAAAAAATTGCATGTCAAGGACTCGAGAGATGTTGAGAACTACAGACAAACTAATCATGGAACCTGCAGTATAATGCCGCTAGGAATCAACATCTCTTGTTGAAACATAGGAATCAGCTCCCTGTGGATAACTCCTTCAGTTCTTCCTCTTTCTCCACCATCTCCCCACTTTGCTTTTCAATTTTCGTGATCATATTAATTGAACTCCCACCGCACAAAAGCTTGTGGAAGAAACTTGTATTTGCATCCTCTTTCTTAAGCCATTTCATCTTCGACTTTTGAACTGCCATTCTTTCTTCCTTGATAAGAATTTCCCCTGCCTCTCTCTTTGCTTCCGTTCGAGCCCTCTCATTATTCGCATGTCACCCTTGCTCTCCCTCCTTTCCTATTTGACTCCTTGGACAAAACTTCAAGTTCTCTCCATTTATGTACTAATGTTCCTTAGACCTCTTTGTTCCACTCGAACTTCCCACTAATGACATTATGCGGTTAATAAAGGAGCCTAGGTGCTCAAGAAGAGAAGTTACAAGCTCACCACTAGAGTTAGATCTCTAAGGGATACATAATAATCGCCACCCAAAGAGGTTAACTAAGGATACATAACTTAAAGATCACTCACCACTGTATGGAATCCACCAAAGAGATACAAAGATAAGGGATAAAATCTCAGAAGAGATTACGATTTCTTTCAAATTATCAAATGTTGTTTACAATATTACTGGATTCTCCTATTTGTAGACTAACATGAAGCAACCCTCCATGCATAGGAAAATGCTATAATTGATTAACAATAATTAGACTTGAGTTTTCCAAATCAAAGCCTAAGTTCCTAGGAAAGAAAATAAATACAAACTTAACTCCAACAAGATGCTCCAAAGTTCCAACACAATAGCTCCTAAGTTGCTGTGCATATTTGACTTTGTCATTAATTACAAGAATCTGTAATTACTTTCTCTAGAAGCTTTCAAAATGCTGGTTGTGAAATGTGCTAGAGAATTAAGATTGAATTCTCCCATGTTGATTGTCATGATAACCAATCAATGCTGTTAATTCAAATCAAATTTCTCTTAACTCAACTATGGTTACTGAACTAGAGTTAGAATCTGATATTCCTTTGACCCATGATTATGATAATCCATATACTTAGACACTCCCAAGGTTAAAAATGCGTGAGGTATATAGAGGTGGTTTGCCTTTATGAGGCGAGGCGTAAGCCTCATATTTTTAAAGAAAATGCATAAAACAATTAATAAAAACTTAAAAAAATCTAAAAAATTACAAATGTCAATAATTGAAGAAGAAACAACTAAAATAACAAAAAATGTAAATTAGTTTTATTTGTGTAGAATACTTGAGTGATTTCTCTTAATATGTTATTTATCTTAATTGTCATTAACACATTTAAGAACTAAATGAGAACAAATCATACGCTAAGCTTTCCAAAGCTTAAGCTTCAAGCTATTAAAAGCATGAACAAATAAAAAGTTAACAATTACATTGTAAAATATTTGGTCTTTGTCATTTCTCCTAATTCATTAGTTTATACAAATTGTAATTAAAATACTTTGTCAAAAGTTTTAAATTGTTAGGTTAGTATTTGTACTATTGTTAACAAACTTAAAGATATATCATTAGAAGCGGGCCTATTCAAAGATGGACTTGATCCATTTAAGAGTACAAGCTTTAGTTTATCTCAAATGAAAGAAAATTAATTACTAACAGTTACTAAAATGATTGGTTATAATAATATAAAAGCCATAAATATAATTTTTTTTTTTTCAAAAATATTGAATTTTAACATAGAAAATTTGAGGCTTAATCCTCATTGAGCCTTGAGGCGTGAGCCTCACTGTACAACATTGAGCCTTAAGCCTCAAGGCCTTTTTTGAGTGCCTCACCTTGAAGCGCGCCTTGAGGCTTAAGCCTCAAACGATTTTTAAAACTATGGACACTCTTGTGTCAATAGGCGTGTTCATCCTACCGACCAACCCAAGTAACCCGAACAACCTGACCTGAAGCATTAGGGTTGGGTTGAGTATGTAAATCAAATTGGGTTGGGTTGGGTTAGGAATTAGCAACTCGATCTAGTTCGAGTTGGGTCAAGGTTTTACAAAACAAAACTTGATCGACTCAACCTTCTTGAACTCATTAAAAATATTAAGTGTTGCTTTAATTAATATTTTTGTTAGGTCACCTATTATAATTGAATCACACAACATCTCATAATGAAAGAAAATATTATATGAAACTATAGTTATATTCATATTTGACTTCAAAATTTTATAGTTATATTCATATTTAACTTAAAAGTTAATTTATAAAATGAGAATTTAGAATCAATACATTGAAGTAGACCAACCTAATCAACCCCACCTGAAGTCATTGGTTTGGGTTGCGTTGGGTTTGGGGTCTTATTGGGTTGGGTTGGTTTAAAGTTTTTCCAACCTGAACTTGATTGGGCTGGGTTGATATTTGACTAAAACCCGAACCAATCCAACTCGTGAACACCCCTAAAGAAGCGTTTGCAAAAGCTGGAATAGAAATGGTGAAACAAGGTTGATTTGATATTGGGCAGATGGGCAACATTGCGAGGTTTTGATTTGCTTCACTTGTCATTATAGTTTGACCTTGGCTCTATTTGGATTGGTTCAAAAATTAATTTGTTACCTCTTATAAATCACACAATTGTCACTAATGATTGTGTTTATGGAAATTACAAACAATAAATGCAGACATAGCTTTTGAATTGTAAGTTTCTAGTTTATTTGAGATGTGAAAGATTATGTTTGTGGTTTCTCAGGAGTTTTTGCTTTTTTTTTTTTTTTTTTTTTGTGGTTCATTTAAATTACTTATAGAGTTCGCTGTTCGAGCAATGGTTTCATCAAATCCAAACTAATTGTTAAAAATTGTGGAGCTTTGCTCTTTTAGATTAGCATGACTTGTTGTTGAGTTTAAGAAATAAATTTCTTATACGTCAACATAATTAGAAAGTGGTTCTAACTTCTAAGAATCCGTTTTTAAAGTACATTGTTTTTCTACTTATTTTTGTTTGATGATTTTGAAAAAGATGCCGGGGGGGGAGGGGGGGTACTTTTAAACTGATTGTTGCTTGTTTTTACTTGTTAACAGTTTTTGAGTTAGATATTGGGATAGTATAGATTTGATATTACCTCATTTTCCTTCTATAATTGATTGGTTTTTGTTGGCTTTTTAAGTTCATTGCTATTATAGAGACTGGCTTTTGGTTTTGACAGGGAAGATTACTTCTGGCGTATGCTATTTGTTTAAAATTAACTCGTAAAGGTTGCTAGCTGTTTCAAATCATTTGTTTTGAGTTGCAAAATTATAACAATTTAACAACAATGCTTTTGACGCATTAAATTGTAAATTATAGTGGTCTAGATGATTTATAATCTTGGTGATGCTAGGTATATATTGTATGACTATAAGCTATTTCGTGACTATGAACTACAAATAGTAACTGATGTTTTATGGAATATATATAATATATAATGAGTTGATCAAAATATGGTTTATTGACATTCTTTTGGTGGGAGTCTTTCAATCTCCTTGTCCTTTTTACGATGACTTTAAGTTAATACTCATTGAAGTTAATACTTATTTTTTACCATTTAAAAATAAAAGCTGCAATAATTTTGAAGTTTTGGTGAATTATTATGACTTATTATATTTTTCTATTTTTACGTACTTCAATCAATTTTTGTTTTTTTATCTATGTTGAACTTGTTATTTGGTGATCTCAAAATTGGAAAGATTGATGGAATTCTAGGAAATTTTAATTCTATGATCACCATGGTTAAAAAATTTTCGAAAAATTCGACGAACTTGCACGAATTTTTTCCCTTTTTTTTTTTACCACCGAAATGCAAAGTAGATGTGAAATAAAAAATGCAAAAATTCGCCGAAATAATTAGATAAAATTCAAAAAACTTGACCAAATTCGATAAAATTTCTATTTTTCAATTCAAAAATGCAAAAATTCGACAAAAAATTCAAGAAAATTCGATAAAATTCAACAAAATTCGACATAAAAGTAAAAAAAAATGTTATTTCATCAATAGAAAATAAAAAAATACCAATAATTATATATTATTTTCAACTCCATCAACCAACATAGAAATATAAATTTTAAAAATTAATTTAACAAGCTAACAAATTATGTAGTTTATGAGACATGCTTTACCAAAAAGAGAAGAAAAGAAGCAAATAAATAATTAAAGTTGAAATAAGATAAAAACTTAAAAATAAATTAAAAGAGTTCTCAACGCCATCTTCTTTTAGTTAACTCTTATAAAACAAGATTAAAAACAATACATTTAAATAATAAACTAATAAATTAAACATGGTGAAATTCAAACTAGCAAAGTATATGGTCGATGAGCAAGCCGCCATAAATTTAAATATCAAAAGAAAGAAAAGGAATTAAGACCAAAAGCCACCATTTTAAATTCATTAACCCACTTAACAAGATTAATTATGTTAAGTCACTTATTGGTATTTTTATGTATTAAAAGCGTCTATTTATATTAGTTTTTAGCTTATACTACAATAAATCTAGATATTTAAGCATATATGCAAAAATTCTCTAAACTTCTGTAATTTAGCGAAATTTTACAAAAATTCTCCATTTCGAATTAAATTCCTCCGAATTAATTCCAATTTTCAAGTGATCGAAGTCAAGTCGAAATCGAATTTTCGATCCTTGATGATCACAAATGAATAGATGGTGGTAGTATTTGGTGCGACAATACCAATCTCTTCTCACTTCGACAATTCCACCAATAACTTATTCAACTAAACCTTCTACATCGGGATTAGGTTGATTTTTTCCAGTCTCATATACTCCATGAGAGGACTAATGTTGGGATTTTGTCCTTTATTTTCCCCTCTATTTGCTTCTCAATAAATTGAGAAATGTGAATTGGACTTTTACTTTTCAAATTCTTGTGATTGTTTTTGACTGCTAGAAATATTTTGGATGGTTCTTTGGAGCGAGGACTGTGTTTTGGGGGTTTATTCATATGAAGAGTAATTTACTTGATCTTGTAGTGAAGCTAGTTCTATCAATCCTTCTTTTTTTTTTTTTTGTCAAGAATTGGTTCTATCAATCCTTACTAATGTTTTTTTTTTAATACGAATGGTTTCTTAGCTTCATATTTGTCGTATTGATGTATTATTTTTACAAATCATCCCTTTGTTTTGCTGATAACATATCATCAACTCTATTTGGTGTGTAGTGGTGTGGAAACATCAACAAAAGCTCATGTTGATGGAGGAGATTCATATGAATATTTTTGTGAAATTCTCATTTTTATCAACATTTAGCTAATTTTCTCATTTGTGTTTGTTTCATGGCAGGATATATTGAAAAAAATCCAACCGCTTTCACCTCGGGCTCTAATTGTTGATTCTATTCAGACAGTTTACTTGAAAGGAGTATCTGGTAGTGCTGGAGGTGTCCCTCAGGTTGAGTCTTTTGAAGTTATAGGCCTCTTTGTTTGTCTTGAAGGAATAATGATATGGTGCTTGATGTAGTAATAGCTTTTTTCAGTTGAATTGGATGATTATGTTGTGCCCTAGAACTTGACACAAGTTTTTGTTGGACATGTTTAGTTGAGTTGTGAATGGGGCATCGACTCCTATTTGTAAAGAAAATTTAGTCGTAGGATATTGTTCTAGCATTGGAATGATGAGAAAGGAAAATTTTATTTGAAAGATTAAAACTACAAAAGTAGAGCTATTTGGATGACATGTTATCCTTCAAAAAAGCGACTCTTGGCATTTTTACAATTTTTTTCTCCAATTCTTCGTCAAATCTCCCAAAGTCTACTCCTTTGAGATCTTACTAGTCATAGTCGAAGAGGATGCTTGGAAGAGAGACACCTCCCAAATTGGATTTGCTTCCTTTTAGTGATCATCAAAGATCCTTCTACTCCTTTTGATACAAAGGATTGCCATGATGGCTACTCTCCAAGCATCTTTGAGAAGGATAGGAGTGGTAACAAGAGATGAGGAAGAGAGAAGCCCTTCATTTGTTAGGTCTCTTGAAAGTTCATTTGATGGCATTGATCATCTACTACCATATATGGGTGGAATATGTGCAATAAAGGAGTAAATGAATAATTAATTGAATTAATGATTAATTAATTGATTTGTTATCTGTCTGAGGATAACGATAGTGTTACCTAGCCGTGGGATCCTTCGGAAACATTCACCACCAAATCCTTCCATGCAACTATGAACTATCCTTAATGAGCCTAATGTTCCTCCTTCATCTACCACAGCCTTATTTGGAAGGCTCAAGTGCCATCAAAGATTAAATTCTTGGGGTGGGTTGCTTCCTATGGGAAGATGAACACAAGTGTTATGTTGCAAAAAATGTTTCCATATTTGTGTTTATCTCTACATTAGTGTTACCTTTGTAGACAAGAGTTGGAGTTAGTGGGACATATATGTTGGCGTTGTCATTTCGCCAAAGAGGTATGGAGTAGATGGCACTATATTTTCCTGTTATGACTTGTGATGATATTGAGGGGGACAATATAAACATTTTTCCCTTCATGAGCAATGTTCAATCCTCATGGGAAGATCACTGGAAGGTGGTATGCTTGGTGGTGTTCTGGTTTTTATGGAAGGTGCGGAACAAACGTGGGTTTCGTGTTGAGATGTATTCGATTGCCACAGGGTGGGAGAATTCTCACCTTCTAACTTCCTTTTGGGTTGCCAACCGCATCTTGTCAAAAGGTTACGCTTTAGGGCATTGGCTTAGAGGGTGGGACAATTTTGTATTAGCTTAGGGATAGGGCTGGGATGGCCTGTTGTTGAACAGTATGTTTTGACTCTCTTATTTATGCATATATACTATTTCCTAGTTTCTTTTAAAAAAATGATTAATTAATTGATTTTCCCACCAACACATGTTATTTGTAGCAACTTGGTAAGCTTTTAGATGGATATTTTCTTTGGAGCATATTTATTAAGTTGATCTTCCCATGAGCCACAAACCACCCCAATATCCACCCTTTTGAAGGAATGTAAACTTTCTAGATGAACACTGTGAAGGTTGAAGAAGAATGGGGGATGTTCTTATTTTTAATAAGATAGGAGAATAAAGATTTACTTCTGTAGTTTTCCCCATGGACTTGAAGCCCATTTCTATTTGTCACAAGTGCCCCTTGACAGCTCAACCGCTTTTAATATAGATAAGAGAGATGTTACTTTTTTTTTTTTTTTGTTGTTCTCGATTTAAGAAAGTTTGGTCCAACTGCATGAATTTACTTTTTCCACTCCACTTTATCAAGGGATAAGTTGATAGTTCTATTACAAGATGTATATATTTCTTTACAATTTTTTTTAATGTTGTTTTAGGTCGACCCCCATGTTTAGCATTCTTTATTTTTATTTTGGAAAAGAACTAGATAATGTCATGGAAAAAGATAAATACAAAGGTAAAGGAGCGCAAGAAGTTCTCCCAAGTCCCAACACACTAAAGACTGGATAGAATATTCACCCACCCCCTTGTGTCATTCTAAAGATTTGTAACTTTTAGAATGATTACTAACCCAAGAAGAAGCAAGCCAAAGGAAATGATGTCAAATCAACCCAATCCCTTTGTACGCCTTTCTAAAAATTCCGTTATTTCTTTTGATACACATGCTCCAAATGACCACGAGCATGAAGATTCTCCATTAGTTTCTAAGGTGAGAAACGCAAGTTTGTCTCCTTGATAAATGGAGCAACTCCTTAATGTTGCTCATTAAAGGACAAAGTATCATTGCTGTAGGCTCAACGTTGCTTAGAGAATGAGTAGTGAATGAAAACGTGATTTGTTGATTCCTTATCATTACTACAAAGAATGCACCTACGAGTAGAAATGTACATGTTTGGGAATCTCCTCTAAAGCCTGTCAGTTGTGTTAAGCTAACCATGGGTGATTGGCCAACCTAAAATTATGACTTCAAAAGCAATGTGGCCTTTCCATATGATGGAGTGCAAGAGGAACGTTTGGTTGGGTGGAAATAATGAGATGTTGGAAGAAAGATTTGGTGGTGAAGCTTCTAGTAAGGTCAATAATCAAACACCTTTAATCCTCAGATTTACTAAATTGTACTTCCTCAAGGAATACCTAACAGGCCACCTACTTCTTCTTCCACTATGATAATGAGAGTTCCTAGGAAGTTGTTAATTCCTAGAGGGGTACTAGCATGGTTAAGCAAAAAAAGACACTAGTCTATGATGATGTTGGTGAAGACGATATAGGGCTGGGAATAAGGAAGCAAAATTTGAGGAGCCAATCCATAAGTGTTCTCAAAATTTGATTTTCTCCATTTTTTTTCCACTCTGATAATATGCTTTTTTGAGAAAAGTGTAAATTCCAAGAGGGGGACTACTAGCATGGTTAAGGAAAAAAGACATTGGTCTATGATGATGTTGTGAAAGAAGATATAGGACTGGGAATAAGAAAGCAAAATTTGAGAAGCCTATACATAAGCCTACCCAAAATTTGATTATCTCCATTTGACAAGAAACATACTATATATATATAATGTTAAAAGCCAAAGGGACGAGATGTCCCATTTGGATGTTACAAGGATTCCAAGATGGTGTTCCATTTGAACATCCAATCCCCAAAACTGTAGCCTAAAGAGAACTTACGTGACCTGACCCAAGTTACAAACAAGAAAAGGGCCTGCTCCCACAACATGCTGCTGCTATTAAAGCAATCATTAATGATTCTACTGTTCCGCCAACGAGGTGTTGGCCTAGTGGCGCAAGTGCGAGTTCGAATTTCGGAGGTTTCGAGTTTGAATCTTGTGGCAACCGCTATGGGGTCCTTCCCACTCCAATGAATTCGTGAGGGGATTAGTCATGGGCTTTGTCCCAAGCCCAGGGGCGCCATGGATACCCCTTGCTTGGGTGGGTGCAATGGCACCGAGACCATTGTATCTACTCAAAAAAAGAAAAAAAAAATGATTCTATTGATCCTTTCTACCCAAATACACCATAAGTTTGCAAAAATAAATACATTTCCAATACTGTTTTAAACTACTATTCAAATGAGCACTAGGGAAAACATGATAGGAATTATGATCTGGAGGAGGCAACATGTGGCATCTTCTGCACCTAGAGTTCCAAAGCCTTCACACTTTCACAATCACCAAACACGTGCTCAATTGATTCCTCATCCTTCCTGCGTAAGCAATACCATGATGGAGATAGCATAGTATTAGGAAATTTCCTTTGTAAGATGTTGGCACAATGTAATCTCCTATGAGCAACTAACCAACCCGGAACTTTCACTTTTGAGGGGACATGTGCACTCCAAATTTCCTAACCTAAATTTGATTGAGGGATAAAAATTATAGAGATAATAAATGTATTTCCAAGGGCTTTGGTGGGTTGAACTTGTAGCTAATCCAACATTTCAACCATTGTTGTTAAGGTGACAAAGTGATGGCGATATACTCTATCTAGGTTAGGTGTAGCCTAGGCCACATATAAAATATTTATTTAGAGGTCCCTAAAAAATTCATTTATTTATTTATAGGTCCTCTCTCTTTCTTCGTACATACATACATACATACACACATACAAACATACATATATTTATTTATTTATACTTGACATTTTCATTAAAATCGTATAACAAAAAAACTCCTTTTTTAACTCAACCAATGAAAATTAAGTAATTGAAACTACTTGCAAAGAGGAATAAAAATGATATATATCTCAGTTGTACGCAAACCCTCAGCCGACACCGAACTAACAAAGATGCTCCAATTCAAACGCTCAAGAATTGATATATGAGAAATTCTTTAACTCAACTAAAAATAAAGACGAGCAATGGAAAAAAAAAAGACGGAAAAAAAGATTGAAATAATGAATACTTTGCCATTGACAAACAATAGTGGTAGAGTGTTTGAAACTCAAATTTTTCGTTAGATTATTCAATGGACTAAAAAATAGAAATCAAGTAATCAGAATTGGAAATGAAGATAAATCAAAATTGGTAAAAAACCAAATATTTAAAGCTATAGTGGAGACAAAACTAAAAAAAAACCCATACAGATGAAAAACTAGATCATTGGTGGCAATAGAAGCTTCACTGGCGTCGTCCTTAGTTTCAGAGACGTTCCTCAATTTCATCGGAGTCCTTGAGCAATGACAACAAGTGTTTGAAGCTCTATTAGAACTTCGATTTTGATTGGAAGAACGACAAAGAAAAAAAGGGAAAGAAGATTTTTCGGCATCAAAGAGATTGTTGAAAGTTGGAAATGTTGTCACTGGTGTCGCCAGAGATGGTCAGATTAGACAATGCTGTCGGAGAATCGCCGGAGCACCGCCAGATAACACAACGACAGGTTAGGGCTTGAGGGTTTTCCATTTAAACCCTTATATATTAAATAAAAATCATATTTTCAGATAAACCCTTATATTTTTGTCTTTATTCATGGACGTCAACTTTTCAAAAATTTGTTAGACCCCTCTCTGCCTGCCAAGCAAACTGCCTATGCAGTTCTCCCCCAAAATCGCCTAGGTGTGGCCTAGGCGACGCCTCGACAACACTGATTTCAACCATTTTCCTGAAGATTGTGCTTGCTTTTAATGACCTCAGTCCACAAAGAACTTCGTTTAGGAGGAAATCTTCACAATCATTTTCTGAGAAACACTGTATTTCTTTTAAACAGATTATCCATATCTAAATTTCCTTGACTGATTCTCTTCTGGACCAGTTCCCACTTCATATGATGACATTTGGAATCCCTAGTTTGACCTTTCCTCTAGAATGACTTCATTTTCTTCTCAATGAACCTTGCAACCCCCTTATGTATTTTAAATAAATAGTTAGTCGGGATTGTTGATAGAACCTATGTCAAAAGAGCTAGCCTTCCCCTCTTGAAAGACACCCTCTTTTCCAACCATCAATTCTATTTTAAATATTAGCCATTACTAGATCCTAAAGACCACTGTTAGTGAGTTGCCCCCTAAAGGCAACCCATGGTACTTCAAAGGATACTCACCAATAGCATGGCTTAAGTCTTTGAGCTTGACCTTCTAAATTCTCCTTGGCCATGTTAATGCCCATCACTTGGCTCAATGATCAAACATGTGACTTTTCCCTAGACTTCGGTCAATTTAATATCGGAATTAATGTGAGTAAAATTCATTCAATGTGGAGAATTTTTGTAGAAGTTCATTAAATTAGAGAAGTTCAATTTTTTTTTCCATAGAAGTCAAATTATCTAGATTTATTGTAATTTATGCTAAAAAAAACATAAATTGATACTCCTAAACAAAATTATTCTTGTTAAGTGGGTTGATGAAATTTAAAATAGTGGCTTTTTGTTTTGATATCTTTTCAATGTTTTGGTTTTCAATTCTATGGTTGCTTACTCCTAGGCCATATAATTTGCTAGTTGGCATTCTTCCTTGCTTAATTTATTAGTTTATCATTAAAATGTCTTGTTCTTTCATCGTCTTATTTAGGATTTAAAATAAAAATACTGTTTGGAACGTATAATTTTAAGTTTTCTTCTCATTTTAACTTTATTTATTTCTTTAATTTTGTCGTCCTTGTTTCCTTTCTTCTTTTCTCCATAAGGCATATGCCATAAAATTGCATTACTTGTTAGGTTGTTAGAAATTTTTTTTTTTCCTTTTTTTTCTTATATATTGTTATGTTGGTTGATAAAATAAAAATGGCGCATGGCTTTTGGTACATCTTTTGCTTTTGTATTGACAAAGTAAAACACCTTAACCTCTTTGTCGAATTTTCACTTTGGAGGCACATGATCTTTCCATATGAATTTGCAAGGTAGAAATATTGGTTCGTTTGGTTGTGGTTAAAACAAAAATACATTTGTTCTCAATAGATGCATATTTCTTGTTATTCATGTCTCCTCATTCTGTTTTGGTTGCATGCTTCATGAGATCTAAGCCATTGAGGTGCTGGTCATTTTCACAATTATTTCACATCCAAAAGTTGTTGATTTGGATAACCTCAACTAGGCGGCTTATGTAAATTTGTTTCTTTTAGGTTAACAAGGTGATCGAGTTTTCTGTTCTAAAGGAAATACTTCATATATTTTTCTTATGTTTTGTCTTCTTGTTTTTTAGGTGAAGGAATGCACCTCTGCCATGTTGCGGTTTGCAAAGGACACAAACATCCCTGTTTTGCTGGTTAGCTAGCCTCACTTGAAGCATGATAATGAAATTCTTTTGTTATATTTGTCAACTTATCTTGGGTGGAAGTCAATTGCTATTTAAGTTCATTTAGTTTGAATTGATTCGAGTACTACAAGTATTTTTTTTCTTCTTCTTCTACTTCTCGTTAGAAGTGTTGACAAAGTAGGATGTCAAAATATGTGGTGCCTTGTTTTGGAAAATGTTTAAGTTGCTCCGTAATTGAAATGACTTGATGAAATTCTCATATCTAATTTACCCCATCATTTTGAAGCTTTTTATGTGAATGCTTCTCATTGCCCGTGTAATGGGAGAGTCGTTAGGGCTTGGGCTATATTGTAGAGGTTGGCTCAAACATGTGAACACGTATTTGGAAGGGGACCCTGATGATTGTGTGAGAAGAGAAGCTGTGTGGATTGGCTGTGCAGGCTTCAGGTTTCTTTTCAGATGGGTTGTTCATTTGGTCTTGGGTCTATGGTTATTTGTGCATGTGAGTTCAAATCTGTAAGGGTGATACAAGCCCAAGTAGGCAATTTGTCATGTGGTTTGAACTATTTCTCAAATGCTAACGAGAGGTTACGCGTCTTTTTGAATTATATGTGAAGTGACCAACTCACTTTTCGTTTTCATTTTGATTATTCTCTAAATTTCTGGCTAATACACATTGAATAAAACAGAGTCCTATAGGGGCTTTAGAGGCCAAAGCTTTGTTCTTCTGGTGGAGATGTTCTCCAACTCGGGCGGTGGTTTATGCGGTTGACGAAGGTGGCTGCTGGTCGACAATTTCCTTATTCATTCCGGAAGAGGGGAAAGCGAGAGGCTGGGCAAGTCTGGAGAAATGCTTGCAATCGTTTATTGTAAGAAAAGAAGGCGTAGCTGACACACCGAGGTATAATCATAATGATTTTAGGACAAAATGGCGTGATAAGAGGGATGTTAAATTTGGTGCTGAGAAGGTTTCAAAGACTGGCGCTGAGAAATTTTGGAAGAAGAAAGATGATTTGGTGGTTGGAGGCACTGCGATAGATTCGAAGTGCGAGTCTAATGACGTTGTCTTCTTTTGTTAATCTGCTGAGGACTAGTGGAAGGTCATCGAAGAGGAGCTTCAGATAGCGTTGGGTCGACATGTTAAGTTGGTCACTCTGGGTGTGGATCGGGCTCTTCTCCATTGTTGTGATAGTGTGGAGAAAACGAGAGTTCTTGGAGGGAGATGAGGGCCCTCAAGGTTGCGGAGGAGTTCAAACGATGGTCCCCGGAGCTTCAATGGACCAAGTGCCAAATTCTGTGTTGAAACAACTGGATTAGGGTGGTGGGGATCCTGGTTTTGATTTGGACTGTTGATACTTTGAAAATAGTTGCCAATATGTGTGGAGGTCTTTTGGGTATCTCTTCTACGAGTCTTCTAACGACACTGTGTAGGACTTTGCAAAATTGAAAGTTAAAGGGCGCCATAGTGGTTTCTCACCGGAACAACTTGTTCTGAAAATTGGAACTAGCAGAAGGAACCTTAGGGTTTTCGACCTTTCCCGGCCATGGGTCCTGGAGGAAAATGGAATGGTTTGTCGGAATGGAATCACTCTTGGTGAATTGGCGGATGTAATGTTGGAGTTTGATGGTGAGGTTCGTGGTGAAGATGGTCTCGCTGGAAACCATGCCGGAGAGCTTGTCGGAGAAGATGATTGCGTATGGAGAACAAATTTCAGGGCCTGATAGACACGGGCCCTGAAGAAGCCCAACAACAGGGCTTGAATTGCACTTCGCCACGATCCAGTGCGATCTCTCACGTGCTCTCTTGTGGGTTTTCGCACGAGCCCATTAAGACTTGTGGGAACAGGCCCATGTCTAAACGTAGGTCTGTCTCAAATGGATTTCTTGGTTCTAAAAACAGGTCTATCAAGGGGGAGAATGAAATGGGTAATGCTTCTATTAATCGTGCTTGTCTCAACAGTAGCCCAAATGTTAGAGAAGGGAGGTTGCATAGTGCGACCACAAAGGTCTATTAGAGAAGACGAAGGACTCTCCCTCCAGTGATGACGTTGAAGCCTCATAGCCCAGTCATGCCCATTTCGTGTAAAAGTGCGCAGCGCTGGTCCTTGTCGGAGACGGAAGGGGAAGAGGAAGATATGTTCTCGGATGGGGAATTTGTGAAGGACACGAAAACACGCTAACATTTCTATGAATAGCCACGAAATCCATGGCCAATCAATCGGTGGTTCTGTTTTGGGTCGGAATATGTTTGTGCTTGGACAGGAAGTTGGTGTGGCTGAGCAGCTGATCAACGAGGTGCTGGGTGTTCTAAAGAAGGCGAATATGAGGCTGACTAGGATGGATGATTTCTCAGATGATAGGGTGCCCTGGGAGGGACAATCGAGGCATTCTTGTACGTGATTGTGCTCTCGGCTTTGGCTTTTGGGCTCTTTGGTTTCCAATGATTATATTGTCTTGGAATGTCAGGGGCTGTGGCTCCAAGGTTAAACGTAGAGCAGTTATGAAAGTGATTGGTGGTTGTAGACTTGATGTGGTTTTGCTTCAGGAGACGTGAAGAGTTGCAGCAATAGGAGTTTTATGAGTGGAGTGTGGCAGTCTAGGTTCCTTGATTGGGCGTCTCTTCCAACTTGCGGCTCTGCTGGGGGTCTTCTTGTTGCTTGGGGTAGTAGGAAGATGGAGGTTATGGATAACCTTGTGGGGGAGTTTTTAGTCTCTGTGCTAATCAGGGAGAAGGATTAGAGAGAATTCTGGCTATCAAGAGCTTATCAGCCAAACAAAGATGCTGATTGTCAGAGATTTTGGAAGGAATTAGCTGCATTAAGTGGATTTTGTGGCTCGAATTGGTTTGTGGGTGGTGATTTTAATGTGGTCAGAAGTATTGAGGAGAAGATGAACAACAATAGAATCCCCAACGGGATGGCTGAGTTTGATGGTCTGATTCATGCCCTACAATTGTGGGATCCCCATTTGTTGAACTCTTCGGTAACTTCGTCCAATCTGCGAGCTAACCCCATTTGTAGCCGTCTGGATAGATTCTTGCTTGGTAAAAAGTGGACCTTGTCTTATCTGGAGGTGAGACAGGAGGCTAATTGTAGGCTTGTCTTGGATCATTGGCCTATTACTCTCAACACCACTCAAGCCAAATGGGGACCTTCCCCCTTTAGGTTTGAACTCTTGTATCCAAACTTTTCTGGTCTGGTCAAGGATTGGTGGAAGGAAGAGGTGGCTCCAGGTTGGGAGGGCTATAAGTTTCGTCAGAAGTTTGGTTGCTTGAAGGCACTTCTGAAAACATGGAGTAGAGACTTTACTGCCGGGGACCTGTGTAGGAAGAAGGATTTGGAAACCACTATTTAAAGGTTGGACCAAGAGAAGGGTATTGCCGTTTGGTATGCTAATAAATTTCTGGAAAGAAGGAAAGTTAAAGAAGATCTTTAGGTCATTTTTCTTCGTGAGGATCGTTTAGTAGGCCAAAAGGCTAATATAAAGTGGGTTAAGGAGGTTGACGTCAACTCCAAATTCTTCCATAGGATTCTAAGCAATTGGCGGTCACAGAGTGTCATTCCTATGTTGGAGAAAGAAGATGGTGCCTTAGTGGAGTCAGAGGAGGGTATTGAGGGCGGGGTTGTGGATTATTTTCGTCAAATCTTCACGGCAGATGGTCGTGGATTGTAGGTATTGTTTGGAAGGAATTGTCTAATGTGGACAATGAGTGGTTGGAGCGGCCTTTTGAGATGGAGCAGATCCGCGAGGCAATCTTTAATTATGACGGAGATAAATCCCCTAGCCCCGATGGCTTCACATTAACCTTCTATCAAGAATTCTGGGAAACTTTGAAGATGGATCTCAAGTCAGTTATGGACGAGTTCTTCAGTAAAAGGGTGATAAATAAGTTTGTCAATGAGACTTACATTGCTCTTATCCCCAAGAAGCTTTGTTCCAAAAAGGTGAAGGATTTCAGGCCCATAAGTCTCACCACAGGCCTTTATAAAATTATAGCCAAAATTTTAGCAACTAGATTGAGTTTGGTCCTTCATCACACTGTAGCTGAGAATCAAATAGCTTTTGTTAAAGGAAGAAAAATTACCGATGCTATTTTAATTACTAATGAGGCGGTTGAGGGCTATAGATTGACTAAAAGAGAAGGTATTGTTTTCAAAACGGACTTCGAAAAGGCTTATGACATTGTTCGATGGAATTTTTTGGACTATGTTTTTCGAATGAAAGGTTTTGGGGTTTGATGGCGGAAATGGATTCGTGGATGTTTATCTTAAGTCTCATGCTCTTATCTTTCTTAATGGCAGACCCAGGGGGGAAGTTTTTGCTCGAGGGGTTTAAGATAGGTTGACCCTCTGTCTCCTTGTATATTCATTTTAGTGACAGATGTGCTGGGGAGAATGATGGACAAGGCTAAGGAGAATGGAGTGGTGAAGGGCTTTTTGGTTGGGAAGGATAAAATCCAGATTTCACATCTCCAATTTGCTGATGACTGTCTTTTCCTGGTGGAGAATGATGGGTCTAGTCTTCTAGCTACCCTAAGGATCATCCTAGGTTTTTGTTGGATCTTGGGTATGAAGCTGAATTTAGAGAAGTGCCAAGTTGTTGGGATTTGCATGTCTGAGAATAATCTAAGGGAAGTGGCTTCCTCGTGTGGGTGCTCTATAGGCAATTGGCCTTTAACATATCTTGGTTTACCGCTCGGAGGTAATCCATTATCCTTGTTTTTTTGGGAGCTAGTTATCAACACTATTTCATGAAGATTAGCTGGGTGGAGGAGAAGTTTTTTATCAAAAGGGGGTAGGTTGGCATTAATCAAGAGTGTGTTGGAGGCCATTCTTACTTATTACCTCTCCATGTTCATAATTCCAAAGTTGGTGGCGTGCGTATGGAGAGGATGATGAGAAAATTCCTTTGGAAAGGAGTGGACAAGGAAAAAGGTGGTAGCCTGGTGAGATGGGGTATGATTAGGAGGAGGATTGATCAAGGGGGTTTGGGAATTGATAATTTGGAGCTAAGGAACAAGGCATTGGCGGGGAAATGGTTATGGCGGTTTATCAACGAAAATGATTCTCTGTGGGAAAAAGTGGTGGTGAGTCGCCATGGGATTCATCGAAATTCTAGAGATGCTAGTGTGTCCTCCAAAGCCACCTATCGAAGTCCTTCGAAGTTCATTCATTCCCTTCATTTGAGTTTTTCTTCCATTGCCCATCTGAAAGTGGGTAATGGAGCCATTATTTAATTCTGAGAGGATACTTGGTGTGGTACTTCCAATTTTAGTGACTTATTTCTATATATTTGTAGGCTATATCATCCTATATGTGAATTCTTGATTACCTCGGCAAATAGTGAGAGAAGTAGGCCTTCTTGGTGTCTCCACCTTAGAAGGGAACCCTCTGATAGAGAGTGTCTTGAAGCTTCATCCCTTCTTGTGATCCTTGAAGGTGTTCATCTTTTGAATGAGAGTGATAGAGTGTCATGGCCTTTAGAATCCTCGGGGGAGTTCTCTTCAAAATCCTTTCTGCATCACCTATGCTCTAGAAATGAACCTAGTTCGGTTTTTGTCAATTTTCCAAATGATTTCATCTGGAAAGCTCATGTTATTTCAAAAGCCAAATTTTTGGGATGGACTATTGCTCATGACTTGTTGAATTGTGCGGATGTTCTCCAAAGGCGATTCAAGAATTGGTCACTCGCCCCGAACTAGTGTTGTTTGTGTAAGAATAGTGAAGAATCTAGTCAACACATCTTTGTTTAGTGCGAGTTCTCTAAAGGAGTGTGAAGAAGATGGGAAGCACTTCTTCCGTGGGAAAGGTTTCCCAATGTTTCTGCTTTATGGGTTTTCCTTGACGAGTCCGTTCTACCAAGACGCCTTAGAGATTATTGGCGAGTTGTTGTCTTCGCAGTTGTATGGTCTATTTGGAAAGAACGGAACTCTTGCATTTTTATGACCAAGAGAAAGACTTAGGGGCTGTTTGGGATAATTCTTTCTTTTTAGCCTCCCTTTGGGTTAGTGCTTGTAAGCTTGCAAGGGGTTTTCCCTTGGGGGATTGGTTGAGGGGATGGAATCATATTTTGGATAGTTTTGATCTTTAATTCCGGACTTAGGTTTGGTTGTATATTCTTGCATAGATTTTATAGTTAATACAATTCATTTTTGTTTCTTGTAAAAAAAAAAAAGAAAAAAGAAAAAAGAAAAAAAAGAGTCCTATAAACACTTTAGTCATGTCCTAAATTGTGAATAAGGATATTAATTCTTGTTTCTTATACTTGAACATTAAAGGGTTGGTGCGATGGCAAGGCACCTTGTTCATGAAACTAAAGTCTTGAGTCAACTTTGTTGCTAAGGGCGGCCATTTGGTGATTTACCTATTGTATATGGATATACGTGGTACTAGCACTAAATGAAGCAACCTTCCAAATTTGAAGTAGTGAAAAGTTCAAATGAAGGTCTTGCCATTCAATTGCGTATTTGAGATCTTATTGAAGGGGATCAATGATTCAAAATCATGAGGGAATCAAATTGCAACGCTTGCGGACAAGAATCAGTTTGCTGTTGCAAATGTGAATGAATCATTTTAGGGAAGTGCGACTTCTCTTTTCTAAGAATTCACTTAAGGAAATGTTTGATAGTTGAGAAAATTTTCTTGAGAAAATATAGTGCTCTTGAGAAATAATTTTCAAGCAAATTTTCTCGAGAGAATTTTCTCGAGAGAATTTTCTCATGGGTTTTCGATTCTACACGAAAAAATATTTTACCCACTTATTTGATGAAAGGAAAAATAATGAAAAGGCAGTTTGATTGAAGATGAGCGTGAACACAATCAATGAAATAAAAAAATTTCTCACCTCCATAGGAATTTGGATGTGAAAATATAGGGGGTTGGGGAGAATTTTCTCGAGAATATTGGGAATCAAATGCACAACTTTCTCATTTTCTTAAGATAATGTAAATTATTCTTCGAAAAATAACAATTTTCTTAGATATCAAACACTCCTTAAAATTTAAATAAGTATTTCTTCTTATTTGTTGTAGTTAGTATATGAAAATAGAGAAGGAAAAAAAAGAAGAGGTAACTACTAGCATTTATGTTATGGTTCCTCTTTCTCTTGTTCTATGTACAACCAATTGCATACCATTTGGGTACACAATTACATATGCATGCAATATTTGACAAGTACAAGAGATTCATTGATAAACATACCAATCTCGTATATCGACCATGTTCTATTCTTCCCATTAAGATGGTGCATAGATAGTATGCACGTGTAGCTTGTGCCGGTGAGACGTTTAAATTAAGAGATTTTTGGGCTTTTGTTGCATCTTTTACTGCAACCTATTTAGGATCATGAATTTTCTTCCTACTCAAATGTAGTTTGGTTGACTAAGCATTAGATCATTATAGCCATTGCTTTCTCCTTGTCATTGTCTTTACTTGATTGAATGCTTATTTACAAAAATATGTATGTCTTTATTCATGTTGCCTTGGATGATGAGCTATTGTAATTATTTTTTCGTCTTAAAAAAGTGAGGTTCATAGAGTCAAACAGACCAGAATTTCTTAGTGTGACTTGTGGCCAGAGGAACTGTACAATCTCTGTGCTATACACCTGAATTTACTCTTTAAGTATATGTTTCAGCTTAAATTATTTTAGTTCTCCAAGTCATGAAGTTGCTGATTCAAATATGTAGTACACGGAATAGACTGATATTCTCACTTAACTTGCCTAATTATCATGTGCACATGGCTCTATCTATGTGAACACCATCTCCTCCACAACTCTTGTGCAAAAGGACAGTGCCTGCAAATGTGAGAAATTTTTTCTTGTGCCTGCCTACATAGGTAGCACCAATTTGGAGAAATATACGTATTTGGGAGCCTTCGTTGAAGGACATCACCAGTGTTCAGTTTACCATGGGTAGCTATCCAACCCAAGAATTTAACCTTTGTAGGCACTTGAGATTTCCATATTAGTTGATGGTGGTGGAAGGGAGGTAAGGATGGATCATCGAGGAGCATATCATTAAAGGACTTGCTTGTGAATATCCCAAAAGGGTCCCAAGGCCAACACACTCTATCATCCTCATCCGAGAGGTGGCATCGCTCGAGTAAGCTGATGAGAGAGACCACCTCCCGTTCTTCCCTTTTGGTAACATTTCTAGAGAGATGAAGGCCCTTGGAAGGTGAGATCCCATTTTCTATTATTGAACTAGAGTTAAATTCACAAATAGGTTTGGGCAAAGGTTTTGAAAGGTAGATGTGCCACGTCATAGATCCTCCCAAAAGCGACTGTTGTCCCCATTCCCAAGCTTAAGTCTGAACAAAGGTAATAGGATGGGTTGGATTGAGACAATGAACTTGCCATGGGCTCCTAAAGGTGGCGCTACCAATAAATCGACTATATAAACTCCCACTCCAAGAATAAATGTTGGGTGATTCACCATCATTTCTGACAAACAACATTAGTTAGAAGAAAGCGCCCACATCTTGAATCTTCTTTGGAGAGCATCGCCGCAATTCAATTTACCATGGGCTGAAATCCATCCAAGAAATTTGACCTTAGAAGGAATGCGCGCTTTTCATATAAAATCAGATGGGAAGGTTTGGTTGAGGTTGTGATCATGGGATCAAGTAATCAAAGAAAGACTTGACTAACAATATACCAAAATCTAGTGGTACCCCCATTTCCCAATCTTTATCATTGAACATGATGGAGAAAGAGTGGATCAACTTAGTAGATAAATTTCCATGGACTTCTAAAGGTAGCTTTTGGGTTGATGTTACCGTCCTTATTGTTGCCTTGAAGCTCATGTCTGCTCCTGATAACATTTGCCCATAGATTTTCCTTCTCTTCCATGAATCGCCATAACCATTTACCAACCATGGCCTTGTTCCTCATCAAGATATTTCTAATTCCAAGACCCATTTGATCCATCTTCCTCTCACGTCCTAGCCCATCAATGGCTTCGCTTGACCCCATCCGCTTTCTTCCATAGGAAAGACTTCATCATCCTTTCTATCCTACCTTCAACTTTTTTTTGGCAATCTGACCAGCAAAAGAAAGTAGGCGACTAGGTGGGAATAGCTTCCAGAGCAACCTTAAGGAGGGATAATCTTATCCCTCTAGAAAGAAAAAGCCTCCTCTATCCTTCAAGTCTTCTAATGATGGAAGTGATCAGAGGTTCCCAAAAAAGAAAGTTTTAATGGGTTGCCTTGAGGGGCATTCCTAAGTATTTTAGAGGCCATTCACCAATGGCACATCCACTCAAGTTGGCCAAATTAATTAGCTCTTCCTGTTAAATGCAAATTCCAATAATTTGATTCATACCAAGGTTAACTTTTAGACCATCAATCTCACAAAAGATTTGAACAATCTTCAAGACGTTGGAAATACTATTCCCATTCAATAGAAACATTGACATATTGAATATGTGAAACGTGAATGCTTTCTTGTCCCACTTCGAACCCCTTCACCATCCCTTTCTGACACCCTTTTTCCGTAAGTCTTCTTAATACATCAGCCACAATAATGAAAAAGGAAAGTTAACGGGGAATCCCCCTATGTGATTGCTGTGGGGCCCCTAATTTTTCCTCAGGGCATACCATTAATGAAAATGGAATAGGAGATATTGCGAAGGCACCTTGACATTCATCGAAACCTTTTTTCTTCAAGACAAAATCAAAGAAAGCAAATCTGACCCTATCATAAGTTTTGGCAAGGTAGATTTGAAGCACAACTCCCTCTCCGTGGTTGCTTTTATAGTCTTTGACAACTTCATTTGTGATTAGGATGCCATTGGTTATGTGTCTACCTTTAACAAAGGCCATCTGAGTATCTGTCATAGTTTTGTGTAACATTTGTTGTAGCCTCAAAACAAGTGTCTTTGCGATAATCTTGTAAAAACTAGTTGTTAGATTTATTGGTTTGTAATCACCCACTTTCTCTGAGTTAAGCTTCTTTAGTAAGAGACAAATGTAAGTCTCATTGGTATAACTATTCACAAATCCACTCTCATGAAATTCTTCCATGATCTTCACAATGTTCACATTTAGGATATCCCAAAATTTCTGATAGAAGGACATTGTAAATCCACCTGGACCTAGGGCCTTGTTCCCATCACAACTGCACACTACCTCCCTTATCTCCTCTTCCTCAAATGGTCTTTCAAACTAGAACGTCCTTGATATACATACATGTATAGATATTTGTATGTATGTATGCATTCATGTATGTGGAATATGTATACGCACATACTATATATATACACACTCTACTAATAATAAGAATACTTGGGAGCCCCTCACCGTGTGGCCATCTTTGCCATAATCTGTAAATTACCCTTCTTTACTTATATTAAAATATTATTTTTCAACATCAACTTAGTAACCGTTTGGTTTTACGAATTTAAAATCTTTAGGTGTCTCTTCATTATGGTCTTTTCATATTTTTTTTTAAAATTTTTTTTCAATTTCTTAACTGCTCAAGAAACTTCTCATTGTGATGCATGTTGCACCACTCCGCTACCTGCAAGCACCTCTTGGCTCCTACCCCTCCATTTCATTTCTTTTTTAAGTTTTCCAACCAACCATATTTTTTTCCCTGTTCCAACACTCCCACATCCCCGTCTCTTTCAATTTAACACTCGTTACATTCTATTTACCCCATTCA
The DNA here is from genome assembly GCA_035771175.1 of Paratinospora sagittata. Lineage (NCBI taxonomy): Eukaryota > Viridiplantae > Streptophyta > Magnoliopsida > Ranunculales > Menispermaceae > Paratinospora > Paratinospora sagittata. The sequence goes on along the minus strand of CM069611.1, from coordinate 10,505,801 downwards.
TCTTCATTTTCTAAGGGGTGTATCAAAGGTTTCTTGGGAAATTCTTTTCGAACCAGGTACTGTTTTTGTTTCATTTTTTCTTTTTAATTGCGTAATTTTCATTTCTCTCAATTATTTTATCAATCAATTTATTCTTAATAATCAAAGAATGTATTTTTATTTATTTTAATTTCAATAGGTATATAATGTATTCACTTTGAGTTAGTCAATATTCTCAACTTCTCTCTTCCTCAACATCTCATTCTCTTTTTTTGAAAAAATTTCTCTCTTTGAGGTACTCAATATACTCTTTTTCCTCTTTCTTTAGTCCTTCACTAATCTGCACTCACTTGCTTCTTTAATACTCCATTCATGTTCAATTCCATTTACTTAAATGTCTAAATTATTTTTTGACTCTTTTATTTTATACAGTTCATAATTTTTAATTTTAAGTTAAAAAAATGAGTTCAATGTTTAATTTTATTTATTTAAATGTCCACCTCAATATTTTTTTTGGTTACTCTGTTTATCTATACTCTAAACTATAAATTAAAGAAAAATACTAAAAATTAACGTGCAACGCAAGTGCATTGTTTACTAGTATATATATGTGTGTGTGTGTGTGTGTAGGTTACTTTTATTTTGTTGAATACGTATGTAATCATACTTGTTGCATTGATGTGTAAATTTAATTGATTATTTTATTTAGGTTAGTGTAAATAAATATTTTACAATGCCTAGGCATTACCTCGTCTAGATGGGGCCAATTGCCAAGGCACCTTAACAATATTGGGTTAAGTGGTGGAGTGATTTTGGATATTTTATGACTGATAGATTACATTGAAGTTGAAAGGAGAATTTTATAAAACTTATTTGGTTAGCCATGCTTTATGGAGCAAATTGTCAGGCAGTAAAAAGTGTAACAGAAATGTAAACCTTAAGATAGATATATGGCGATGACAAAAAAAAGATGGATATGTGGCAAGACATTGAAAGAGTGAAAAAACAAAATTAATATATTGAAGAAATAGTATAAGTAGTCCCAATTGGAGATAAAACGAGAAAGGGTTGACTAATATGATTTGGACACATACAACGAAGAGCTTGGATGCACTAGCCAGGAAGTGTGATTTATTAACAATTAATGATAAGGATAGAGGCCAAGGAAGGCTTAAAATAACATGGATAGAGATAGTTAAGAAAGATATAACTTCTTATACTATAATTGTCAACTTAGACCTTGATAGATCAGAATGGAGGAAGTAGATTTATGTAGCCAACCTCTATGTACTAGGAAAAGGTTTTGTTGAATTGTTGACTCTAATTATGTATATGATGTGCCACACAAGTGTGTTGTCATTGTTGCTTGGATAAGTTAACTCACCTTGCTAGTTGCATACGCAATGTTTAGTTCGTGTTAGTAAAGATAAATAAATCTAAGACAACCAACAGTCCTTTGATATTTGCCTTCAATGGTTGGACCATCATTATTTTGTCCTTATGTCGTTGAAGTCAAAATACCGAGATCTTGAAGGAACTTGAGTTGTAACAAGTAAGTATTGTTACATATAGGCTAGGCATGTAACATCTGTGACCTTATTATCATGGAGGGGGGTTCGAGTTGGTCCACTTAGATGGCAGCCATGCGAAGAGAGGCAGGAAACAATCTTCTTGATCTTCATGTGCGGGAAGCTAGGGTGGCCAACAGAGGCAAACATTCGATGGGGATTGTGATGCAAATAAGTTTTTTTTTATAGAATTTTGAATGGGAGGAGGTCCAAGAACTGTATTAGTAGCCTTGAGAAGGATGATGGTAGTCGGTGAGGGATGAGGAGGCAATTGTGCAAGAGGTTATTGACTTCTTCACTCGTGCTTATGCAAATAATGAGGAGGTTGCTTGGGGTATAGATAGTCTTGAGTGGTAGGTTATTTGTGATGGGGATTGTGGTTGGTTGGAAATGCCTTTTGGGGAAGATGAGTTGAATTCAACTATTTTTCAATGTGAAGGGAATAAATCTCCGGGGCTTGATGTTTTCTCTCTCAAGATTTTTAGAAGTGTTGGGATACTATTAAGGGTGACTTGATAAGGGTCTTGGCTGAATTCTTTGATTTTTCTGGTATTGTTATCGGGTTTAGTAATGAAACTTATATTTTTCTCTTCCCAAAGAAGACTTACTCTAGAAAAGTGGGGGACTCTCAGTCTCAGTCTATTATTCTCACCACTAGTCTGTATAAGATTATATCCAAGGTGTTGGCTTTGAGATTTAGAACAGTGTTGGAGGATATTGATAAACCCTCGATTCACTTTACATATGTTAGGCGTAAAGGAGCAAGGACGGATAGAGGAAAGAAGGCTATGGAGGTTCAGTAGGTGAAAGAAGTTTCTTGAATGAAGTAAGAGGAGAGACGTGCTGTTATGCTGCTGCAGCTAGTTAAGTGTCTTTGTGTATTAGTGAGGTGGGAAATGTACTACAAATAGAGGCATGTATGCATAAGTGAGGGCATTCTTTTGGAAACTGATTTTGTGTGAGTGGAGTGAGACAGACACTCGAATTTTTGTTGACTCTGTAATCTTGTACTTCTTGTATTCTTTCATTCAACTTGTACATTGAGATTTGTACATTGAAGAGAAATAGTAGCACTCAATTCATTTTCTCTCATTACTGAAATTCTTTTTTGAAAAGCAATTCCTATCAATTTGGTATCAAAGAGTTGCAATTCTTGCGATGGCTGGAAAAAAAAAAGATTCAAGAGTGGAACCCACTGAAGAAGGAAACGATCTACTTCGCGAAGATTTCGAGAAAGAAATTGAACGAGTTCATGAAGGGTTAGAAATGATTCCGCTATTAGAAAAAAGTATTGAGTTGATTATGGGAAAACTAGATCAATTGATTAATCCCCCAATTGATCCAGGATCTACCCATAATTCTAAAGTGGGTAAACCAAATCTTCATTTGGGTAAGGAACCGCATCGAGGGGTCAATCTTGATCATGTGACAGATCAAAACATCTATCGTGGGGACGTTCGTATTCAGAAATTGGAACTTCCGACCTTTAATGGTGATAATCCAGATGGATGGGTATTTCGTGCGGAGAGATATTTCACCGTTAATAAGATGGCAGAAGAACAGTTGGAAGCGGCGGTGGTATGTATGGAAGGAGAAGCTTTAGCATGGCTGCAAAGGGAAAAAGGGTGTAGGGCGATTCGCGATTGGGCTGAATTCCACGATATGGTGTTGGATCGATTTAGATCGGCTCAAGAAGGCAATCTTTATGAACGATTCTTGGCTATTCGTCAAAAAGGCTCAGTAAGTGATTTCCGACGGAAGTTTGAGGAACTCGCAGCTCTGTTAATAGGGATAAGCGACCAGGTTCTTGAGAGTAGTTTTGTTAATGGATTGAAACTCGAGATTAGAGCCGAGGTTCGTTTGCTTAAACCCAAAGGGCTTTCTCAGGTGATGGATACTGCACAGCGAGTGGAAGACAAGAATCTCGCTCTCCTCGCTCTTTCAAGGCTAGCTAGTGTTTTGAGCACTAAAGGTACGTTTCCAACCCTTAGCGCAGGAAACCCTAGTTTTTTGCGTTCTTCCTCTTCTTCCTTTGTTTCCTGCCCAATCGCACAACCCACGTCGGCTGAGAAGAATGTTCCGACACCGAAGACAAACCCTCAGTTTAAACGATTGACTGATGCTGAAATGCAACAACGCCGTGAACGTGGATTGTGTTTTCGATGTGATGAAAAGTTCGCACCTGCCTATCGATGTAAGAAGAAAGAGTTACAGGTCTTGGTTCTTGGCTATGGATTAGAGGAAGACGATGATGTCGTTGAGGAGATTGAAGATGATCCTGCGATTGAAGTTACTCTAAACTCAGTGGTAGGGTTGACGTTGGTTCTCAAGACGTCGTGGTCCTGATCGATAGTGGCGCAACCCACAATTTCATCTCGGAGACTCTCATATTGTAGCTCCAACTTCCATTAACGACAACCACGATTTATAGTGTGGTGATGAGAATAGGGATTTTTGTCGAAGGCGAGGGGATTTGCAAGGGCGTCCATCTTTCATTGACTTCTTTAGAGATTGTGGAGGATTTCTTGCAGCTGGCTTTGGGCAGTTTAGATGTGATTTTGGGTATGTAGTGGTTATCGACGTTGGGCAACATGAACATCAACTGGTCGACTTTGATGATGAAGTTCCAGATTGGTGAGACATTAGTAATGTTACAAGGAGACCCTAGTTTGAGTCGAACTCTAGTTTCGCTCAAAGCATTGATGTAGACAATACGACATGAAGGCGAAGGTGTGCTATTGGAGTTGAATGCAGCATCTGTGTCACAAATTCCTACTGAGTCTGAGGTTCCAGACAATATGCAGCAACTGTTATGGGCCTTTGACGACGTGTGTCATATGCCTGATGACCTTCCACCTACTCGTTCGCGTGATCATGCGATTGTATTGAAATCTGGCACTTCTCCTATCAGTGTGCGACCTTTTTGTTATCTGCAATCTCAGAAAGATGAGATTGAACGCTTGGTCCAGGAAATGTTGGCAGCGGGCATCATTCAACCAAGCGTGAGCCCTTTTCCGAGTCCAGTTTGTCAAAAAAAAGATGGGAGTTGGCATTTTTGTGTACATTATCGGGCTCTTAATTGCAAGACAGTGACTGATAAATTTTCGATTCCGGTGATCGATGAATTGTTATATGAGCTTCATGGTGCGCGTGTTTTTACCAAACTGGATTTAAAATCCGGTTATCATCAAATCAGAATCAAGCCAATGGATGTTCCAAAAAAAGCTTTTCGGACTCACCATTGGTATTATGAATTTTGGTTATGCCTTTTGGGTTGACGAATGCTCCAGCTACTTTCCAAGCATTGATGAATGATGTTTTTCGTTCTTGTCTTTGAAAATTTGTGTTGGTCTTTTTTGATCTTTGGAAATTTGTGTTGGTCTTTTTTGATGATATACTTATTTATAGTATTTCTATGATGGATCACTTGGAACATTTACGAGTTGTGTTGGAAGAATTTTACGTCGTCATTGCCTATTTGTGAATTGGAAGAAGTGCTCTTTTGGGCAGCCGATGGTTGAGTATTTGGGTCATATTATTTCAGCTGATGGTGTGGCTGCGGATCAGTCCCAAGTTGATGCTATGATACGTTGGCTAGGGCCTAAGACTATTAAAGAGCTTCGAGGATTTTTGGGTCTTAGGGGATATTATCTCAAATTTGTCTAGGGCTATGGCCAGCTTGCTTTGCCTTTAACAGAACAGTTAAAGAAAGATTGTTTCGGGTGAAATGAGGTTGCCAATGCGGCTTTTCAGAAGCTGAAAGACGCCATGATCTCCTTACCGGTACTTGCTGTTCCCGATTTCTCCAAGTCGTTTATCATTGATATCGATGGTTTGGGCTATGGTCTTGGGGCAGTTTTAATGCAAGATCAGCGCCCTGTTGCTTTCTTTAGTAAGGTGCTTTCGATTAGAGAGCGTCATAAATCTGTCTATGAGCGAGAGTTGATGGCAATAGTGGCAATTCAAAAGTGGCGGCCATATCTTATTGGGTGCAAGTTTATTGTGCGAACTGATAAAAAAAGTTTGAAATATTTGTTGGAGCAACGCTTGGTGAGCGAGGAGCACCAACGGTGGTTAACTAAAATTATGGTATATGACTTTGAGATTCTTTATCGGCCGGGTTTGGAGAATAAAGCAGCTGATGCATTGTCTCGAGTGGAGTTAACTGATATTTCTGTTCCATTCTTGTTGGATATGGATCGTTTGGAACAGGAATTGCAAGCTGATGCTACTTTCATGGGTATGAAGGAGCAGATTTTAAGGGATTCGATGACTTATTTCGGTTATACAGTGGATAAGGGGGTGTTGTTGTATCATGGTCGCATGGTTCTTCCTCGAACTTCTTCTTTTATATCCACATTGCTCCATGAGTTTCATGCTTCTGCTATAGGGGGTCATTCAGGCGAATTCAAGACTTATCAAAGATTGGCGGCTTATTGGCATTGGACTGGTATGCACAAGGGTGTCCGAGCCTTTGTGGCGCGGTGTGAGGTATGTCAACGGAACAAGTACTTAGCTATGTCTTCAGCAGGTTTCCTTCAACCATTACCTGTGCCAGATCAGATTTGGGAGGATATTTCGGTGGATTTCGTAGAGGGTCTTTAACGTTCCGATGGGTTTGCTTCTATTTTTGTTGTGGTTGATCGACTATCTAAGTATGCTCATTTCATGGCACTCCGTCATCTCTTTACTGTTCTGTTAGTGGCTACTGCATTTGTTAAGGACATAGTTCGTTTACATGGTATTCCACGTTCCATAGTATCGGATCGGGATAAAATTTTTATGAGCTCTTTTTGGACTGAATTGTTTAAACTTCAAGGTACCCTTCTCAAGCGAAGTACTGCTTATCATCCACAGACGGATGGACAAACGGAAGTGGTTAATCGATGTTTAGAGACTTATTTGCGATGTTTTATGTCTGAAAAGCCTAAGCTCTGGTATCGGTGGTTGCATTAGAATATTGGTACAATATCTCTTTCCACACGGCTGCTAATATGACACCTTTTTTTGCGGTTTATGGTCGTCTTCCCCCTCCTTTAATCCGATATAGTTTGGATTCCTCGGTGGTGTCTGCAGTAGATCAGCACCTTCGCGAACGAGACAATGTTTTGACTGATCGTAAGGCTCATTTGTGGTGCAACCAGCAGCTTATAAAATCAAGGGCTGATCGTAAAAGACGTGATGTGCAATTTGTACCAGGCGAGGTTGCTTACTTGAAGCTTAGACCGTATCATCATCATTCGTTGGCTCGTCACCGCAATGAGAAGCTCACTCTTAGATATTTTGGCCTGTTCAAAGTGTTAGAAAAGGTGGGAGCTGTAGCTTATGGACTTCGTTTGCTAGAGAATTCCTTGTTTCATTCGGTATTCCATGTCTCTCTACTTCGCTAAGCTATTGGTGATGTCCATGCCCTTCCATCCCTACCACCTACTTTGCAGGATTCTTCTGAACTCAGGGTCACTCTGGAAGCGGTTATTGGTGTATGTCCTCATTTTTCTTCTTCTTCGACTACGGGTTCGGATGTTCTTATTAAATGGCAAGGATTGCCCATGTTAGATGCGTCTTGGGAAACTTTTGATGCTATTAGTGGTCAATTCCTTGAGGACAAGCTGAAAGTTTGGGCGGCCGGTAATGATGTTGACAGTTGTCTGTTGTCACTATCTGAACTCCATCAAATTAAGCATCCATAAAGATTATGAATCCATATTTGACACTTTGGTATTACTATCATTTACCAATCGGTAATTAGAGCTTTCATGCCTAATCTGTACTATCAAAGATATTTAAGTCTGAACAATAGAACAAGGTCTATGAAATATTGATCTTAACCAAATTCATCACACAAGGAAGTTCCTCTGGGGACCATTTTCAAAATCGAGAAAAAAAGTTAATGTAGCGGAAGCATTACTTTACATATGCTAGGCGTAAAGGAGCAAGGACGGATGGAGGAAAGAAGGCTATGGAGGCTCAGTTGGTGAAAGAAGTTTCTTGAATGAAGTAAGAGCAGAGACGTGTTGTTATGCTGCTGCAGCTAGTTAAATGTCTGTGTATTAGTGACGTGGGAAATGTACTATAAATAGAGGCATGTACGCATAAGTGAGGGCATTCTTTTGGAAACTGATTTTGTGTGAGTGGAGTGAGACAGACACTCGAATTTCTGTCGACTTTGTAGTCTTGTATTTCTTGTATTCTTTCATTCATCTTGTACATTAAGATTTGTACATTGAAGAGAAATTATAGTACTCAATTCATTTTTTGTCATTATTGAAATTCTGTTTTGAAAAGCAATGCCTATCAGATATGGTGGCAGAAAATCAAATTTCATTTGTTCATGACTGGCAGATTCTTGATGCGGTTTTGGTGGCTAATGGGGTTGTGGATGATTATTCAAGTAACAATAAGTCAGGCCTTGTTCTTAAATTGGATTTTGCCAAAGCCTATGTTACAGTAAATTGAAACTTTCTTGATTTTGTGTTCTAGAAAAATGGTTCGGGGATTGTTAGAGAAGATGGATCCAAGGTTGTCTGCGTAACGTAACGTACTCGTTTTTTGTTAATGACAGACCTAGGGTAAAATTAAGGGTGAGAGGGGTCTTTGGCAAGGGGATCCTCTCTCCTTGTTCCTTTTCACATTGGTTTCAGATGATGGATAGAGCTCACGATCTGAATTTATTGAGAGGCTTCAATGTGGTTAATTAGAGGGTCAGCCTTACTCATCTACGTTTTGCTGATGACACGATGTTCTTCTTGGAAAAGGATGCCCAAGTGTTGAATTTGGTTCTTCAAATCACAAACAAGTTTGTTAATCAAACCTTTTCTTTCCTTGGAATGAATGAGAGAATGTCCTTTTTCTTCTTATTTGTGGACCAAATTCATTCCAAGGATTAAAGTTACAGAGCACACTTGCTACTAAGAGATGCATTTAAATAAGTTAGCAAGGATACGACTTCAAAATTCAAATAATTTGAATTTTCATCAGAGGATGATCTCTCTATAATCGAAAATTGTGAGTGATCTCCTAGCAACCAAGACACTCTCTATGCCCACTCCCTCAGTCAATGTTCTACAAATCCTACCGTATCTCTGGAAACATACATTTCATCGTCGGCAACGTCTTCCATGGCTCTTTCATCCTCATCCATTCCCACCAAATCTCCTCGAATAAGGCACCATCACAACCCACGATTGCATCAACCTACACAATCCACCAGCTTTGTGTTTCAAAATTGCACCATCCACAATGTTGTATTAGAGCAAACTGAACACGAAGAACTACTTGGGCGGTAGTAGAACCATTTACAAAAGTAGAGATTTAGGGTTTGACAAAAAATGAAGAGTTTTGGTGGATTTAGTTGTGGAACCGTTTAGGTAAGTGGAGTTTGTGGTGGGATTGGTTATGAAACCGTTTAGGAAGTTGTAGTAGTTTGAAACGTTTGAAATTATTGGGAAATTTGCTTTTTTTTTTTAGTTTGAAGGAAACCAAAAGCATTTTATAGTTAAATTACAAAAATAACCTTCAAAACATTAAATTGTACTTAAAAAACCGTTAAAACGCTAAAGAAGTTAAGGGTTAATATTGCGTTTATTGACAAATTGATCATCCCATGAGTTGGTCCAAGTATTTGCATTATAAGTAGTATAGATTAACAATGTTTAATCCCCTTTGCTCAATTTAACCACCAACAATATTCCATCGAACAAAATAACACCCACCTAACTCCTCCCCACCTTTCCACAAGAAATTCCACATCATCCTTTCAATAGTGTTTGCCACCTTGTTGGTTAACGTGAATAAGGAGAAAAAATAAGTTGGTGTTGCCTATAGGAGGAAGGCTAGCCTTCCCCCTTATGAAAGGAAACTTCTCTTCCGTCCTTTTAATCTCTTGGAAATCTCTGTGATGATTAGCTCCTAAAATTCTTGTATGAGTGAGCTTCCCCTAAGTGGCATTCCCAAGTACCTCAACAGTCAACTTCCCATTGTACAACCAATCCAACTTGTTTGATAAATGACAATTTCCTATCTCTCGATGAAAATTAGAACACTTAGAAAGCCGTTAAGTTCAATGACAATTCATTTAGACCACATACTATATAGGCATATCTCTATCCTATACTAATTCTTATGGTTTGCATTTCATCGAACATATAGTGTGCGTCACCTCTCAGTCCTTAACACACTAATTCAAGATCAATTGAATGGTGATCAAGCATTCAAATGCATTAAATGCTAAAATGCAAACTCAATTATAGAAACAAATACAATCAATTAACCACTACAATTAGGAATTCATGCAAAATGTCACAAGTTACATCAAACCCTAGTCTAACAATTTAGCTCATGCTTAAAGATGAAATGGAAGACATAATTGTATTAAACATGTTCATCATCATTGTTCAAATCAAGAAAAATAGAAACAAATAAAAGAGAGGAAAAGATTAGAAATGCTCAATTCATTATTGCCCAATTTCTCACCCCTTGTTTCCATCTCCAGTTATGCCACCATTATCCAAGCCTTTCTCCTCTTCTTTCCAAGGTCCCTTGTGTGCCTCCAAAGCCAAAAAAAATGAGAGATAGGGTTTTGTGCTCACTTTACTTGCTTTATATATATTTCTTCCAATCCCTTGGATTATTTCATTTTAATCCAATGATTCTCATTAAATGTCCCATTAAGCATGTGATTTTTATGATGCAAGCCTCAAATCCAAGCCCAACTTAACCCTCCTTTGGTCTTTATTTACCAATCTTGCCATTAATCCCTCCAATTCTCTACAATATCAACAAATAACTCAAATTCGAGTAGTTGGATTTTAGCCATATTCAATTTAAGACTTGAAAGCCAGGAAAAGCTCTTGAGAATTCGTCATGTATTCATTAAGCTAAAGACATCATGACTTGAGAAGAAGACTATATCATCCATGAACTGTAGGGAGAGTTCAATTTTTACCTTTCCAATCTTGATCCCTAATCATGTTTGCTTCCATGGGGCAAGTCGTCACACGACTAAGAACATCAATCACTATAGTGAAAAGGAATGTTGAGAGGGGATCACCTTGCCTTAAAACCCCACTGGTTTCAAGTCAAAAGGAATAGCTTTAACTTGCTGTATGTTATGGATTTTCATCCATGTTTTTATTAGGCCTTGAATTCTCATGCTCAATTTCATGACCAATGTCATCTAATATGATTTGTGAACATTTCAAATTATTCAATCTGATAATATAAATTTGTATGATGCCAATGTGAATGGTATATGCATAATGGTTGAATTGACAAGTTGTTATGCATTCAATCTCATATTGACTTGAAGTGAAATTGGTACAATTTTCACCACTTCATGATCCTGAGTCCTAGTTGGGTAGGAATCAACCTTGGGTTTGATGCTTGGGTCACTATATTATTTCTTGGATTCACTAAATAGGATTTGTGAATTTGTCAACTAAGAAAATGTGGCCACCTTATATATATATATATATATATTTTTTTTTTTTTTTTTTTCTGTCATCATTATTTGCTTCTTCATACTTAAAAAGTTGAGATATTATAATTTCTCTTTTAGGTCTCCCATAGTGGCCTAATACGACTACCTCAACATACTAATGTTCTTATTTTTTTGACTTGTGAAACCAAATGAATATAGAAATCTTGATTATAAAAAGACTTCCTAAAATTCTAACGGCCAAGCTACCTAAATCTTGATGTTACTTAAATTTGTATCATGAATTTACTATTACAATTAAAATTCATGAATTACTAATTTACTACTAATAGTAAGTTTGCTATTTCTTACTAGAAAAAAGTTTGACAACTACTATAAGTAGTAATTGTAACATATTAATCTTTTATTCATCGCATGCTTCTAGAAAAAATCTTCACATTTTCAAAAGTAATGCTTGTTCTATGTTTTGTCTCATCACAACTAGGATTTAGGGGTTTTTGTCACACTTTAACATAAGAAACCAGGAGTTCTGAGGCTCAACTATTCACATGCAACAAGTGGTGGTGTGAAATAACAATTTATTTTGATCGCACTAATTTGGTTTTTTTTTTTTTTTTGGGTTATATCTCATTTGAAATTTATCGACCAACAAGAATCATATGTGATTTGATTTTCAATCTATTATTGCATCTCTTTCTTACAAAAGGCACATAATTTCAAGCATTGCATCTCTTTCATATTTGCTCAGAATCTTTTAAAGGGCTTAAGGTCCTTGCCTTGTGATGGATCCACATGTAGTTCAGGCAATAGGTTCTTGGCCTTGCACCATTTAAATATTAGTTCAAATTCTTTGAAATGGTCTTATCCCTAAATACCAACCTTAGCTCTTACTTGCAGAGGATACTGAATATTATAAATGGTTAACACACTGTCAAGCCTTAAATCCTTGTTTGATGCTAGTGGTAACACTTATTTGAGAGACATGTTGGAGCCAGAAATGTACATACATTTGCGAATTCTTATCTTGTTCTTTTAATACTGTCAAAAGGTAGCTCGTCCTTGTGTGTTCTGGATTTTTGTTGGGAGAGGAAAGGTTGATGGGGACTTCTTGAAGTATAGGTGGCTTAAGTCAGAGAAAGGGGCAGGAAGGGTCTTTGAATAGATTGATATCTGACAGTTCCTGACTGTAATGAACACTTCCCTTCCCTCTAGTTAGACTTGTTGAGTTGAGCAACTTAAAAACTTTTTCATTTTTTGATTCTTCCTCTACATTTTATTCCTAAATTCTCTTCTACTTATTGTGATCTCTCTCTAAGTACTATTTTTTGCTTGGTCGCTTGATCATTACTTAATGCATTTGTGTCTACTTGGTTCATGTAGAAAGAAATTTTAAGAAAATAGAATTTTGTGCATATGAAGGAAAATAGGATTTTGTTAAATGAAGATCTAAATATTCATTTACATTATCTTGTGTCCTTGGTTTGGATGCCATGCTATTTTTAGGATTTTCTTGTCTTCTCCATCGAGCTCATGCATATCTTTTGAAAAAAATTTCAGGTTGGACATGTGACAAAAACTGGAGACATAGCGGGCCCTCGTGTCTTGGAGCACATTGTGGATGTTGTTTTGTATATGGAGGTTCGTATCTTGTTACTTCATGCTCTATATGTGGTAGTTTGACTTTATGCTTTTGCAAAACTCAAACATGGTATGCTGCTATCATTTATAAGAGAAAAGAAAAGCACAAATACTTATTTCAAGCAAAGCATGTATGCTGCTATGATATAGTAGGGAAAAAAAGAAGGAAGATTGGAGCAAATCATGTTTTATAAACTATTGCATTGTGTCATACATCTTAGATTTTTATAATGTCAAAGTAGTGTACTGTATATCTTGCCTTTTCTTCATCCAAAATGTGTAGGTTTTGACATCTTATTAATATTTTGACTCCTACTATAGCAGAGTTATATACAACATATTTAAATCCACTCCACGTTGAAGACCCAACAGGCTCCAAGGAAAAGTGGAGAAATCTGACTTGAGGCATAATCCTCCATGTTATGTTGAGAGGCTGAAGATGCAAACTGAGGTGTACACATTGCTTGCCTGTTGTAAAATGCTAAAATAGGTTATCAATAATGTTTTTCTCTTCTTTTTTTTCACAATATCATCCCATCCTTATTGATATTTATTTTTGTTGATTCTAGTGTTTTCAAGGCATCACCTATGAAACGATTAGTCTATCACCTAGGAAATTTGCAACAAAATTGTTTATACCACTACATAAGGTCGGCATTGGGTTGTTGAAAACTTTTTAAATTGAAGGAGATCGAGTGTACATATGTATAGTCTGTCATTGAAACCTTTGAACATAAGCTTGACATTGACCCTTCTTGACGAGCATCACCAAAACTCTTAGGCGATTTCCTACTATGCTAACAATGATTGCTTTCAACAACAATAATTTCCAATTTTTTTTCCCTCAATAGTGGGCCCTTGCAGCACAAGTAGGCATTACTTTAGTTTATTCTTTTTATCTAATTATCTACTTTTATTTTCCTTATGTTGCTATAATTATTTTCTTAATTACCTTAAGCATTTTGTCAAACTTTGCTACTTAAATTGTTGTTGCAATGTTATTGTGGTGTCACCTTGTCTTTTTTTAGTATGCTTTATTGTTTTTAATTTCTTGGACATTAAATTGACGAATGTGGTATAAATTTGTACTTTTTTTTATAGAAGATGTAACATATAGTATGTGGAATATAAATGTAAACTATAGTTGTTTAGTCGAAATCGAGTCATGAAATTTTTAAGGGTGGGGTTGGATTCAAATTGTAAATTAAATCATAAACTTTAAGAATTTTTTTTTTAATGACTTTTGAAAAATATAAAAAAATCTAGAAATATCTAAAATAATTTAGTAATCATTGATGCATATGTAATGATTCAAAACTAAACCTCAAATTTAAAAAACTACTGGGTATTGTACCTTTCTTGGTGGGAATATGGTGACGTGGAGAAGTAAAAAGCAAAATGTGGTGGCTAGATCTTGTGTCGAAGCAGAATTTAGAACAATGGCCCAAGGGATTTGTGAGCTACTATGGTTGAAAATCATTTTGGAAGACTTGAGGATTAAGTGGGATCACCCAATGTGACTTTATTGCGATAATTAATCTGCAATCAACATTGCATTTAACCAGTGCAACATGGTCGCACAAAGCATATTGAAATTGACAGACACATTATTAAGGAGAAGCTCGATATTGGATTGATTCGTACTTCATATGTGTCTACCAATCAACTCACAGATGTACTCACCAAAGGATTAAGCAGTGTTGCGTTTCAAATGAGTATATCCAAGTGGGGAATGGTAAAACTTTATTCACCAGTTTGAGGGAGAGTGTGGGAAAATGCAATCCATGTAATTTAAGAATGTCGTGTATTAGGAATATTGTACACAAGGTTACGTATATTTTAGAATTAGAAGTAATTAGAAAGTTCCCTAATCATAGGGATCCGCTGTAATAAGGAATATTTCCGTTTTAGTGTCCTCAATAAATTGTATGTATAATGCAAAAAGGGTTTCCATATATATGTTTATCCCCATATTGGTGTTACCTTTGTAGACAGGCGCTGGAGTTTGTGAGAGAAGGTGCCCTTTCGCCAATGAGGTTTGGAGTCGATGGCGCTATCACTTTCCTATTATGAATGGAGATGATATTGAGGGGGAAGATATAAACATCTTCCCCTTCATGAACAGTGTTCAATCCTTTTGGAGGGATCACTGGAAGGTGGTGTGTCTGACAATGTTGTGGTCCTTATTGAAGGAGCGGAACAAACACGTGTTCCATGATGATATGTATTCGGCGGCTAAAGTGTGGGAGAATTCTCATATTTTAGCCTCGTTTTGGGTCACCAATAGCAATTTGTAAAAGGGTTATGCTCTAGGGGTTTGGCTTAGAGGGTGGGGTAATTTTATATCAACTTAGGAACAAGGATGAGCTGGACTGTTGTTGTAGTTGTACAGTTTTTGTATTGCTCTTTTACTTGTATGTATATAGTACTTATTAGTTTCTTTTTTCTTTAAAAAAAGAAAATGTATATATAAGGGTATTTGTACATATACAAGGGTATTTGTATATACACCCGGAATATGACCCGGAGTTGAAGATCAAAACTTTGCAAAATAGGTTGCCAACCTCTCAACCACTCCCCCAAGGGAAAGCCCCTTGCTAACTTACTAGCACTAACCTAAAGAGAAGCCAAGAAAAATGAATTTTCCCAAACAGCCCCAGAATCCTTTTCTTGGTCTTCAAATATACGATAGTTCCTTTCTTTCCAAACAGACCATACTACTGCAAATACAACAACGCGCCAATAATCCCTAAAACGCCATGGCACTACTGATTCATCCAGTAAGATCCAAATTGCAGGGTTGATGGAAAGTGTCCCCCACGGAAGGAAGTCTTCCCATTTCTTCCACACTTTTTAAAAAAAATCACAATCAACAAGCAACACCAATTTGGAGAGAGAGTCCAATTCTTGAAACGCCTTTGGAGAATATCTGTGCAATTTAACCTGTTATGAGCAATAGTCCATCCCAAAAATTTGGCCTTTGGAGTACCATGAGCTTTCCATATAAAGTCGTGAGGGAAAGGGTTATGGGATGAGATGGAACTAGAGGAGCAAAGATGATGGAGGAAAGATTTAGAAGAAAACTCTCCCGTTGATTCCAAGGGCCAAGATACTCTATCCCTCTCAGTTGACAAGTGAACTCCCTTAAGGATCTCAAGGAGGGAGGAGGCTTCTAAACGCACACTATTAGGGGTTCCCTTCTAAGATGGAGACACCAAGAGGGGCTACCTCCTTCACTCCCCTCCATGAGAAACGAGAAATCACAAATTGGATGGTTATGTTTGGAAGAAAGCCTATAAATATTTGGAAATAAATCACAGAATTTGGATGTACCACACCAAGTATCCTCCCAAAATTTGAAGGAAGAACCATCACCCACTTTGAGTCTCACTAGGTTAGAGAAGATTGGATGAAGGGAATGGATGAACTTCCCAGGGCTGCGATAAGTGGCAATGGAAGACACAGTAGCATCTCTAGAATTCCGCTGAATCCCATGGCGGCTCGACACTACTTTAGCCCACTGAGAGTTTCTTTCCTTAAGGAATCGTCATAACCATTTCCCCACCAGAGCTTTGTTTCTTAACACCAAGTTCCCAATCTTCAAACCCCCCTAATCAATCCGCCTAGTAACCAAACCCCACTTTACCAAGCTACCACCTCCTACCTTGTCCTCTCCCTTCCATAGGAATTTCCTCATCATCCTTTCAAAATTCCAAGCCACCAACTTCAGAATCTTGAACATGGAAAGGAAATAGGAAGGGATGGCTTCCAACACACTTTTAATGAGGGTTAACCTTCAACCCTTAGATAAGAAACTTCTCCGCCAACCATCTATTCTCCTCGAAATAGTATTGATAACTGGCTCCCAAAAAGATTTAGTTAAGGGGTTTCCCCCAAGAGGTAATCCAAGATAATTTAGAGGCCATGGGCTGATGGTACATCCACACGAGGAGGCAACCTCCACCAACTTCGCTTCTGACAAACAAATCCTAGCAACCTGACATTTTTCCAAATTCAGCTTCATTCTTGAGATCAAACAAAAACCTTGAATGATTCTCAGTGTGGAGAGGAGGCTGGATCGATCATTTTCCATAAAAAAAAGGCACTCATTTGCAAATTGAAGATGGGACACCTGGATTTTATCCTTCCCCACTGAGCATCCCTTCACCACTTCAGAATCCCTAGCCTTATCCATCATGCTCCCCAACACATCTGCCATCATAATGAAAAGGAAAGGTGATAGCAGGTCGCCCTGTTTGAGCCCCCTAGAGCCAAGCACTTTCCCCCTAGGTCTTCCATTAATAAAAATTTAATAAGATATAGAGGACAAGCATCTACGAATCCACTTCCTCCAGCGAGCACCAAAGCCCTTCATACCAAGAACATGGTCGAGAAAATCCCATCGAACCTTATTGTAAGCCTTTTCAAATTCTGTTTTGAAGACAATGCCTTCTCTTTTAGTGGACTAATAGTCTTCAACTGCTTCATTTGCGATTAAAGTAGCATCATAAATCTGTCTTCCTTTAACAAACGATATTTGATTCTCAACAACTGTATGATGGAGAACCTCTCTCAATCTTGTTGCTAAGACTTTGGCAATGATTTTGTAAAGGCTGGTGGTGAGTCTAATGGGCCTAAAGTCTTTCACCTTCTTGGAATTAACCTTCTTCGAAATCAAAGCAATATATGTCTCATTCATTGATTTGTTGATCACCCCTTGATTGAAGAAATCATCCATAACCGCCTTGAGATCAAGCATCAAGGTTTCCCAATTTTCTTGGTAGAAAGATAAGGAGGGTATTTGTACATATTCAATTATCAAGGAAAAATATTGTTCTCCCAATCCTTATAATTTCTAACAACTAGCTCTTGGTCAATATTCATCAAATATCAAGTCATTAAACATAAAAATTAAGGTCACAATTCATCATTCCATTTGCATAACACTTGAAATTCTTTCATAATATCTATTAAAGTATTAAGTAAATGATCAAAAGAAAAGAATACCCTCTAAGCAAGTTGAAGATCTAGTTTTTCCGTTATTCATTAATTCTTCTCATCATTCTTCATCATCTCTTCATTTTCTTCCTCATGAACTAAGCATTGTCATTCTCCTCCTCCTCCTTCTTCTTCATTCTATATTTCATTTCCTTGGACCTAAAAAACAATGTTTAATACTTCAATATTTCATTCAAAATTAGAATTATGCATTTAGAAATCAAATCAAATTGTAATTTTAAAACTTTAAATACTACTTCTTGCTAACATTGGAGTAGTGAATCCTCCTCCATGTTTTTATCTAAAGTACTTTGCATCAATGGATGAATTGAGTTCTAGGAGTACTCAACCTTCTTTTTGAGATTCACTCATCATCTGGTATTGAAGATTGATAGATGGATTGGATCTCTCATGTCCTCTTCTTTTTCTAAAACATGAAATTGAAGATTGTATTTTAGGAAGATAAGAGCATTCAATCTTCTTTCTTTTCTTTTCTTTTCTTCTTTTTTTTTTTTTTTTTCTTCTGTAGGTAGTTGCATTTCTTGGAACTTGTTACCTGGACTTGGGCATGAGTGTTGGATATGGGTACATATCTAGAGGTCCGAATTGTTTATTTTCAAATTTTGGGATACGGGGACTCGGCTATATTATATGTCATTCTTTCCTCTCTTTTTTTTTCTTTTTCTTTTCACTCATTTATTGTCCGGTTTGTACTCCCACTTAAGTAAATTTCACCTATTAGTCATTTCTTCTTTCATACTTTCTCTTCTTTCCATTGGAGAGTCTACATAGTAATATTTAAATCCAAAGTGTAGAACATATATCCTATGCCCATGTCGCATCATGAAGTGTCGGACATGGGTACGTCGGGCTAAAGTAAAGAGTCCAGGTAACATAGTCTTGGAATGAATGTAATAAAATAAAGGGAAGTAAATTTAGCATTAAGTAAATATTAAGCAAATTAGATGCTTTGTTTGGTACAACTTTTGCTCATAGCTTTTACTTTTTTAGAAAATGCTTATAAATAGAAAGCTCATGAAGACCCATTTGGCAAGTTTGTTGTAAAAGTGCTTTTGCCACAATAAGATTGTTTAGTTGAGTGTTTTAAAAGTGTTGTTTTACCTGAAATGACATTTTTATCCTTTTTATTCTTTAGAACTACTTAAACACCATAATTTAAATAAGGACATTTTAATAAATAACTTCCATAGGTAGAAGCTGAAAAAAAAACGAGCGAAAAGTGCTTTTAGCCTACATTTTAAGCTATTGTGATTAGCAAATGGGTGTAAAAATTTTTTTTGCTTAAGAAGGAGAGCCACTTTACTTTTGAAAGCTATACCAAACGGGTCCAATGAAATATAGGTTGTCAAAAATTATAAGTCTAAACTCTAAGGTACCAATGTTTGAATGTACTTCAGTTATGCTCGCAAGCAAAAGATCTACATGGGAGACTTGAAACCCTCACAACCAACTTTTGCCAGTAGAGGCTTATGGTTTTTTATTAATTTTTTTATTTTTTTATTTTCAGGGTGAGAAGTACTCAACTCATCGTTTTCTCCGTTCTGTGAAAAATCGGTTTGGGTCCACCGATGAGGTACTGTGTTTTAATTGTTTTTTTTTTAATTTTATTTATTTATTTATTTTCCCTCTATTTTGAAGAGGGGGAGGATGATACTAATGGAGTGGGCATGTTTGGATCTTTGCAACTTTTATGTCATTGTATTGCCTATATTTTAACTCTTGTGGCATCTTTTAATGTCTTTGTTAGTTAATTGTTGAAATTTAATGTGCTACGAAGGAATGTGCCATGCTTTATAATGATTTATGTTGTTTTTCGTTTCCTTGGGATTTTGAATGTTTTGATTGCTTAATAAAGACTATGTTTTCGTTTGTGTTTTCTTTTTACTTTGCGCATGGACTTCTAATAAATTATATGAACATTTAAGATTGTGTTTGTTGTTGCATTGTAACTGCCATAACATCTTTTTTTTTTTTTTTTTTTTGACAAGAAACCGAGCATATTATAAATACTTGTAACTGCCAAAACATCTTTAAACATAGTCAAATGTCTTTCTTTTTCTTTGTTTTTGTACTCTATTTTCCATAGCGTTATTTTGTGAACTCTTTTTTTTAAATGTCGTTTCTCACGCTAGAAATGATGGTATGCATACATGGCGAAGGTCTCTTTTTCAATGTCTCCTTTGCTTATCAAAACTCTCATGCCTAACTTCAAGATGTAAGATGAACGAAATCAAATTAGTTAACTAACTATTCTTTTGTTTCTTGTATGTTTATCTTTAATTATCTTCTTTTGATGTGTTCTAATGTGAACTTAATTCTTATACTTCTTTTGACAGACCGCTCAAACAATGTGATAGATTGTTTGTTTTGGGTCCTACCACCTTCATGGATTCCCATGTGTGCATACCCATAAATGTGAGGCTTGTTTGTACATCTAGCTTGAAAAGCAACTTGAAGCCTACTAGCCCACACGAACTACCTCTTGAGCTGCCCTTAAAGTCCCCTTAAAACGAGTTTTCATATGTGTTCGAGTCACACGCTTCACTTATAGCCAACAGCTATTCGAATTCCTAAGTGATGTAAGACTATTACAATCTACCCCTTGGGGCTTAGCATGTTCATTGGAAAGGTTTTAAAATTTAGGAAGGGTAATCGAGGCAATTTTTCTTTGTGAGACGAGGCCTAACCCTCAAGTCAGTTTGAGGCATAAGCCTCATATATTTATAAAAAGAATACATAAATTTATTTTACTTAATTTTAAAAAGGCTAATATCATTAATAAATAGACAAATATTATTAAAACTTAATGCGCCAATAGTATAAGCCAAGGTTTTCAAATGTCAAGTTTTAATAAATGAACGGAATGAAAATTGTAGAAACTTGAAAAATAAAATGCAACAAAATTAGATATTACCACTTCTTAGTTTTCATATATTTTAGTAACCTTTTAAGTTTCTAACTGTTTTATTTTATTTTTGTTGATGTTCCTTACAATAAACTCATAGAAACAATTGGCATTAGAAGTTTACTTGGTGATGTATATGTCATCTATGAGAAGTTTAGGCTTTGAGTTTTAAATTTTGGACCTCTTTTAATAATTGACATTGCAACTTTAAGAAAGGAAAGGAGCTAGTGTACTCATACTAATATCAATTGAAGTATTTAAAAAAAAAAAAAGAAACTTGGAGAATGTAATAGGAAAAAAAAGACTTTAGAGTTTAGGGTTACAGTTTTAAAACTTAACGGGGGTGTATTCAATTAGGATTTCCATGGAGTTTTATAGACGTTTTTTAAGTGAATGACTTTGGAATTCGTAGAATTTTATAAACTTTACAGAATTATAAAAGACTTTCATGGACTTTTATAGACTTTCATTTTGAAGGACTATTATTGACATTGATAGACTTTTATGGACTTTATAAAATTATGAATGAGTTTCATGGACTTTTTTAAAATGACTCTCACAGACATTGATAGAGTTTCATAGACTTTTATGGACTTATTATTATCCAAGTTTAGAATCTCCCTAATAACCTTCCAACAACCTTTGCTCTCTAGTGGCAAAGGTATCAATAGTGTGAGTAATATTGCAAATAGCTTGAGTGAGTTTGTTCATGGCATTTCCAATAGCAATTCTCAAATCTTCATATTCTGCGAAAGTGTCCGTCCAATAATGTTTATGGGTAGAATGAGACTAATAAAGAACAAAAGAAAATGTTAATATATGAAGCATATACAAAACCTAACAATCATAATTTATATATATTATTTTAATATAAGAACCTCACCTTAAAGTAATCCTCCATTAATACTATAATTAATTGTGGACACAATATGATAACCATTAAAAACAAATGACATAAAAAAATGGCCATAAGAATCAATTATTGAGTGAAATATTAATAAAATATTATATACACTCACCTATTCTTAAACATATATTAAATTCCTAATTGCATAAGATTTGAACTTGAAAAACAACATGTGAATTGGAAAGTTCTGTTAGACATTTTATCAAACAAAAGGTATGTAGTAAGCTATGTTACCCATGTTCGACATGTCATGATATGACATAGGTATAGGATATGTGTCTGCATTTAAGATTTTAGAATATTACTTTGTAGATTCTCCAATGGAAAGAAGAAAAAGCATGAAAGAAGATAATGACTAACATGACGTGTCCCCGTATCCCAGAATTTAAAAATTAACAAAGTCGGACCTCTAGATATGTATCCGTATCCGACACCCATACCCAAGTCCGGGTAACATAGGTAGTAAGACATTTTAAATTCGTATCATGATATATAGTGTTTTGTTCTTCACAAATAGTAGAACATAAAAACGATTGAAATAATCTTTGAGCAGGAAATGTGAAATATGAGATTTTTGGTTCATATGAAATAAACATAACTATTCACTATCCTAATGTCTTTGACAAAAAAAAAAAAAAAAATCTAATGTCCAATATTATTAGTAACGCCAACATCACCCCACATATCAGCAACAATAGTAGCCCTCCATTCATTAGCATTCTCTCTTTGTTGTTCTTGAGTCTCAAGAAATGGTTCAGAATCAGTCTCTTGATTATCCAATGATGAGGGAGATGATAAACCTTCATTATCTGGTTCAACTGGAAATTCATCCGAACGACACTCCTTGCAAAGAAAGTTATGTAATCCTGCACAAGCTAACACCAACTCTGCTTGGGTATTATATGGAAATGGAGGAGTTGTTTTGAAAATTGTGAACCGCGATTTAAATATACCAAATATCCTCTCAATTATGTTCCTCAAGGAAGCATGTCGAAGATTAAACAATTCATTTGCATTTTCAGGATCACGACCTTGACCAACAAAATTATTATCACGCCATCCATGAGTGGCAGCATCAACCATGAGTTTTAGCAACTCATTACTCTCTTCTGTTGTCCATATGCTATATTTTTCTAAAACTTTCCCTTTCCCTTTATCATGAACTTGTGAATCTCCCATTAATACTATTACCATTTAAAACAATTGACATAAAAAATGGCCATAAGAATCAATTATTGAGTGAAATATTAGTAAAATATTATATACACCCACCTAGTCTTAAACATATATTAAAGGATTACAAAGAAATAAAAAACTCATTATAATTAAACTATATTTGAATTAAAGATAATCAAACT
Organism: Paratinospora sagittata; assembly: GCA_035771175.1. Classification (NCBI taxonomy): domain Eukaryota; kingdom Viridiplantae; phylum Streptophyta; class Magnoliopsida; order Ranunculales; family Menispermaceae; genus Paratinospora; species Paratinospora sagittata. Next base: position 10,482,991 of record CM069611.1, on the reverse strand, counting down.
TTCAGTTGCCATGAGAAACAAATTAAAAAATTCATTATTTGTTTTGAGTTTACAAACTGAACTTGAATTCAACAAGACTCTCTGATTAAAAAAAAAAAAAAACTCATTATAATTAAACCACATTTGAATTTGAGATAATCAAGCTAGAATGTTTTTCGATCACCATTAGAAACAAATAAAAAACTTATTATTTGTTTTGAGTTAATTTCCAACAAACTGATTCAACAAAACTCTCTGATTTAAAAAGAAAAAGAAAATAAAAAAACTAGCTAATTCAGCTATGGTTGTTGTTGAACAATAAGATCAAGCTTGGTTGGTGGTTCTGTCTCTAATTTTTCAACTTTTTTCTTTTGTTGTTGCTCTTTTGTTTGGAAGATTCGGTTAGTCCTGAAGTGGATTTGGTGGTGTTTCTGGTAGAGATCTTGCCTAATCTTTTGTGGGTTCAACTGATTTTTGTTGCCTTCTTTATGCGATTATGTGTAGATTCTTCTAGTTCAGATAAAGATTAGATATTCTTCATTAATACATGGTGGAGTGATAGATTAGATGAACTTGAAAGTTGATACAGAGATGAAATTCAAGAAAAGTAAACAAGAACAATTCCATATTCACGATAATCAAAGCAAAAGCAATTTGATTTGAGGGGTTGAGAAAGAAAGATATACGTACCTCACTGAACGAAACGAGAAGATTTTTTAGGACAAGAAACGGTTTGCAAGATTGGTAGATTGATCTCACACGCTAGATTTGAAGCCCTAGTTCTGTGTGCGTTAAGAATATCGAAAGTGGTATCTAGAAGATGAACAAGCTGAGAATTAGAAGTCCACAAAAGTTTTTGGGTTGAGTGGGAGAGAATTTGTGAAGTTTTCTATTTATATCTCTTAGCAAAAAGTCTACCAAAGTCTAGGTTGTAGAGAACTCCATAAAAGTTAATGACTAATTGAATACCCTAGACTTTAATAGAGTTTACAAAAGTCTTTATTGAATACCCCTAGACTTTTGTAGACTTTTTTAAAGTCTATAAAAGTTCATATTGAATACCTCATGACTTTTATAAACTTTTTCAAAGTCTATAAAAGTCTATATTGAATAGACCATATCTTTTGTAGAGTTTATAAAAGTCCATATTTAGTACACCCAAACTTTTAAACTCCTCTAATGTCTATAAAAGTCTATGGAAATCCTAATTGAATACACCCCCGTAAATCTCTCTTAAATAATTAAAATTAGAATTTAGAAAAAAAGAAGCGTGTTTACTCTAGTATCAATTGAACTGTTTTGAAAAAGAATAGGAAAATGTAAATAGAAAAAAGGGGTTGGGTGAGCTTTATGACTAAGCTTCACATACCCTTAAGTCAGATGTATGCCTCAAGAAGGCACCATTGAGGCTTAAGCCTAGAGGCGGTTTTCAATAGCCTTGAAACCATGTTCACTGGCATAGATTTGGCTGGGAACTAGTTGATGCCATTTGTGATAGCCGCTCAAACCATGCGACAAATCATCCTCTTTTGGTCCTACAACCCTTGTGGATTTCCCCCAAATATGGACACTCACTAATGTGAGGCTTGATTGAGACAACAATCTAAAGCTTGCCATGTGGACACGCACCCCATCCTGAAAGTGCCCCCAAAATGAGTATTTTTGAGTCATTCCCTTCCCTTATACAAATATAAGATGACGAGCTGCTGGCCACTCTAGTTGAAAGGCTAGCATCTTTAATCTTTTCCTAATCTCTTCTCTTTTGTGTTCTTTTGCTTATTTACATATAGAAATAGGTTGTTGAAACATTAATGTCAATTCTTCGCATTTTGTCACCTTAGTGCCTTTTAACGATTTGGTCTTTATTGGTGCTCTACTCAACCTGACCTCAATGATGACGTAGGCTTGGAAATCTATGGGTAAGAACAAGATAAAGTTGATACCTTGAGAGCTGTACAGTTGCTAAAATTTTTTGCCATATCGTGCTCTTCTATCCTGTCATATACTTGGTGAATTACCATGAATTTGCTATTAAATAAATAAAAAAAGCAGTTTTCAATGGTTTTTTTTTTTCAAAAAAAAGTAGAAGTCTTTCATCTCCAAATTCTACAAAGGATTTAAAGTAATTGGTACATATTTGTATCCTATTCTGATCTTTACAAATTTTATATTGAAATATGATTTCGTCTATGGTTATATGAATTTTAAAACTAGCAAGCAAACTTGTGTTGTCTCATAGTGATGATAGTATTAATTCTCTCTGCAGCTTGGAGTGTTTGAAATGTCTTCATCAGGGTTGCAAGCTGTCACAAATCCTAGTGGGATATTCTTAAGTGAGCAATACTTGGATTCAGAGATTTTAGCTGGACTTGCTGTTGCTGTGATTATTGATGGGTCTCGAACTTTTCTTTTAGAAATTCAGGTGCTTTTGTCTATGCGTTATATTTTATTACTTATAATGAAATAACTTTCTTTTGACATTGGCTATGTATTCTTTTTGTGTCAAAACACTAGGAATATGCATGCGTCAGCAGGTTTTGTATTGTATATGCTCCTAATGCTTTATGATTCGTAAGCTCAAAGGCATGCAATAGGATATAATAAGTGCTTTTTTATTACTATTTTTTTATAACCTAGGTATTGCTTGACAATTTGACTACACTAGTGAAGAAGCTAAATGGATCAAACCTAAAGCACAAGGGACACTAGCGCTAAGCCAATACATGAACTAAGAGCTTGAAGAATTTGTAGAATTTTTTTATGGTTTTTTTCAATTTTTCGGTGTTTGGATTACAAAATAAGTGGGAAACGAACTTGCCCAAACCTTGTTAAAAGTTCAAATTAATTTGAAAAAAAAAAAGTGAATTAATTGAAGAACAAATTCAATTTTTTGTTAAATATTATTAGGTTTAATTTTTGAAGTCAATGTAATAGTTTATTAATTTATTCTTTCTTATTCTATGTATATTTTTAGCATTGTTTAGATTTGAGACAATTATGAACAATATTGGTACATCTGAAAAATACTTCTTCATTTTTATTTTTTTTTAATTTACTAAAAATTGTTCAAACCATAGGACAACCAATAATTTAAATATTTTTTCTCATTGTGAAGCATGACTAATTGTTTTAAGAATTTTGATGTCCTTGAAAGTATTACAACCAATTGTTACTTAATATTTCTTTATTTTGCTTTTGTAGGGTTTAATTACAATAATTATTAAATTACAATTTAAGATAATTTTAAAGCATGAAGGAATCTTTTCAGTTTTATGCAACTTAATATTGTTGGTCATCTTCTACTACTTAAAGTCTAAATTGGTTAAATAACTATCTAATGAAAATGATAGTTTAAATATTTTCAGTAATTTATGGTTAAAACTGTAATTCGTTATTCATGTTTTCACACAAACTAAATTCTTTAGCCAAAGTTAACTTTTGGGGATTTAATAAACCTAAATGCAAACAAATTGATCTAGAAGCTAAATAGGACATTGGAAGTTTTAAATACAAATTGTTAAAATAAAGAATATTAGCTCATCCTCCACAACAGGTAGCCAATCATACCCAAACATTTTAGTATGAACACATATCCTGTCCTGTGTATTGAGAAATCCTTTAGTCAAAAAAATAAAAAACTAAAATGTCTTTTGTAGATGACAAGAAGGTTTTTTGAACCTCGAATTGAAAAATGTGAGTATTAGGGTTGGGGGAAGATGCTTCTTACATTGACCATCAAGGTTGGGGATGGATCCTTTATTTGTTTTTCAAAAGATACTCGCCTTCACTATGTCATTTCTCTCCCACTATTCCATTTAAACCATTGAGTGCTAGCCAACTTCTTCCTTCCTTTCCTTTCCTTTCCTTTCCTATCAGAGAAAAGAAAAAAAAAAAAAAAAAAAGGGAAATCTTCCTTTGTCCTTCTGGAGGTATGGTGGAAATCACCTACTTTGGCATTTAGATTTTATTGAGTTCATCGGTTTCCTATTTCATCAACTATTTTTTTGCTTTCTATTTTCCTAAACTAACATAGCATTATGTAGAATAAGAAGCAATTCTTCTATTTTTGCTCATGTCAGTACATACAGGAAAAGCTGAAATAAATAGAGGAAAATTGAGGCAACATGTCTGCCACTAATTTTGTGATGAACTGGTCCAATGATCCTGAAACCCCTATGGCTATGCTCAGACTGAAGGACAGAATCCCGACATCTACCAAGGCTAGCTGTTCAACATAAAGTATCAACAAGTGTGCGACAATTATGAAAGCCAAATGAAAGTAAATACAATTTTTTAATACAACTATACAAATGTCCAAAATAACTATAATGCATAAGTAAAAATGCCCATACTCATGTCAACGATCTAGTGCGACAGAGCTACCAAGGAGGTATCATTTTTCTATATCCTTGCACATATCTAGGGCAGTAGTAGATCTTGTAAAAGAAAGGGAGAGGGATGAGGTGAAAGCCAAGTGAGCCGATTTCATTTCATCCATCATATACACAAAAGTAAAGTAAAACAAATGCATGAGCACAGAAGCATGGTATACATGAAGCCCTTCAAAGCTTTTTCAAAATCTCCTTGGTTCCTATAATCCATAAAACATGTGGTTTTAGTTTCATTCCTCATCATTCGTTCTCACTATAGTCAAAGGAATGGTGTGCAAGCCCCATTCTCATCATTTCGAAGGTTTTAATACCAAAACTCTAGGTTTGAGCATCTTTCTTTTTAACAAGAAACAAAATATTTGATTGATAGAACGAAGAAAAAGTACAAAACAACACCCTAGGGTCCCAAGAGACGATAGTCCCTTGAAGTCCCTCACAAACTATACAAAATTGGACCCCAATCCTGCATCCAATCCCTAAAACTATACCCTAAGGACAACTTAGAACTACTAATCCACAAGGAAACCAAATAATGTGAAAATTCTCAACTCAATCAATATCATTGGTAGTGTCCTGAAAGATCCTAGCATTCCTTTCTTTCCAAATACTCTATATAGCGAAGAACACCACTCTCCAATGATTCTTGAGACAAGAAGGCCAGCTTTGCCTGCTTGGAAAGGGAAAAGGGCCATCCACATTTGGCTCTTGCAGTTTAGAGATGTATCCCATCCACCTACTCCACACTCCCACGATGATTTCACAACACATCATAATATAGTTAATGGACTCAACCTCTTTTCTGCAAAGAGAACCCCAACTTGAAGAGATATAGTTGTTAGGTAACCTTTTTTGAAGAATATCAACACAATTAAGCTTCTCATGAGCAGCCAACCAGCCTATAATTTTTTCTTTAAATGGCCTTTCCATATGAAGTTAGAAGGTAGAAAGGTTAAATTAGCATTGTAACTAGAGATAGCATGGAAGAAAGATTGGGAAGAAAAAACCCTGGAACTGTCTACCACCCAACAAATTCTATCCCTTTCCTTAGTCAACCTACACAAATCAAGACATTGCTTGATGGAAATTACCTCACTTAGGGCTTTCTTCGAAGGATTCCTACCTAAATTAAAGTTCCAACTAACACTTGTATACATGATTTAATGACCTTGATGGTAGACGGTTGTTTTTTTTAAATCCCTCAATTTGGACTTGTTCTTACATTTGCTTTATATCAAATTCCTTATCAAGCATTTGGGTTCTTTTACATGATCATTGCAAAATGTTACAGACATTTGTCAAATATGCCTACTAATTGGCTTTCTTATTTTCCACTTGCTTTAGATGGTGTTTATTAGATTAATTTATTTTATGACACTGCTCTTAAAAGTTTTGAGTTTAACATATTGAATAGATGGACAATATTCTGTCGATTGTCCTTGTAATAAGCCACAAGATATGGTTTTTTCTTTGCCATGCTACTATTGGTGCTATTTTATTTTTAATTAATTCCTTTTCATTGCTAATTTAGTCAAATTTAATTTATTTATTTTGGTTATTTATTTCGTAATTGTTGAAAGTGTTCCATGAAGTTGGATCATGTTAGGCCGATTCCTCAAGGATATTGTTGATATCCAGAATCCCCATGGCAAAAGCCTTACCTATGAGAGTGCTTGACAAGTACGTCTTTTATAAAGAAGTTTCACATTTATGAATGAATTTGATTAAAGTGGAAGATTTATGAATACTTGAATCACTTTTTATCCTAACTTTCCCATTTTATTGTCATATTGATTCATGATCAATTTGGTGATGTCATCTCATTCTCATGATGGATTGTTGAATGATTATGCTATTTGCTTCATAGGCATATTCCCTACAAATTTAGAGTCCTTTCTTCTACTCTCTTTGTTGTTTGAGAAGCTTAGAATGAGGTTTTTATTCAATATCTACTCAGGATTGCATGACTCACTGCAAAAAATTAGTGCAGGCATTATGTTTACACGATGCTTCAGTCCAAAAGCAATTTAACGGTGTTAATCGGAGCAGAGCTGATTTGATTATTGCAGTGAGTTGAAAGTGTTCCTCTTTTGAACCTTACACAGATTATACTTTTACTTCAAGGCCAAATTTTATTACTCATGCCTTCATCTTGAGATTTCTTTGGGTTTTTTTTATTTGTGTTACGTATATTTATGATCTGCTCACTGTCTTATAAGTTTCATATTATTTTGTTTTATGCCAAATATGTGGTATATTTCTTCATTCAATTTAGTTACAAGTGATAGAAAACCCCTAACGCGATAGTTTCGGGTTAGTATATTTCTCACCCGAATTGACCCGGCCAAAAGAATGCACTTGACCAAACCAATGTATGATCGAGTTGGGTGGGTCGGTCGGGTTTGTGAACCAAACCAAAACCCAAACAATGTTAAAATTTTAAATAAAAAATATTCATACTGATATAGTAGATTAAAGTAAATTTAAGTAATTCATTTGGAGGCTTTCATGTCAATTCTTTAATAGTTGTAAAATATATTCCACTTTGTAGCACAATTTGAAAAGCACAATTTGGAAGGGAATCGGGACTGGCGAGATTGAGGTTGGCGAGCTCAAAATTGGGACCGATGAGATTGGGGTTGGCAAGGGAAAGGGCAAATTGGAGTAGTCAACCATCGGAAGGTTGGTCGAGGGAGCGTCAATGAATCAGAAAGGAGGAAGATTCTCAGAAAGATTTCCACGATAGAGTGAGCTAGCGTCGACTACATAGCTTTTGTTCTTCGCTTAAGTGGTATAGGGTTTGGCTAGTAGATGATTGGTTCAATTGTTATTGAGGAAGCAACGAAATCCAATGTTTTTTCCATCACGATGGATTTGGGAACAACAAATTGGCTAGCAAAATTAGTTGCGGAGGTGGTTGGAGGAAGAAGGGATGGGTGTTTTAAAAGGACTCGTCACGACAAAAATTTCTTCACTCTAGTGGAAACCCTTACAAACTCCAGAGGGTGCTTTTTGCGTATTACAAAAGTCAAACGAGGCTTTCAGCATGAGGTTGCAGATGAAGGAAAAAACCAACAATGGACGACCCTTGAAGTTTACTTGAACCAGATCTTGTTTGGTGCAAACCCCATAGGGAACAGAGCTGATGTTAGACAACTGATAAAATCTAGCAAGAAGTTGAACATAGATAACGTATGTAGGGTAACACGATCATTTAAGGAAGCTCTTGATAAAGGCAAATTGTTAAGGGATCCTGAGGGTAGGGTCCGAAGGTAGCAAATCAAAAGGGGGAGAACAAGAGTGAGCTACATCTTAGCGTGGTGGTATATTGTTCAAATGCCTCGGAACATTGGCATATAATAGAAGACTTTATAAGATCGTCGCGAAGGTGTTGGCTAATAGATTGAAGGATGTTTTGCATAATACGATATTGGAGAGTCAAACGGCTTTTCTACAAGGGCAACAAATCATTGATGTTGTCTTAGTGGCAAATGAGATGGTGGAGGAATATAGGACCACAAGGAAGGCAAGGGTAATTTTCGAACTTGATTTTGCAAAAGACTATGATATAGTAAATTGGGACTTCCTCAACTATGTATTGCGGAAAAAAGGGTTCGATTTGAGGTGGTGGAAGTGGATTCAAGGAAATCTACAGTCCATGTCATTCTCTGTTTTTGTCAATGGTCGACCAAGGGGGGAAATCAAAGGGGAAAAGGAATTGAGATAGGGTGACCCACATTCTCCTTTCTTGTTTAGCCTAGTAGTGGACGTACTTGGGAGAATGCTTGATAAGGCTAGGGAAGCAAGATTGGTCAAGGGTTTTGTTATAGGTAGGGAGAATGTTGAAGGCTCTCTCTCATCTTCAGTTTACTGATGACACCGTGATCTTCGTGTAGGGGAATGAGGATTGTATCAATAACATGTCTATGCTCATTAAATGTTAATGTTGGATGTCTAGAATGGTTATTAATATGACTAAGAGTCAACTGGACGGAATCAATGTTAACTAGGAATGGGTGAGGAATATGGCTAGTCAAATTGGGTGTTCTATAGGCTCATGGACTTTGAATTGGGGATGCCATTGGGAGTTAATCCATCAAAATTAGAGTTCTAGGAATCGGTTCTATCTAAGGTGTCAAGGAGACTAGATGGGGAGAAGAGAAGCTTCTTATCCAGAGGGGGAAGGTTGACTCCATTAAGATCAGTCTTGGATGCTTTGCCTACTTACTTCTTATCAGCCTTTCAAGTACCTAAGAAGGTTGTGGATTTGCTGGAAAAACTGATTAGGGACTTCTTGTGGAAGGTTGAGGAAAAGAAGGGTTCTCATTTAGTGGCTTGGATAATTGTGCTAAGGAAAGTTGAACAGTGTGGTTTGGGTTTTGGGAACAATTTTGAAAGGAATAAAGCATTCATTGGCAAATGGTTGTGGAGATTTCCTCGAGAACAAGATTAGTTGTGGGGAAGAGTGATTCGAAGCAGACATGGCTTACGGTGCAATCTAAGGGATGCTAGGCTAGCCAATAGAGCAACCGTTGGGAGCCCATGAAAGTTTATCTCTTCTGTCCAATTAACATATTAGAAGCGTGTTTGAAACAATGGACTCAAGAGAAAAATAGTAAAATAAAGAACTAAGAAGTAGAATTTGCTTGCAAAAAGAATAATAGTTGAATTGATTGTATCTTTAATTTTTGTTATTGGAGCTCTTTATATAGATAACTCCATTGAAACAACTAAGAAACTTCCTAAAACACTTAAATAAGTTTTCTAAACTATCTTTAACATAATAGCAACTTTCTAATACTAAAACAACTCTATTTAGACACTTTCTGATCACATTAAATAACAAAAATGAATTTAGAAATATCTAAAACTACCATTAAAATATAATTCTACCAAAATAGAAACTTTTTTAAAAATAGAAAACTTGCCTAAAAATAAAAAGAAACTAAAATTTTAATATTTAGAACTTTCATAAACATTACTTTATGTCCTACATCACCAATCCACTCTTTTAACTTTGCTTAGATTTGAACTTGGCAGAGGGTATTCGATCCGGTTTTGGAAGGATTTATGGTGTGACACTTCTAACTTTCCAAATTTCTACCCTAACCTATATCACTTATCGACTTCCCATAATGGACCTGTAGCTGAATTTGTAAGAAATTTGAGCCTTGGGGAGGGTGAGTCACTCTCTTGGGATCTTCATCTAGTTAGGAATATTTCAGCTAGGGAGGAGCGGGAAGTGGTTTCTCTTATTACCCTTGGTGAGGGTTGTTACCGTTCAGAGGAAAATGATAGTGTGTTGGCATGGGGACCCTTCTGGGATGTTTACCACTAAATCATTTATTGCCATTCTTCTTGATGATCCATCTGTACTCCCCTTCCACCATCATAGTCTAATTTGGAAAGCACTGGTGCCATCAAAGGTCATATTTTTGGGTTGGGTAGCTACCCATGGTAAGTGGAACACTAGTGATGTCTTGCAACAACGGTTTCCAAACATGTGTTTATCTCCATTCTAGTGTTATCTTTGTAGACAAGAATTGGAGTTGGTTGGGCATTTAAGTTGGCATTGTCTTGTAATTCAAGAATTATGGAGAAGATGGTGTCTTCACTTTCCGCTTATGTATGGTGAGGAAATTCGGGGAGCAAAAATATTAATATCTTTCCATTCATGGATGGTATACAACCATCATGGAAAGGGCATTGGAAAGTGATTTGTTTGGCAGTCTTATGGTCCATATGGAAGGAGAGGAACAAGCTGGTGTTTGATGGTGAAGAGAGTTTGGCGGCAAAAAGTGTGTGAGAATTCTCAATTGTTAGCTTCTTTTAGGGTTGCAAATAGTAGGTTGTCTAAGGGTTATGTTCTTAATGATTGGGTTAGGGACCCTGAAGTTGTTGTTTCCTGTATTCATTTATTTTACTTATACATAATAAGGTCAAAAGAAATAATACTTAGAAAATTAAAAATAATATCAAATAAGTAAAAGAAAGAAAAAAAAATGTAAACATTAAACATAAAAAGAATCATTAAACAAAGAACATCAATAAAAATTATAAGCACTAAGGCAAAAAAAAAAATCATTGAAAAACATAAAAAAAGAAAAGAAAATATCAAATAATAAGAAACATAAAATGATAAAGAAAAGAATTAGTTATTGAAGGGGTCTCCTAATGCAAGGAGGCCCCAACTTTTAGCTCAATTTCGAGCTTTGGGCATAAGTGAGATGAACTGGAAGGAGGGGGTATTTATAGGACCTTTTGAGGAGCACATAATTGTGAATAAATTGGAACTACCTTTTGTTCTAGAAAAGAATCATTGTCCTGGTCTTCTTTAGCACAAGAAAAAACTCATTCATTTACCATGTCGTTGAGTTACATCTCACTATTATTTTAAGTTGTGAGGTGCCACACCCTTGCCATTCTTCCACCTTCACCTCTAGATTATATTTCCAAGGATAAATTGTCGATCATTGGAGGAGGAACGGATATAACAATGGACAATAATGACAAAGAAATGGAAAAAGTTCCTTTGAAACCATTGTCCATGATCCAATTGGTCCTTAAACTAATTTAGGTAAATGGTGAAACCGATTTTCGTAGAATATGTAGCTTTTAGTTGGCATTTGCCATTTACAAGTTACTGAATCTAAACCTTGATGAACTGACAAATTTTTGTTGCATCACAGAGTCCTTGCACTCCTTGGTATATTGTTTGTACTATGTTGTACTTGTATCAATGCACTTGAAGACCCCACTGCACGGATACGGATAACAAGTTAAAAGATAGAAGTAGAACATTTTGAAAATTGGGATGGTGGATTGACGAAGCCATGCTCCAATTTGACCTGTCATATTTGTGTCCATATAGGTGGTTAGATCATATGAAATAGTAATTTATTTATGAAATGCCATTACACAAGTTCTAAGGTACAATCCCTTTCATTTGCTTCATTGTTGTACCCAGTTAGTGTTTTAAAGATGACTAATGAAATGGGCCAATTTGTCACTGTGTTGAAGCACTAGAAATATCATGTGACAGAGTATATAATTTATTGTCAGTTCGTTATTTCTTGATTATGTTTCATTCTATTGGTGCCTTTGATAAGAACATTGATGTCTTAATCTTCCCAAAATGACAAGATCTTCAATGTGCTTAACCTTCCAATCACATGCTAACAGTGGATCTTCAACTTTGTAGGTTCTCGTTAAGCAAGCAGGTCTGAAGCTCCAAGATCATGTAAGGATTTTCTTTGTTCCATGCTTTATCATTTTCAGAAACTTATTCTAATTGGAATCCCTTCCTTTCCTTAGAATAGTGTGTGACATGTTTTATGTAAGAAATGGATTAAAGTCTCAGCAGTCCTGTTTTTACAATTTAAGTTGAAGAATGAACATCCTAATTGGTTCCTATCCTGGAGACATTATTTCTAAAAATTTTGTATGTTATTGTCATTTTTACAGTCATGTAAAAATGGTGAATAGTGTTGCTCTCACAATTACAAAATTGTACTTACTGGAAGCTTATTAGACGACGTGATTGTCGACAAAAGCAGAAACTAATATGTGATGGTTACTAACTCTTTACATTATATCGTACTTAGCACGTAACTTTTCTTATGTGGCATAAATCATACCCATCTCGTCACCTCCAATTTTTTCTTTTTTCTTGATTCACTTAAGGAAATATCTGTACTTCTTGAAGTTTTTTTTTTCTTTTTTGATTTTTTTTATTGATCTCTTCACTATTTGCTTGGTTTAAATTTTGCACGGCCTTAAAACTTATACTGATAATAGAAATAGTTTTCTAATACTAAATTCAATGAGGCGGTGAGATTAGCATTACATTGGCTTCCATTTTGTACTCTCATTTTGTAGGCAATTTTTATCAATGTTGTTAGTGGGATAAAGTTAGATGATACTGCCGGGGATCTTGCAATGGCAGCTGCTATTTGTAGCAGGTACATATATATTTCTTAATTCACAAATATATTTTATTGTTATGAGTTGATGGTGATTTTCTTAATGTAACAAGGAATATATTTTTCAAGTTTTTGATCAAGCATTTATATTATTTTCTGTTTCTTAGTTTCTGGTCTTTTAGTATGTTAGAAAATTAGCATTTATCTAGAGTAACAGTTGCGACTCTTGATGCAGCATGCCCTCCATGCGTACATAATCAAAGTCCAAAGATATACAATTCACACAAAGTTCAAAGATATACAAAAATAAATAAAATTATATTGATGTATCATGTTCAATTTAAACATCTACACATTGTAATATACAATTTTCTTGTCCATGTGCATAGGCACAAGTTATGCTAATAGACATGCATGTGTACAATGGTAGATACTTAGATACACAGCTCATTTGTATATGCCAAGAATTGTGACCCTCCTCTCATGATAGCTTGGAGCTTAGTCCAGGTCCAAGTTCATTTTTTCAATCCTTGTCTGGTACCTATTTGATTCTAAAATAATGTAGTCTTAACCTCCAACGACTAGAAATTAGGATGCATTTTGTTTGTGATCTAAAAATTGGGATACAATTGAATGGAAATTTAGAAAATGACTTTTTATCGTTTACTAAAAACAACCTATGATGAGCAAGGTTTGGGCAAAAAAGTATGGCGAGACGCGACTAGGATTGGAGTAGACGAAGGGAGCATTATCGTCGTGATCGCAATCGGAAGCAAAGCGACCGTGGCAGAGGAAGAGCCGACGGTTTTGCCAGAGCTTTCTTTGATGGTAAGGCTAAGGTAAATCATCTAAAGGGTCATGCGAAGACGTGTCAACGGGAAGCTTACTCTCGTAGAACGGATGAGGGAAAGTGTGATGGCCCCATTCATTCGTTTTGATCTTCATTGAAATGGTATAAGGTTTTTGGGGGGGGGGGGGGGGGGTGGAAGCGTCGACGATATTACTATCGAGGAATCAACGAAATCTCACTTCTTTTCCATTAAAGTTGATATGGGTTTGGCCAAGTGGTTATCTAAGGCAGTTGCTGAGGCATCTGAAGCTAAGAGAGATGGAAGTTTTAAGCGAATACATCGAAGCATAACGTTCTTCATTTTGTTGGAAACTTTCACCAATTCTAGGGGATGCTATTTATGTATTACGAAGGTTGAAGGTGACCTTCAACACATAATATTAGTCCCGGATGAGCGTGAAAATAAGCAATGGCTGGCATTGAATAAGTGCGTGGACAACCCAAAGTACAATAACACTCAAGCGAAAAGCGCAAAGACAATGTGGGTTGAACGAAACACGGGGTGTGCAAGCTCAGCTAATGTAGAGGTTGAGAAAGGGGGCAAGGGAGTCGATGAACTCTCTGGTGTGGCTGGTCAGAGGGAGGATGATAGCTAGGAATGTTGTGCGGTTATTTTCCGTTCGTTGGATGAGGTGAAATGGATTGATGTAGAGCAGGAAATGTCTGAGAGATTCGGACGGGAAATCAGACTTAGTCCCATTTGTGCAGATCGTGCCTTTCTCAGGTGCGTCTCTTTGGAGGAGAAAGAAGCTTTTCTCAGAGGAAAAATAGTTTGCAACAAGCTTAGTTACAAAGTTTAAAAGTGGAACAAGGCTTTACAATGGTAGAATCGGCGGTTCCAGTGTAGAAAGGAATGGATCAGTGTGGAAGGCATACCGATATCATCGTGGAATCAGGAGGTTATGAGCAGCATTGAGCAAATGTGTGGAGGATTGATTGATACGAATCCATTAACGGTGGAGGGGTTAGCGTTCGGTTGGCCAAGTGGTTTCTTGCCAGAGAACATGGAGGTCACTGACTGTTGTGAACTATTCAAAGTCCGAATGTTCGAGCTCAGAACGGGGCTGCCAGAGGTTGATCCTCGCCCTCATAGCCTAGAAAGCAAGCGTGAAAGTATGACCAAAGAACAACTATCGAGGGTGGTTTTTCGACCTCCGATAAGGACGGTTTCTTGGTCTTGGGTAAGGCAAATCCCGAAGGTTGTTAGAGATGATTCGTTGTCAGAGGAGAGAGGCAGGATTGTTGCCATTCGTTGTTATATAGATTATACAACACATATCCGTTGATATTGCTCAAATAATATTTCTTTGAAAGGATTTTAAGTGTGTGTATGTGTTTACTTGGCTAAAATGAGGACCGAGGATGTTATCATTCTTCTCCCCTTTTATTTTCCTTTTTTTTTTTTTTGATAATCGAGGATATTCGGTCCCGACTAATCCCTTGGGGCCCTGGTTGCTCGAGTGGGAGACGCCCCTAGTGGCCACTGCTAGTGGAGAGTTGAACTCGTGACCTCGTTTCCTGAGACGAGCTCCCTGAGCCGCTCAATCAACTGAACATTGGTTGCTTTTTTATTTTCCTTCAAATAATGCATTGTTGTCATTTTTATATAGAAATTAGTGATGTTAAGATATTTAAGCCATAATGCTACTTTCATGGTTGGTGGAATCAAGCACTCCACGTCTGTATGATAATCCGTAGGATTTCTTAAACTTTTTCAATCATCTCACAGGCAGAAATTCAATGTCTTGGCTATGCTACTGCAGGAATTTTTAGGATAAGACATGTTACACTAGAAGAAATGTATAATATATCATGTCTATGTTAGTAAGCACGGTATTAAAAAATTTGCTCTTTCTGCTTCTTGATTTGATTGGTAACTTTACTCTTTTCTTTAATGGATTTCAGCTTCTTGGAGTCTCCTATTCCTAATGATATTGCATTCATAGGAGAGATTGGTCTTGGTGGTGAACTTCGGCCGGTAAGCACATATATATACTTTTCTAAAAAGCCTCAGTATGCTTATTTTGGTTTTAAATGTCTAATTTGCTCATTGAAAATTATTTAGTTTCATTGTTTGGCTTAATTTTTTGATGGAATTTTTTACATTTTTGGTTTTGCGAGGATGTATCCCCTGTATAGAATTTCTTTAGTTCTTTTTTGCCCATTCTTTTTATTGTTTGTCTTCATATGAATTCCTAAAAGCTATACAAACAAATCCAAATAATGCTATGCTCTGTAAGTTACATACACCCATAAAAAAAGAGGTTGCTCCCTCGTACAACCAACATGACAGGTTCTACATTGCTTCACATGCTTCATAACATCCCTTGGCATCTTTGGCCAGTAGAATCTTCCTTCAACAAGAGCAAGAATCTTGTCCCTTCCAAAGTGTCCTCTAATCCCGCTACTATGAGCCTCCATAATAATGGATTGCCTGAGAGAACATTGAGAAACACATAGACGATTGGCCTTGAAGAGATAGCATCCTGCAACAAGAATTGAGAACAAGAACCCTTCCCACATTCTTCCCATATGCTACTGAAGTGAGGATCATCTTTATATAACTCCTTCAAAACCTCAAAGCCTATGACCTTCACTTGCATTGTGGACAACAAGGAATGCATTCGGCTTAATGCATCAGCCACCACATTCTGAACACCAGATTTGTGCTTGATTGTGAAATTATATTCTTGAAGAACTCTACCCAAGCTTCATGTCTTCTATTTGTTGGCCCAAATTAGAGTCTAAGAGGGGGGTGAGTTGGATTAAACGCAGGAGTTTAAAACCTTTCAAAATCAAAAGAAAATAAAGAGCAACAAAGTAAAGAGAGATTGCACACAATATTTTTATGTGGTTCGGCTCTTTAAGCCTGCGTCCACAACTTGAACTTCCTGTTCAAGATTTCCCAAAAACTCATTAAGGATCCTACTTCAAGGGTGAGGATCAAAACCGATTACAATCTCAACTTTCAGGTGTGAGGAACCTTCTTTGATTGTTAGAAAAAAGACTTGATGAAGCTCAAATTCAAATATTAAAGTTTGTAAATCTCAAACTCAAGATTAGATGGCTTTTGTAAACTCAAGGAGTGTTCAAGAGTTGTTCTCCAAAACACCAAAGTTTGTTGTATATGTTCAAGAGAAAAACAGGCGTAGTGTTTCAATCTCCAAGAAGATTCAAATTTTGGTTCAATGCACTAGGTTAATCATGGAAATATATGGAACATATCCATTGCAAATTTGAAGGATGAAGCACGAAAGAGAAAATGAGTCAGAGAAGTCGCTTTCGAAAAACCCAGAAAAGTCAATTCACACCAACAAAGGTCACTAGCGCGCTAGTGAACTGTACCAGCGTGCTGGTGAAGATTTCCTAAAGCACTGGACCAAAAAACCAGAGACCCCAGAAATATTTTGGGTTCATGCTAGCGCTCGCTGGCCAATTACTAATGCGCTGGCCAAGTAATAGAGAACCCCTGAGTTTTTCTAGGTTCACACTAGCATGTTGGTCACTTTCCAGAGGCTAGAACTAAAATTAAACATAAGTGCTAGTGCACTTTAGCCCTTAGCTTGCGCGTTGGAGGACCCAAAAACCTTGAAACTTGAGATTTTTAAAGATTAAACTCATTTGCTTGAGATCAAATACTTGGATATTATTCCCAAGACTTGAAAATCATTTTGGAAGTTTTAGTAATGGATCAATTTAGAAGGCAAAAATCAAATGGCTACAAGAAGGAGACGCCAACACCAAGTTCTTTCGTGGGATGTTAATGTTGCCCTAGATACACGTCCAAAAGAGGGGTGAATTGGCCGGTTGCAAGTTTTTCTACCTTTCAAAATAAAGTATAGAAAATTTAAAGAACAAGTAAGGGCAAAAGCAAGAGAAGGAACACAACGATTTAACGTGGTTCGGCAAAATCCACCTACGTCCACAACTTGGTCGCCCTTGACCAAGATTTTTCAAACCCAACCACTAATGGATCCTACTTCACGGGTGAGGATCAAAACCGGTTACAAGACCACTCACTTCCAGGTGTGAGAGCAACCTCCGCCGAGCCTAAGCACTCCGCTCACAGCTCACTAGTGATACACAGATCACTTGTTACAAATACAGTTATACAACAAGTATGAGAGTAAAATGTAGAACAAGAACAAGTAGCTCGAAGTGGTTCTTCTTACTAAGAACTCTTCTACCTACAACCTTTGCCTATGATCGTCCTCTTGAAACCCAGCAAATAGAATATGAAATGAAGATCAATTGATGAAAAGGTTACCACGATATGAGGCAAACCCTTGTTCAAAAACGTTAAGATTTGATAATGAAAATCAGAGTATATGTAGCACAAATCAAATCTCTCAAAGTTTCAAATCACTTGTGAGCACTTGAAAATTTTAGTGTTTGAATGATAGACTAACTTTCAGTAACGTTTTGAGCTCATGAGTTTCAAAATGAGCAAACCCCTTTGATTAAATAGAAAAGCAATTCTCTATTTTGAAATGTAGGGTTTTTACAAACCAATCACATTTGAGTATTCAAATTTTCGTTTCAGCTTTTGAGAGCATTTTTCCTTAATTAGATTTGTAAATGAACGTTGGAAATCATGGAAAAATGGTGTTACGCGAAAGAGGAAAGAAACAGTACACTCAACGTTCAAAAACCCATACTTGTTAGTTTTCACTGACAGGGTTGGTGTAGCGCCCTATAGAGTCCTATAATGCGTTGTAGCACTTACAGGACAGTTGAGCAATTTGAACTGTTCTACCTCTAAAGCAGGCTATAGTCTTTGTAACAGAGCGTTGTGTCAAAAACCCGAGAGTTGGGTTTCTCAGTCACAACTCTATAGCGCGTTGTAGTAGCCTATAGCGGTCTATTGCTTAAGTTACTGAAAAACAGGATTTTTATCAAAAAACCAATAGCGGGCTATTCAAGTCAATAGCGAGCCATAACGTAAGCTATGGAAAGTTGGGAATTTCTGAGATGGACTAATAGCGCGCTATAGAAAGGTATAGCGGACTATAGTATAAACAGACAGAAATTATGAAATTCCTAGACATGGGAACAACGGGCTATAGGACCCTATAACATGTTGTAGACCTTCTGAAAAATTAAAACACAAAGGCGCTACAACCATGTCTAAATGATTTCAAACAAAATGCTTAAGAGATCAAATCATTTTGAGACTTTGAAAACCATTTTATGCAATCAAGATCATGTTTAAAGAACTAGAATGACTACTCTAAAGACAAGGAAATTTTTTTTGCTGGAGTAACCAAGAGTGGATCTTACATTCTAAGACCGACTCTAAACTCTTCAAGCTCTTCAGTTGATGTTATCGACGTTGATCTTGAGCTTTTATAGTAACAACTTGAACGTTGATTAATCTCATTCAAATATTGAGTTTAATTGTCTCCTCTTCATGATTCTTTGTAATCAAGTCTGAAAGATTAAAACTTGGAGACATAGACTAAAGTTAAATAAACATGTTGTTTGTAATCATCAAAATTCACCATCGAATTCCGACCACGAGGGACGTTGGTCTAACAGTTAAATGGGAGAAGGAACAAAAATGCTATAGTGAAGATTGAAAAAGTGGATGGCTCCTTGTTGAGAATGAGAACAGGGTGGTAGATGAGGTAGTGGACTACTTCAAGCACATTTATACATCGGAGATGGATGAGAGCTAGGGGATTGAAGGTTTGGAGTGGGATGCGATATATGATGAAGACAAAAGGTGGTTAGAGCAACCTTTCACCAGGGACGAGGTTTGTGCGGCGGTCTTCAGTTGCGATGGGATCAAGGCCCCAGGGCCTAATGGCTTCTCTTTGTCTTTTTTCCAACACTCATGGGAATTAGTGAAGGAGGATCTCATGACGGTGTTTAGTGAATTTTATCAGAACGGGGTAGTGAACATTCAAACCAATGAAACATACATTTGCCTAATCCCAAAGAAATCTGAATCATGGAGTTTAAAAGATTTTCGGCCCATCAGCCTAGTAACAAGTGTCTACAAGATTATATCAAAAGTGCTTGCATTGCGGATAAAATTAATACTTCACAAGACACCATATTAGTCGGCATTTATAAAGGGTTGACAGATTCTCGATACTGT
Source organism: Paratinospora sagittata (assembly GCA_035771175.1). Lineage (NCBI taxonomy): Eukaryota > Viridiplantae > Streptophyta > Magnoliopsida > Ranunculales > Menispermaceae > Paratinospora > Paratinospora sagittata. The sequence continues at coordinate 10,463,749 of CM069611.1, read as the reverse complement.
GCTCATTGCTAATGAGCTGATCGAGTAGTATAAATCAAGGGGCAAGGCAAGGGTGATCTTCAAAGTGAATTTTGCCAAGGCATATGACTTTGTGGAAATAGATGGTTATCATGGGTAAAGGGATGCATCTCCTCTGTGACGTATTCTATTGTCATTAAAGGATGGTCGAGGGGAAAGCTTAATGCTAGACGTGGTCTCTGGCAAGGGGATCCACTGTCTCCTTTCTTGTTCACCATTGTGGCTGACGGGCTAAGTCGACTGATGTCTCGTGCGAGACAAACTTTTGTTATACATGGTTTCTTGGTGGGTAAGGATAAGGTGGAAATATCTCATTTGCAGTATGCAGATGACACTATTTTTTCTACAGGGGGAGGAAGATAATGTTATTTGTGCTATCAATCTGCTAAAGTTCTTCAGTGATTTATCTGGATTGAAGGTGAACATGTCCAAAAGTCAGTTGGTTGGAATTAACACGAATCTGAAAACACTTACCCACCTTGCCAACATGATTGGATGCTCGGTTGGAAAGTGGCCTATGAAGTACCTCAGTCTTCCTCTTGGTAAAAACCCTTTGTCTGCCAAGTTCTGGGGGCCAGTCATTTCAAAAATATCTAAGAGGCTAGATAGTTGGAAACGAGCATTTTTGCCTAGAGGAGGGAGACTTGCTCTAGTTCGTTCTGTGCTAATGGCGATCCCAACATATTACATGTCTATTTTCAAGGTTCCCACGTCGGTTGCGAATTGGAATCTACACCTCTCTAGAGCTAAACTAGTAGGACTTTGGATGAATTCAACTCCTATATCCAGACTACAAAATGTCACACTTTCCCTAAGCTCGAATAATACACTTGTAGATCTCTCTTTACCAAACTTCTTGATACCCCAAATCTCCCATCATTTCCATGTTCTTCTCATATTTGGCAGGCTCACGTTCTATCCAAGGTAAGGGTGTTCGGGTGGATTCTAGCACATAGGAGGTTAAACACCACAGAAATAATTCAAAGAAGACTCCCCAATATGTGTCTATCACCGCATTGCCGTGTGTTTTGCCAACAAGGTGGTGATTGTGTGGATTACATTTTCTTTCAGTGCTCTTTCATGAGGAGATTGTGGATGAATTGGTACTTTTTCTGGTAATAGATTCTATATTACCATGTTTTAGAGGATGGGTTGTCCTTATCCCATATTCCTTCCCTTTCAAGGGAAGGGAGGGGGGTGGGTGTGATTGCTTTTTCACAATTTTGCATAGTCTGAAGAGAACCTTTGGGAGGAAATTAAGTTCAAGGCTAGTACTTGGGTCTTCGCATCGCCTTTAGCTAAAGGTTTTTCGATCTCAGATTGGTTGTTGAATTGGGACAGTTGCATGTATTTGGGGAGGGGATTTTGATAGTTAGTTGGTTGTTTGTAAGTTGGGTTGGGTGTCATTACTGCAATCACCCCTGGTGATTGACTCTGTATTCTGCACTCTTTAATATATAAAATACCTTGTTTCTGCTAAAAAAAAAAAAAACAACTTTAAATCAAGTTTCAAGAGATTTTACAAACAGTGTTGAAAAGCTTTGAAAATATGAAGCATGCTAATGCACTTTGCTGAGAATGCAAGGGGAAATTCTATATCCTAGATATGATCTAAGCAAGTAATAAAATACAAACACTTCGATCGTCATGCTTCGAAGGTCATTGTTCCAACACTATTAAGCTTTTGTTGGTTATTGATGAACTTCAATGCTTCATGATCTGCATAAAAAACAAAGGGTCTTGCCAAGATGTTGAATTTAGAGAAGAAAATAATTCTCATATATTTTCATGATCACTGTACAGTCTGAATATATAATGGAAGGAAGAAACATTCCTTTCACTATGTTTGGTAACAAGATACTAATTACTAAAAATCAGGAAACTAGTAAAATAGGAAACAAACTAATAGAGATATCAGGAATTTCTAGAATCTCTTTATTCCTAAATTAATGTATCCCTGAAAATCAGCAGTTGTATCCCTGAAAATCAGGGATCGGGTATTTCAACACTCCCCCTCAAGCTAGGCGTAGATGTTAATCAAGCCAAGCTTGATACTCAAATCTTCAAAATTCTTCCTTGGTAGAGCTTTAGTGAGGATATCTGCTATTTGCTGACTTGTCGGTGTGTATAGCAGACTAACTGTCCCATTTTCTATCTTCTCCTTTATGAAGTGGCGATCTATCTCCACATGCTTGGTCCTGTCATGATGTACTGGATTCTTTGCATTGTTAATAGCTGACTGATTGTCACAAAATGCCTTCATTGATTCAGAAGTGATGATTCCTAGTTCCCCCATTAGTCTTTCCAGCCATATTCCCTCACAAATTTCGAGTGTCATAGCTCTGAACTCTGCTTCTGCACTGCTTCGAGAAACTACCGGTTGTTTCTTACTTCGCCATGCTACTAACTTTCCCCACACATACGTACAATAACCAGATGTTGACCTTCGGTCCGTTATTGATCCGGCCCAGTCAGCATCAACAAACACTTCAACATCTTTCCTTGTGTTTTTCTTGAAGTACAGGCCTTTACCTGGTGTCATTTTAAGATACCTTAGTATCCGATAGACAGCTTCCATATGTTTTTCAGTTGGATCATTCATGAATTGACTGACTACACTAACTGAGAACCCAATATTAGGTCTGGTGTGTGAGAGATAAATCAGCTTCCCAACAAGTCTTTGATATCTTCCTTTGTCCACTGGAATATTGTCCTTGAATCCATGGGTGTTTCAGCCGGTTTGCACCCAAGCATTCCCGTCTCTTTAAGTAGATCTACTACGTACTTCCGTTGTGACACTGAGATTCCCTTGCTTGACTGGGATACTTCCATTCCAAGGAAATATTTTAGGCTCCCAAGATCCTTGGTTTCAAATTCTTTGGCAAGTAGGGTTTTGAGCTTGATCAATTCATCTTCATCATCACCTGTTAAGATGATGTCATCTACATATACAATGAGAATCGCCAACTTTCCTTTGGTTGAGTGTTTGATAAACAAAGTGTGATCAGTTTGACACTGAGAGTACCCATACTTCTTCACTGTTTTGTTGAATCTGTCAAACCAAGCTCTTTGAGATTGCTTCAGTCCATAAAGGGATTTCTTGAGCTTACACACCTTATTCATAGTTGCCTTTGTTTCAAAGCCGAGAGGAATATCCATATAAACTTCTTTTGTAAGGTCTCCATTGAGGAATGCATTCTTCACATCAAGTTGGTGGAGAGGCCAATCAAGATTGGCAGCTAATGATAGTAGTACCCGAATGGTGTTTAATTTGGCTACTGGAGCAAACGTCTCTTGGTAGTCAATGCCATAGGATTGAGTGAACCCTTTTGCAACCAGCTGCGCTTTAAATCTGTCCACACTTCCATCAGCCTTGTATTTGACAGTGAAAATCCATTTACATCCTACTGGATGTTTCCCACTCGGTAGGTCTGAAATCTCCCAAGTTCCATTCTTCTTTAGTGCTTTCATTTCTTCCCATACTGCAGTCTTCCATTCCGGAATTGAAATGGCTTCTTGAATGGAGTTAGGAATTTGCACTTTGTTCAAATTTGCCACAAATGTTTGGAAGCTAGGTGACAACCCTTTATAAGAGACAAAATTGTAGATTGGATGACTGGTACATGACCTCCTACCTTTCCTTAAAGCAATGGGACAGTCAAGGTCATTAGCAATAGACTCACTAGTGATGAATTCAGAGCTAGTGTTACCTGGTGAACTTTCATGATTTCTTGCACTCGGGTCAGATTCTTGACTTTGCTTGGGAGGTGCTTGTTGCTCAACATCCTCTTGGATCTTCTTCTTCCGAGAGTATACAATGAACTCACCATTGATTGCAGGTTTCGGACATTGGACAGGACTTGAAGGTGGAGGATTTTCAGGAGTTGAAGATGGAGGATTTTCAGGTTCAGATTCAGAATTTTCCAAATCAGAATTTGTTTCTGTTTGGTGGCTTTGGTTTGGAGTAGAAGTAGTTGAGATAGTAGGGATGGTGACTTGGGAACTTGGGTAGTTGTTGGATGTTGTGGCATCAATATCCCAAAGCTGGTATTCCTGTATGAAATTCTCCCCTTGAATATAAGATTTGGGGTAATAAGCTTGATGTTCAAAGAAAGTAACATCCATGGAAGTGTATAGTCTTTTTGTAATAGGAGAATAGCATTTGTACCCTTTTTGGTTTGGAGAGTAACCAAGGAATATACACTTGAGTGCTTTGGGGTCGAGTTTACTTCGGTGTTGTTGATGCACATGGACAAACACGGAGCAATCGAATACTTTGAGAGGTATTGTTGAGACAATGCGGGTGTTGGGATAAGAGTGACAAAGGAGTTGGCACGGTTTTTGAAAATTTAAGACACGAGAAGGCATTCGGTTTATGAGATAAGTTGCTGTGAGTATGGCTTCCCCCCAAAACTGTTTGGAACATGAGTGGAAAACATAAGTGATCTAGCAACCTCTAGAATGTGTCTATTTTCCTTTCCGCTACTCCGTTTTGTTGAGGAGTATCGACACATGAACTTTGGTGTATAATGCCTTGACTTTGTAGGTAATCTCCGAGAATGTGGTTGAAGTAATCCTTGGCATTATCAGTTCTAAAGATTTGGATTTTGGTATGGAATTGGGTTTGAATCATGCTGTTGAAATTCTTGAAGATTTGCCCGACCTCTGATTTTTCTTTCATGAGAAACACCCAAGTGATCCTAGTATGATCATCTACAAATAAGATAAACCAGCGGGTACCAGTCACACCTTTGATACGTGAAGGTCCCCAATCATCACTACGGATCATTGAGAATGGATGGGATTTTTGATATTGTTGAATTGAATAAGGGGTACGGGCATGTTTAGCAAATTGACAAACTTCACACTGAAAATCTTTTGGACTTCTATTGCTGAATAATGAAGGAACAAGTTTTTGAAGGTACACGAAATTGGGATGGCCTAGTCTATAGTGCCATAACATAACTTCGTTATCATTATTGAAACGAGAAACAGAAAGAGAAATTTTTGTAGGCTGATTGTTTGCCTTGTCCGAATCTGCCTTGTGAGTTTGTTGTTCCGGAAGATCACCAATCCTGAGGATGTAGAGCCCTGAGCACATCTTAGCATTGCCAATCATCTTCCCCGAATTCAAGTCCTGAAATTCACACGAGTTAGGGAAGAACTTAGTAACACAGTTAAGCTCTTGAGTGAGTTTACTAATAGAAAGTAAATTGCAATCTAAGTTTGGGACCAAGAGGACTGAGTTTAGGGTGAGGTTCTTTGAGATAATCACAGAACCTGTTCCTGCTACTCTTGAGAGAGATCCATCTGCAATTTTGACAGAGAAATTTTCATGACATGAACTATAAGTATTAAAAATCCTTGCATCTCCAGTCACGTGGTCGGAGGCTCCTAAATCCACAATCCATGGTCTGATTTTTTCTCTTGTTGCACTGAGTGCGTTTAAGAAATTACCTTTGTGAGCCAAGGATCCGGTTCCAATGATAGAGGTATTGGAGGATTGTTGCTGGTTGATGTCTTCTTGACGTAGATCGTGAAGGATACTTTCAATAGCAAAGAGTTCGGATGAGTTATCGAAGCTAGAATATGTTTCTCTGGCTGCATCCCAGATGTCCTTTGCGGTCACATACAATAGGAAATTTTCTCCAATTTCGTTTGTCATCGAGTTGATAAGCCAAGACATCACCATGTTGTTTCCTGACTTCCATGTTCTGTATTTTGGATCTTGTTTGCTTGGTGGGACTGCTACTCCAGTGAGGTAGTCATCTCTTCCCTTTCCGCAAATGAACATCATTACTGATTGTGACGATTGAAGGTAATTTTGTCCATTGAGTTTGTGCCCTATAATGGGCAGAAGATTTCCATCTGATCCTCCATTGCTGCCTGCGGCTGGGGTTTCAGAATGGGAGGTGACTTCTGAGGAGGATTGGCTTTGCTGAGCCATTGTCATCCCGTATTTTGTCATCTATCTACAGGTCAGAGGTGGCTGCTCTGATACCGTGGGGAATTTAGAGAAGAAAATAATTCTCATATATTTTCATGATCACTGTACAGTCTGAATATATAATGGAAGGAAGAAACATTCCTTTCACTATGTTTGGTAGCAAGATACTAATTACTAAAAATTAGGAAACTAGTAAAATAGGAAACAAACTAATAGAGATATCAGGAATTTCCAGAATCTCTTTATTCCTAAATTAATGTAGACAACTAGTAAAGGAAACTGATTGCTGCAGCTGTATCCCTGAAAATCAGCAGTTGTATCCCTGAAAATCAGCAGCTATATCCCTGAAAATCAGGGATCGGGTATTTCAACACAAGAGATATTGACTCCAATGAAACAAAGCTCGATAGATTGCATAAAACACCTTGTCATAAGTGGAGTATTTTCTGCTAGAATCATTCAATTTCTCACTGAAAAATGCAATTGGTTTACCTTCTTGACTGAGAACACCACCAATACAAAAATTAGAAACAACATAGCCTAAAAATATAAGGCTATTAGTGAAGAACTTGCATTTCTTCAAATTTGCATAGAGCTTTTGATCTCTCAATATGCTGAAAATCTGACAAAGATGAGTCATATGTTGCTTTGCATCTTTGTTGTACACAAAAATATCATCAAAATAAACAACAAATCTTCCAATGCACGGTTTCAAAGTATGATTCATGAAATGCATAAAAGTCCTAGGAGCATTAGAAAGACCAAACGGCATAACCATCCATTCATAGAGACCATCTCTTGTTTTAAAGGTTGTCTTCCATTCATCTCCATATCTCATTCTTATTTGATGATACCCGCCACAAAGAGCAATCTTTGAGAAGATTTCAGCACCATGCTGATCAAGAAGGTCATCAAGTCAGGGAATAGGAAACCGGTAATCAACTGTGATCTTGTTCACTGCTGTGCTATCAACACACATACGCCACAAACCATCCTTCTTAGGCACCAAAAGAGTTGGACCAGCGCAAGGACTCACGCTTTCCCTTACCATTCTTTTTGCCAAAAGTTCATCTACTTGGCTTTGCAATTCTTCATGTACTTAAGGGCTCATTCTATAAGTTGATTTGCTAGGTAGAACGACACCCGGAATAAAGTCAATACAATGTTGAATATGGGAGGAAGGCCCAATGGAATCTCTTCAAGTACAACATCAGCAAATTCATCAAGAATAGGCTTCATAACTGGAGGTGGTTCATTGTCAGCTCCATTCTCCTCAAACCACCACAAGAGCATACATTTCACTGCCCAAACTAATCTCGTTTCTGAAATCAGTAAAAGTTAGCAAACTCTTTCCTTCTCCTTTAAAAGGTTTGGGAACATTCGTCGGTTTATTAGGGCCGAGAACAATCTTACATCCTTCCTTCACAAAGGAATAAGTGTTTTTGTATCCATCATAAAGAATTCTTTTGTCACAATGCCATAGACGGCCAAGAAGTAGATGACATTCATCCATTTGAGCCACATCACACCAAACTTCATCTTCATATTTCTTCCCAATAGAAAATGAAACAAGGCATCGCTTGTTTACCTTAATCTCGTTATCCTTCTAAAGCCATGAAAACTTATAAGGATTAGAATGTTGAACTGTTTTAAGATCCAATTTTTCCGCCATCAAAGAAGACACCACATTCTCAAAACTGCCACTATCGATAATCGCGTAACACACCTTTCCATGAGAAGTGCATCTTGTGTGGAAAACATTCTTCCTCAGCCAATCTTCTTTTTCTTCACGAGCAACACTCATATTTCTTTGAATGATAAGTGTCATCCCATGATCAGCATAAATATCTTCATCATCTTCCTCTTGATCTTGATCTTCACAATTAGCATGTAAGTCTTCTTCATTTCCTTCAAATTCTAGAATTTCCACTTTTACATTAAAGGCACGCTGCTGAACTTCTCAATCCATCCAGGCATAACACCTCAATTGGTGGGGATGTGGGGGAGTACTATCATTAGAAGCATAACTTGGAGCTTGGTGAAAAGGATTAACATTAATCTCATCTTCAACGATTACTTCATTTTCTGGTTCATGTCCTTGAACGTCTTGCCTGTGATTCTTCACCACAAGTAACCGTTGTTGAAGTTGTTCAATTTGCTGCCTCAATTCACTAATAATCAAAATCTCTTTGATCAACTTGAGGAACAACTTGTCCATCATTTACAGATGTTGCTGGTGTTGAAGCCTGACGACAACGACCAACCATTGCAAACCAAAGCTCTGATACCAAAATTTGATACTGGATAAGAGGATAGAAGTGTAATAACTCAAGAAGAGAAGTTATAAGCTCACCACCAAAGTTAGATCACTAAAAGATACAAAATATTCACCACCTTTAGATATTAAACTAAGGATACAGAACTAAAGGAACACTCACCGCTCAATAGAATCCACCAAAGAAATACAGAGGTAAGGGATAAAATCTCAAAGAGATTATGATTTCATTCAAATTATCAAAGGTTGTTGACAATATTGCTAGATTCTCCTATAAACTTGGAACAAGCCTCCATGCATAGGAAAATGCCATAATTAACTAACAATAATCAAACTTGTATCTAAAACAAAGCCTAAGTTCCTAGGAATGAAAATAAATACTAGCTTAATTCCAAGAAGATGCTCCAAAGTTTCAACATAATAGCTTCTAAGTTGCTATGTATGCTTGACTTTATCGTTAATTGCAGGAATCTGTAATTACTTTCTCTAGAAGATTACAAAATCCAGGTTATGAATTGAGCTAAAGAATAGGAATGAGTTATCCCATGTTGATTGTCTTAAAGACCAATCACTGCTTCCTAATTAAAATCAGATTTTTCTTTACTCAATTATGGTTTACTGAACTAGAGTTAAAATTTGATATTTCTTTGATCCTTGATTATCATATTCCATAAAATTAGACACTCTCGTGTCATTTATTGAGTTGGGTTGGTAAATAACTAAACTTAACCAACCCAACCCATGAACACCCCTTGGCAAATCTACGGAGCACTTATTGTTTAAATGCAGGTTTTCTTTATTTATTTGGGACAAACGGAGGGTCCTCACAAATGGGAAGTTGTCTCCCAACTCCCAGCTCATTCTAAGGAGATTGCTAAAATTGCATTGTTCGCAACGGATGTGGTCTATTTGGGGTGAAAGGAATTGCAGAATGTTTGGTGGTGCTACTAGTGACTTCAATTTGGTTTGGGATTGTTGCAAGTTGTTAGCTGCAAGTTGGGTTGTTTGCTCTCCATGTGGTCTTGGGTACTCTCCAAATGATTGGTTTAGAAATTGGGAGGCGTTAATGTAACTGTTTTCTTTGGGGTTTTGTTGTGGTGCTTTTGCGTTCTTTGGAGTATCCTTGGTACTCCTTGTTCTACGTGCTCTCAATTATCAAAAAATTTGTTTTGTTTCCTCTCAAAAGAAAAAAAAGTTGAGTTCTGAAATCATCTGCAAAATTTGCTTGTGCTTTTATTTTTTGTTGACTCTTTAGGATGTAAATCTTTTCTTACTCTACTAAAAGGGTTACTCCTTTAATGTATCTTGCAGGTCGCTAGAATGGACAAGAGAGTGAATGCTGTGGCTAAGTTGGGATATAAAAAGTGTATTGTGCCGAAATCAACTGAGAAATCACTTTTAACTCTCCAGTTGGATGGACTGATGATATTGGGCTGCAAGAATTTGAAAGAGGTTATCAACTCTGTGTTTTAGAAGTAGATGGTGTAACCTCTCAACCATTTTGGGTCTTTTGTTTAATGATAGGCATGTCCATTATATAGATACAGATATACATACATATATAGAAAACTATTAATTCCTGTTACATTTTTTCAGTATGAGAACTTCCGAGTCCAGTAAATGGAAATCCATACTACCATCCAGCAAAGAATGCAACAGAAATATATATAAATTATAGATTTTAATCAATTGAAACAGTTTAGATGATTTGGTTAGTTTGCACTTCTGGAAATAGAGATTGAGAAAATAGTATCATAAATTGTTGTTATGGACCATTGAGGATAATTTCATTTGCATTTTGCACATAGATAATTGTTACATCAGTTCTGCAATCTTCATAATATTTTTGTTGCATTTTTACTGGCTACTCTGAAAATGTGTTGTAAGATTAGTGTTTCTCATAACACAACCCAACCCCCAGGATACCCAACATTAGGTTGGGCGAGTGGTGGAGTTGAGAGACCTAAGGTTTTACATAGAATAAATCCCGAGTTCGAGCCTGTCCATTCATACAACGGTGCCCTTGAGTGTTTGTGTTATATATAACTGTTGGTGTGGTGATTAGTAGATTTCTAAGGGGCTCGATACCCCACTGGGAGGGATACTATAGGAATAGGCCAAGTTGTTTCTTCTCCTAAAAAAAATTAAGAAGGTATTTCTCAATGTCGAAGAGGAAAACAAGCTCAATTGAACTCCATTTTCTTGTGCATGGACATATTTCAAGATAATTACTTTGATACAAGTCTTGTTCTTATGTCGCAACATGTCTTGTATAGTAATCCATTAACTTGGAATTTTGTCCAGGCTTGTAATGTTTTAGAACCTAGCAATTCCATCCTGAGGATGAATGGTTCGAATGTTTCAAGATGGTCTTTCACCATTACTAAAGAAAATGTTGGCAGGTTTGTGTTTAGACTAGTGTCATATTGTTCCCACTTAACCATCTTTTCGCTTGGTTTATATCCTAGATGATGAATTTTTAGTTTCAGATTCTTCCAGCAACTGTAAACCTTTGTTATAGTAACATAATTTTTTCCTGGTTTTTTAACTTCTTGAAAGATCTTTCTATCCAGTTGTATCATTTGTGCTCGTAGCTAGTTATTTCGTAAACTTTTGTCAAATCAATAATTAATGTTATTTGAAGATATAAATATATGTTTACACACAATTATATGTACTTAGTCGTAGAAGGTTTATTTGAAATATACAAAGATATGGTGGACAAAACTAGTTTATAAAACAATAAAAGGGTGATCAGGTTAAAACAAGATCAGAGTTAGATGTAATATAATATATATATATATATAGATAGATAGATAGATACATGGGCACGTGCAATGCACATAAATAAGTATATAAGTTTTATATTTGTTAACGTTACAAATAGAAATATTTTAACGTCTTATTATTAAATTACTTATAAATATATATTTTTGTATAAACTTATTTGACAATTTTATTGAAAAGTAAGCGATAGTTTAAAAATTTATGATAATGTGAAAGTTAAAGAGTTTTAGTTTTATGAACAATATAGACATAGTTGTAAGAATTTTGTATAAAGGTGAGAACGTAGCGTAAACTATACTCCTTTTTTCTTTAGTAAAATTGAAATGACCGAAATGCATTAGTACGTGAGAATAGAGTAGTTAGGAGGGCTTTTGACATGATTACTCTTTAAAAATAAAAAAAAAATTTATAAATGTCATTAAAATATAAATATTGATTCTTTTGTCCTATTTTACTATTTAGTGCCCAGTCAGCGTGCCACACAAGCGTCACGCGGGCGAGGGAGCTCGTGATGTTAAGAAGGCGTATTTTAAAAAGACTCGTTCCATTGTAATTTTTTTTTACAGAGCGTTTTTTTAAAAGACGCATTCCTTAAAAAAAAAAAATTTTAATGGAAGGCATCTTTTAGAAAGACGCCTTCTGTTTTTTTTTTTTTTTTTTTGTGCAAGGGAAGGGGTCTTTCTTCCCTTTAATTTTTTTTTTTTTATTTTAAGAAGAGCAGCAGTAATTCAATTGAGTTCTCGGGAAATTTATCCAATAGGGTGAAATGGGGAAACTCAATTGTCGGAATCAATTGATGGGTTCCATTCCTGACGTAACTTCTCAATTCTTACGACTAAACTTCCTTAACATTTCTCACAATTCTCTGCATAATTCTCTCCCTGCAATTCTTACGCAGTATCCCAAGCTTAGAGTTCTTGATCTCAGTTTTAATCAGTTTAATGGTCCTCTTCTTGATGATCTACTGACTTTGCCTACATTACAAGAACTACACCTGAGGAACACTAATCTTTCTGGAAGTATCAAGATTTCACCTCCTTCCCCGAATGATTCTAGCCTTAAAGTCCTTGATCTTTCTCATAACCAGGTTGACGGCTATTTTCCTGAAGAATTTGGGTCCTTTGTTGGTCTTCTGGTACTTGACCTTTCGGGTAATAATTTGTCCGGCTCTCTGCCATCTTCCATGAAAGATATTAATTCCCTCGTTTCACTCGATCTGTCCCAAAATCACTTCACAGGTCCTGAAGATAAAATAAAATTTTAAGAGAAGGCGTCTTTTAAAAAGACGCCTTCCTTGCCACAAAAAAAAATAAATTAAACGTCTTTCTAAAAGACGCCTTTCGTTTAAAAAAAAATTTAAATGAAGGCGTCTTTTGAAAAAACGTCTTCTCTTGTAAAAAAAATTATAATGGAAGACGTCTTTTCAAAAGACGCCTTCTTAACATCATGAGCTCCTTCGCCCGCGTGACACTTGTGTGGCGCGCTGATTAAGTGTTAAATAGTAAAATAGGACAAATGGGTCAATATTTATGTTTTGATGCATTTTTGAAGGGTAATTATGTCATGTTAGGGTATGGGTGTGCTTGTGCTAGGTATGACCATTGCAAATCTTTGTTTCTTCCATCACGCAAAATACCCCAATGATTTCGACAAGCACCAAAGGTAGGGTAGAGAGAACAGTCTTAATGGAGATCTTCGTTTAAGATGGGATATTGTGTGGCCTATCCCTTCGCTTCATTGTGCAGCGATGGCCTCGGCGAGAAGGATCCCCTCCAATTACTGTAGCATTGGGTTTATCCCTAAGTCATCACCCTCTATGGCATCAATAACAGATTTTCTTATGAAAGGTGTCTGCCCCGACCTTTATGGCCTCGATTGACAATTCCCTCAACAGGTCGATGCCCTTGACATGGGTTTCAGCTTTGAAAGGTGTGGATTCTGACAGAATTTCACGAAAGGCGACTTATCGTCCTCTCACATGAGAGTATATTTTCCCTTTGCCATGAGAAGTCTTTGGACAGCTACGGGGTGAATTGGGTGTAACGCCGATTTTGATAAATTTTAAGTTCTTTTATAGAATCTTTTGATTAATGCAAATTAGTACTTAATTAATCAATGTGCATGAATAAGAAGTGATGAAATAAATAAAGATGTACACAAAGAGTTTTTACAGGTTCATAAATCTTTTTCTTATATCTATGCATGCCTAGAGAAATCTTATCTCACCATCTCTAGTTTACTTCAAGGATATAAATCAAACTGTTATAATATTTTTTTACAAGTTCAAGACAAACCTATTATTTTACAAGCTAAGAATGAACCTACAAATTTTCTTTTTATGAATAAAAAAAAAGCTAAAAGTCTTTTTAATGAATTAAGGATGAATCACTTAACCTTTTCAAGATAAATGATGAAACTTAAACTCTTAATTCCAACTTAAGGATCACAAGTGATTCACACTCACTTAACTTGGTTTGTTTTAAGAGAGTAAAAATGATAATAATAATGTTTGTTCTAAATGATTAGAATAATTACAATAAAGTACAAATAATTAGAATTTCATCCGATGCAAGCTATGAAATATTAAATTCAAGGATTTGAGAAACCTTACAACAATATGTTCCCTTGCTTGCTTTAATATTGCTACAGAGAATGATTTTGGAGATGCTTTAAAGGATGCTCAAAATGATTGAATTGAAAAACCTCTTTGAATCAACTCATCTTTGCTTTTTGAAATTTTGGAAATGAAAAAAATGTTTGATTTCAAGAAATCACTCCATTGATTCACATTTGTGTCTTTCTTATCTGTAAAATGACCTAAGTACGTTTATTTATACTTTGGAATGAAGTATTAGTTGTTACAAAAATATGGCCATTGGAGGTTCAAAATTTGAAGTTCAAACAGTTGGAATCACGTCCCGAAAAGTGAGTAGTGCGCTACTCTTCTGTAGGACCTCGCTCATTGAAAACTCGAGCATAACCAGAAAGGCCATGAATGTGCACCATTCAAAGTTTCAAACCAATAGGGTGCAAGTAAATCCAACAACTACATGGAATCCAGTCCATTGGCTTGACTTGACAAGCTCTCAAAAAGTGTTAAAAACTTAGGCTACGTTTGACTTCGTTTATAATTCAGTTTTCTATATTTAAAAACAAAAAGCAAAAAAAGTTATGAAAAACCTGTTTGATTAGTTGTGATTCAAAAAACGTTTTTAGAAAAAAGTTAAGAAAAAGGGTTGTTTTCAGAAAATATAGAAAAGTTTCTTTTTCTGAGTTTTTTTTTGTTGATTTGTAATTGATGGGACCCACATAAGTTTTTTTTGCACTTGATTTGTGTAAAATCTTAGAACAACCAAACAAGTTTTCCTTGTTTTCCAATTTTTAAAAGCATTTTTTTAATATGAAACCAAACATATTTTCAAAAACAGGAAATCAACTAAAAATAAAATCATATTTTATTTTTTGAAAACTATTTTTAAATTGCATACCAAAAGTGGCCTTATATTTTTGAATTTTAAACTTTATGAATATGTTTGGGTGATGAAATGTAATAAAATACGTGAAGTTTGATGATCAAATACCTTTGTGAACAATTTAAATAAAAAATTTAAAGCTAAGTTCAAAATATAAGTCATATGCATAATTTTGGAAAACTTGAGTGTATGAATTTAAGAAAACTTATGCAAATTTGTAAAATATATCAAAATATGATTTGAAAATGATTGAGCATAGTTGAACAAATAAGTTGTTGGCCCATTATTATAGTCTAAGAGGGGGGATGAATTGGACTTTGAGGATTTTCGTGTTACATTTCGGTTAATTAATTTAAATAGGATATTTGTGTAGTAGGTAACAATCAAAATAATTAATTAAGTGCAGGAAAAATAAATGGACACAACAATTTATAGTGGTTCGGTTCCCCTTGAACTTACGTCCACTACCCAATCACCTGGTACACGCAAACCCGCAAGCGTACTATGTCAAGTTATAATATAGTCTGATAAGATATTAGGTATCGTCCTCAGGGATAATTACTACACTAACTATCACGTTTTTACCCTAGTTTATCTAGACAATCTAAATAGAGTGATTGAGTAATTTAAATAGGAAAATCAATCGGAGAATATACTAGAGGTTCAATGTCACCTCACTCTCTACTATGTCTATATATATATATATATTATTAAATCAATTCCTTAGCTTATAAGTTGGAAATCCTAATGTTTCTAATTTTCTCTTTTGAAGCAAAACTAGAGCATATTATTGTTGTCTTGGTTTAACTCTTTCGATGAAAACCAAAAACAACAATAACTCATTAAGATCTATGATTTCCACCTAACGACTTCTAAGGTTCTCGATCTCCTTGTGAGTCTCACGATAGCCTAGGTTATATTATCCACATTCAAACCCAAGGTACCCTCTTTTGGAGCATCTACCTCGAGTCTATGATTGGTCAATCCTTGATCAGGGGATCAAAAGCATTACACTCAGAAAAGTATAAATAAACTAAAAAATTCATTAATAATAATTAAGAAATAAAAGCTAAGACATAATGTCAAGCTTGGATCAATCTACACCTCTAAAGAGGTTTTAGTTCATAACTAAAGACAAAAAAACAATAAATAATGGTTCAAACATAAATCAGAACAAAAAAAAAAAGCAAACTAGAACGTGTAGAGGTTGTGAATAGTCTTCAATGCAGATCTTCCTTTCCACTTCGTTCCAACCACAAAACTTCGTTCTCCACTCTGTTCCAATGTGTTCCTCTCGAAAAACCCTTTTGTTTGATATGTAATATGCTCCCCTTTCGTCGTTTCGTCGTGTGAAAAATTAGAAAGACCTCTGAATTCCAAATTCCAAGTTCCAAGTTGCTAAAACGCAACATTAAGAAGCAATTAGCGTCGCGACGCTCCATTAAGTTCCTTCCAGCGCTGCGGTGCTACTTTTCAACGTTGCGACGCTTTGAGCCTTCAAACTTTCACAATTTTCTTCTCTTTTTAGCGTTGTAGCGCCCAGAACGTCAATTTTCCTCTGTTTTATGTGGACTTAGCCAAATTTCACTCTTTTTTGTGGACTTGGCCATTTTTCTTTCGCTTCTTAACTTGGTTTCTTCATGAAACATCATCTAGACTTCTCATATGTTGTGTCCATCATTCATGCTCACTTCCACACATCTAAATACCTACAAAACAATGCAAACACAAGTAATTAACTCACTCTAAACATAAATTGATCCAACATATAAACTAACAAACCAAAATAATGTATAAAATCTAATTTATTCCTAAACTAACAAATGCATCAAAACTAACTTAAACACACTAAACTAATGTATAAAATCATCCTAAAACATGTTATAAAACCTATCTAAATATGCAACTATCATCACCCACGATCAGAATTTTCCAATACACTATTTGTTATCTCAAGGAACCCCATGATGTGAATGTTTCGATGATTCCAAACTACTCAATTGAATATCTAATGATTTTGTTAAATGTTTCAGAAATATCAGGAATCAAGATCAAAGAGTTGAGCTTACAAGGCGATTGATTAATCAAGATCAAGGCTTCGAGTTTTGAGCACTTAGAATGTAAAACTTCAAATAACTCCTAGCAAGGTTTACAAATGTGCATGATTGCATTGTTTAGCCGATTCAATTTTAAGGTATTTTTCGTTGATTTTATCAATCACTTAATGAATTTTCAATGTTTGATTTGATTCAAAATACCGAGTGTTTAATCCTGTTTAATCGAGCTTTAAAATGTTGAAAAAATATCAAAATTATTTTTAAGTGTCCCTTAGAACACTGAGGCATCAATTAGAACACCAATGTCTCAACAACGCCCTCCTGTATTTGGTAAGTCAGGACGCTGATAAGGTTCTAGGTTAAAAATGTTCTTATCCATCAGGATGCTTACATCTTGAGTACGCCATTATTGATGTTGGCCCAGATATGTCCAAGACGGGGGGTGAATTGGACAATGACAGGTTATTAACCTTTCTTAAAAGTAAATAATAAGTTACAGCAGGTTACGACATAATGTAAAATACAACAGAGAATAATGAACAATAGCAGCAAGACACAAGGGATTTATAGTGGTTCGGCCGCGTCTACATCCACTACTTAACCTCCTCAGTTAGGATTTGTCCAAACTCTATTAAGGATCTTCTTGCTGATGAAGATCAAACCGACACACTTTCTCAACTTACGGGTGTGAGAAGAATCGTTACAACTTGAGCACACTTGCTCAAACCAAGTGACATACACAGTCACTTAACAACTGAAATACAAGCACAAAGATTGATTCCTTTACCAGAGAATCAACATAATACTTACAGAGCTTTGGGATGAATCCTCAGCCACCACAGATTCAATGAGAGTATGAAATGAAGTGCAGCTGAAAGATGTGAGGTTCAAAATCTCCTTTTTCTCTTTGATGAATTTTGAAAAGATGTTTAGTGAAGTTTGAATCCAAAGAGATTTCAAATATTTGAAAATATCACAAGTATCAGAGTATTTGTAGCAAAGAGAGTAATAGAAATTTCAAAGAGTATTTGCACAAGTGAAAAACGTTTTGAACAATTTCAGTTCAGTTGAAAACTTTTTTTTGTTATTATTTTTCTCTTCTCTTCATTCCAGCAACTTAAGTGTTGTATATATATAGAACTTTGATATTGATTTAGTTCTCAAAAAGAGATTTTTGGCACTCAAAGTTCATTTCAGATCAACTGTAAAAACCTTTCACAAAAGTGGTTAATTCAGTTTGCAGCAACACCTGAATTATCTGAGTATACATGGAAATAACATGTTTAGAACGGTAGCAAAGTGCTGACATTGATCAACTTTTTCATTACCTCGAGCGTCCTGAAAATGTCTTAAGTGTCCTGGCATATTTTGTCGTTTAGTGCCTTGAGGGCGCTCACGAACAATACATGTCCTGAAGACTTACACGATGAGGGCGCTATTACGAAGTTAGCGTCCAATCGAATAGATATTTTAAAACAATGAGAGAGCTACTAAAGAGTAAACATCCTGAAGCATTGAAAAAGTGTTTAAGTACACAAAATCAATTGAGGGCGCTAAAGCGAAGTTAGCGTCCTGACACTTTAAAGCATTTTTAAGTCACAAAACTCGTTGAGTGCGCTACTGCGCAATCAACGACCTGGCATAACAATTGGGCTGATACACGAGGGCGCTACTAGATAGGTAGCGGCTTGATGGAAGTAGTACTTAAGCACCATCAACGTCCTAATAGAACACTTAAACTAATTTTCAAAAACAGATTTTAACCTTTAAAACTTGATCAAATCAAACTTTAAAACGCAAAAAATTTGAATCAAATTACACTTTTAAAAATCCAACAGGTATGATAAAAAACTGATAAAAAATCATCAAGTATGAAATCGATTAAATGTTTTAAAAACATGCAATATGCAGAATTATGCATAATGGGACATACTTGTTGTATCATGTAGTGACCGAAATTCTTCAATCCTAATTACATAAGATTCTAATCTTCAGACGATCATGGTCTTGAACTTGATCGCACCTTCATGCAATAGAATATGTAATGTGTGTACAATATATATAATATAAGAATGTGGTTGGTAATCATTAAAATATCTTCTCATATATTCAGGTCATGAGGGTAATTTGATTAACAATCTCCCCCTTTTTGATGATTTCAAACACATTACTGTAGGCTTTGAAGTAATCTAAAAATTATGTGAATACATGAGCCTACTATGAGTAAAATGTCATGCAATGCCATGAATTGCAACCATGTTTCTTGTTTTCATAAGATAAGAGCTTTAAACCAAGGAAACTAAGTTTTCATTTTCCCCCTGACTTTATGAATAATATGATAATGCTTCAAAGATATTATTTCTCCCCCTTTTGAAAACATCAAAAAGAGTGAAGTAGCCATGAAACACTTATCCCCCTTAATGAGGTAAGCATCAAAATATCATAAGTTAGACTAAGAAAACATCCCAAGCTCTCTCCTTAGGTAAGGCTTTAGTGAAAATATCAGCCAGCTATTTTTTGGTTCTAATATGAGTCAGCGTAACATCACAATTTTCCACATGATCCCGTAAGAAATGATGTCTTATCTGAATATGCTTAGTTCAGGAATGCTAAACAGGATTCTTAGATATTCTAATAGCACTTGTATTATCACATAAAATTTCAGCGCATTCAACAAAGATTTGATAGTCCTGAAGTTGTTGTTTCATGTATAATACTTGAGAAAAACAACTTCTAGCTGCAACATATTTTGGTTTAGCTGTGGATAGTGCCACTGAATGTTGTTTCTTGTAAAACCAAGAAATTAAATAATTTGTAAGAAAGTGACAAAATCCTGAGGTACTTTTTTGATCTGTTAGACTTCTAACATAATCGAAATCTAAATAATTTTTCAGTTCAAATGAAGTACCTTTGGAATACCAAATTCCTAAGTTGGTTGTATCATTTATGTATCTGAAGATTCGTTTGACACATTTTAAGTAAGATTCTTTAGGTTTTGATTGAAATCTTTCACAAAGACAGACACAGAACATAATGTCAGGTCTACTTGCTGTGAGGTACAAGAGACGTCCAATCATTCTTTTAGAAAGTTTAGGATCAATTGGTTTCCCTTTTTCATCTTTATTAATTTGATTCTAGAGTTACAGGGAATATCAATTGATTTCAAATTATTCATTTGAAACTTTTTTATCATTTTCTTAGCATACTTTGACTGGCTTATAAATGTGTCGTTAGCCATTTGCCTAATCTGCAAGCCGAGAAAGTATGTAAGTTCTCCCATCATGCTCATTTCAAATTCTTTTTGCATTATCTTTGAAAACTCATCACACAACTCTTTGTTTGATGCACCAAATATGATATCATCCACATATATTTGAACAATAAGCATATCATCATTGTGGTGTTTAATAAACAAAGTTGGATCAAGTTTTCCTTTTTGAAATTTACGATCTAAACGAAATGAACTCAGTCTATCATCCCAAGCTCTTGGAGCTTATCTTAATCCATATAAAGCTTTGTGGAGTTTGAACACATATTTCGGGTCTTGAGCATTCTCAAACCCTGAAGGTTATTCCACATATACCTCTTCATTGATGTAACCATTTAAAAATGCATTTTTTACATCCATTTGGTATAAGGAATCTTTTTTGTAACAAGCATAGGCAAGTAACATCCTTATTGCCTCTATTCTTGCTACTGGGGCAAAGACTTTTTCAAAGTCTATGCCTTCTTCTTGGTTGTACCCTTGTGCAACCAATCTAGCCTTATTCTGGACTATGATTCCTTGTTCATTTTTTTTGTTCCTAAAAACCCATTTGGTTCCTATGACTAATTGATGATATGGTCTAGGAACTAATTCTCATATTTTGTTTCTCACAAAGTGTCATAGTTCTTCTTGCATAGCAAGAATCCTATTCTCATCCTTCAGTGCTTCGTACACTTTAGATCTCTTTCAATTGTGGCTCTAGCGGACACACCCTTCTGTAGATCTCCTAATATTTGATCTTTGGGGTGACCTTGAAGCAATCTAGAATTTTTAGATGTTTCTAATGATTTTTCGATCTCAGGTTCTATGTTTTGAGTTGTCTTGGGAATTTCATCATCTTCAATGGATAACTGCCTAATCCTTTCCTCAATGTATTTCTTATGTTCATTCTCATCAAAGTTTACATGAATTGATTCTTCAATAGTTTTAGAAGATTTGTTGTAAACTCTACATGTTCAATTGTGTGAGGAATATCCTAAGAATATCCTAATATCTGATTTAGGTTCAAACTTATCTAAATTATCCTATCATTTAAGATAAAACACTTACATTCGAATACTCGAAAGTAACTGATGTTGGGTGTTCGCCCTTTCCATAATTCATATGGTGTTTTGTTCAAGTTTTTCCTAATCAGTATTCTATTTATTACGTAACATGCAGTATTTATAACTTCTGCCCAAAAATAGTTTGTAGTGTTATATTTACTAAGCATTGTTCTACACATTTCTTGTAAAGTTCTATTTTTCCTTTCAACTACACCATTTTTTTTAGTTGTTCATTATCCAAGGACAATCCATCTAGTTCTTCTTGTTGAAACTCTATTTCTTCAAGAGCTTCTTCAAGGCTATGTTTGAGCTTCTTATTTTTTTGAACTTCTTTAGTAAGTTTCAATCTAAGATCATGCGTACGAACATCTAAAACATTAACTTCATCAATAAGTTCAGATTTTACCTCCGTGCTTGCCACAAGCACAATGCAACAGTGTGATCTGAATCTTGTTCATCCTTGCTTGAACTTGAATCATCCCACGTAGCTTTGAGAACCTTCTTGTCCTTCATCTTTGAACTGGTCTTCTTCCTATGCCTGTTGGGACACTCACTCTTAACGTGACCTGGTTTGTTACAGCCGTAACAAATTAATTCTATAGGTTTCGTCTTAGGTTTCTTCCCTTTGTGGAATTTTGAGTTTGAGCCACTTCTTCCTTTTCTCCTAATCAATCTATAGAACTTCCTAAATAACATAGCTATATCTTCATATATGTTTTCAGAATCTAAATCATTTTCGGTTTCAGTTTCGACAGTTAGAGCTATGGATTTCTTCTCCTTCTCCTCTACTTTGGTCGGGCACTTTTTATCTCTCAACTTCATCTCATGAACCATTAATGAACCACATAGTTCATCAAAGGTGTCTTCAACTAGATTTTTGGCTTCTTCTATGGTCGTGGCTTTGGGTTCCCAAACTCTAGGTATTCCTCTTAGAAACTTCCTAATTGTTTCTTCTTAGTCATAACTTTTAACTAGGGTCTTCATCTCATTTAAATTCGTGGTGAATCGAGCAATAACCTCAGCTATGAATTCAGTTTCCTCCATCTTGTAGGTCTCATACTTCTGTACAAGCATTTAGAGCTTTGCCTTTTTGACTTGCAAAGTTCCTTCATGGGTTACCTCAAATCTTTTCCATATCTCTTTAGCAGTCTCACGTGCACTAACTCTATTAAACTCCTCAACTGATAAACTGCAAAACAATATGTTTACGGCTTGGTTGTTAGACAACATCTTCTTCTTCTCTTTTGCAGTCCATTCATCTAACTCCTTAGGAATGGTAACTCCATCTACAAGTTTTGTAGGTGTTGGACAACCATTTGTTACAACGTCCTACATTTCTAAGTCTTGGGCCTTAAGGTAAAATCTAATCTTGGTTTTTTAATATAAATAGTTATCTCCCTTGAACAAAGGTGACCGGTTGGTGGAGTTCCATTTACTTGTAAGATGAATATCTCTAGTGTTTTGTCCTGCCATACTCAATCAAAGATTGTTAAATACCTTAATTGTATAACCTGCTCTGATACCAATTGTTGGCCCAGATATGTCCAAGAGGGGGGGTGAATTGGACAATGACAGGTTATTAACCTTTCTTAAAGGTAAATAATAAGTTACAACAGGTTACGACAGAATGTAAAATACAACAGAGAATAATGAACAATAGCAACGAGACACAAGAGATTTATAGTGGTTCGGCCGCGCCTATGTTCACTACCTAACTTTCCTAGTTAGGATTTGTCCAAAGTCTACTAAGGATCTTCTTGCGGGTGAAGATCAAATCGGTACACTTTCTCAGCTTACGGGTGTGAGAAAAATCATTACAACTTGAGCACACTTACTCAAACCAAGTAACATACACAGTCACTTAACAGTTGAAATACAAGTACAAAGATTGATTCCTTTACCAGAGAATCAACAAAATACTTACAGAGCTTTGGGATGAATCCTCAGCCACCACTGATTCAACGAGAGTATGAAATGAAGTGCAGCTGAAAGACGTGAGGTTCAAAATCTCCTTTTTCTTTTTGATGAATTTCGAAAAGATGTTTAGTGAAGTTTGAATCCAAAGAGATTTCAAGTATTTGAAAATATCACAAGTATCAGAGTATTTGCAGCAAAGAGAGTAGTAAAAATTTCAAAAAGTATTTGCACAAGTGAAAAACATTTTGAACAATTTCAGTTCAGTTGAAAACTCTTTTTTGTTATTGTTTTTCTTTTCTCTTCATTCCAGCAACTTTAGTGTTGTATATATATAGAACTTTGATATTGATTTAGTTCCCAAAAAGAGGTTTTTGGTGCTCAAAGTTCATTTCAGATCAACGGTCAAAACCTTTCACGAAAGTGGTTAATTTATGCAACCAATCTTGCTTTGTTTTGGACTATGATTCCTTATTCATTCTTTTTGTTCCTAAATATCCATTTTGTTCCAATAATTGATTAATGAGATGGTCTAGCAAGAATCCAGTTCTCATTTTTCAATGCATCTGCCACCTTTGTTGGTTCAATCTGTGACACAAAAGCAACAAGCTATTGATCTTAATGAATTGAAGATTTGGTAGATACTCCTTTTGATGGGTCACCTAGGTTTGATCTTTGGGGTGACTTAGAAGTATTCTGGAGTTTCTTGAAACTTCTAAGGGTGTTTCATTATCAATTTCTAAGTTTTGAACTATCTTGGGATCATCATCATCATCAAGATTTATTTGTTTAATTTCATCTCCAAGATTCCCTTTGGTTTCACATTCATCAAAGTTGACATGAACTGATTTTTCTATAATTTTAGTAGATTTGTTAAACACTATATATGCTCTACTGTGAGAAGAATATCCTAGAAATATTCTCATATCAGATTTAGGTTTGAACTTGTCAAGATTATCCTTGTCATTCATAATAAATCACTTACATCCAAATACTCTAAAATAACTTATGTTGGGTGTTATTCCCTTCCATAATTCATGCAGAGTTTTGTTCATAGATTTCCTAATCATTTTTGTATTTATTACATGACATGTTGTGTTAATAGCTTCTGCCCAAAAATAGTTTCTTGTGTTATACTCACTGAGCATTGGTCTACACAAGGCTTTTGACATGATTACCCTTCAAAAATAAAAAATTTCACAAATGTCATCCAAACACAAATATTGACCCATTTGCCATACTTTACTGTTCATCGCCCACTCAGCGTGCCAAACAAGCGCCACGTGGGCGGCGGAGGTGGCATTTTTTACAAGGAAGGAGTCTTTTGAAAAGACGCCTTCCCTTCATAATTTTTTTTTAAGTGAAGGGCAGGCGTCTTTTGAAAAAACGCCTTCCCTTAATTTTTTTTTATTTTAAGGAGAAGAGCAACAGTTCGTCTCCATCTATTTCCAACTAAATTCATTTCAATCAATTCAAGCAGAATCCAACACAGGAAATAACCGAAACCGATATTCAAAAGCTGAAATGAAAACTAAAATGAGCTATAAAATTTAAGGAAGCCTATTGATAGGGAAATGACCTAATAAGGGGGGAAAAATATGAAAGGTGGAAAAAAAAAAGTGTTGGGTCAGAAATTTTCTTCTCTCTGAGCAAAACTCAACAAAAAATCCAAAATTGAACCTTTTTGGTCTCCCTGAACTTCTTTATCGTTCATTTCGAGCACAACTTTCACAATATGTGTGTAAAGCCTTTCAAGTTGTGGTACGTTGTAACCTTCAGTGCGCTTGATGAAACATTGCTTGACAGATTCGACTTGGCGGGAATTTTCTCCATCGGTCATTATGGCATCTTCCTCTCTGTTTGCGGTGGCATCAACAGACGTATCTCCCACTGGCTCATCAGTAGCAGCGAGGGACTCCTCTAGCCTATCCATG
This sequence comes from Paratinospora sagittata, assembly GCA_035771175.1. NCBI lineage: Eukaryota > Viridiplantae > Streptophyta > Magnoliopsida > Ranunculales > Menispermaceae > Paratinospora > Paratinospora sagittata. The sequence goes on along the minus strand of CM069611.1, from coordinate 10,439,033 downwards.
ACTGCACCATTCTCTTCAGGTTCTTGAGATGGTGCAGGTTCAGCAGATTCTGGCTTTGATGGATCTAATTCTGTGTGTTGTGTCATGTCTTCTGCATTTGAAACCCAAGCACAAATAGGCTTTAATCAAAAGTTTAGCTCAATGTTGATGCAAGAGAGAGTTCATTCAATCAAAATTACAGATTTTGAATATCGGTTTCGGTTATTTCCTGGGTTAGATTCTGCTTGAATTGATTGAAATGAATTTAGTTGGAAATAGATGGAGACGAACTGTTGCTCTTCTGCTTAAAAAAAAAAAAATTAAAGGGAAGGCGTCTTTTGAAAAGACGCCTTCCCTTTACTTAAAAAAAAAATTGAAGGGAAGGTGTCTTTCTAAAAGACGCCTTCCCTTGCCTTAAATAAAAACGCTCCCTTGCGTTGCGTAAAAATAAAATCGTTAAAGGGAAGACGTCTTTCTAAAAGACACCTTCCCTTGCCTTAAAAAAAAAAGAGTTTTTAGGAAGGCGTCTTTTCGTCTTTTCAAAAGACGCCTTCCTTGTAAAAACTGTCACCTCCGCCGCCCACGTGGTGCTTGTGTGGCGCGCTGACTGGGCGATGAATAGTAAAGTAGGGCAAATGGGTCAATATTTGTGTTTTGATGGCATTTGTGAAATTTTTTTATTTTTGAAGGGTAATCATGTCAAAAGCCCGTCTACACATCTCTTGTAATGTTTTATTCTTTCTTTCAACTACACCATTTTGTTGTGGTGTCCTAGGGGCTGAGAATTGGTAAGTATACCCTTGATTATTGCAAAACTTTTCGAGATTTTTATTAACAAATTCTCCTTCTCTAGCACTTCTAATGATATTTATTTCATATCCCTCTTCATTTTCAACTTTCTACAAAATTTAATAAACAAATCACATGCTTCTGATGAGCTAGAAAGAATACTCATGTAAATCTGGTAAAATCATCAACAATCACAAATACATAAGATTTACCACCTAAGTTTTGTGTTTTGGTTGGTCCAAAAAGATCCACGTGAATCAATTCAAGAGCTCTAGTAGTAGACAAATATTTCTTGCTCTCAAAAGATGATTTGATATGCTTGCCCAATTGACATGGTTTGCAAACGTTGTCCTTTAAGTATAGTCCTTTTGGAATTCCATTGGCAAGACCATTCTTGACTAATCTAGAAAAGTTTTCTATACTAACATATGCTAGTCTTCTATGCCAAAGTCATGCATCCTCACAAGATATAGCACTCAAACATGTAATAGTTTATTTTTCCATACATTTTTGTGTTTGGATGCTATGAATGCAATTGAATTATTAGAATGCCTAGCTATGCATCTATTTGCTCCAAAAGAAATTTCATAACGCTTACCACATAATTGACTTATGCTCAAGAAATTATGTTTTAGGCCTTTAACAAACAGTACATCAGAAATAGAAAGAAAATTATTATTACCAATGGTTCCAATGCCTGTAATTTCATCTTTGTTGTTGTCTCCGAACGTCACGCTCCTTCCTTTCTTCCTTTCTATGTACAAGAACTTTGACTTGTCACCAGTCATATGTCTTGTGCATCCATTGTCCTTGTGGCGACCCCGCACCCCGGACCACCAACCCCGCAAGGAATGGTGTGCGGAATGCCGGGGCGGGACGTCCGGCGTAGGCATCTCCAACCACTTCTCAACCTCCGTGAGGTGGTTGAGACCCTACGAGCCTTATACCAAACAATGACATAATATAAAAAGGTACTAAACAAAACTACCAACCGTATTAATCATCCAAGACAAGAGATACTCCATAATAATGAACTATAAATAAAACCGTCATAATCCCTACAGTCCATCGAGATTGACATACACATAAAGTCCAAAACTATGGGTACAAAAAAACCCTCATATGCCCACATGGTCTATCTAACAAGTCTCAACTCACCCATACTACAATGTGGTAAGTGTTATAATTACATAGTCCAAAATATAATACATCATAATTTCAAACACAATTCAATCAAAATGCCTCTCAACTCACATCGAGGCCTTGGATTCTCTCGCAGGCAAGGCCCTCAAGATATGACTACTCCTTTGCCCTTATTCGGGACAGAAGGACCTGAAAGAGGAAAATGAGGGTGAGCCAACAGTGCCCAGTGAATAGAATTCAAATATGCTATCAATACTCATCAATAAATATCATGTATGCATATCAATGTGTAGCATGATTAAAAGCTCATAACATATAGATATCAAGCATTTATAATAAGTTTGATGCAAGTAAAAGCTTATCAATTTGGATCCACATTCCACATGCATTGGGATTACTAGTGCACGTCTATTTTACCGTACCGTTGACCCCAATCATGTTTATTTGGGGTTACTAGTGCACGTCTATTTCATTTTATCGTTCTCATCCCCAATTATTTCCTTTTTAAAACCCTCATATGACAAGGTTAAGTCCCCCTATTAGCCAGATTGATGGGTCCAACCAAAGTCATAAGGTTTTCTCAAATCAATGCATCATTCAAAACATTAGAACACATTCATGCTTTCAACATACAATATATATAAGTGATATGATGACATAAAAGATATAATCATAAATGAAGTCTACTCACAACCAAGCCTCGCGAGAGTATCTAACCACACACGGCCACCAAACCAAATCAACCCAATCAAGATCCTGAAACATTCATCAATATCCTACCATACATCAATTTCTATGCTCAATCACATAGACATTACACATCAACCGAAAATCAGACCACATATAAACAATAGGCCTAAATCCCGTCTAATCCCATCATTCAACTCAAATCACATGACTTAGGCCTCTAATGCATAGTTCTCATTCATAAACCATTCTATTATTCAAAAATAATGATTTTCAATTCCTTAGGCATAAACATGCTCAAATTGGGTCATTTGATCACGAGTAGGCATAACCCATGATATAGTCACAACCACCAAATCAATAGCATAATCAACCCTAATCATGCTTAATTAAACATAAGTTGCATCAATTCAATGATTCTAGGCCAAAAGCATCAAAAGCCCTAAAATATTAAATTTTCCATACTTAGGCCATATTGTCGATTTACACTAGGTCACCATGTTCAGCCATGTATATCACTGATTTTGCATCATGGGTTCATCAACAATGGCAACTAGGTCAACATAGTTGACATGCAAGCTATTTGGAAAGGTCTAAGTTCATATTCTAAATTTAGGTCTAATACAAGCAACCCTACCAATTCTTCATTTAATATTATGTTCAGATGTATCAAACTACCAACAGAAATATTTAATCACAAAATCAACCGTACAGATTGAATTATGTTAAGAACCAAACCTTCTGTCCAAACCTCAGCTCAATCCAACAGTGGACCGAAAAGATAGGCCACTTTGATGAACAAGTCTCTAATCAGATAATTTCTCCTTTCCTACTGCAAATACTCAAACTCAGATGACTATATCACACAACATACTTAAGCCATAAACATCTTCACCGTTCATAATGCAGACAGATCCGTTCTAAACCACATACCCAAATATCATATCCATCCAACGGTATATTTAGTAGATCTATTAGTTTGATCGAAACTGCGCGAGAAATCCAGACTTTCCGACTAGCTTTGTTTGAGAGGTTATATCTTTTAGAAGAAAACTCTAATCAAGATCTCCACCGAGCAGAATGAATAACCATAAGCTGTAAACTTGCTGACAAAGTTGGAGCTCAATCGGACCATATATCCTCAAGATCCAGCTCTTTGATGAAAACGTTGCAGAGATTTCCTCAAAGCAACTCCCTCTTTCTTTCTTTTCTTCTTTCCTTTCTCTCTACTCATCTCACCCTCTAAGACTTCCTTGGGGAAGAGAAGTAGGGCATGGGACACTTTTCCACTCTTATGCACCAACCTTGACATGGGTTGGAGAGGGAAAATGGGGCATGGGACACTTGTCTATTTTCATGCACCAACTTGACATGTATTGGAGAAGAGAAATGGGGCATGGAACACTTGTCCATCCTCATGCACCAACTTGACATGTGTTGGTCTCATGCACCAACTTGACATGTGTTGGAGAAGAGGAATGGGGCATGGGACACTTGTCCATTTTCATGCACCAACTTGACATGTATTGGAGAAGAGAAATGGAGCATGGGACACTTGTCCATTCTCATGCACCAACTTGACATGTGTTGGTCTCATGCACCAACTTGACATGTGTTGGAGAAAAGAAACGGGGCATGGGACACTTGTCCATTCTCATGCACCAACTTGACATGTGTTGGTCTCATACTACCCATACCAACCACATGTATTTTAATCAATCTCATGCTCCCATGTATTTTAAATGTCCAATCCATTTAATACACCAAATTTTCATTTTCATTTATCCTTTTATTCAATCAATCCTAACACATATCAATTCATGGTTTAATGGGCCCATGCATAAATAATAACATATGCATTATACTTTAATTTAACATGACCCATATACAATTTATGATGCACATATTTATATACATTATCAAGCATCAAATATACAAACATTAAACAACCATCAAACAAACACCAAACATATCAAGGCAACACATAGAGTTTGGGCAAAATGCAATTGGGTTATGGGCTAGATGAAATAATTTTCGGGGGGTCACAGTCCTGATACCCTATGTCTCCATTCTTGCTTATCTACACAACATATAATACTTTTGATTTTGGTACCCATGTTGTTTTGGGTCCATGCATGTTGCATCAACGATAATACATTTTTCAATCTATGCAAGTTTTCTCTTCTTAGTGTTTATGACGCTACATCTTAACATAATATGACCTTCTTTGTGACATTTATGACATTTAGGTCACTTGGTCAACAAAGTGTAATATTCTTTTTGTTTTGATCCTTGAGTATGACCTATACCAGCTTTATCAAATGCACATCTCTGATGTCCTAGCATCATATCAAGTAATTTTTGCTCATTTGTAAATTTAAGCACTATACTATTTAAGTCTTCATTTTTCTTTCTCAGCAACTTATTTTCATTTTCCATTTTTTCAATCATTCTTTTAAATTGTTCATTATCTAAGGATAGCTCATCAAGATCCTCTTATTAAGATTCAATCTATTCAAGAGCTTCTTCTAAGTTTTTTTTAGCTTCTCATTTTTCTTAATTTCTCTACTTAATTTGGTTTTTACTATATCACTAACATGAGAATTAAGAACATCAATACTTTCACCAAATGGTTCGGATTTTACCTCCGTACTTGCCATAAGACAAATAACTATTTTGTGGTCTGAATCCGAATCACTCTCACTCGAGCTTGTATCATCCCATGTAGCTTTCAACACTTTCTTGCCTTTCTTTTTTGAGCTAAAATTCTTCTTGTGCTTGTTAGGACAATCACTTTTAATGTGGCCTGGTTTATTGCAACCAAAGCAAATGAGTTCAGTGGGTTTAGCTCCAAACTTCTTTCATTTATGGAATTTAGTGCTTGAGCTTCCCTTTTCCTTTTCTTCTAATCAACTTATTTAACTTCCTAGATAACATAGCTATATTTTCATTTGTACTCTCATTTTCTGAAGTATTTTCATATTCGATTTCTACATTCAATGTTATAGTTTTCTTTTCCTTATCCTCAACCTTAGTTTGGGCTTTGTTATTTTTCAATTGCATCCTATGAACCACATAGTTCATCGAAAGAATTTGGCTAAGTTCTTAGCTTCCTCAATTGTCATGGCTTTGGGTTCCCATACTCTAGGTAATCCCCTAAGAAACTTTCTAACAACTTCTTCTTGATCATAACTCTTTCCTAAAGTCTTCATCTCATTCAGGTTTTTGGTGAACTGTGCAATGGCTTCTACTATATTTTCGATTTCTTCCATCCTATAAGTTTTATAAATTTCAACTAACATTTAAAGTTTAGCCTTTTTGACTTGCAAAGTCCCTTCATGGGTTACTTTGAGTCTCTCCCAAATCTCTTTAACTGTTTCACACGCACTAACTGTTGAACCAATTATCCTCATGTCCATCACGAGAATATGTCCCTAATATGAAAGATATTTTGATGATTACAAACCACATTTTGTTTATGATATTATTGCATACATAACATATCTAATCTTACTTAAAGGTTTCAAAAGAATCAATGATGCATGGCGAACGTATTAAATATTTACTTGAAGACCATGGTCATTTGAAGATGTTCGGTAGTATGATTAGATTATGATAGGTTATAGAACCTTCTATGCCATTTGATTCAGCAATATGCATGACTGCACATTTTAATCGAATTGATTTTCAATCGTTTGCATATTTGATTTAATCTAAAAATATCATGCCTTATCGAACTTTAATCAAAAAATCAAAAACCATTTTTATACAGTCTTTCAGGACGCTAATGTTTTAGCGGTGCTCTCTTGGACATGATGTGTCAGGACACTAATAAAATATTTGGACGTTCAAGGTTGATTTGAACTGATTTATTCTTACTTGTAAGAAGCAGATTTCCTTTTAGTCAACTTTTGAAAGTGTCAAGACGCTGACTTAGTTTCAACTCACTAGAAGTTCTCTTAGTTTTTTAATTGATTTCTATCTTTAAGGAAACTGATAGTTAAAAGTTGAATAAACTATCAGGACGCTAATTGTATGGGAGCGCCCTCATCTTTAGAATCAACTTAATAACTTTTAGGATGCTTACTGTTCTTCAGTGCGCTTAATTGTGTTTTAAAAAATAGTTTTCAAATTTCAGGACGCTTACTTGTGAGTAGCGCCCTTGTGCGTATATGTGTCTTTAAAACAAAGCAGGAGGCTAACTGTCCAAGTAGCGCCCTCACTTCACTATTCAGCAGAACGTTTATGCTTTATGAGCGCACTCAAGAAACAAAATGACAAAGTTGATATTAAGCATCAGGAAGCTAATTCAACAATGTTACTATTCTAACACTAACACTATATCTGTAAGCTTTTTTTGAACAGTACAAAAACGTTTCAAAACTTTTTGAACGTTCTAATACTCTGTCAGGACATTCATTTTTCGTGAATGATCAGATGATTCATGTGTTATCGACGTAATATGCACAGAGCTGAATCGATCCATTTTGGGAAAGAATGTAGACGTAGTATTTAAAATAACCTAGAGAGCCAAAATTCATCAAGTCCATTGCACCTCTGTTATTTCTATATATACGTGATGCCTTAGTGCAAAAAACCTACAAAAAAAAATACAAAAACTGATATTCATTCAAAAACGCATCAAACAGTTTTCACTTGTGCAAATAACTTTTTGAAAGTTAGCCATCTTTCAATTGTGCTTGAAATTGCAATCATTTTGAAAGAAAATCATCAAGTCTTCTGGATTAATTGATCTTTATCTTCATCATTTTCAAAATCCATTGAAGAAGACAAAAGCTCTTTGAACCTATTTTTCAACCAAACTTCATCATACATATTTTGTTGAATTTATGGTAATAGAAGGTTCAATCCAAAGTTTTGTAAGTATCACTTTGATTCTAAGTAAACGGAATCATATGTTATCATGTATTCAGTTTGCAATGACTGGTTAGTCACTGGGAAAAAACAAGTGTTGCTCAAAGTTTTAATGGCCCTTTCACACCCCGAAAGTTGAGAAACGGTCTTCTCATACCCGTAAGTTGAGAAACGGTCTTCTCACACCCATAAGCTGAGAAACAATAGTTCACACACCCGTAAGTTCAGAAAGTGTACAGGTTTGATCTTCACCCGTAAGAAGGTCCATAGTGGAGTTTGAACAAATCCTAACTGAGAAGGTTAGGTAGTGGATGTAGGCGAGGCCGAACCACTATAAATCCTGATTGCATTGTCTCATTTAGATTTACTGTATCTATTTGCTATACTTTGTTTAATCTGCTTTCATTAATCCGCACATTATTAAGAAAGATTAAAATCTGCTAAGTGGCCAATTCATCCCCCTCTTGGACATATCTGAGCCAACACCCACCCTATTGGATTCATCACAAGATAAACAACAAAATAAAATGTTTACAGTTTGATTGTTTAATAACTCTTTTTTCTTTTCTTTTGTTGTCCACTCATCTAACTCCTTAGGAAAAGTCACACGGTTGACAGTTTTAGTAGGTGTTGGACAATCGTTCATCACAACATCCCACATTTTTAGGTCTTGGGCTCTAAGATAAAATTTAATCCTAGTTTTTCAATGAAGGTAGTTATTCCCTTTGAAAAAAGGTGGTCTATTGGTGGAGTTTCCTTCACCAAAAATAGTGTCTTTATGATTTTGGCCTACCATAGATAATTAAATATTATTAGATCTTTTGATGGGTAACCTGCTTTAATACCAATTGTTGCAAAGAAGTGTCAAAGAGGGGTGTGAATTGGACAACGAAACAAGTTTTACCTTTCAATAAAATTGATTTATAGATTTAATTAAGTAGTGGCAGTTAATGAACAAAGATAGTAAATAACAGAAAATAAACAAAGTGCACACAAATTTAGAGTGGTTCGGCTCTTGGCTATGTCCACTACCTATTTTCCTCGACTAGGATTTTGTCCTAACTCCATTATCGAATGCTCTTACAGGGTGAGGATCAAACCATTACAACTTTTCTTAACTTCACGGGTGTGAGAACAATCGTTACACACTTGAGCAACACTTGCTCTACCTCAGTAACATGCACAGTCACTTGTACAAATCAAATACAGATTTGAGAGCTTGATTCTCTTACCAAGAATCAAAGAAATACTTACAGACCAATAGGTGAACCTCAAACCGTCATTGATTCCGCAATGAATGCATGATAAAGCTCGGTTGAAAATGTGAGGTATATTGCTCCTCTTTCTTTCGATGGATTTTGATATGTATGAAGTTGAATCAATAAATCAAGAGGGTAAATATGTATCAGAGTATTTTCAAAGAGATTTCCGCAGCAAAATAAAAGAATAACATTCAAAGAGTTTATGTAAAGATTTCTATCTTTTTTTTTTCTGTGTTTTAGTTTCAACGGCTCAAAGTACATATATAAATAATGCATCTGATTTTTCTATTTTCAAAAAAATTTAACGCATGATTTTAAATTCAAAATCAACGGTCAAAATGTTTCACAAAAGAGTATAGGTTCAGACTATTAGAGAAATCCTGTAATCTCTGTGCAATCATAAAAATGAAAAGTATCAGAAAATGCATAGGTTGAGACCTTTTTTAGAAATTCTGACAGTGTTGCATTAGTGTCCTGAAGGCGCATTAGCGTCCTGAAATACACTATTCTGAAAAATTGAGTTTTTGTCAACTTATTCAGAGAGAGCGCTAATACAACATTAGCGTCCAGGTGAGCTTATTTTTCAAAAACCCAAGAACACAAGAAGGGCGTTAATACGGCGTTAGCGTCCTGATAGGCATTTGCAGGTTTTTTCAAGTTCATTCGATGAGGGCGCTAATACTCGATCAGTGTCCTACTTTAAATGATATACATTCAAACCCAGAAACCATCAGCACCCTGATGCTCCATCAACATCTCGCAGTGTTGGCTCAATATTAAGTGACTGGCCACTGCATCAGCGCTTTAATGGCCCATCAGCATCCTGAAAGACACTAAAAAGCAATTTTTTTAGAAATTTAATTTTCCAAGAAACGATTAAATCAAATCAACACTTGAGTTTTTTGGATCAAATCAAACATTTAGAAATCATGCAAATGGTCCAAAGATAAAAAAAAAAAAAAATTGAATTAAATCAATTAAAATCATTTTCTTCCAGATCAAAAGGCTTTTGAAAGTTTATGAAAAATCAGGAAGTGAGTGATTTGTTGAATCAGACGATGGCTAACATTCTACAGTCCTACAACATTTTAATAACATAAACATATATTCTTGAATAGACATGGTCTTCATCTCGATCACGAACTTGACTTCTTTTCCACCATGCTTTTGAGTGAATCATCCATGCATCATCATGTACACAATATGCATAAGAACGTGGTTTGTAATCATCAAAATATCTTTTCTCATACGGGACATGAGGGTTATTGAAATAACAGTAAGATATAGGGTATTCGGCTGGGTGGCACCAACCTCATCAATGTTACGGGTAAAATGACTAACACTTAGAAACATTTCAATAAAACACCAAGGCAAAAAACGAAGTAAAGAAATAGGCAAACAGTGAAGCAAAAGAAAGATTGTATTAACATTTCAAAAAGGAGTAGAGAGCTGGATAAAAAAGAAAACATAAGGCACACAGGCTTATAACAACATTACAAGAGGAGCCTAGAGTCCACAGAGCGGGGTCCCGACCAGTAGCATGACCCATGAGGTGAGCGAAGCTTAGAGCATTTTCGTTATCGACCTATGGGAGCTCCCTAAAAGCAATGTGGACGAGCCTTTCCAAAGCGCCGCCCTTTTTAGTAGGCAGTTCTCCTGCCTCAGCATCCTCATCTTTGTCACCTTGCTCATCACCCTATTTTTCAAGTCAAGCATTAAAGGCCTTGACGTCCACTAAGCCTTCAAAGTAGGCCTTAAAATCAACTCAGTAGGACGTCAAAACCTTTGTGCACTAGCAGTTGACGTGTTTTTCCAACTTAGAGGAGGCGTTGTACTCTTCTACGACTCGTGATGCTCTTTCTTTTTCTCGTTGTTGCTCGACCTTCAGACCTTCTATCAACTCGGCCTACATTTTGGCCAGTTCCTTTGTCTTCCTCAGCCTAGCTTCACAAGCTCTCAGCTCGACAGCCTTGGCGTTCAGCTTAGCTGTGGTTTCCCTTGCTTCAGCCTTAGTCTTGTACACCCGAATATTCATGGTCGTCATCTTGGATTCATACTCAGCTTGTCTCTCCTTAACTTGGCACAAGGAAATAATGGCCTGAATTATTCCCTAAAAAATAAGAATTCGTCAAACACCGAGCAGACTAAAATAGTCCAAAAATAAAAATTAACCCGCTCTTACCGAGGCCAACTTCATTATAACATCATCGAGGTGGTTGTGGGTAGACTTGTCGGCATATCGCTTGACATTTGACCTTGGGATGGAAACCCCGAAGCTCGCATAGGTCAACTCAGTACTGCCAACCTTGAAAACAATTTTGTCCTCGTCCCCCTAACGAGGTCTTTTCCTAGAATGCTCCAGCCCGGTAGGAGTCACGGTTGGAGCCTTTCCCTTGTTCCTCTATGTCACGATGCCCCCTCCGAAGGCTAACGTCATGACCAGCACAGAGTATTATACACTATACATGCAAGTGTACAGTACCCTGTCAGCTTTCACAAATACCAATTTCAAAAAAATTCATCATCGTGTCCCCATAAATTGGACATATCAAAAATTTCACCTAATTGACGATAGATACATCCATAACCATCATTCACATCCATATAACTATTGTCATAAAATCAACATGATACCACAAAATTTCTCATTTTTAGTTTTCCAACAACAAGACCACAACCATATCATCATAACACTCATTTAGTGATAATACATACATATAAAGTGATATTTATACATAACCAAAGTAACAAGTTTCAACACTCCCTCCATACATACATCAAAAGAAAAAAATGAAGAGTCCACTACTCTTCTCTTGTCTTTCCCTTTCCCTTGGTGTCTTTACCTGAAATATTAAAGGGAAGTGGGTGAGCTACAACATACGCAATGAATATTTCCTATCATGGCATTCATATGCATTTAAGTAAACATGTAATTTAAAGCATCGAAAAGCTTGACAAAGCACATATGCAACACATAAATATCATATACATGCTCATAACATAACTTGAAGCTTCCATGCAATAATTTAACAAATCATGCAAGATTTTGCATAAATCCTCAATCTCCCACCTTCCAAGTAATAGAATGGGTCTTACCCTTTGTATGGCCTCTAAAAGGTAGCCACAACCTCTCATTACTCAATTCCAAAGTCATTTTAAGGATTAATAATCCTTGTTAGGACAGTCCACTGCACAGTGAGGTTACAACCCAAACACTCACTCGGGACTAATTTTCAACGAAATGAGCTCATGTTTCAACTTGCCCTTACAAGTCTAACATGCACCATTTTACAATACAGTTCATGAATTGCAATGAAATACAAAGAACAGTTTAATACATAACATACTTACATTCAAACCAACTTCATATATATAATGCCATACAAAAAACCAAGACAAGGAAAATACTCACAAATACGGGTGCCCAAATATATTCTACCACCAAGTCAATTGTCACTCCAATCTCAGTATTCAATCCACAATTACAATCATGTCACTAATAATTATTTTACAAGTACGTAATTAATTTCAAATAATCACATCTTCATTTCTTGAATTGTTTCTAACTTTTCAACTATTCCACTATTCCCACAATTCCATTCGGGTCTCACATATAAGTGAGGGTCATTCACAATAATTCCTACAGTCTTCTAGAATATTCCTAAGGCAAGGAACAATAAAAATGGGCTTTCCAATGACATTTTTGTTGATGTAGCGACTCTCACCTTGTTTTGTTTTTTTGATTACAAACAACATACTTGTCATCACTAATCTTTTTGACGTAGTTGTTTAAGTGCTAACTAGCTATATCAAATGGATTCAACTATACTTTCAAAACATGTGGATGGAACAACATTGCATGAAGATTCAAGAGCTTCAGGTTTGTAATTCTTGTTTAGAATCTTAGTGTTGTAGAGTACCCATTACACATTCCAACCACAATGTCTTGCATCTTTTTGAAAATCATGCATATAGGTTATCATACTCATGCATATACACTATTATTATATTGATCATGCATGCACACATTATCATTATTATTGTGCAATCATATAGTTAAAATTGTTTATGATGTACTCGTATTACCAACTTTGCATAGTTTTATCGTTTTACACGTATCGTATCGAATGTATTGATCGTTTGTTTCAATCGATCATTTTACACGTGTTTATCTTTGTCAATTGTGTTTCCATATTGTCAAAAAAATGTATTGAAAGTTAGTTTATAAATTTGACAACGTCTTAAACTCTTTCTGATCTAAAAATTGGGTTTCTATCACTTCAACGTGAATGAACGTGCTCCTGTGCATTTTTTCGAGATTCAGATTTTTTTTGTCAGAGTTTAAAGAACGTGCTCTTGTTGTTTTTCCCGAGCCTCAAATTTTTCTGATCAGGGAAAAAGGAACGCGCTCCTCTTAATAGGAACGTGTTCCTGTAGTCAAAGGAAAAATAGGAAATTTTGATAGAGTCAGTGATTCTCCATGAAGGACCTCGCTCTTATGCCCAACAGACACATTAAGGAACGCGCTCCTTGATTAGAGGAAAATCTGAAAAGTTTCAGATTTCAAAGCAAAGCGCGCTCCTTCATTAAGGAACGCGTTCCTGTGCCTCAATCTGGGGTTTTTTTTATAAATACCACACTTGCTCATTTGAAGAGCAACTTTTGCAAAATTATAGAAGTTGTGCCATTTTTCATACTTTGATTTCTACAGGTCCAAAACAAGTTCTTGAGTGTTTTTAAACATCTTTCAAAGCAAAAGTTCACTTACATTTGTCTATTTGATTCATACTTCCGTATAGTTCTCCAAATCCTTTAAACTCTTTGAGAAACTTGTGTGTTTCTCTTAAGCTTTCGATCAAGATGTTTTTGAGTGATTTATTCACATCTTGTTGATTCTTGATAATCATTGAAGAAGATATTTCTCAACCATCATCACACTTGAAGAATCTCTGAGCTTCATCCTTACCTAAGTTGGGTAAAATCTCTTCATTTAGATTCTTGTGATTTTGCTTAAGAAAATCGGTTTTGTGTTTAAGTTAATATCTTGAAAATCGTTTTTGTTTTAAACATTGTTTGTGAAACCATATTTGATTTTTATCTTACATTATCTTGTTTAGTGGTTTCATATATATAATGTGGTATCGATTCATGTGCTAAACTTATACTATATTGAATCGATCTCATAGATCATTACTTGAGTATTTTGATTCTTTATCTTAACCATTTATACATTTAGAATCAACAAGTATAGACCATTATTACATATTGATTCTTGAGTGTCATACATATCATTGTTAGAATCAATATTTGAATACATGTGCATATTCGATTCTTGATTTCATATCATTTAAATTTGAATCAATTGCATGTATTTGATTTCATCTATTACAACACTTTGCATCATTTAAAACATTGTGGTTGGAATAGTAGAGTTTACTCATTCAAGATTGTATGCTTAATATTGTTGAAAGTGTTTTAAAACACTTCTCTCTATCATTTTAAATCTTGATGTATTGTTGACGTGTTAGTCAACTGGGGATAACACCATATCTTGTATGGCTCGTAACCATGCTCGTAAGTTGGTTATAATGAGGCTTTCTAGCCAAGCCCTTGTGTAGGCTAGTGTGTGGCTTTCTAACCAAGCCCTTATGTTGGATAATGTTGTGGTTTTCTAACCAAGTCCTTATGTTGGTTAATGTAAACGGTTTCTAGTCACGCCCGTAAGTTGACTAGCCAGTAGTGTATTGGAAAATCCTGATTGTGGTGATTGGGTAGTGGACGTAGGTTCAAGGGGAACCGAACCACTTTAAATTGTTGCGTCCATTTATTTTTTCTACACTCGTTTATTTTGATTGTTACGTACCGCGCATTTTATCTGTTTAATTATTTTAATCAAAAGGTGATGAGAAAATCTACCAAGTCCAATTCACCCGCCCTCTTGGACTAGAATACTGGGCCAACAATTTTCAATAATTCCCAAATCCAACATGTTCATCGAAAACATTAAACTTTTTTCTAAAAATATCAATCGATCTTCAAAAATCACAAATTTGGTATCGAAATGTCAAGAACTCAGTCATCTATAATTCTATGATCTCAAACCAAAATTTCACCAGTGTTTGACATGGTTCCAAAGGTCTCCAGTGTCAAATTTGGCTTTTAGTAACTATTCCAATGCCAATAATATGATTGAACGCAAACAAGCCATGCTTTCGGGATCTAGACTACTATAGGGATGATAACTAATCATTTCCACATGTTTCCAATCAAAGTGGGTCAAAACCCCATCTTTGAAAGTAAAAACACCTCCTATAGCAAAATTTATACCGGTAGGATTGTTACACGTAGCTTAAATAGAAATTTTGTAACAAAATGGAGCGAGGCTTACCGGCATGTCGATTTGGCTGAGAAATGGTTTTTCTCCCTCCTCCGGTCTTCTCCTCTCTTTTTTTCTGGTTTTCCATAGCAAAATGAATGAAAATACATTAAAAAAATTGATTAAGAATCGACCAAATCATGATCCACCGCTCAGCCAAAGGTGGGCTCCACCTGCCAAATCCAGTCAACTAGTTTGTCCTAGTCAAGAATTCTTTTGAGTTTTCCAAAGGTTTTTCACATATCCTTCATACCTAACTTCAGTGTACTCTACCCACATATTTCACACAACATTATACAAGACTTTTACATATGGAATAAGCGTATAATACGCCTCAATATACATATAAGTCAATCAAATATGTTGACTAAACTATGGGATGTTACACTATGCACCTCATCGGCTTGAGGGGGAGGTGCGGGACTATCAACAAGAAGGGGTGATGCAACTGAGCTCGGAGGAGTAGAGCTCGACACCCTCAATGATCTTGATGCCAAAGCCTTCTTATTCCCACTGCTGTCAGGCGTCTTGGTAGCAACACATTCATATGATATCTCTTTCATGAGTGAAGGGTTGATAGTAAACTTGTTAGTCTTTTTCGATGCCATCACCTTATCCTTCTTCTTCTTCATCTTCTTCTTGAGGTAGGAGTCTGGTTTCTTTAAACCTACAAATAAAGAGCGTTCAAATCATTTTGGTGCAAAATACACAATCAACCATACAAAAAAAACCAAACAAAATCTTACTCCCCGAGAAGAGAACAACTTTCTCAATTACACCAGCTTGGTGTAGTCTATCCAGGACAAAAATGAAAATTTGATCACGGTCCCTCTCAGGAAGAGCTCGGATAGACAATACTACAGACCTATATAATGAAAAAAAAAATGGTGGAGGGGAAAGAGCTCGATACCTGGTTTAGAGAATATGGTCGGCACCTTGGGAACCTCCGACCATGCCCCAAACACGAAGAACCAATGTCTGTCTAAGTCTTGTTCGAAGAGGGGTTCTTAGTGAAGACAGGACCCCCCTTCGCCCCCTGGTGTGTGGATGGGGCTTTAGTGTGTGAGCCCCATTTAAACTCTTTGGAGTGAATTTGGGCCCCACAGCACCAAATAGCTCAGAATCACTCGCCAGACACTGGGATTCAGTTGGGTGGGTGCGACCTTTAGCGTCACAAGCATACAACAGAACGAGGCCTGGATTGGAAACCTCAACCCATCTCAGAAGGTGTTGTTGGCCCAGGTATGTCCAAAAGGGGGGTGAATTGGACACACAGACAATTTAAAACTAATTATAATAGCAAAGTTAAAGTGCGGAATATAAATAAATATGCACAATCAATTTATAATAGTTCAGCTATTTACCTACGTCCACTACCTAACCTCCTCAGTTAGGATTTTTACCTTATCACTAAGGGATTCTCAACTTGTGGATGTGAGAACAACCATTACACTGCTCAACTTATAGGCGTGAGACCAACCTATCCCAACTTACGGGTGTGAGACAGACCTAGTCTTTTCTTAACTTATGGGTGTGAGAACTACCATTTCTCAGCTTACGGTTTGAGCAGATCGTTTCTCAGCTTTCGAGTGTGAGAAGACCTAACCTTGTTGAATTCAACTCAGTAGTCTATCTAACTACTATTACAACTTTGATGCAGTATAGAGGATATGATATTAAGTACAATTGTATCCTATGAACTATCTCTCAAATTTCTCTTTTAGCAAGAATGATATAAGTTAAAACGGTGCTGAAAATTTGAGTGAAAACAGTTCAAGCATTCAAATAGATTTTCAGATAGAGATAGAAGTTTAACTCAGTATGAAAACCTTTTGAATAAGTAAAGTTTCAAAGAAAATGCTTTGAAACCAAAATAACTTAAACTTTTTGATTTAGATGAAATTCGACTAACTTTCAAAAGTTTTTTGGCTCAGAGAATTTTCGGTATTGTTAACAGATTGTTAAGTGCTGGTATAAATAGACTTGTACAGATGAAGTTGTTGTTCATTTGAGTTTGAATTTCAAATATTAATGTTTACTCAAACCAGCTAGAATGTATCACGAAAATGGCAACTGCACATTTCATGAACATTCTGATTTTCTCGAGATTCAAGAATAAGGAAAGTTTAAGAGGCGTGGTTCATGAATCTAAAAATATCTCTTACAAATACAAAAGTTGATTTTTGTTCGAAAAGTTGTTCTGAAAAGGTGGCTAAAAGGATGTACGTGTCAGAACAACAAAAATATTATTTTTGTAGTTTTGTTCCTTTGAGGGCGCTCATAGAGCATCAGTGTCCTACTGAATAATGAAGTGAGGGCGCTATTGAATCGTAAGCATCCTGACTTACTTTCACAATTAAACGACATAAGTCATGAGGGCGCTACTCGATAGTTAGTGTAACACCCCGTAGTTTTAATTAAATACATACGTTAAATTACACATATATCGAGATGTATAATACACATATTTTATACGTAAGAGGCAAATATATGCGTATATAAAATACATGCTAGATTTAAGGGGTATAAGTAAATAAATAAAATTATTAAATGAAGATGATACATATGGGATCATCCTATATGGGTGCTTAGAAGTTAAAAAAAAAAACATGGAGTTGACTTAAATTGATTAATTTATGGGGTTGCTTAATGAAATATGTGGATTGTAGTATGATTGAATGAATTAAGGAATAGTAAGTTACGTATTAAGATGGGGAAGTTGCTTTATTAAGTTAGATGAGGTGCATAGGTTTATTAAGTTAGATGAGGTGCATAAGATCATTTTTTATATATATATTTATCATCTCATTTTTAATCTAATCTAATATCTCAAAAACTCACCAACGTTCAAAAAAAAAACAATATAAAAACAAAGTTGCAGGAGAGAAAGGGAAGAAAGAAGAACGAAAGAAGGAGAAGAAGAAAAAGGGAAAACGACGGAATTAAGGCTAAATCTGACATATCGGTAAGTTATTTTTGTTATTTTTCGTCATGAAATTGATCTTTAACTAGTGTATGACTATTCTAGCAGAGTAATTTTAGCTATGGGAGCGGTTTTACGGTGTTTTCAAAATTGGGGTTTTGACGCAACTTGAATAAAATTTGTTCGAAAGGTTGAAAAACACTCCCTAGACTGTAGGAGCCCCGAATATGGAGTTAGATTTCATTTATTTGTTCATTTTGAATTTTTATGGCTGTTAGAAGTTTATTGGAAGTTAGAGTTTATATTGGAAACCTTTTGAATTATATTAAAACCTGATGAAACTCAAGTTTAAGGCTATAGAATGGTAGAATGAACTGTTGTAAGTCCATCGATGCTAAATTCATGATTTTTGGAGACCGTTTGACAATTTTAGTAAAAATTCACATGTTTCTAATGAATAGTGATGTGAACAGTACCATAATATATCCAGTGAATAAAATAGAATTGGACTCCAGTGAAACTCCGGTTTGAGATCATAGAATCGTGGAGAACTGAATTCCAGACGTTTCGATGTTAAGAGCATGATTTTTGGATATGCCTTGATATTTTTAGTAGCTAAAGATATAATTTTTGTAAGTAAAATTAACTTTGGATGCCTCCGCGAACATGTAAAACCTCAATAAAATACCTGTTAAAGGTAGTAGAATGATAGAATGATTGATTTGACACGTGTCGATGTGAACAGAATAATTTTAGAAATGTTCTAGATTTTTAATAAAATTGACATATGTTTTCATATGCTTATGTGAGTACGTTGGTGTTGAAATCTAGTTTAAATGTGGCATTTTCATGGTGAAATAACCCCATCTTTGTTGTTGAACCAGCTAGGAAATTTGAGTGTTAGTAATGGTGTTTTGGTGAGTTTAAATGATGATTCTCATGATGATCTATGGTTTTAATTACCTAATTGCAGTGTTTGAATTGAGAAATTAAGTGCATAGATAAATGCTCTTGAGGAAACAATTATGATGGACATTTATTGTTGCTGGATTTTAGAGGGTATATTGGCTTAGAAACCTCGTGTAACCACTGTGAGTATAGTTTTCTTGATTTGGTTCTTGTATGGCATTGTACACATATAAAATGTTTTATTGTATGAATGTTATATTTATATGTAATGCATTGAGTTTTTATGGATCATGCAAACTGAGTTTTAGCAGTTGGAGCTTCCAATAATGTCATTTCGTTAGAAATTAGACCTGGATAAGGTTTTGCGAAACCTCATTATCAGTAGGTCTATCCTAACAAGGGTTGCGATCCTTGAAATGACTGTCAATTGGGTAATGAGAGATTGTGGCTACCTTGTAACAGTCATACAAGGGTTAGACCCGTTCTCTTGCCTTGAAGGAGGGAGATGGTAAATTTATTTTATGAATGAGCATAAACTATATATTGTGTGCATGTATATTATTTTGATGAATGTTGCATATGTGCTTTTGAAATATTTTAATTTAAACGATTTGATATGCCATGTTTCCTTAAATGCATGCGATTGTCATGTCGAGAACTATAGTCACTGAGCTGTTGTTTGCTCACCCCATTTCCCTCACCATTTCAGGTGCAGAAGCAAAAGGAAAAGGAAAATTTTGAGAGTGATCAGCACGTGACTAGGACATAGCATTGTTGATGTACGTATGTTTTAGAAGAAGTGGTTACATGTTTTATATATTTTGATATATATATATATATAATTATCACACATATTTTATATGTATTACCATCTAGAGGGGTTATTTTGGGAAAATAAGATATCAATAGTTATTTTGGATTGTTAAGATATTTGGCGATGATATATATATACTTGGACAATGGAATGTTTGATTAACGAATGACAATGGTGGTATTTTGGATTATGGTATACATGGATGGAATGATTATATATATATATATATATATATATATATGCAAATGATTTGATTTGTGGTATATCAGGTTTTGTGAAATGTCCATTTTATGAGGAAATGCTGCCAAAATTTCTGAAAATTTTGGGAAAGATTGTGAGACTATGTGAAGGCTGACAGTATATTATCTATTGTATACGGGTATGTACAGTGTATAGTATACTGTGTCGGTCATGACGTCAGGCTATGTCAGGGGCGTCGTGACACTTAGCGTCCTTCTTTGTTTTAAAATCACTTAAACGCATGAGGGCGCTACTCACAAGTAAGCGTCCTAAAATTTTAAAACAATTTTAAAACACTATTAAGTGAGCTGAAGGACAATAAGCATCCTGAAAGTTATTAAGTTGATTCTAAGGATGAGGGCGTTCCTATACAAGTAACATCCTAATAGTTTATTCAACTTATAACTATCGGCGTCCTTAAAGATAGAGATCATTTAAATACTAAGAAAACTTTCAGTGAGCTAAAACTAAGTCAACGTTCTAACGTTTTCAAAAGTTGACTTAAAGAGAGGCCGCTACTTATAAGTAAGCGTCCTAATGATTAAGTTCAATTCAACCTTTAGCGTTCTAATATTTTATCAACGTTCTGACTTATCAAGTCCAGGAAGGCGCTGCTAAACATTAGCGTCCTGAAAGACTCTATAAAAATGATTTTTGATTTCTCGATTAAAGCTCGATAAAACATGATTAAAATCATGGAGTTTTTCTAACCAAATCAAATACTTTAGAAATCATAAAGTACCTTTAAAATGTGACAATCAAAATATGAAAACAATTAAATCTTGCTAAGAGTATGTTGATCGATAGACTTTACAGTCTAAGTACTGACAGACATAACTTTACTTGTGATGTTCAATAGGATTGTGAGCACAGTTCCTTGATCTTGATTCTTGATAAATCTGAAACACTTGATAAGATCTTTAGATACACAAATTGGAGATATTTGGAATCATCAAAACATTCATAACATGGGGTTCATTGAGATAACAGGTGTGAGTATGCAAAGCGACCTCACCCTCCTGAGGATAGCTTGACCGATCTACAGGTCCTAGAGCTCTCATCTCAACAGTACAAGGGATGTTGAGCACCTTCTTCAAGTGAACGAGGTGTCAGTCTTTGATTTTCGATGGGACAAGGTCGGCAATGAACACCTCTTCTCAAGCCTGCCAACTGTAGATTTCTTCTCCATAGGGGGTCTAACCGAGGTGCTCAACTCGGTAGTACCGAGCACTAACCCAAAATGGTTTACACACAGTGGAGGCGCATTTAGTACCTCTGGTTCCCTACCGACCTCTTGGTCCTCCTCAGAGCCTTCATTAGAGTCATCCTCGAAACCCTCTTATCCTTCCTCGGGTTCCCTATCACAAGACTCTCCCGCATCCTCACCCTTATTCTCCTCGGAAGCTTCCTTGGAGTCACTAGCAGCTAAAAGTTCCATTCAGCGTGGGTCACCGACCTGTTGATCAGTGTCGACCTTTTCTTGAGGACCCCCTTTGACACTGAAATGTTCATCAGTCAAGCAAGTAAAGGAAACTAAGTTGAGGATGCTTGAGGAATCATATGAAGCCTTCCGAATCAATGAAAACGAAGACATCTCAAATACCATTACACGGTTCACCAAGATTATACAATAGATGAAGAATCTGGGTGAGGTGTTCCCACAAGCAAGGACTATTGGAAAATTCCTTAGGGGATTACCAAAAGAGTGGGACCCTAAAGTCACAATAATCGAGAAAGCTAAAAATCTTGGCGACTACACCTTTGATGAATTGTGTTGATCTCAGATGGTTCATCAAATGAAATTGAAAAACAGAATAAAAAATGAATCAAAGGATGACCACAACGCAAAAAAGGACTTAGCTTTGAACATGAATGATTCAAGTGACTCTTCTTCCGATGATGAGAACACAGATGACAAGGTTGCAATGCTTACCAAAAGGCTAAGTTACTTGAAAAAAAAAACGAAAAAGTGGATCAAGTTATAAAATTTTCAAGGGAAAGAAAAGCGGCGTCAAATCAAGTGAACCTATCTGTTTCTAATGTTACAAGTTGGGACACATGAGGAACGATTGCCTAAATAGAAAGAAGACGAACTCTGATTCAAATAGGAAGGACAGGAAAGTCTTAAAAGCCACTTGGGATGACACTAGCTAAAGCGAAAGAGAGTCGAACACTGGCAATGGGAAGGTTGTATTGTGCCTCATGGCAAGTACTGAGGTCAAAGATTCAACATCTTTTGTCTTTGATAACTATTTTGATTCTAATAGTGAAAATGATCTTGAGTTTCTGAGACTTAAACTTGCTGGACAAATTAAAAAGAACTCAAAACTCAAAAATAGCTTCAATAAGCCTTAGTTGAAATAGAATCATAGCAGGATGCTCTAGATACTTTCCAAATAGATTATGAGATACTTAGAAATAAGAGAGATACACTCCAAAAGAGTGTAGAAGACCTAACTAATGTAGTTCAAAAGTTTACAAACGATCAAAAATTGTTTGATATGATGCTGGGAGCACAAAGGTGTGTTTTTGACAAGGCTGGATTAGGGTATATACAAGGGTCAAAGCAAGAATTATATGATTATTTATTGACCAAAAGACCTACTTGCAACTATTGCAATAGGCAAGGCCATACCATAAGTGTCACACCATGTTTAATACGGAATAGCCTAACACTTAGACAAATATACTCATATTTCCGTCAACAGAGTATGACAATAAGGGGTTTGCAACAGAAACGTGGGCCCATTTCATGACGCGTAATATATCGAAAATAATGCAACTTCATTAATAAATCAAAAGGTCTTCGAATAATATATTAGGATTTTACAGGCAGTGGTCTCCAAGAGACAAATAAAAAGGGAAAAAACCCCCACAAAAGTTAATGGCCAATGCCATCAAAATGATGTGGCTACATCTCAACCCCTTTGTAAACAAAAAGATAAGTCCCGACGTGAAATGCAGTAGCATCCTCCATACCAATGTACGTGTGCTTTATAAATAAAAAAGCAACTACAGAATGCACCGCATGCCATTGTGCTTAGTATCATCATGTGATGGTTTCCCTTTGAAATCATAAGACAGAGCGCAATATAGCTCGAGGTCCCTCAAGCAAAGGTGCTCAACCACCTCACGAGGGCTTCTAATGATCTTTCTCAAAGACAAGGAACCACCCTCATCAATAGTATGCCATATGCATCATGTATATTAGCAATGCAATGCCATGTTTATCATAATGTAAATGAATACGCAAACCTATGTCTTCATCCCCACCTTAGGATGCAAGATTTGATAGAACTCTCAGAGGCAAAGCCTCGACACTTTTTAGAGGTGGGAAGGGTTTCCAAAAGTGATGGTGGAGTGCAAATAAACCCCCTATTTATAGAAAAATATGGAGTAGGAGGACCCAAGGAAGTGCTTGGGCGCGTGCCCGACCTGTTTTTGGGTTTTTTGGCCCTTACGAGCAGGTTTTGGTGCACGGTTCCAACTGGGTTGTCGTCCAGGACAGTGTTCGGGATTTATATGTGCACGTATTGCTAGTTATTTGGTTTAAAATGGTCTGTTTGGCAAACGATCCAGGTGGATCTCCCTTGACTGTCTTCCACCAATTGTTTGCGTCTCCAACGAGTTGGTAAGTAGCCAAAGGGACGCTTCTGCCATCAAGCATGCCCATGACTTCCAATGCCTTTCTGGATTCATTCAGTAACTTGTACGCCTTGTCAGCATAAGGTTTTCCATCATAAGTTATTTGGTTGGTCATCTGCTCAATGTCCGATAGGACTCTACCCATGGGTAGTTGGGTAGGTGCAGCCTGCTGACCAGAAGTAGAATGTAAATACTGCAGGAAACCCTGGAAAAGTACACTCCATTTCTGGAGGCGTTGCTACTATGGTGGGGGAGAATAACCTGTGGAGGTTGCTCAACAGCCCACACGCCTTTTGTCATGTTCATGGCTTACTCTGCCCTAATTAGCGTAGCAAGAGGTCTAGATTGATCAATCTCCGACGGCGTTGGTTCCTCTGATGCGTGCGAGGAACTTGGGTCACACTGCCGCCTCGTCTAAACTGGCATTTTCTGCAAGTCCATTTGCGATTAGCGTAAGCAATAAGTGCATGATAATGTAATCATAATGTATATGCCAATGACTAGTTCTTGTGTATTGTTCATAGGTGTTAACCACATAGTTTTCTAGTTTTTGGTAATGGCAGGGAGGAGTCTAGATACTCTATGAACTCGTACTTCTAGGTGGGGTAGTAAAACCAAATAGTAAATCAAAATGGCTATGTTTTATAAAGCTAAGATTTTAAGAACTTTTGCTTTTGAATGTTTCTTCAAATCCTTTGGCTATTTCAAAAATACAAAAAAGTTTTCAATTCTAGTACGAGCCATAGGTTTCTAGTACTTAACCTCATGTCGTCTCCTATTCTACATATCACAATGTCTACAACAAATCCTATCCTCACTTCTCCCCATGAGTCAATGATTCCAATTATCCTTTAAGTCCACGGGTCCCATTTTCTTGTGAACTTGGCGATAAGGGACGTGGTCTCATCAAGGGGATTAATGACCGGTGTTTATGCTATACGACTAGACTACTAGTTTACAACTATCATCGTTTGGTTCTCATGTTTCATGAGGGCGCAATGATGCTAGACGTAAGTCTGATTTCTAAGTCAAATTGCTACACACAGGTCATAGGCTAAGTTGATTCTGTTGGTTTATCCACTATCTAGTGCGTTCAATATGTCCCATACCATTTCAAACTCATTGATAGTAGGGAAACATCACGGTTCAGGTTCACCTATCAATTAGTCTCAATTAAACAATCAAACAATCATCATGCCTAACATTTCTAGCAAAAATCCGGCATGAGCTTTTTTTTTCTAACACTTCATACAAGGTACAAGTAAAGCTTAGAAAAATAAAAAAAATTAAAAAAGCAAATTCGACGAGAGGTGGTACTCTAAAAGAGGTGAGATGAAAGAGGTATTAACGTGTAGTCGAATTGGTTCTCTGACCCGTTAAAAACCCGACCCACCATGACTTCGACGTTTGGCCCAAGTCTTACGGTAACTGGACCCATTGGGGTTGAGTTAACTGGTGGTGGTTGGGGCGGGAAGGTCTGTGAAAAAAAATGGGTTCTCCATAGGGACGGAGAATGGCATGGGTTGAGAAGTCTAAGAGGATTGGCCCGGGTTTCTCGTAAGAAAGGCGTACGAATCGGGCATTGGGGGAGCCATGCCTCGACTGAAATAGAACTGCTATAATGCGTCTATTCTAGCATTTTGATCATGAATCATCTTTCCCAAGAGTGCGATCGTGTCGCTGGTGGATTTGAGAGCACCCAGAACAGTTTGTTGGAAGGTTTCTCTTTTAGCCACGTTCAATACAGATGATGGAGGTGGAGGAGGTGGATGAGATAAACGCACTGGAGTTGGTGGCTGGATCGTCGTATATCAGGGACAAGTTCCTGCAAGCATTGAGTAAACTAGTCCAAGCTCGCCTGACGTCTGGTGAATTCATCTTTGAGATCATCGCATGGAACCTCCTGATCTTCATCTGCATCTCGACACTTGGTACCCTCTCCCAGGTCATCTAGGTTTGGGTTCGCCACTAAAGCTCAACTCTACTCTGATTACGGGGCCTTTGCTACCACTAGGACCTAATTGTTTAAGGATGTCGTCTGTTATTGGCCCAAAAAGTCGTTTTGATGCCTCGTTCAGATCAAATCTTTTGCGAGAGCGTTTCAAGATTTTCATGATCAAGGCACCGTAAGGGAGCAAAATATCCTCAGAGTTGCTAGATCCAACTCTAGCCATATGTCTAAGTATAATGAAGGGAAGGTTTAGGGCAAACTGAAACATTGGGGTCTGGTCAAAGTTGACATTTTTGCCATTTGGGGCAAACTGTTATGCATAACAATTTGTATGAGGCCCTGATGTTCGACTAGAAATCTAGTGGTAGGGATTCTAGACCTGGTATACCTAGACGTTCCTACAAGGAAACGTTGTATTTTCCTGGTCTTTGGTTCGCTAAGTTGGGTCTCGATGTCAGTATAGACGTCATAGCAAGGTCACAACATTGGTATCTTTACAATATGTGATAAATCAGTCGGGGTTAGTTCGATTTGTACACCATGCACCATTGTGGTGACTATGGGGGTATTATCTAAAGAATTTAAATTTTGTAATCGAAAACCATTGCAAAAACTTCTAATAAGAGTCGTATGTAAGTACCCTTTCACTCTAGTAATGTTTATCAACTTGATTGTCTTTAACTTTTCATCAACGTGTGGATAATACTCAGGAGGAAGGAGTACTACACGCATCATCTCTACTGGCCATGTGTCCAGTAGTTGAGCTTCGCCCTCATCGACGACGTTCTTTCCTCTTGCAGATCTATGACTCATACTTGATTAGGCTTTGAAAAACTTGATTTTCTATAGAAAATCGTAAAAATACTGTGAAAATGTTGCAGAAAACTCAAAAAATTCAGTAAACAGTGCAATATTGTGCTATGTTTGGCTATATAAAGAGGAGCATGGGGGTTCTTCATTTCTCTTCATCCCACCCCCTTGCCTAGGCACTCGCCCTTGCACAATTTTTTCTTTTTTTTATGACTAGATAAGGTAAAAAAAAAAATTGGCTCCAAAATTCTAAATTTTGAACATCCAATAAGATCCAAAAATTTGATTTTCAAATTTTTCAATTCAAAGATTTTGCCTCCAACATGGTAAAAAAAAAACAAAAAAATTAGATTTTCAAAATTTGAAATATAGATAAATATATCAAAGAAACTTTTTGGCTCCAACATGATCAAAATTTTGATTTTCAAAATTTGAACATATATATGCCTCCATACATATTTTAAAGTTTCTATTTTAAAATATGCCAACTCCGATCACAAGATCGTTTTCGCTCTGATACCATTGTTATTGTCACACCCCGTTGAATCTGAAATTAGTCTAACACTTAAACAAATATACCCACATTCCCGTCAATAGAGTATGGTAATAAGGGGTTTGCAGCAAAAACGTGGGACCATTTCATGACACGTAATATATCGAAAATAATGCAACTTCATTATAGATCAAAAGGTGTTCGAATAATATATTAGGGTTTTACAGGCAGTGGTCTCCAAGAGACAAATAAAAAGGGGACAAACCCCCACAAAAGTAAATCGCCAATGCCATCAAAATAAGGTGGCCACATCTCAGCCCCTTGGTAAATAAAAAGATAAGTCCCGATGTGAGTCGAGACTAGTAACCGCCCCCTGTATAGATCAACCCTAACCCAACTTTGTAACACCCCGTGCTTTTAATCAATATATTTGGTTGACTTATACGTACACTGAAGAGTATAATACACATATAAGTACCTTTAAAGTCATGTGTACATGTGACAAATGAACTTGAAAATGTTAAAAGTGAGTACGGAATGTGATTTTAAATGGAAATCAATTTATAACACGTGTATTCCTCGTGTTGATTGAGTGTATAGTCAGGGCTGACAGTGTATTATATACTGTATATGGGTATGTACAGTGTATAGTCCACTATGCCGGTCATGACGTCAGGCTACGTCAGGGGTGTCGTGACAAGCTTAATTCTCTGAAAGATGAAGCAACAGGGTGAGCTTAAAGCTTAGTAAATCAAGCAAAGCAAACGCAACATTTACAGAAGATAAATACAGTAGTGCATAGAATAATGCATTTCAATCCACGCCAATCAATACAATCATGAAATGCAGTAGCATCTTTCGTACCAACGTACGTGTGCTCTATAAACCAAAAAGCAACTACATAGTGCACCGTAGGTCGTTGTTCTTAGTATCATCATGTGATGGTTCCTCTTTAAAATCACAAGACCCAACACAATGCAGCTCCAGGCCCTCAAGCAAAGGTGCTCAACCGCATTACGAGGGCTTCCAATGATCTGTCTCAAAGACAATGAACCACCCTCATCAAGAGTATGCCATATGCATGAAGTAATGTAGCATGGTATCATGTATATTAACAATGCAATGTCATGCTTATCATAACGTAAATGAATATGCAAACCTATGCCTTCATTCCCACCTTAGGATGCAAGATTCAACAGAACTCTCAGAGGCAAAGTCTCGGCCCAAAGTCAGCAAAGCCTCGACACTTTTTAGAGAAGGGAAGGGTTTTTGAAAGTGATGGTGGAGTGCAAATAGACCCCCCTATTTAGAGAAAAATATGGAGTAGGAGGACCCGGGGAAGTGCCTGGGTGCGTGCCCGACCTTTTTTTTGGGTTTTTTTGGCGCTGACATGCACGGTTTCCACTGGGTTGTCGTCCGGGATAGTGTTCGGGGTTTATATGTGCATGTATTGCCTGTTATTTGGTTTGAAATGGTCCATTTTTCAGGGGTGTAACAATAAGAAGATGCACTATTAGAACAAGAAGGAAAAATCACTTTGCATAGATATATTGAATGAGGCTAACCTTGTACGACCCAAGGCACTTGGGTACTAAAATCAAAAGTGTTCTATGTGGTGTAGGATACTTCAAAAAATGATGTATGGTACTTGGATAGCGGATGCTCTAGACATATGACGAGTGATAAATCAAACTTTTTGAGCATGGTCAGCAAAAATGGAGGTGTCGTAACATTTGGCTACAATAACAAAGGAAAAATTATCAATGTCAGCATTGTTGGTAACAATATCTATATATGACGTTTTTATGTCAAAGGCCTAAAACATAATCTCTTGAGCACAAGTCATTTGTGTGACAACGGATTTTTCATTTCGTTCGAAGCAAACCGGTGCCTTATAAAGCATGAAAATGAAAATGTTGCATTCATTGCATATAGAACTAAAAATGTTTATACTACAAATTTGCATGAATTGTGTGATCAAAGTGTTTCATGTTTAAGTGTTATTGAACAAAATGATGCATGGCTTTGAAATAGGAGATTAGCTCATGTAGGGATGGAAAACATTTCAAAATTGGCAAAATTTGACCTAGCTAGAAGACTCTCTAAATGAATATACTTGAAAGATAGATTATGTGAGCCATGCCAATTGGGCAAACATACAAAGTCTTCTTTCAAAAGCAAGACCCAAAGCTCAATCACAAGAGCTCTTGAACTTGTCCATATGGACTTGTTTGGACCAACTAGATCTCAAAGCTTAGGTGGAAAATCTTATTGTCTTGTGATTGTTAATGATTTCACTCGTTATATATAGGTTTACTTTCTGGCACATAAGAGTGATGTATATAATGTGTTTGTAAAATTTTGCTCTTGTGTTGAAAATGAAAAGGGATACAAGATCACTGTCATAAGAAGCAATCAGGGTGGGGAGTTTGTGAACAAAAGTCTTGAAGACTTTTGCAACAAGTAAGGATACACCCATCACCTTTCAACCCCCAGAACTCCTCAGCATAATGGAGTTGTTAAAAGGGAAAATAGATCCCTTCAAGAAATGTGCAGAACAATGTTATGTGAATATGATGTAGAAAAATATATCCCTTCATGATATGAACAAGAATCTAAACAATGGAAATCAAACTAGAAAGATAGAGAAAGTGTTGGAGAATCTCTTCTTCGCTTCGAACTTTATCTTCTCCTTCGCGTCGCATTAGCCGTCAACCCTTGTTCTCCACTCTATTCTCCTCTAAAAACCCTAAACAATGAAGTACATATATGTACAAGTCAATAGAATGTTGAATTAGAAACCACAAAGTCATATGACAAAAACTCGCAAAAGTTTCTATTTTCTCGCAACACCTGCCACCGTGACGCTCAGAGTTGGGTGCCTCGGCACTCAGTCTCTGGATTTTGCATACTTTTTTCTTTGTGGACTTAGCCATTTTTTCACCTCCTTTAACTTGCATGCTTCATGTATCTTTTATTGCAACTTCTTGTAACTTGTTTCCATCATCCAAATTCACTTTCAACACATCCAAACACCAACAAAACAAACCAAAACTAATGAGTAACACACGTATATAATAAAAATAACCAACTTATAAAATTAAAACCAAAATAAATTATAATCTATACTACCTATACTGCAAAAACATGGAGCAACTCACGGGGTGATCCATTTAGCGAAAATCCCAATACTACCCCTGCACTTCTTCTTACTTTAACAGTGTAATAACTTAAGATTTTAATTTTTATTGGGTAATAAGGTAATTTAGCACAAAGAATATTTGTAATCTTATATTGTCCAAGATTTTAGCACCGGTCATGCAGCTACCTAAACTACCCACTTTCCTTTGACAAAAAAAAACTACCCACGTTCCTTGTGGAACGCAAGTTTTTAGGTCGGGTATATCTTGGGTTGATAAATATGAACGACTTTGGCCCTATTTGGGCACGTGAAAGAAACCCCATTGCGGCACAAAATCGAGGGAAATGCAAGGTTGGCGCATTTGGCAAAGCCAATATCGCGACTACGTTACAATTTCTAACGCAATTTTTGAGCATTTTTACAAACCACCCTCCCCTTGACTTTTGCACAAAAAGGGGATTCAACGATTGTGATGGAAGCTTTGAGGAATGCATTTATAGTGTTTGATGTAGATGAGAACGAATTGATATCGCCGGAACAATTGCAGAAGGTTTTGAGGAGTTTTGGTGAGAGGAGCTCCTTGAGGAATGTAGGAGTATGATTAAAATGCCTTTGATTACTTGGTCATTTTTGTTCTATAGGTTTGTGGCCAAGAATCTACTAAAAGGCCAACAAATAAACATTTGAGTGTTTGTTTGTATTATTTAAATAGGTTTCTGAATCTTATGATGAGATTGATAACTTTGTTTTGCAAGTTTGTGGCCAAATTTCCACCAAAGGGTTAATCATAACAGTGATTTTGATTTTGAATTATATGTTGTGGATGTTATGTTATAATTGTTATTTTTGTTTTATAGGTTTGTGGGCAAGAATCAACAAAAAGGCTAAATAATAATGTTTTTCTTATATATTATTTAAATAGGTTTTGAATCTTTATTTTATGAAGTTATGAAAAATATTTTTTTTTTATGTAAAAATTCCTTTAATTTGAAGTTGGGCCTTTTTTTTTTTTTTTTTAATCACAAGTGGGCCAATTTTATATGATGGAAAAGAGTTAAAAAAAATCATGAAAATAGGGTTGAGTGGACCCTACCCATATAAAATAGGGTCGGGTCCAAGCAACATTTTTTTGTGTTGTCGAGTAGCATAGGGTTGGTTGCGATGCCACCCGACAGGTGCGGATCGGGTGGGGTTTGGGGCCAAACTCGACCTGGACCCAACCTGTGCGCACCCTTAGAACCAGGTGGTTTGGAAGCTTGTTCAATGATGTTTTAATGGTGTTTTGATTTGTTTTAAATGTGATTTATGGTTGTTAATTGATGGTAGATGATTGACAATGTTGAATTGCAAAAGAAATTTGGAAGGAATTGGTGATTTTATGAATTGGACAACAAGTGCAAGTGAGGTGCTTATGCTGTAAAATTGAGTTAGTTGAGCAATTTTGGCTAAGTGTGTGAAGGAAGTGAATTGGACTTAGAAAATTGTTGTATATTGTGAGTATTTCTATCTATGGTCTTATCTGTGGCATTGTACTAATAACATTCTATGAAATGTAAGCATGACATGAATAATTACATTGTGTATTGAATGCATTGAACTGTATTTTAAACATTGGAGTAGATGGTCAAATGAAGCAGATCTCTCCTTGAATATACATAATAAGGAAATATGCGTTCATTTACTTGATTGTGAGCATTTGCTTATTTTCTTATGCATTTTATAAATGTATAGAGTGGTGCAAATTATATCTTGAACCTGTATTGTTATTATATGTTGCTTGCATATCTGTTTTATAATGATTTACATGCCATGATTTATTTAAATGCATATGTAATGTCAGAGGTAGATTATTGACTGAACTTGTTGTAGCTCACCTCAAATTTCCTCTCATTACAGGTGGTGACTATAAGAGAAAGGGCAAAGCTATAGATGGTTGATCTGTACTTGTCATCTGCTACTTTGATGTATGTATTATTAGGGAATTTCGTTCATGCTTTAATATTTTGTATATATGTATATATACCACTACTTATGATATGTATAAAAGTAGTGAGAGTACATATGGTTTTAAAAACTGATGATAATGGAAAACATATATGAGTCGTATGGATATGTAAATGACATTGATATGTTATTTGTGGCATCATGATATTTTGAAATTATGGATGTAATATGGTTTATCAGGATTTTTGGAAGCCTCATATTTATGGGGAGGTTCTACCGAATTTTTTTTTAGTGAATTTCATGTGTTTTGTTAACATAGAAGGCTGACAGGTATCATGTACGTCTATATATGGCGTATATGGTATTTCTGTGCCGGTCGTGACGTCACCTAATAATATGGAGGTATATGTAGAAGTTGTTGGTGGAAGTCCAACCCAAGGTCATCAAACGGGGAGTCGCTGAAGCCATGCAAATTTTGGAGAACATTGGTTCAAGTACAATTTCACTTATTGATGAGCGTGATGTCCACAATCGTGAGGATGAACACATATCTGCTATGCTCGTTGACGATGATCCAACACCACATATTCCGAGACCTTCAAATAATGTTGTAGTCAACATGTATTTATACTTGCTATTTCAATTTAGTAATTTTTTTCACCAGAATTACCTTGTATATGTTTTGATAATGTTGTAGTCAACATTTATGTACACTTGCCATCTCAATTCAGTAAATTTTTTCTATTAGAACAGTTTACTAAAATTTTCAATTTTTGTAAAGAACTTGATTTCCAGAGGGGGGGGTCAAAAATTCACCGGGGCATGCTAGCGGGGTTTCATTGCCTTCAAAGGTTCGTGGGAGGGTATTGGGACTCGCTTAAAGTGGTATGATAAAAAAAGCCTCGTGGTTTGATCTCGGTGAGGCTAAATAGTTTACTAAAATCTTCAATTTTTTCAAAGAACTTTATTTCCGGAGTGGGGTCAAAAATTTACCAGGGCATGGGAGCGGGGTTTCGTCACCTTTAGGGGTTCGTGGGAGGGTATTAGGACTTGCTCAAAGTGGTCTGGTAAAAAAAAAAGTACTGTGGTTTGGCCTCAGTGAGGCCAAACAATTTACTAAATCTTTGGTTTTTTTAAAGAACTTGATTTTCAGAGTGGGGTAAAAAATTCACCGAGGTATGAGAGTGAGGTTTCGTTGCCTCCGAGGGTTTGTGGAAAGGTATTGGGACTCGCTCAAAGTGGTAGGGTAAAAAATAACCTCGTGGTTTGACCTCGATGAGGCCAAATAATTTACTAAAATCTTCGATTTTTCTAAAAAAATTAATTTTGAAAAGAGGATAAAATTTCACCGAGGCATGAGAGTGGGGTTTCGTCGCCTCCGGGGGTTCGTGGGAGGGTATTGGGACTAGCTTAAAGTGGTTTGGTAAAAAAATATCCAATGATTTGGCTTTGGTGAGACCAAACAATTTACTAAAATCTTTGATTTTTTTAAAGAACTTGATTTTCGGAACGCAGCCAAAAATTTATCGGGGAATGGGAGCGGGGTTCCGTCGCTTCTGGGGGTTTGTGGGATGATATTTAGACTCGCTCAAAGTAATCTGATAAAAAAAATCCCGTAGTTTGGCCTCGGTGTGAGGCCAAACAATTTATTAAAATCTTCGATTTTTTTAAATAACTTGATCTTCGGATGATGGTAAAAATTTAACGAGATATGGGAGTGGGGTTCCGTTGTCTTTGGGGTTTCGTGGGAGGGCATTGAGACTCGCTCGAAGTGGTTCGGTAAAAAAAACCCAGTGGTTTGGCCTTGGTGAGACTAAACAGTTTACCAAAATATTCGATTTTTCTAAAGAACTTAATTTTGGGGGGTCAAAAATTTACCAAAATGACACAAGTACAAAAAAAAAAAAAAAAAAAAACAATAAAAAAAATACTAAATGCGTCTTTTGTATTGGCGCCAAAGGGTCATTATTTTTATTTTAATAGTATTCGAATTTGTTTTTTTAATTTTTCATAACAAGAAGTCAAAACCCTTTTAACGGCACTCCACCTCAGGGAACCATCTTTGAACGCGAATCAACCTCACCGACTAACGCGCATTCCCATTTCTTCGAATGTCCCTCATTTTGGTGCACGTAAAAGCAGACGAAGTGGAGGGGTTCGATGTGGTCAAAAACCACCGTCTCCCCATGTTTTTTTCCTTCTCTCTCTCACACCACAGCCGTAGATCACCACGACATTAACTCTCCTCCCTTGCTTTCTACGATATTCTTCCTTTTCAACTTCACTTTTCGCGTTTATTCAAATCTCGCAATGAATATAACAATATCCCCCATATTGCTACTATTACTGACATTTCTTCACATTGCAAGAAACCAAACCGCTTGGTGATCTTGGTTTTTATTTCTTGTTTTGTTTCTTGAGTTCTTCCACGGATTTCTACGACGACGAAGAACGATGGGCCAGACACCGGAATCTCCCCCGAAGATTGTCACTGGCAGCGCTGGTTACGTTCTTGAAGATGTTCCTCACTTGACCGATTACATCCCCGAGCTTCCTGTATGCGTGATTGCTTTGTTTATAGACATGAATTATGATTATTTGAGCTGGTTTTTTTTCGCTCTGATCGCTTCGTTTGTTTCTTGCTAGACTTATCCCAATCCTTTGCAAGATAATCCTGCTTATTCAGTTGTAAAGTAAGTTGGTCTACAGCTGACGATGCTTTATAACGAATTGCGTTTTCTATTGTTTATGCGTTAATGATAATCTTGATTACAATCGATGATTTTGTGTTTTTTTTTTTCCAGGCAGTACTTTGTTAATATGGATGACACTGTTGCTCAAAAGGTTGGTGCTTTGGGTCTGATCTTGCTTAATTATGTTCATGGGAACCAATCTTTGTTAGATTATTGTTTGAACTACATTTTTTGTTGTCTTTCATGTATTGTGAAGCATGAGAGGAGACCATTTATTTGGCCATCATCATCATGAATGCTTTGGCCGACACTGGGTTTAGCAATATAAGATAACTCTTTTGATGCTTCTGATTTGCACAACCGGAAGTTTGTTGGGTGGATGATGCTATTGCGTTGATTTTATGATTGGTCTTATTCATAGATTTGAGACGATACCCAAATTGTTGATACTAAGAAAACTATTTCTCTCTCTCTCTCTCTTCCTTTATGTTTTAATGAGCATGGAAAAACATTATTTTATTTTTACTTTTTAGGAATATCTTTCTCCATAATTGTTTTCGCCTTATTCCACATACTGGGTCAACCTATACTGGTAGGCAATGATGTTGAAGCTGATTTGTTAGCATTTTCAGGTTAAATCTACATCTGAATTAGTTAATTGTATGATTCAAACTTGAATTCAAATAAACATAAGATTTTGAAAACATTTCTTTGTTTGTGAAAGTTGAAGTTTAGGAGATCATGGTCCTATTTTGATTTGCACGAGTTTCCATATCTTCCTGAGAAGAAGAACTCTTTCCTTCTTCTTTTCATACCTATTTTAGTAGGGCTTTTGCGTTCCCATTGCTGCCAACCTAATTGTTTTGCATGACATTCTTGATAAGCTATTCTCGATTTCTATCCACTGTTTTTTTGGTAGTGTTTCAAAATACGAAGACTACTATCTCCCTACAGTCTTCTTGTCATACATTTTTTTTGGCTTGGTTTGATATTTTCTGAGGGTGAGTGTTGTTTTAGTTTTTGTTCTCAACTATTGCTCCCACCGATTCCCTAAAGGTTTTTGGGAATGGTATAGACATATTTCAAAATTTCCTAACATTGAGAGGCATGTTTATTAGGGAGAAATATCATGCATTGTTATCCTCCGATTTTTGTTATTCTCACGAAACATCTGCTCTCATTTGTGTACGTCTCTAGAAATGTGACAGTTTTTTCCTTGATGGATTTGTTTGAAATAGTTTTCTCTTCTTTCCTTATTACATTTGGCATGGCACTGTATTGAGAATCCATGTTGCTGTCTCTAAATCGACAGAAACTGAGAATGTTTTGGATCTGATTTGTTCTTCCATTGAAATTGCTCTCTTCCTTCGCAGTTTTTTCCTTGATGGATTTGCTTAAAATAGTTTTCTCTTCTTTCCTTTATTGCATTTGGCATGTGTTCGTGAATTTATTGCAAGCTTACGACAATCAAGTTATAATATACCGATAGTGAGTCGGGTATCGTCCACAGGGAATTGTACTCTATCAATTACTGTTTCACAAATTTTAAACTTTATTTAGACAATGGAATGGAGATATTAAACGGAATAAAATGCTGGAAGTTAAATGGAATTAAAGGAATTGACAGTGAAGAAAATTCAATAGTAAGAATGATCTAGAGAATTGACTTCACTTAATTTGCAAATCAAGATTAATTGGGATCATTGTTAAATTCATTTTCCAATTTTATAGGTCAAATCAGGGTTATCAATCCCCCTCTCTCGAGTGCCGAATTGAAACCTATAATTGAGATTGGATCTCGACCTCTCGATAAAGATCCAATTCTCAACTATGCCTTAAACTCTAGGGATTTCTCAATGATCTCATAAGATCCTATAAACCTCTCGATTCTATAGCAACCTCATGTCATAATTCTCATTTTCTAACCTAAAGAACCCTCTCTTGAGTGCCGCCCCTTAGAGCTAGGTTCATTCAATTCATGATCAGTAAATCAAAAGCATTAAGTACAGAAAATTATGAATAAACCATAGAAAATTGCATTAACAATGAACAACTATTACAATTAACCCATCAAAGACAAACTAAGATGCATCTATTCTCTAGAATTAGAAGTTCGTTCATAGTGTTGAAGAAGAAAATACAAAACAAGATAGAAAGCATTGAAATCCTCTACTAAATGTGCTAGAAATATTGTAAATCTTCGATCCTCTTTGCTTTCGAAGTCAATCTCCGTTTTACCAGCAACCTAGCCGTCTTCTCTCCTTCTCCAATGGATTCCCCTTCAAAAACCCTTCAATTTGATATATAATATGCCCTATTTCGCTTCCCACTTAAATTGCCAAAATTGCCCAAACACAAAGCCGAAAAAACTAGATTTTCGCGGTAGCGCTGTAGCACTCGAGGGGGTAGCGCTGCAGTGCTACTGTGGGCGCTGCGGCGCCCAGAACGACACAAGTGCACATTGTGCACTTGTCCTTAGCCATTTTTCTTCTTGTTTTTTCTCCATTCTTTCGCACTTCTTTGTACAATTCTCGCACATGGTCTTGGGCATTTTTCACCATCATTTGGGTCTCGATTCGCCACACTTTCAAGCTTTTATTACCTACAAAACAAAACAACCATAAGTAAGTAAATCAACCAACTAACAAAATATTAACAATTAAGATGAAACTATGATATAAAATGAACATGCTATTATGCAAATGCTACTAATAACTTTAGGAAAAATTCCTAAAAATCATATTTATTTTCCTAAGCAAACCTAAAGTATTCTATTCATGAAAACAACTAAAATTAACCTCTAAAACACAAAAAAAGGCTAAGATGCACCTAAAACACTAAATATGCAAATTAAGCCAAAAAACACCTAGAAATTAGTAAAATATATCTACAAACCTAATAAAATTCCTACAAAATAGTATGTATAAAATTCAACTCATCAGCATGGCATTGTATTGAGAATCCAAGTTGTTGTCTCTAAATAGACAAAAACTAAGAATGTTTTGGATCTGATTACTTCTTCCATTGTAATTGCTCTTTCTCCACAGTTGAGTCCTAGTTGGAACCATTTGGAAGTTGTGTGGATGTTTGGAATAGCATTGAGGTGCTATAGATAGTTGATTGAGATGTAAAAGCAAAATCTTGACATGTGATGATTGTTGGCTACCATCCTCTTTGTTGTGTGATCGGAATGACCTAGATGTCGATAAATCTGGTTCATTCCATCACTTCTCTCAGTTGAATTGTCAAAGTCGTCTGGTTGATCTCACTCATTTCATTGCTCTCAAACTTGCAACTCAAATAAAATATAAAATTGGTTCCAAGGTATCCCAATTTAGTTAATTAGTCCACTTGTTTTGCTCAACCTTCTTCTTCTCATACCTTTTTGTGTTCTTGAATTTGAGATCAAAGTTCTATTTCAAAGTCCACAAGTTTACTTTTCTTGTTTATCTTCCAAATAAAGGACTATATTATCATGATGTTTTCTTATAAGCATTTTGTCTCTAAAGATGTCACTCTTTCCACATCTATATGCTTCTTTGGTAGTTCTAAAACAACTTTTCTTGCGTGCTTAATGCTCACTGTGGACTAGTATAGCTGCTTTTGCTTGTTATTGTGCATTACTTTCATCTTATTCTTTAAATCATACACTAGCTTTTGTGGGAATAGTAGTAATTGTGGTGTGGAGGAATTGCCTTGGAGTTGGTGTGACGGCTAGAAGCCCACCTTGGGAGGTGGGAGTCCTAAGTCTGAATCCTACCCCCAAGCGAGTCAGTCTCCAAAGAGTTTTATGGTGTGTCAGTTACTTGTAGTGAAGCGAATGCCTCTCACATCCCAAAAGGCTATGTGAGGATCAAAATTTCAATTTCACTCTATACTTTGTTCACTTAAAATATGAAATTTATTTGAGGTCCAATTTGAATAGTAAAATATTTGAAAAAACATTCCAACTAAAAGAAGTTTGAAGAATTTTTTATTCTAAGGGATACTAAAAAAACATATTTATATTTTTATAAAACAAAGTAATAATAGAATGGTTTAAAATATGTGTATAACATCAACGATGCTTAATGCATATTGTGTGTATAGTAAATTCTTCTCTTGTATTTTTCCATGTTGATTTATAAATTGAAGGGCGAGAAACATTTTAATAGGTATAAGAGGTTTATTAGTTAATTCTCATATCTAACATTTTTTGGTCTTTTGTAGGTGAATGATTTAAGATCTACGTAATATTGTGTTACTTGTG
Source organism: Paratinospora sagittata (assembly GCA_035771175.1). Lineage (NCBI taxonomy): Eukaryota > Viridiplantae > Streptophyta > Magnoliopsida > Ranunculales > Menispermaceae > Paratinospora > Paratinospora sagittata. The sequence goes on along the minus strand of CM069611.1, from coordinate 10,400,109 downwards.
CACATGATTATTTTAACCAAGTCTTGATTGGATAGGCATGAGGCCACAACCTAGCCTAGTTTGTTAGGTTAGCATCTATTTCGTAGTTTGATAAGTTTGTTGGTTTTAGGTCTTTTTGACAGTTTTAATTTCTATATTTAAGGCAAATATTAGATTGATAAAGGAAAACAACTTATTAAAAACTTTGGATTGTGAAACTTGGAGGTGAGTATACTCTCCAAGTAATCCGAAATATTTTCCTATTTTGCATTCAAAATAGTCAAGATTAGCAATCCTCCGTGCTTGTACCAAAATCATATTAGAGCTAGGTGTTTTAGCCAAAAATTGTACCCTTTAGAGATGGGTGACGAAGTCGGCTGACGATAAACAAAGTGATCTTTCCTCCTTGACTACGCCTCAACCTTGTATGTTAGTCTCGAGCTTAACTTGCAAACGGTACTTGATGGGGTGGGGGTCGAGACGAACAATTTCGATCTATTTCCCATGTATGGTGACGAAGGCTTCCTCAGCAGCGGGCCAAGACGGCTACCGTAGACATTGTCTTCGCTTATAATGAAAACTTCCATGACAAGTAGGTTGAAACGTTCGCTTTGTTTGCGTTGGTCCCTGATTTCTTCTTTGTTGCGCAATCAACTTCATCTCACCTAAGCCTCACGAGTAGCTTGCAAAATAAAGGTGGCATCGCAGGGGGGGGGGTGCCACCGATGACACTCTGATGCTAAGTTAGTCTCTGTGGGAGAGAAATAATAAGTCTAATGAGATGGAATTTAGAGCATACCTTTTTCAAGTGAAATGGTGGTTCTTTTATAGTGATAGATGGTTCTGCGCATTAATTGTGATAATTAATTACAAGATTGCATTTAAGTTCTTCCCTTATTAGGGGCATATGCTTTATCTTGTGCCTTGAGATGTTATGTCGTAGAGGTTCGACTGTGACAAGGGGGTTGGCTGCGACAAGGGGCCAACTGTGACAAGGGGGTCGGCTACGACAAGGGGTTCGGTCGCGCCAAGGGGGTTTGATTGCGACAAGGCGGTTCAGCCATGACAAGGGGAACGATCGTGACAGTGGGTTCGACCGCGACAAGGGGTTCGACTGCGATACGGGGTTCGACTGCAATAAGGGGGTTTGGCCTCGATAAGGGGTTAGGCCGCGACAAGGGCGTTCGGCCGCGAAAAGGGGTTTGGCCTTGACAAGGTGTTTGGCTGTGACAAGGGGGTTCGGTCTTGTTAAATTTAGAGAAGAAAATAATTCTCATATATTATTCATGATCACTGTACAGTCTGAATATATAATGGAAGGAAGAAACATTCCTTTCACTATATTTGGTAACAAGATACTAATTACTAAAAATCAAGAAACTAGTAAAATAGGAAACTATAAAATAGGAAACAAACTAATAGAGATATCAGGAATTTTCAAAATCTCTTTATTCCTAAATTAATGTAGACAACTAATAAAGGAAACTGATTGCAGCAGCTGTATCCCTGAAAATCAGCAGCTGTATCCCTGAAAATCAGGGATCGGGTATTTCAACACTCCCCCTCAAGCTAGGCGTAGATGTTAATCAAGCCAAGCTTGATACTCAAATCATCAAAATTCTTCCTTGGTAGAGCTTTAGTGAGGATATCTGCTATTTGCTGACTTGTCGGTGTGTATAGCAGACTAACTGTCCCATTTTCTATCTTCTCCTTTATGAAGTGGCGATCTATCTCCACATGCTTGGTCCTGTCATGATGTACTGGATTCTTTGCAATGTTAATAGTTGACTGATTGTCACAAAATACCTTCATTGATTCAGAAGTGATGATTCCTAGT